>OX422223.1:154890441-155588742 GCA_949130495.1 Sambucus nigra
GACTATAAGATTCGTAGCCATCATTACCGTCACGACCACTGAATGAACTGAGACTTCCCTCACACTCCAGCAATGTATACTCCTCATCATCTCCCCCTCTCATAGTTCTTTTTTTATTTTTATTATTACCCGACATTGTTTTGGTGACCTTATTGATTGAAGCCATTAAAAATTGGAAGCTTTATGCCACCCAAAGCATTCATTCTCAATGGATTGTTAGCAATAGCTTCCATTCTTTTCTTCTCATATGATAATATTTCATCTTAATGACATTATTATTAAATATATATTTGTTATAAAAAATCAACCTTCACTGGAGTTTGAACTGGATTTTTTAGGACATAGCGGGATCCTATTTATTTTGTAGTCAGTCTAAGTTGTTGTAGCAGTCATCCGTTGTTTTGAGTTGCTCCCTCTTAACCAACAACTTCTATTTTCAAATTATAACTGATGACTGCTACTACAACTTAGATTGACTAGAAAATTAATAAGATCCCGCTATGTCCTAAAAAATCCAGTTCAAACTCTAGTGAAGGTTGTTTTTTTATAAAAAATTTAAGTTGTTGTAGCAGTCATCTTCTATTTTCAAATTATAATGTCAGATAAGTGTGCATATCATATAACTAAAGCATATTTGGAGTTAATCCATACATAATCACACAAACTTTCAATAAAAACACTTACAAAACAAGGTAAAATTTAGATAAAGGTTCAAACTTAAATTAAGCATAATAACCTCATACACGAAGACATGTGAATATGTTAAAGTGAATATAGAAAAACATATATGTTTATCTTTATGTGTTTTTGTGTGGGTATACGGATGTGTACCTGCGAAGAATGAGATTAAAAGGATCTTGCTTGATTGCTTGGGTGTAAAGTGGAGCGACTTTGAGATACTTTCCAGCTTTGAAGAATTCAGCATGTTGATGCTTGTCTATAACGTAGAAATTAGGGCTTTTATATGTTATGTAGAGTGAGAGAGGAAAATGAAACGGTTGAGGTTTTTTTGGACAAGGAGGGTTTGAGGGAAAGTTAAAATGGTGGGAATGATGAAAATAAAAAAAAGTGGGAAAAGAAAATAATATACCGCCAAAAATTGAAATGAAATATGCACCACAACATAAAACATGTCGCCAAATATTAACTTGATCTTTCACGACATGTTTTTATGCCGCACAAAGATTATTGATCTTTTGCGACATGATTACAGTGCCGTGAAAACTCATCTCTCCAAATGGAGGGTGAAATTTATACTTTTAATGTGAAAATTAAATTTATGTTATGAAAAATACACTTTTAGCGACAAAAATATATTGATGTCGCTAAAAGGTGTCACGAAAAGTGTTTTTTCTTGTAGTGGTAAAAATCGACTGATAAGGTCTTGTGAGGAAATCCAACTACTAAGACCCTCAATTTTTGTCAAAATTGCCCTTTCATTCATCATGACTTTGTGAAAAACACATTTAATTAAAATCCAACAATTTCCTTTTATGATTTTATTTCAAAAATCACGTTTATCATTTTATGTTTTACCACATAAAATATTTTTTGTCATTCAAGACCATTTTGAACCCAATATCCATAATTTGCCCTATTATCACATGTGACTTCAAATATCATTTTGTTCATTCTAACAACATTCACAACACATATTTAGGGCTATTTTTTTGCATTTAATCATTTCATCATAATTTATCAAGTCTAAGAAAATTTTCTATCTTACTACATGATTCTACACATGTAAATGAGGATTTCAACCCTAGAAACTCCTCAAAAATGTACTCGACGAGATATAAATCACGGGTTTATATTTATTATGCTTTATTCCATCTTTCAAGGTAAAAATGTCATTTTATTTATAAAACACCCATTTGGGGTTTATCTTCTTTAAAAACCTATTTTTGCAAGACTTGAATATTTTAGCAAATATCAATATTTTTGGCATTAAATTATCTTTAGCATGCATCCTACACATTTATTTCATAGTTAGAACCTTGAAGTCATAGGAAAAGGAAAGCCCAACCTCAAAGTTTGAAGAGGAAACAACTAAGAAGATAATGAGAGTTCCTAGCTCCAAAAACTCTGAAAAGCTCTCCAAAATGCTCCAAAACTTCTCATGCTAGCTTGACTCTACCTACTTCCTCCTTGGAAAATGCTTAAGGATGGAGAACAAGCTTAAAAATAGTGTATAATGGTATATTTACGTGGTGGCAAGGTGGAACTATGGAGGAGAATGGTTGGAAAAGAAGATGAACTCTTGGAACTTAGGAAGAAAGAGAAAATATGCTGAAGAAAAATGGTGGGGGAGGACCCACCCTCACTCTCTGTTCTTATAGCCCCAAAATAACCCACAAAAACATTTAAAACTCAAGTCCAACACATCAAATACATTTTTGATCATTTGGGTTAACTAGAAGTCAACACGTCATCAAACCAAGGGCTCAGAACGTGAAAGTACACAAGGGCAACTCGAATTAAACAATATCTTATCAGGTTATTCGAACGAGATCGCATTTCATTTGAACGAGAATTGAATCTCGTTTGAACGGCGGCGTTCGAACGACTAACTAACGAGGGTAAAAATCTAAGGAAGCGGAGGTTCATTCGATCTTCGTTAGAAATCTATTTCTAAAGAGATGGACTTCTCGTTCGAACCAAAAGGGTCTTCGTTTGAACGAGATGAGGATCTCATTCGAACGACTCTTATTCTCGTTTGAACCTCAAAATTTCTTCAAAATTTTAAATTCTCCCAATTAATTTCCAACAAATTCCACAAGGGCCACAAGAATATGCAATAACCAACAACCCTCCATATATAAATATAATTCGACTCCCAAAGTTTCTACATAATTACAATTTTACAAGGAATTTGAGGTCAGGGGTATAACATCAATTTTTTTTTTTCTATAATTAAAATTTTCTGAAAATTTGCAATTGTGTCTTATTGGATTAATTAAAAATAGCCTCATTTGTCATGCACGCTACATTTTTTTGTCCAGATAATAACACATTTGGGGTTTGGTCCCAGTTAAAGTTGTCTAGAAAACAGTTGGGATGATAAAGTGTTAATTTAGATAATATTGAGCGAAAAAACGTAAATATTATGAGAAGCAAATAAATAACGACGTGGCGCAAGCTATTTCACAGAATGGATTTGGAAATGTTATATAAATTCGTATGGACATGTAGATATGTATTGTACATAGACAAATACTACTCCTATATAAACATGCCAAGTAATTGAGGTGACAAGTGATAGTGGTTTCAGAGTGTGACATTAAAACTTTTACCTAAGTAGTACTTACTCTTCTAAATCAAATCTGTGTACACTTCATACGAGTGTAATGTGATGATTTTTTTCCGAAGGTTATGGTCTGTAATGATTGAGAGTTACTATTGGACGTTGCTTTCCAAGGGTCCAAGGCACTTGAAGGGTATCCACAGACCTCAAAAAAGTCCTTTTAGAGATACTCAATTTCGAACTACCAATGGGAGTCTCCCTTACTGTTTCTAGTATGGACCACTCTCTCAACATTGTTCTTATCTATCTCCATAATAAAATTTTTTTTTTTTTTTTTTTTTTTTTTGTAATTAAGGATAATCTTCGGATCTGCTTGCCTGCACCTCGAGACTAAATCCTTTGGCTCGGATGAGACTCTTACAGAGGGATATTCCTTCGGCATTTTTACCAAGAATAGAATCCGAATGCTTGGATTTACAGTTACGTCTAGCACTGTGATTTTTTTTCGAACATTCCAATTTTTTCGATATTCCATCCGATATTTTTCGATTTTGGAATGTATATAAGGTTTCCGATTTTCCGATTTCCGATTTTTCCGAAAAAAATCGGATCGAAAATTGGAAATAATTCTTAATTTCCGATTTTCTGATTTTTCCGAAACTATGCCGATCCGATTTTTTCGAATTATTTCCGATTTTTTCCGAAATATTTTCCGATTTCCAATTTTTCCACTTTTTTAAACATTCTCATGTGTCCCACATCGGCTAGGAGAGGAAGAGAGGCCCAAAAAAGTCATCTATAAAAAGGAGAACATCCCTCTATCCTCTACACAAATGAAAAAAAATGGTTAAATCCTTATATATTTACATGTTGGGTTAAATCTTTTTTTCGATTTCTTTAAAATGAGAATATGAATTTTTTTGAAATTTTGGAATTTCCAAAATTTCTTAGTTTTTAGTATATTTTTTGAATTTCTGATTTTTTCCGATTTTCCGAATTCGGAAACTTTTTTGATTTTTTGAAAAAATTGGATAGGAAATCGGAATAAATATTTTATTTCTGAAAAAATCAAATATTTTTTTAAAGAATCATTTTCCGATCCGATCCGATCGAAAGACGCCCCTAACTTCACCCTTATTCCAACTTGGAGAATCCTTGGGGTTGCATAATAAATACTTTTATTTACACCTTCCCTCTAAATTCCTAAAAGCTTCCCATAATTCCCACCCACAAATGTAGAACTCAAACCCAAACCCAACAGAATAGAAACCATATTCATTATCCAATTTATCCTGCTCCCTCTCTCTCCAAAACACAGGCTGACACACATCTATATCATCTATTTTCCATTTCTATCAAGTAAGATGAATCAGTGTGTACCCAGCTGGGAAATCCATGACAATCAGAAGCTTCCCCTCCGTTCTCAGCCCAAGTTCATTTCCGTAGCCCCTGATGTTCCCACGTAATCTCTCTCTCTCTCTCTCTCTTTCTTTACATATATGAATGTATATACAGACACATCACACACTCCGTCTCTCACATGTTGTTGGTATTATATATGTTGAGTTGGGTTATGTGTTCAAATGATGATGTATAGACCCTCTAACGCATACCAGTTTTTTAAATAAAGGCGAGTCCAATTTGTTAATCATTTTTTTAAGATGTGCCCTTAACGAATCTTCTCCTTCAGTTTTCTATATCAAATTATTCAATCACGAAGTATGTGAATCAATCAGAACAATTTTAAACGTAAAATATAAAAATCTTTATCAATTTTATAATTCACCCACCTTTTAGTTTTGTAATGTTGTTTATAAGTTCCCCTCATAAATGGACTAAGTCTCCAAAAGAATTCATAAAAACGTATTTTAATATTTCCCACCACAAAAAACTAAATAAAGCATATAAAAGTATTTGTTTTCAAGATTTTTAAGATGACTTATACAAGGTTAAGTGGTGGGGGAATCAAGTTCGTGACCTTTCATGTAAGCGCGTGTTCTAATTTGTAGGCTAACCCCAATGATTTATCCTTAAAAAGGTTTATACTATAGAGTCCTTACAAGAACGGTTCTAAACATATCTAAAAATGTTAATTTTTTTTCGAAAGTTAGTATGGTTTCTACTATAGTGTGAATCGTGTCGGATACAAACTGTATAAAACACATTCAGTATTAACTCCCGATGAGAATATCATTAGTGAAACATGTTATATGGTTTTATCAAAGTTATTTGTTTGAAAATATATTTTTTATCAACTTAGGAGATGGAGTGTTGTGCAGGTTAGACTTGGACTACGAAGTAGCGGAGCTAACATGGGAAAACGGTCATCTAGCTATGCACAGCTTAGGACCCCAACGTTTACCAAACAAACCCCAACCGCCAACCAAATACACCTGGGATAAACCACAGGCCAACGGGACCCTAGAGTCCATAGTAAACCAAGTCCACCACAAGCCCACATCTGGGGATGAACCACCATGGTTCAACCACACCACCCCCAAACCACCCTCAATCTCAGGCTCAGCTTCAACCTCAACCTCACCCGGCATGACCATGGATGCCTTAGTCCCAAATAATAAAAACAACAAGAAGAAGAAGAGAAATAGAGGTGAGGAGCCTTCATCTTCGCACGTGCTAAACTCTGGCATATTCCACAAGTGTGAGGTGGCATGTTCCACGCCTGCGGGGTCATGTAGTGGGGTGGCGCGTGTGCCACACTCGTGGAGTAGTAGGGATCCGAGTGTGAGTGGGAGTGCCACGTTTGGGAGGGACAGTAGGCAGGTGACACTTGACACGTGTGAAAATGAAGTGGGTGTGGGAGGGTTTACTTCTACTTCTATGGGGTCCCCTGGAAATACTAGCTCCGGTAAACAGTGTACTGCTGATGATCATGATTCAGTTTGTCACAGCAGACCTCAGGTACGGGCCTATCTTGTTATGCTACCTTCATTATATACCTGATTTTAACGCAAAGTTTATAAATTGAAATACGTTGCTGTTACATATAAGTTCAATTTTTTAATGAATCTTGTCAATCATTAGATTAATCATATATTTTATTTTAAAAAATTTTATTCGACAAAGTTATCACTTTTAAGCTAATCTTCCGTTGTTGGGGCAAGTTAGTGAAGTGATTAAATTTTTTTTTTTTTAATTTTCAAATAATTATAATTTATTATTTATAAATTTATTTTTCGTAAAATTACTATTTTTAAAATTTATTTGGTGAAATCTATTAAAAAGATCCATGAACCCTATAAAGTTCTAAGGAAATAAAAAAATTACGCTGATGGTAAACATTGCTGTGTTCCCTTAAAACTAAAACTATTTTATATATAGAACGTTTTTATAGACATTAAATATTTACTGTTTTAGTATTACACAAACAGTAATATTTACTATATATATACCCAAAAAATGAAGAAAACACGTCATTTTTTTTATTTATTTTTAATATTTTATATTGAAAATGGACCTTATTTTATTGGGCTTTATTAGTAGCTTTCAAAAATACCAATTTCGTAAATTTGTTTTTGTATATGCAAAATTATTGTTCTTTAAAGTTGGAAAAGAAAAAAATACTATTAATTTATATTTGGAGGGAATATAGGGAAAGGAGTATATTAGTAAAGAAAAACTTCATAAATTCAAAAAATAAATTTAATTAATGGTTAACTAGTGAATAGGACTTAAATAAAGAACTCTCTTCAAATAGGACTTAAATATAACAATCCCTTGAAATAAATGGTTCATTTGCATTTTGGTGTAAATCAGGCTTATTTTTAGTCCATGGTCTAAATTTTTGTTATCGGGTTGGAAGCAAAATTAATCGCAATAAATATTAAAAGTTGGTTGTGAAAGATGAGAATATGCCCTAAAGTGCAAATATACAAGATGTTGGATTCGAAACTTCAATTATCCATAACTACAAGATCCTCTGAAATTTTAAGTTTTAACTAAATTTTTTTTGGCACAGATTCATTTTATTTAAATTCTACCGAACTTCACAAGTCAATTTAATGCATTAAAATAATTTAGCCTTTGTTTAATTGAAACGGGTACAGAAAAATGAAAGAAGAATTTTGTATGAAATTTTTTGCCGCCTTCCTACTAGAAATTTTTTTCGTGCAAAATGTAAAAATTGTGCATTATTAGATTGTACTTCCGGCAAATCTGGATTTTTTCAGTAGTATATAAACAGTCAACAACACCCAAATTTGGAAAAAACAAAATTCATGAAAATTGGTCAAACTATAACACACTTATGAACAGACTATTGTACAATAAGCATAGTAATGTGATAATCATTGAGAATGAAACTTATTTATTTCTACAATAGAAATTAAATGCTTGAGATTTTATATTTAAATCTGTATTCCTTATTCCTTTTTAATACTGTAAAATATCTTGTAAGGTTTGTGTCTTTTCTATGTCTTAGAGGGAAGAAGATGGCGAGGGAGATAAGAAGAAAGCAAAAGTAAAATCCTCGGCTTTAATTAAAAGGAGTAGAGCAGCTGCTATACATAACCAATCTGAACGTGTAAACTCTCTCTCTCTCTCTCTCTCTCTCTCTCTCTCTCTCTATATATATATATATATATATATATATATATGTGTGTGTGTGTGTGTGTGTGTGTGTGTGTGTGTATCATACATATACATAATACGTGTCAAACTATGTGTATTTACGGGTGTCTGTTTTCTAAAAGCTTTTTCAATAAAGACAAGTTACCGTTTCCAAAAATGATAGTTTTATTTATCCAAAAAAAATTATATTTACCAAAAAAAGATAGTTTCAGTGACAGAATGTGAAATGCCTGTAATACATTTTTTTTTTGTAAAAACTTGTTTGCATAAATTTACTATCCATGGGGGCAAGTAAAATTTAGGCAAAATTTGGTAATGTATATGTAAAATTTGTTAATGTATACATGAATTTCGTAATATAAATTTGATAATATATAGAGAAATTTCATAATGTAAACTAGAAATTTTATAATTTATTTGTAATGCATATGTGTTAGTTTTATGTATGGATTAACATATAAGGTATACATTAAGGGGGATAAACCTTGGAAAAAATATGTTAGTAAATTTGAGCAAAATCTTATTAGTCTCGCACTAAATTGGGATGCTCCTCAAAATCAAATATAAAAATTTAATTAGATCGTTATAATATATTAATTTAATTGATTTTTTGTTTTCTTTTACAGAAAAGAAGAGACAAGATCAATCAAAGGATGAAGACATTGCAGAAACTGGTTCCAAATTCAAGCAAAGTATATAAATTATTTACGTTTGGCTATTTTAACATATTATTTGTGGGTGGTATTTGCCTTGTGAAGCACTTTTTACTGCTACTTTTGAATATTTTTACTTTCTCCTGAAATATTTGGAACAAGCCAACACACTTTAATACTTCAAACTTATTAACTCGAGAAAATCTGCCTTGAGGGAAAGTTATAGTGTTTAAATTTCCCAAATATTATAATAATTATATATAAAGTGTCATCGCCAATGTTAGAGTTGATATTGGGTTGGAGACAAGAGAACAGTCTCTCGATATATATATATATGTTGTAAAGTCAGCCGATATTCGTTTCTTTCACACCTATTAAGCGAGAATATTGTAATGTGGGTATTAAAGAGAAAGTAGTGAAATAGGATTTACTTTGCACAAATGCACCATCTGTTTGAATTAGTTGTTTTTTGTAGCATATCTGGCCACCAGAATGGCACTTGAAATATTGAATACTGTTGTACTAACCGTATTAATAATGATTTTTTATGATATACAGTTGATATAATTACATACTTATATTGTTACATCAGTATTCGCTACGATTAACCTATTTACTATGGTACAACACAAAAAATAAACAATTTATCACTAGAAAGCTTTAAATTTTGCATTTTTGTTCTCATAGCATCCTATAAACACCTTTACGAAGATTTATAAATATAAAAATAAAGATGTGACTAACCACTTTTCACTACTCTCCCTCTCTCTCTATAATTATATATGATCTAAAATCATGTACCATGTTGAGTGGTTTAGAAAGTGGTACAATACCTTAGTTGGTTCATATAATAAGGTGATATTTTGTGGAATAATACGATGATCCTAATCCACACACGCGTACATTCACTCACTACTAAGGGGACCAGATAACTGGACAGAAGGGTGTTGGGCCGGGAGACAAATTATCAGCTACCACATAAATTTCCTCAACCAGTAGGCCCCTATACTCTTGGGGTCGTCTGGAAATCAATTATTGCTGTAATTTCTGATCTATATGTTTCTACGATTTGACTTGTCTTTGTTAGGTTCCATCTTTTCTTTTATATATATATATATATATATATATATATATATATATATTTTAATGACCGTAGTTTAGGCTATGTCCGAGAAACGTATGTCCAAAGTATAATTTTTATTTGCGATTTGTAACTTTCGTTTGATTGGTGTCGAAAATTGAATTGAGAATCAAATTTAATTCACCTCCGAAATTGTGAAGTGACCTGGTTGTGTCCAAAGTTTAATAAGTTCCCATTAGTAGAGAGGGTGAATGATTATCTTATAGCTATTGGGGCATCAACAAACCCGCTTAAAATTTCTATATAAAATTTACAGCAATAAAAAAGTTTCTCTTTCAACCACAAGCTATATTAGCCTAAATTTTTGACAAAAGTTTGACTTTAACGAGTAGCGCTGCTCAAACTTTAAAAAAATATCATTTTATAATCAATTTCTTTTTTTATAAGTAAACATTCATATTAAAAAAACTGCTCAAGTGATAGAACCTCATACACATTAAATATACAGTATAATCATTCTATAATCAACTAATAATTGAAATAGTAAAATAGTTATGTATTGTGGTCTAAATTAAAATAAATTGTCACGAACATGGTTGTTCTGTATGAATTCACAAATACATATTTTTAACATTTTGTTGCAGTATTTGAACAATTTCCAGTGATAAACGAAGTGTACTGTAATGTTGAAGTGGGGTTTGTTGATTAATTTCAGACAGATAAGGCTTCAATGCTTGATGAAGTGATTGAGTATTTGAAACAACTGCAAAACCAAATTCAGATGATGAGTAGAATGAACATGTCACCCATGATGCTGCCACTGGCCATGCAACAACAGCTACAGATGTCCATGATGGCTCCAATGATGGGCATGGGTATGGGGATGGGTGTCATGGACATAAACTCTATCAGTGGTCGCCCTAATATGGCTGGAATCCAACCAGTGCTTCATCCCACTGCTTTCATGCCGATGGGTACCTCGTGGGAGAGCGCCGGAGATCGCTTGCCCACAGCTGCTGCAAACGTAATGCACGATCCGCTGGCTGCATTCCTCGCTTGCCAATCACAGGTCCGTATATAATTAGGCTTGTCTTGTGTTGTCTTGTGTTGAGTTGGTGGCGCGTGGGACATATTTGTGTTTGGATTAGTTTTGTTCGTGTCACATTGTTTGCGGATCACATAGGTGACATGAATCTATTAAGTCTACGGTCAAACTTAATAACTCCGTTTTATTTCTTGTAAAATTAATTAGTTGTGTTAAAGAGTTCTAATTTGGGTGCTGACATTTTAAAAACATGGTAAGACCTAGTTTTCAAATTATTAAATTGTAAAAAATTTATTGAACCATTGGCACCTGTTGCAACTAACCCATGAGGTTTTAGTTTGGTGACAAAAAGGCTCATAACAAAACATAAAATTTTAATAAGGATTTGTTTGCGTTGTTGGAAGTAAGATATTTGCAACAACTTCATTAGTTTAAGAAACTTCTTTTTCTTATTTTAACCATCTTAAACCCAAACCATGTTTCCAATTGATTTAAAATTCAATATTACAAGTTGCCTTCTATATAGAAACATTGAAAGTGAATGTTTTTTATTTTTATCTACGAGTTTTTTTGGGGAGTGGGGGGGCAAAAAGAAAATAATTTACTAATAAGAATGAGAAAAAACCTCTCCTAGAACACTTATGAGCGCCAAAGAAATGAAATACGTAAGAAAATAATTAAAAGTAAATATTTGTCATTTTTATCTAAGAGTAGTGACTGTTTTTTCACATTTTTCTTCCACATTTTATCATGCCAATTAAATAACATGATTATTTATTTTGTTATTACCCTTGAGTTACTTTTGGGACAAGCAAATATATTAATGTATATCTACGTTGTCAACTTTAGATGTTTCCAACTTTGTTGCAGCCTATGACAATGGATGCTTACAGTAGGATGGTGGCCATGTACCAGCAGATGCAACAACCCCCTGCTCCTATTTCGAAGAACTAATAAGCAAATTGGGTTTTCACATCCTTCAATAATGCTACCTAGCAAGAAATTTATCTAGGAAACTTTTTGTGTGCTTTCATATGTATTGATGCGGTTGTTATATGAATAATGCTCCAGGTCCCGAGAAAAAGTGGCCGGACAAATGTTTTGAATGTGTATTATCATTCTACGTCTATGATGGGAAAAAAGTTTGATGTCTTTGAAACATCAAATTATTTTAAGTTTTGAATTCTAATTGATCAATAGTATTGATGGAGACTCACATTATTTATGGAAATGGATCAGCGACAGCGGCATTGACCAATCAGAATTCAAGACATCAAATAGTTTGATGTCTTAAAACATCAAATTTCTATCCGTCTATGATGGTATAGTATATTTTGGGACATTCTAAAACACATTTTCTTTTTTGAGACTTCTAGCATTGTTATTATATATGTTAAAGGATAAAATGAAACATTTTTAATACATATTTAGTTCAAATCTTTTATTTTGTACCAAAAAGTTTTTTATTCTCTTATTTTTAAAAGTCCGCGTCAGCGACCTGATAAAACCTTTTTAGCATGGTGAAGAACTTTTTGATGCAAAATAAAAAGACTTGGACTATACATGTATTAAAAAAAGTTCAAGGGACTATTTGGTATATACTTCTATGTTAAATTCGCATGCATGTTTTTTTGTTTAGCAAGGCAATAAAGTTTAATAATAAATCAATATATAGATTTTTATGAATTTGTCATTCGTTCGTAAAATTACAGTGAAATTTCAAATATAATAACCCACAAAATTGTAATTCATAAAAATTATAAATCGGTAAGAGCATCCTGGATATTGAAAGCTTGTTTTAGTGTTGTAGCAATCTCATCCGACTTGGTGACAATTAAATACGAACAAATATTGTGCAAGAAAAGTTACCTTATTTAATTTTTCTATGGAATCTCAAAATAAATAAATACACATAATAGCAAAGTATATATATATATATATATATATATACAAACAGTAGGTGAGAGACCAAAGATCATCAATAGTGTCTTTTTTAAATCAATATTGTCAAGATGTTATTAATCAAATATAAATGTTTTCACTCCTCAAATACTCAACTAAAAATTATAAGGCATTCATTTAGATTTCAAATACAAACAAACATTCCTAAATAGTAAGTATCCAAACTTATCTTATACTACCAATGAGATAATAAAAAAATCATACGATTAGTTTGACAAACCCTAAGAAACTGAGCTTCCCATCAGCGTCTCTTACCCAGTTGGCAGAATGTCAACCAAGCTCCTACAAAATATATAAATAAATTAAAAATTAAAAAGATAAAGGAGCCCTCAACCTCAAAACATAACATCCTTCTAAGTGTTTTCTTGAGTCTAACTAATTATCTAATACCAACCATTAAATGGGGCAACATACATTAAAATAATCATCTTTATCTAAACATTAAATCCATCGCAGCAAATGAGATTATAGAGTAAAACATTAACCCGCTAGTCATAATTCGAGAATGATTCTCATAAATGTATTTCTTCAATAATAACATCTATAAAGGAAGGCGCAAACAATTGAAAACAAATACAAACTCATATTAAAAATATGAGATTCAACACTTGTTCTCTATTCTTAAGATGCTTGAATTTACCGTTCTTCTTTCTTTAACCAAAGCTACTCGATCCAACATTATATTACTGTTCACAAATGAAGTATTATCAAAAGCACTGCAGTCTATCCAATCCTTGAGCAGCTTTTCGTGACCCCATTTTTTCGGGATCCAAACCCATACATACACCTCACCGTGAGTGTATTATATCATGTGAATATATTTTTCAACTAATCCAAAACAGAAAAATAACATTTTATTCCACAAATAGGGAGAAAACATGATAAAAAGGTTAGATCAAACATACCCAGATGGAATAAAAATAAATAGTTAAACGAATAAATGAAGTATAAGAAAAAAATACAATCTTGGGAAAGAATAAATGGGCAAGAAAAAAAGGAAGAGGGAAGAAACAAAAAGAGGTAAAATACTTGGAAAAAATAAATGCTTGTAGTTCCAAGAAGGTTAGAAATATCTGAAAACTCACCAACCTATCAACAATGCACCTTACAAACCTTAGACGATCTGCTAAAGCTCTTCGATAACTTCAAGTTCGGGGGAGATAACAAACCTTTGTCGAACATATTTTTCAACGCCAGTGGAGAATCATCTAAATCTCTCAGTCCCTACACCAAATCCTTCGAATGGTCATTACTAGCGGGTCAAGGCCCAAGTCCGCAACCAGCTGATCGCGGACTTGGGCGTGACCATCTCATTTTTTGGTGTGACCATATTCATTACTACACTGAGTTATAAATACTCTGAAAGTGGTCATGGACCACGTCCGTGACCACTGTGGGTCCCGGACTTGGGCCGTGACCAGGTCGTGACCATCTTGGTGCTAAATTCGTGTCAAAATTTCCTCCAAGCTTGGCCATGGATGGGTCACGAATTTGGGCTATGATCATAAGTATGACAAAGCACAATACACACACATTTGGGGTCACGGCTATGGACTAAAACCAAATTTTGAAGTGGGTCACGACTTAGGGCCGTGACCATCCTTCATTCGAAAAGCTGCTCTTGGTCGCGCATGGTGGCTCACGGCCTAGAGCCGTGACCAGAGTTCATTCGAGCAGCATCTTGGGCGTACATATGGAGAACTAATTAGTCGCGGAGGTTGGGTCACGGCTCTAGGTTGTGACCAGATTCAACATATAAAAAAAACTCGGCTCAATTCAGACCTATTTTTCATTCTGCCATTTGCGATTTAGGCTTTGGACGATTTCTGCGATTTGGGGATTTCGGCGATTTGGGGTTTTTGTGGATTTCATCTAAGATTCGTGAAAGGTATGTGTGTATATGTGTGTATGCATTTCGATTTATCGATTTGTGGAAGTTGTGTGTGTATGTATGTGTGTGTGTGTGTATGTGTATGTATAGATTTATGTTTATATATGTGTATGTGTATGTATGTATAGATTTATGTTTATATGTGTGTATATATATGTGCATGTGTGTTTATGTGGGTAACTATGAAAAATTGAATTTTATGTCAATAAACCCTAGAAATTGTATTGGGGCTATTTTTTTTTCACAAAATATTATTCAAAATCCTAGACGTTATATTTTTTTGACAAAATATTATTAAATGGATTCTTAATAATTAAAAAAAAATTACATCTACCTTGCTGTGATTTTATAGGGGGTTATATTCATGCCATCATATTATATTGGGGGTTATATGCATGTCGTGAATTTTTTCTGACAAAATATAATTAAATGGATTTTTTTACATTGTATTGGGGATTATATGTGCGTCTTTATTTTTAACAATAACTCCTACTATGTTGTGATATTTTAGTAATTCTTTACTTCGCTACTTTAAATATGAGTCGCAACTACGTGTGCACATTAATATAGTGAGATATCGTTGGTTTGTGTCAAAGAGTGTGCGGGGCACAAAATTTTGTGTACTAGAGTTTGCACGTGTGTGTACTAAAACTCTTTCATAATAAACCCTAACAAAACGTGTTATTTCACATCGATGAGAACCAAAATGGAAGGGTTTAAGAGAAGGATAACGATGAATCAAAACCTTAATCAAACTAATATACCCTTATACGTCATATGTTTGAATTAATAGTTATTAATTAATTAGAGCACTTTTGTGTAGGACTCGTATTCACGCCCTCGTATACTTTTCTCAAGAAAAATGAGGCACAGTGATAATCATTGTCAACAGGAGTGGGATAGGTTGCAATTAGAGCGCATGCATAACTCTTTTATTAGTGTGCGCCATATAGAGGGTACTTCTATCTATAGGTATGGAAATAAAAAGATCAAACAATTTAACTACCTTGTTAATCATGGAGTTGATCTCTGACAAGATTATCTGTTCGATCGTATTCCATTTTCTCTACGAGAAAACTGGGATGACGATATACAAAATATATTTCACACACATAATCCCGACGTAGCCCTGACCTTAGTTACGTTATTGGAGAAGGCGGAAAAAAAATCCACCCATTATGGATACAACTACATACAGAGAGCATTAACATAGACTGTGATGTCTCGCGCCACATGCATGTAAAATTGAATCTTGCCAACAAGTTGAGAAATATGGGATTCTAAGTTCATGTAGCAGATATCTACACATCAATCATGGATACCCATCCTCCTAGTTGGCCATGTACAAAAATTCATAGGTTCTTAAAAACTAATACCGAATGGATGGAGATCAGACACATTGAACATATTCTAAAGTCGTACTCTGAAAAGGTATCTATCTATCTATCTATCTATCTATCTATCTATCTATCTATCTATCTATCTATCTATCTATCTACATAGTCATAAGCTTGATTAATTAGTTATAATTTCATATTATTGTAATTATTTAGTCACTTATAGTTTTTCATTTTTGTAGATAATGTCGAGAGGAAACAACCCAATGGTACCAAGTGCCGAGGTGACACCACAGCGAGGTTCACCATCTCGTGCACAACCCAAATTCTCAATACCAATGGCTAAGCAATGCACAACTCCACCAATGGTTCATTCCTCACTAAGTCCAATTCCAAGTGCTCCTACGCCCCAATCCAGCACTCCCGTTGCTCCAACGCCCCCATCCAGCACTCCCGATGCCTCCCGCTCAAATGAAAAGAATCCCATTAGGTTTTCTCTTCTCGGGAATAACTCGACGGGTGATAGGAATGACGTTCTGAACTTTAAATCCCGGTGTTTATCGCTGGGAAAAATGAACGTGGGAGTAGGTGGACAAGACAATTGGAACCTTGTTGATCAAGCTGTCAAAGATGACATACATGATCAACTTTGCAAGCATTTCTAATTTCCTCACCATTCCAAGAATAGGGTTCTATCTCGGGTTACTGAAGGATTAAGGACATACAGGAGAAACCTTCAGAAGAAACATTTCCCGAAGGAGGTTGCGAGCTCAGATATTTTTGTTTTGAAAGAGAGAGTGCCTCCCAATGTTGAAATATCGGTGGAGCAGTGGAATAATTTTTTGGAGAATGAGGCGAAGGAGAAAAATTTGGTCCAAAGGGACCAAAATAAAATAAATAGGGCATAAAAAACTGATATCCACTCGTTGGGATCGGTCCAACTTATTCTTTCATGCTTGACGGGACAAAGATAATAAATTCCCGCCGCACTTCGCTAAGATGCTGGAATCAATAGAGGCCATCAGCAGTCAATCCGATTCAATCCCTAATGATGACTGATACGTCATGAATATTGCATTTTCACTCGTTAATTTAAGCATTTTTAGGCCCCCTCGGGTACCGTAATTGCTATAATTATGCTCGTTAATCAGACCACCTCCGTTTTATGTGATAATACTTTATTTGAGGTATTATTCAGGATTTATAGATGTTACGGTACTTAGTGTGAAGTTTTGTTGCGTTTCAATAAAGTTTCGTCGCGATTCGCACGTTCAGGGGCATTTTCGTAATTTTACACTTCGATTTTTCCCCAAAGAATTCATGAAAGTTGTAGCCCTCGGGCCAAGCTTCATGTGGTCGTGAACGATGCTCGAATCGGAATCCGAACGAAGGAAACACGGATATTTAATCGGGAAATAAATATAAGACTTTATTTAATTATTATTTTATTAATTTACTAACAATCTAATTAATTCCCCTTGTATTCCTTTCTCTTTCATTTGCAGCAAACTTCCATTTCAGCTATGGGTGATTTTGGCCAAGCTCGGGTTTGGCTCGGGTTTTGTTTTCCATGACAAATTGGAACTCGAGTTTGGTCCACGGCACCCAAGCTTGGGTTTTAGGTCCGATTTTGGTGGATACCCATTTGTGATTTTGGATTTTGTTGGACATGGCAAGTGCGATTTTGTTGGGCAATAACTGATATGGGTCTTGGGCAAACAATGTCCGTATGTTTTTGTTCAAGCCACCCACCCAATCACACATCGCAACTGTTGTCGCATATGGAGGTGTCGGGATTTGGCTTTGTGGGTGTCGGGTTTTACATGCAGACATGGTTTTGGGTTGTGCAAAGAGTTGCACTTTTGGCCATGGCAGTGTCCAAGATAGTTGCAGGGGCGAAGTAGAAGACTGGTGCTACCGGTCGACCGTGCTCCAGCCGCCGATCGATCGGTGTTTGGTTTTTTAGCCTAGCCGCGAGATAGTGTACCCTTGTATTGTTCCACCGATCGACCGATTTGGGGCCCCGGTCGGCCGGTCCCCTGTTTTTTGCGATTTTTGTTGTTGTCCACTTTCTTTTTCCTTTTTCCTTTTCATTTTTGAGACTTATCCCCTTTTCTTTCTTTATTTCTTTTCTCCCACTTGGTATATAAGGTGGGACTTTGTTCATTTGTAAGGGATATCTTCATTTTCCTTTAGTTTTTAGGTTAAGAACACTTTGGGGTTTATTTGGAGACTACCCATCTCCTCATTTTACTTTGGGTATCTGTCCATTAATGTAAGTTTCCCTTTATTTAATCTTTGTTCTTGCTTTGTTCATGCTTTATATTTATTTTCTTGCCTAGTTAATTATTGTTGTGTATTTATTTCTTGTTTTAGTTATTAATTAGTTTAGTTTAATTAATTCTTATTTTATTTATTAATTAGTTGTTTAATTAGTTTAATCATGTGTGTTGAGTTGTTAAATAGAGTCTGGGTCGTGTGTCCGTCATTGATGGGCGTCGAGCTCCGACAACGAGATTTTGTGTAAAATTACATTTAATTGAAATCACGCATATTAAAATGGGATTATTACGCGTTTCACTTTCTTTGTCTCGCAACGTTAGTATTTATTGCGATAATCCGATTTTAAGATGCGTGTGACCATTTTGAATTAAATAATTAATCTCGCATCGTTGGATAAAATCCCTTCATGTGGGGTGTTTATGTTTAACTATGAATGCCCGGTTAAATATTTTCGAACCGAAATTCTATTTCCGGTTGTTTAGCCCATGGCGGGTACGCGATCCCGACCCTCGTTTTATTAATTCCTGTTTAGACTAAACTTCTTTTCTTTTCGCTTTTATTTAAAATAACCCATCATCTTTTACAATTTTATTCTTGAAATAATAAATCGATTATGGGTTATACTAGCATTCCCTGTGGATTCTCGATACCCGACTTACCACAATACTTGTATCGCAAGTGCAGTCGTAATTTAGGTTTTTGTATTAACGTGGTAAAATGAATTCAACGATTAGCATTTTGACGCGACGCTATAATTCACCCGTTAATCAAAATGGCGCCGTTATCGGGGAACTATTTTATTATAGATTGTATTTGTCTTACTATTTCGTACTATTTTTTTCTTTTGTATTTGTGTTTTTTTGTTTTAATCCTTTTTCCAGGATTTGCACATTTGAGTGCTAAGAAACGCTTGAATTTTTTCGGCCGCACATCATCTTAGTGGAAATAGCCATCTTGAGCCTTTGTTGGGGTAAGCATGTCTTATTCCAATTTTTCTAGTAGTCCTAACGATAATTCTAAAAATTCCCATAAACCTATGAATTTTGGTCAATACTTACAAGTCCAAAAAATTGCAACATCTAAAATGACATTGGGTGAGTATTACGAAAGTCAAAGTATGGATTACATAAATTTTGGGAATGATCATTTCGATTTTGGGTTGCAAGATCCTTATGATAAGAATTTTGAAACAGATAGATTTTAAAATTCTTATGTTAATGATTTTGATTGTAGTCCCGAGAACAATTTTCAAAATTCTCATTTATAAGAATCCGCTCCTCGCCCTATGACTTTCGGTGAGGGATTGATCATGCTTGAGAGTAAGAAACTTGAAAATTGTTATCGGAAAGAAAATCATTGTTGGGAGCATGAGTTGGATTTATTATTTGAATCCAACGACGATGTTTCTTCCTAGACTTCTGAAGTCGAGGAATGTTTTGAACCAAATGAGGACTCTGTACCTACTTTGGAGAAAATCATTCTTGACTTAACCCATGGTATAGTAGAGAATGAAAATGAGGAAGGAATAGGCATATTATCCATTTGCAATGAACTCGTTTCTTCTTTAATTCTCAAAGAAGAAAGTTTCATTGCAAATGATCCTATTGTGACATCCCGACTAATTAAATACTGGGTAGCTACTCCTTTATTCAAATTAATACAAAATGTCAAGTTGGATCAGTTCATAGCATCATTGTCGAAAGCATTTTATTTTATTTAAACAATTACTATCCACCTAATATTTAAAAAGTGAGATGCCAAATTTTATTAAATTAAATTAACATGCAACCAATTAAATTATATGCTAACTATACCACATCCACATCACAATCATAATAGAAATAATAATGGAATAATAAAATGAGTTTGGAGTAACACTCCCCTGAATAATCCAAATACTGAATAAAACCAAATACAAAGTCTGGAAAAATAAATAAATCCAAAACTGAAATGAAATTGGGAGTTTGAGAATGTTATCTCTAAATGGAAAGGGGGTGACATGCCCTAACTGATAAATGGTCGTAAATAGAATCAAATGCAGAATGTGAAGGCGTCTACTATCGAGATCCTGCTACTTCCACAGCAGCTATAGCACGTCAATGGAATGGAACTCCTATGCTTGGTGTCCCTGTGGCTGGGCACCTAAAAGGTTTTACAAGAAAATGGATTTGAGAGCAAACGGATCAGAGCCCGAGGTGAAAATAGTTTTAAAAATATAGTAAGTATTTAATTGCACTAAATAGTGAATATTATATACATGTTAGTTACGTGCTCTCACATGATTTCCTCACCCCTCAACTAATTTCCACGCTTAACGTATATCCTTAACACGTCCTAGCTATGCCATTAAATAACTAGTCTGAACCACTTCCTATCCTCACGTTATAATATAGGAGTCTATTCATATCATTCTAATATATCCTACGTGTAACTCATCTTTTCATTAATCAAATTAATTTATAACTATCACGATAGGAAATTCTCATTTTTAATCCCATTCAAAATGTCTCAATTATTCATATTCAAACTTTAATAAAGAGTCCGAAATAAATACAAGTATATTATTCTCAGCACAAATATACAAATAGGGCACCCCTAGGATAAGCTATGATTCACACATACTCTGCTATCGAATCCCAGTACATCACGTACATAAGAACTACGTGTTCCAAATCGCTCAGGAACCGTTCAATAAACAAAATCACACATATTGGAGGCGAACATAGTTCACATACCCATGGGTCACGCACATACCTATGATTCCATGGTCAACTGACTTATCAACTCACAAATAATCCATTCACATCCCTATGTCCTTAAGGTACCAATCTAAATCACCCCCCCCCCCCGTAGGCACACAAAGATCAGATGGTTCTATACCGAAAGCCGACCTCCAGTGATAACAAGTATGGTAGGTATGTCATACACATAATAGTCCATATACTAAGCATTAACACAACTTAGATAAATGTTATATTATTAAAGGTATATTACCAGCCTTATACTATTAGTATAATTCGTACACTATTTATTATTCCAGATTATTCATAATATATTTTGTCGATAAGTCTCACGTCGTATAGTTTCGAGTATTTAAAACCTATCCGAAGAGGTTACTAAGTCTCCTACGTGTCCCACGTATCAATTCAGTACTCCGAGGTCCTTATTTATGACCCAAATCTTAACGTATCACTCCTAAGAATTTAAACCATATTCCCGCACCATAACATAGGAAAATACTCGTCGAAAACTTGTAAATTCAACACTACATTCCAACTAATTTCTAATATTTTTTGGGCTTCAACTATATCCTTACTAGTCTCCCTAAAGTCCTAGTGTATTCATAAAATCCCCACCTACAACGTTCGATGGTCGTAATCACTTCAATTCAAAAGTGGAAAAAGTTACAGTTTCTGGGGAGATCGATCGATCAACCTATGAATGTTGATCGATCGATCAAGCAGGTGCAGGCCACGAGTTTCTTCGTTTTTTAGTCCCAGTTTTGTTCCAAATATTTATTACATGATGTGAAATCCTAATGTGAGTATATAGGGTCATTATACAACCTAATTACATGATTCTTAATGTTCCAAAACTTTTCAATCATCAATAATTTGACTTTTCTTGGATCAAATCCTCATATTATCATAAAAACCCTATTTTTCTAATTTCTTAAAGAACCATCACACTTCTCTTCCTAAATCCATTTTTAATTCATCAAGGGTTATGATTTTGTAACTGAAATACTTCCAGAATTAAACTACATGCAAATCCTATCCAAAGTTTAGGTTTCTTCTCCAAATTTTATGATTTTCAATCATTGTTCATGGCTATCATCAAATGCTACACTATCATGGATAAATTATTCGCTGAAACTTAATGAAATCAAATCACTTGCCTTGGAATTGATGTTATGATCCGTTGGTGATGTTAAAGGCTGGTTCTCGCCCTCTCTCTGGTCACAATTCTGGCGAATAATGGTGGTGTGTGGTGGTTATGGCTTTGTAACCCTCTTGTAACTTCTCCTATTTATCACGTTGCCCACTCCTTGCTTTTTGACAGATAATGGCCCTAATATTGGCTGATAAATAAGGCCTAAAATTTGTGGGTCAAAATCCCTAAAAAATTAAAACGACTAAAATACCCTCCCTAGTTGCCGGTTTGGCCTAAAAATACACCGGGACCCAAACTAAACCCCCGGCTAGTGTTTTCTGACTATTTTGACCCCTTTGGACACGTTGGCGCACTCAAAATGACCATACGGATGATAAAATTATAATTTACTTTTAAATCCAATTAAATTGATTCCTGACGCGACTGACACGCACGTCCCAACTTAATTTCCTAAATTGTCATATTTATGACTCGCGATAATTTTAATAAATTCAATAATAATATATTACAATATTCACCCAATAATGTTCAACACTATCATCATAATCAAATACCAACTCACGTCTCGCTAATATTTAAGTTCGGATTAATTTCTAATTAATTCCCATTTAATTTAATTAATCCCATTAAATAAAATTAATAAAATTATGGGGCATTACATACTTTCCCCCTAATAAAAGAATTTCGTCCTGAAATTCAGAAATAAAATATACTTGGCAAAAATAACTCTGGATAATCCTCGCGCTCCGAGGTAGACTCCTCGACGTTATGATGCCACCACTAAACACGTACTAACGGTACTATCTTTGACCTTAATTTCCTCTCGCTATGGTCTAGAATACCAACCGGCCCCTCCTCATAAGAACTCTCTGGCTGTAGATCAATATCATCTAAAGCAATGTGAGTATGGGCCAAATCGTCTCGAAGATATCTCCTTAGTGAGGAAATGTGGAACACGTCATGGACCCTATGCAAGTGTTCTGATAACCCAAGTCTATACGTAACTGGTCATGGCCCCACATATTTAGGCGCCAACTTCCCCTTCTTCTCGAAACGCATAATCCCCTTCGTAGGAGATACTCTAATAAGCACCTAGTCCCCCACATTGAACTCTCGAAAGGACCTCTTGGCATCGGCATAGCTCTTTTGTCGGTCCTGATCAACCCGAATAGGGCTCCGTATCATCTTTATCCTCGTTAAAGTATCCTGAATCACCTCCGGCCCAAGGAGTTTGTTATCCCCCACCTCTAGCCAACATGATGGGGAACGACAAGGTCTACCGTACGACGCCTCAAATGGAGCTATACTAATAGTGAACTGGTAGGAGTTGCTATAGGCAAACTCCACCAGTGGAAGATAGTGCTCCCAGCCACCTCCAAAGTCTAGGATGCACATACGCAACATGTCTTCCAACATCTGATTCATTCGCTCGGTTTGCCCATCTGTCTGGGGGTGATAGGCTATACTCAATCGTAAATCCGTTCCTATGGCTTCCTGAAAACTCTCCCAAAACCGTGACATAAATATCTTATCTCTGTCAGACACGATATTGAGAGGCACCCCATGTAGTATCACTATCTCAGCTATGAAGATTTGGGCATACTGTCCCGTAGCGTAGTCTGTTTGGGCAAGCAGAAAGTGAGAAACCTTTTTCAACCGATCCACGATTACCCTTATAGAGTCGTGACCTCTCGGCAATGTAGGTAATCACTACACCAAAAGACTTATTTTGTAACGGATTTATTTTTCTATTTGTAACGGATTTTATACATTAAAAATTTATAATGGTTAAAAACTGTTACAAATAAAATATAACCGTTGGAATATATGAGTAATCGTTGGAATGTATCATTAAAAGGAAGAAAAAACAAAAAATAAATAGAGCAAGTCGGACGGGATTTTCCCCCCCAATTCCCAAAACTTTCGACCACTCCCTCTGCCTGTTCCCCTCCCTCTTTCACGCACAACCTCTCTACCCATTGTTTATTATCCACTTTACCAAATCAAATACCTGCGCACTTGACGACAATCATTGAACTATTTTTTAACTTCGTCCAATGATCATCTCCGGCTAATTCTTCGATCTCCGTGTGTTTCCACCGATGGATTTATTAAAGACATGTATCCGCTGGCATGTCCTGTACCGTCCAGGTTACCGATGTCGTCAGCGGTGGATTAACGAGAAGTAAAGACGGGTGTTGTCTTCTCTGTCTTCAGTGCCCCCTCTGGCATGGACTGGATCGTTGCCCACCTCTCTCATACTCTTGTAATTCCCTATTGCTTATATATGTTCTTGTTATTTAGGGTTTAACCATATGATCTTTATTCTGCCTCCATCTGGTTTATTATGCATAGATTTGTTATTTTCCCATAGTTGAATTTCGTTTTTATTTTGGGTTTTCATGTGGTATAGGAAAATGATAACATTTTAGGGTACATTATTTAATTTTGGTTCCTGCTAGTCATTATGTTAATTTTTAATTCCACCTTTTTTTTAAAATGAATCTGGTCTCTTGTAATGATTAAATCAATAAACTTTCATTCTTCCAAGGATAATTTTGTGCGGACCAACACCTTAACTGGAGAGATATTTCAATTTTTATATTATATGTATGTATCGATTTATGTATTTTGCTTTACGAGAGTATTTTTAAAGCTATGCTTTTGCCTCTGAGGATGATTTCTAGAACTTTCATTCTATCGAGAATATTTATGAGGAGTATTTATGGAGACTTGAACATAAGGGGGTCTACTATGTTTTTAGTACGTTTTTATACACCAATCAAAACTTTTTCACAACCTTCTTATTATTAATTAAATCTTTTGAAAATCTATAGTAGAGAATTTTGCTTCTTATTAGATTCTAAAGTTCATTTGAGAGATATTTATGAAAAGGGAAAATCTTTAGTCTAAAATCTTGTCAGCTTTAAATAATTTCGTATAGGTTTGTTTGTTTGGCATGAAATGCTTTGTCTATGTTGAGATTCTTATATGCAGTAGTTAGACAACTTTTCCCACCACTTTCTTTTTTCTTATTATTATGTTTTGAACTTTAATCTTTAGTTCCAATTTGGTTGGACTCTTTAGTATTGCATGAAATCCTACATATCTATGACTCTTGACTCGCTTAAGGTTGAAAGATTACACAAAAATCCTGAATTTTATACCTAAATGTCAAATTAAACGAGAAATTATAGTGATTGCAGTCTCGTGGGTGTAAGCTCTAAACTGATTGAACCATAACATAAAATCTATGCTCAACCCCCGATCACGGTAATCAATTATGGCCAAGGGATGGTTGACCGTGAATTTTATTTGATCACTAGAATTACTTACTTATTTGTAAGAACTATTATTTGATTTCATTATGGATTTTATTCACTCAATTGTATACTAGTTGACCATATTTTTGTTCAACACAACATAAGACAATAGGTTGATTTATATTTGTGGGATATGATTTGGAATTTGGATAAGAGATAGAAAACAATCAGACCCTTAATCAAGATTGGATATCTAACTTTAGAATTTTTACTTTGTTGAAATGCAGGCAAGCTTTTTCGACTCGACTCTTTTATCACTGCTTATCTTGTCTTGTATAAAAAACCCTCTACTAGTTCTTGTTGAAATTATTATTACTTTGTTCAAACATACCTCTATTTTTGTTGTTCAATTAGAATTGAGATTTAGGTTTTATTGTTTGGATTATGTAGTTCTTGTAGGGTTGGATATGTTTGTTTTGATTTGGATTTTACATTTCTTAGTTTTGGGTCCCAAGATTTGATAAATAAGTAGGATAAATGTTTTATGTTCATATTTTCTATCATTATATTTTTGGTCTAATCTTGTTCCCTATTTGGGCATTGCTCATCACATTTCTGGTATGTTAAAGGTAACTTTAAGGATATTGATGATCCAGTTGAGCTCTGTAATGTCTTCTTCACATTATTTATGTCTTATTTATGGATCATGAGTCCCGAATCAGGTTTTTTAAGATTTGTTACATGTTACATATATTCTGTTCATTAGATGTATCAAGATATAATTTTATATTATTTTGAGGGTGATGTTCCGGTCAGTTGGCTACCACTGAGAGGAGCTTCAATTTTCAACTATTTATGTGCATGTATGCCTCATATGCCTCTGATTAATTCTCATATTAGTTTTGGTTTATTGTGTTAAAATAAGTTACATAAGTGAAACACTTGGAAGTTGAAGATAAAGTCCCAATTCGTAAGATATAGAGATTTAATATAAATTAGAAGAACTCGTATGCTCTTCTTCTTTCGAGTTTTTAATAATTACAACTTTCTTCGTCACTTTTTGAAAACAACTCAGTATACTCTCATGCACATGTTATTTCATTGGATACGTGAATACACAAATTGCTCGCGCGATGCGTGACATGATTTACGAGACCCGACCTTGGAGCCAAAACGCGACACCCTACACAACCGAAATTTAAAACATTATGCATACATGCGAAGTGTCAAAGTATGCGTGGATGGTGATTTCTCACCATTAGGATTTACAATAGAGGATACTTCTGAGAACACAAATATTACAAAAAATCCTTTATTAACCCACTCAACTATTTGATATTATTCCTTCCGACCTAAAGGAGAGCATGTTATACCTTTGATTATCTTAATTCCGTTTGACAAATACGTTGAGTCTTGGCTGGTTTACTTGTTCCATTGAAAGTTGATCAAGTTCTCATGGCAGACTTCATCCTTATCTTGCTGAAAAAGGAAAGTATCTGTAATTGGAAACAATTTTGAAAAGCTATTGTGTGGCTTCATAATACATGTGGTATATTTTTATTAATCAAAAAGTATTTTTCACACATTAGAAATGATAGGATAGTTTTTTTTTCGTTCCTTTAAGTTAAAATACTAAAGGAAACTGAAATTGGCATCTACGCATCTTGCAAACATGACTTCAGAACCTGTGAAGTGGTTTGCCCACTTTTGGCGATTTTTCAAGTTGCCTCGTAGCCTCTTAGCTTCCCTCAAACCATTTCTTCGCACATGTGAACACATAGTTTACATCATGCTAACAGGGTTGCGGATGCTGTTAGATCGGACCTTTTGCTTGAATTTGCACAACCTTCTCACCTTTTTGGTTTTGGAAAGTGGTCCAAACACCAAGTCAGACTTCGTGTAACTTCCTAGCTAACCCCTGTGGAGAAGATGCACCACTCATTGCTTGCATTGAGGAAGTTATCTCTTAATCACAACCCCGACCATTTCAATTGGACATGACAGGAAATAAATGATGAAAATGAAGAATACAAGAATGGAGCCTAAAGCATAATGCTCAATTAATTCATTTCATTGATTTTTTTCCTACTAAAATATTTGGGTATGTATACACATGGTAAACGCACATCTAAAACATTCTGCTCTCTTCTCTTACATGACATCATTGCATATTTAACTAATTTATTTCATTCTCCCTCAAAATAGCCCTCATGTAAAATGTGCACACATGGATTGGGGTTGGGAAGTTCAAATTTGCTTAATCCTAAGCGATAACATGTGCATTGATCTCCTTGATGCATAAAGTGACTTGTTACTCGAGAGGAAATAAATTTATAATATGTACCCATTGTCAAAACATTCACTTGATCTTAAGTTATGGGTTGAATTTGGCATTATCGTATTGATGTACTGGTAAAAATGCACAACTAGGTATATAATGATGAGGGTATGATGCTATATAAGTTGTTCGCATGTATACACGGTTTATATCTATTGTTAAACTTTAACGCTCCTTCACGCTCCAAGTAGGGGTACTTCAGGTGTTGAGACTTGAGATACTTTGATATTGTTTAATGTTCCGCCACAATGGGTTTTGCCTTACTTTGAATTTTATTTTTATGTAAGATTTATAATCTATAATGTTTATGACTTTGTGCTAATTCAAATTGTCAATAACTCAACATCAGAAGTCTAAAGTGCGTGAAATACAAAAGTTAAAATCTTCACATGAAAACATTGAGTTATTGAAAGAGAAATTAATTGAAGTGTATCAGAGAGAGGTTATTAAGTTATCTGAGATCCAGTTGAGCGCAAAGACGTTGGAGGATGAATTGTCTACTTGGATGTTGATGATGAAGGACATTCCTGGTGTATCATATTCCAATGATATTCCTTTCAAGTTTGCATCTTTACAGAAGTATGTACCTAACTTCATTTTGATCTTCTGGCTTTATTCTACAGTTAACTTCTTGATCTGGAAGGAAAAATATTTACATAAATTTTGAGAATTGAAATTAGGGTCCAGGCCCTGTGGGCATCTATTTAATGCTTCACACTAGTCATATTCTTACAACAGTGTCTTATGTATGCTTTGGTGATGTAAATACTCTTTGTATATATGCTCAAAGATGTTTCGCTTTTTCTAAACAACTATTCATAGTAGTGACGTGATATCAGCAGAAACCCTTTAGAGCCTGTTTGGTCTGGAGTAAATTATTTTCACCTATGGGGAAATGTATTTGAAGTGAAATACAATTCACTTTGTCCAAAGCATTGTCAAAATCATATAATTATTGTATGAACTCTAATTGGCTGAGCTTTTTCATCATTTTATTTTTCACGTACAAAAAATTCCAAACAAGAACTAGAGGGAATGACTACGACTGATTCTTATTTTGTTGTTAGTTTGTCGAGTCTGGGTTGTGGTAATGTATTATGAACATAACTGAAGGAATAATGCAGGTGGAAATTTTATTTTATTTGTTAAGCTGAACAAATATACATCGGTGTTAGGCTGAAGTCATCAATTCCATCTTTGATGTTGTTCCTCATACCGATGGTCAACGCTGTCATCGAACGGACGACCAGAGATCGCGCTGTAGTGAGACTGATTCATTAGGGAATTTTTACTGCCACAAACACTATTTGCAGTTGATGGACAAATGGAATTCAATGTTGAACTGGAGATTCGAACAACACATTGGTGAGGTAGTTTTTATTCCAGTAGGAAGTCCTCATCAAGTGAGAAATATACAGTCCTGCATTAAAGTGTCTCTTGACTTTGTTTCTCCTAAAAATGTTCAACAATGTGTTTGATTGACTGAAGATTTCCGTTTGCTCTCAAAAAAACAGAGCTAAGGAAGACAAACTAGAGGTACCTCACTTCTTACATCCTGACTTTTAGCACAACCTAATACCTAGTTAATTTCCTGTGCATAGATGGTAGATGTAGATTATGGAAATTTAAATACTCTAATATAGTACATTGGTATTTTACAAAAATATATTTACTCCCTTTGTTCCAAATTAAAAGTTTTGTTCCCATAAATAGTACCGCCTTTGTCCCAAATTAATATTTCCTATATAGAAACTACGACAAGGATACAACTCAATTTAATGGTTAGGATCAATGCTCATTCAATATTGTAAAATTTGGTTTGTTGACTACATCCAAAAGAGGAAAGTGGGATCTTTATTTGGGATGTAATTAAAAAGGAAAATAGGACTCGTGTGTATCTTAATTTTCCCTTAATTTATATTATTGCAAATAGAGTTACCTTTTCTTACAGCTACAAACTGAAAATATTGATGGGCTAAACAGTTGTATAATGTCCTACAGATTGTCCTCAACCAAGTTGGTCCAAAAGTATAGTTGATCCTTGGTATACAATTTGGTCCAAGCCTTGTACAATATAGTATAGTTGAGCACTGATGCGTCTCAAGGCTTCAAGTATAGACAGCTAAAAACACTAAACTATAAATTGAAACAACACACTTTGTAATGTTGTCCATTAATACCCAAAAGTTTTAGGAGGGTAAATTGGGAAGTAAATCTTTTCATAAGAAAATTTAACTTTCATAATTTGGACACAGGTAGTATTATTCCTCGATTCAGATCTTTTGTTTATGTTGGGGCTATATCTAGGTTACTACTATTTATTGTTAAAATTTTCTATTTTTGGCGTTGGTAATCTTCCAGGCGATCAAGTCCCACACCGAGAATTCTTAGCTAATCATCAATGATCATGTAATTTAACAAATGCTGCAGGTATTATAATGCATTATCCAATCCCTGTCTGAAATCATCCACTGTTTTTGTGCATGAATAATGAGAGACTGTGTCACATATAGTGACTTTCAGTTGTGGTTTTTGTTTCAAAAAAGATATTATTATTTGTGCTCGATATCAATGGTGAAAATTATTAGTTAAGAGTAGATAGTAATGTTGTGTATAATATATTGGGGCCTTACGTAAAGGGTAATGGAATGCAATTTATCTTGATACTGCCCTTGTCCATAGAAGGGCAATTAATAAAACTTACATGGCAGACAATTAAACAATTTGAGTTTTCCCACTATATTTGGTGTATCCATAAACTTTTTAATATGTGATCCATGTAACCTTTCAAGTAGAGAAGATTATCAGCTTAACATAAAATGGGCATTGACTAGGGAATGACTGATTCTTTTCCTTCACTGGTTAAGAAGATGACCCTTTATACTATAAGTTCAGCTGTGAGAAAAGTCAAAAGTCTTATATCACAAGTATCAACTGAGACGTAAGATTTATTTTCTCTTTCGACTTTTACTTGTGCTACATAAATTTACACCATTGCCCACAATGCTTTTCTGTTTTATTCTCAGTTTTACTAAATTTAGCCTAAAGCTATTGTACCGTTAATTACTAATCTGGTATGTATTCGATGCTCTTAAAACAAATAGTGGGTTTGTTTGTTTATTTTAATGATTTGTTATGGATAATTCTAGACCGAAGCATAAAATTGACACATTTTGGTGTGACACACGGACGTGTATCACCTGCATTGCCTTGTGCCTTGCCTTGTGCCTGAGCTCCATTATTGGTGGAACCGTGTGAATCCTATTCATGAGCTAATACGAGTGCGATATGTCAGTGTGTCGCACCAAATGTGTCGATTTTGTGTGTCAGTGTAGAAAGACTAATTTGTAATGTGTATTTGGTTTTGTATTGTTTCAAGTGTCACTTTCGTTGGGGGGAGGGACGAGGTCTGGGATGCGGATGCTATTATATCAAAGATAAGGAAGGTGTATTCAGATCGGATGATGTTAACTTTATCGGTGCTTCCGTTGCCTAAGGTGATGAATACGATTGTGGAGCCGTACAATGTGAGTTTGTCCGTGAATCGGCTTGTTGAGAATGTTGATGAGTGTATGGTTTTGGATAATGAACTCTATATGATATTTGTTTCCGTACTCTCAAGCTTACCATACCCAATTGTAAGTCTCTATCTCTCCCATTTACAACTAATCATCATTAAATTAATTTTAACTTTAAGCATGCAGATCAAATGATACCAAAGTAACTTGTTTAAACTAACAGTGTCCTCATCGGGTCTCTGTTGCCCAAATTGACTAGTATACGCTTCTTTTTGGGGTTAAAAATGGCGTTGGGAGGAGAAAATTGAAATAACAACCAAGCGGCCTTGATTTAGGTATAAACACATCCGGCAATACCAAAGTAACTTGTTTAAACTAACTTCATCCTCATCGGAATATCAGGTTGGCCTAACTGACTAGTACATACTTTTTTGGGGTTAAAATGGGCGTTAGGGGGCGAAAACTAAAGACATCAACCTAGCAGCCTAGAAGTAGGTACAAACACATTAAGATATACTAAAATAACTTATCTAGACTAAACACATCTTCATTGAACTCTTGGTTGAACTAATTGACTAGATAAGCTTCATTTTGGTGTTAAAAATGGGTGTTGGGGGCAAAAACTTGAAACAGTAACCTAAAGGCGTAGATTTAGGTAGAAACGCATTAAGTGATACCAAGTCAACTTGTCTAAACTAAACGCGTCTTCATCGAACTCTCGGTTGACCTAATTGACTAGTATATGCATTTTTTTATTTTTTTTATTTTTTTTGTGTGTGTGGGTGTGGGGGGGGGGGGGGGGTTAAAAATGGGCGTTGGGGGCGGATGCGAAAACTGAAAACAATAGCCTAACAACCAAGATTTAGGTACTAACTCATCAAGAGATACCAAAGTAACTATGATCATTTGTTGTGTATCGATGAATCCCCAATAATATTACATGCTCGCTAATGCCACACAAATGTATTAGTAAATTATGTTATTTACTCATTTATACTTGCACATTTACTAATGTGGAGTTTGTTCAACAGGTTCTTATTAGGAAATATGAAGACTACGTTTGGGAGAATGAAGTCTACTTTTGCAAGGAATATAATGAAGACTACTTTTGGGGGAATAATATGTTTAGAACTTCAATGATGATAGATTTCATTTCAAGTTTATGGTTAAAAGTTAGATGGTTTGTCTCGTACCACATTTTCTTTTGGGAATTTTAATGGTTATGAATGAAATATAATTTTAGATCGGTTTAATATCACCGAAATGTAGTGTCATTCATTTTGTCATGTATGTTTTGGAATTATGTTTTGAGTGAAATTTGTGGGCATTGAATTTTCATTGCCATTTGTTGAGAACGAGTTTAACTAGTGTATTAATATCTATTTATTTAATGAGAAATTAATATATTTTTAAAAACATAACAATATTGCTAACGAACTTTAACCGTTACAAATCAAAACATCTGTTGCAAATATATGACACTCTCAGTCCGTTATAATGTATTTTGTAATGGTTTGCATCCGTTACAAAATCTATATTTGTAACAGATAAACACCATTACAATTCAGTAAATCCGTTACTAATCTATGGGATATGTACCAATGCTAAATCCGTTACAAAATAAATTGTAACGGTTTTCGTCTGTTACAAATATTAATTTTGCAACGGATTTTATCCGTTACAAAATATGTTAGTAAAATAAATAACGACAATTTTCTAACGGATTTAATCCGTTACAAATATTTTTTGTAACGGTTTTTGCCCATTACAATTGAACTGTTTTGGTGTAGTGAATCCCGTGATGAAGTCCATCGAAATGCTCTCCCATTTCCATATAAGAATCTCTAATCACTGCGAAAGTCCTACCGGCCTCTAATGGTCTACCTTTACTAGCTGACAAGTGGCACACTTCGATGCGAACTCAAAAATATCTCTCTTCATCCCCCTCCACCAGTACTGTTTCCATATATCCTGATACATCTTATCCCCCCAGGATGCACCACGAATCGTGAACCGTGCGCCTCTGTCATTACCTCGTGTCACAAGTCCTCCCCCTCAGGAACAACTAACCTTCCATTGAAGCGTAATCCCCCGTCTGAACTAACGGTATAAGACTTGGAATCTTATGCTAATAATCTTACTATCTGCTCTTGACAGAACGAGTCTGCTGCCTGGTCCTATATCACCCTCGTAATAATCTGGGGCGTTATTGTCATCACAGACATGGATGATCAGACCACTGCGTCCTGGTGTCCCAACTCCTTCCACTTTGCTTTCCACACTTCGGTCACCTCACCTACTGCCCTACAACTCAACACTTCTGCTATCACGTTAGCCTTCCCTGGGTGGTATTGGATTTCAAACTGATAATTCATCACAAACTCGAGCCACCGACATTGATGGGTATTCATCTCCTTCTGCATGAAGAGGTATTGTAGGGACTTGTGGTCTCTGAATAGGTAAAATTTCTCCCCCAGGAGATATTGTCTCCAGATTCGAAGTCTAAATATGACTGCTTCTAACTCCAAGTCGTGGGTGGGGTAGTTCTTCTCGTGAGGCTTAAGCTTACGGGAATCATAAGCTATAGTATGACTCTCCTGTTGCAGTACACCCCCAAGTCCTAGTAAGGATGCATCAGAGTAAACTAGATACTCCATTCCCGGTCTGAGCAAATGCTAATACTGGTGATGAGGTCAACTTGTCCTTCAACTCGTCGAAAACCAACTGGCAGGCATTACTCCAGATAAATGGCACTCCCTTGCGAGTCAGATCTGTCAAAGGACCCTCTATCTTTGAGAATCCCTGAATAAGTCCCTATAGTATCCCGCTAGGCCCAAGAAACTATGTATTTCTATTGGTGTCATGGGTTATCCCCACTCCCTCACCGCTGACACCTTCCCTAGGTCGATAGATATTTCCAAATTTCGACACATCATGTCCCAAATATGTACCTCATGTCACCAGAATCGGCACTTCTCATACTTAGAATATAACAGATGCTCTCATAGAATCTGAAAAATCTTTCAAGGGTTCGTCATGCTCTTCCTTAGTTCGTGAATAAATCAGGAGGTCATCTATGAAGACGATGACAAACTGATCCAAGAACTTTCTGAACACTCGTTTCATTAGGTCCATGAATACGGTAGAATCATTTATCAGCCCAAATGGCATGCCTCTGAACTCGTAGGACCCATATCTTGTCAAGAAATAATCTTCGACACCTCCTACTCCCTGATACACAGCTTATGGTATCCCGATCCCAAGTCAATCTTTGAGGAAAGGGTAGCTCTCCTCAAATAATTGAATAAGTCATCGATTCGGGGCAACGGATACTTATTCTGTATCGTGACTTTATCATCTTCCCTTATTACATCGATTTATTACCTATGTAGAACATTCAATATCACGTTCTACGTCACATCGCACAATTATACTGACCGTGAATAGGAATAAAATTAAAGTTACAGTTATGGTTTCCCCTGCAGATGATAACCAGGGTACCAAACTCGTGTACTAAATACCAACCATCCCCAGTTCCCGACGTTCGCTAGATTTCATATATGGGATGTCTCGTAAAGCGAAATACAAACAAGGAACCCCCCTAATACACTACTAACTAACATTGTCGGTCAACAAAAATCGTGGTCCTCAGTATATGAATCGTAGCCCACATCCCTGCTTTTTTCTAACATTAGCGCATCCATTATCATGTGATGAACGAAATATTCAACACATTACTCCTACTAACTTGGTGTTAGGCTCTTCAATTCACCATAAAATTATTCTCATGCCAAGAAATATTTTGCTCTATCCTGAATCACTTGAGTAAACATCCCTACCAACTGGGGTTTGGTATAACCTGATGACATACTCCACAAGTCTCTGTAGGATTCAATATCTATATATATATATATATATATATATATATATATATATATATATATATATATATATATATATATACAAGTGGCTATGTTTCCTCTCAGATAACACATAGCACATATTGTTTTATAACCAGGACAAATGAACACCGAATATTACTCTAATGGCCTTTCTTCACTCAAACTTTAACTATCCAGTTCGAAATCGAAATACTAATACATTTTGTTCTCATGTTTCTCAAGTATTGCAAGTAAGCGGTAATGTACACAGGTTAATCAAGATTTTCCTTGTACCTTAAAAGAAAACACTATAGTTAATAGAGTAGCATACCTCTAAATGTGGGCGGTAGTTGCGGTAGCAGTGGCATAACTGCATATCAGGCATTATATATACGTCCATACTGTACTACTTCTTGCTGCTGTGAAGTCTTTGTTACTGGGGTGAATATCCTCGCTTCCCCGAGTTGGGTATTCTGTGGGTTCGGGTGGACACCCAATGACTGTTGTGGGTTCCTTCCCTTATTCCAAGGGAAATCTTAACGGTAGTGGCCCCGTTCGACGCATATAAAACACTTACGAACACAATTTCTGCTCTGCTGGCCCTGTCGAGCACGCTGCTCACCCTGATGGCCTAGTTGACTTTGATGAGTTGGCCAAGGCTGTACTCCATCTCTTTGAGGGAAAACTTGGCATTTGTGGACATTTCTTCCACACTTAAAACACCTCTTTGTGATAGCTTTCTGCCCTTGGCCTTGTTGGCCTTGGCGGGTTTGGCTCTTCCCACGATTCTCATAGTCTTTTTGGTCTTGGTGACTCTGAGGAACTTGTTGCTTATGTGATGGTATTTTCCTATTGTTTTTGTTCCTAAAAATGCCACATTGATAGACTTCTCTTATTCTTTTACCCCTTATAAGCTTCACGCTGCGATTTTGGTACTGCAATATTGCGGTAGTCACTGCTTGTGCCACTATATTCACTATCTCGGTGATTTCCTCTCTTTCCTGGTATACTTGAGGTATTTGTTGGTCTTGTCCCGCATTTGCTTCTTCGGCGGTGTTAGTTTGCTTCTCCCTTATAAGTGACATCTGAAATTCAAAAGAATTTTATAAGACCTCCGACTATACATAACATTGTAGCAGAAGTATGTAATCTACAACACGAAACAAGGATGCAATAGTCCTAATAGTAAGGTTCTATAACAAAGACGCTAAGCCGAAAAGGCAATAAGTCGTATAGATCCTAAAGGACACTAGAACCTGATGCTTTGATACCACCTGTGACACCCCAACTAATTAAATACCGAGTAGCTACTCCTTTATTCAAATAATACAAAATGTCAAGTTGGTTCAGTTCATAGCATCACTGTCAAAAGCATTTTATTTTATTTAAACAATTACTAGACACCTAATATTTAAAAAGTGAGATGCGAAATTTTATTAAATTAAATTAACATGCAACCAGTTAAATTATATACTAACTATACCACATCCACATCACAATCACAATAGAAATAATAATGGAATAATAAAATGAGTCTGGAGTAACACTCCCCTGAATAATCCAAATACAGAATAAAACCAAATACAAAGTCTGAAAAAATAAATAAATCCAAAACTGAAATGAAACTGGGAGTTTGAGAATGTTATCTCTAAATGGAAAGGGGGCGACATTCCCTAACTGATAAATGGCCGTGAATAGAATCAAATGCAAAATGTGAAGGCATCTACTACCGAGATCCTGTAACTTTCACAGCAGCTATAACACGTCAATGGAATGGAACTCCTATGCATGGAGTCCCTGTGGATGGGCACCTAAAAGGTTTTAAAATAAAATAGATTTGAAAGGAAACGGATCAGAGCCCAATGTGAAAATAGTTTTAAAAATATAGCAAGTGTTTAATTGCTTTAAACAGTGAATATTATATACATGTTAGTTACGTGCTCTCACATGAGTTCCTCACCCCTTAGTTAATTTGCACGCCTAACGTATATCCTCAACATGTCCTAGTTATGCCATTAACTAACTAGTACGAACCACTTCCTATCCTGACGTTATAATATAGGGGTCTATTCATATCAAATTAATATATCCAACGTGTAACTCATCTTTTCATTGATCAGATTAATTTATAACAACCACGATAGGAAACTCTCACTTTTAATCCCATTCAAAATGTCTCAATTATTCATATTCACACTTTAATAAAGAGTCCGAAATAAATACAAGTATATTATTCTCAACAAAAAATATACAAATGGGTCACCCCTAGGCTAAGTTAAATTGCACACATATTATGTTACCGAATCCTGGTACATTGAAATACCTCGTATTTTCGAAGATTTAAATAATTATGTGATTTATTATTATTGTGGGATTAATTATGTAATAACCCGTATTTTCGAAGATTTAAATAATTATGTGATTTATTATTATTGTGGGATTAATTAAATTAAAATGTGAGAATTAATTATTAATCCGGATTAAATTTGAATATTTACTCGCGTGACGAGAAGTTAGTAATTATTAATATTACTGTGAGAATAAGTAATATGGAATGATGACTTTATATAACTTGTCGTGAGAGAGAAATACGATAGTAAGGTATATTAAGTCGGGGACGCGCGTGTGAGTCGTGTCAGGACTAATTAAGTGGAATAAAAAGGTAAATTATTTTAAGTAACTAGTATGATCATTTCGAGTACGCCATTGAGTTATGAGGGGTCGAGATAGTCAGAAAACTCTACCCGGGTATTTTATTTGGAATCCGGGATATTTTTAGGCCAAGCCGACACCCGATAGGGGTAGTTTTGTAACTTGGATTTTTGGAGGAATTGAATGGACGAAAATTGGAGAAATATTATATCAGCTAATTGGGGACAATTAGGGTTAGGTTACACCAAAATCAAGAGAGAGCCACACTGGGTGAGGTAGAGAAAATTCCAAAGGGGGAGAGGCAATTTACACCACCTTGCATAACCACCACCACCATGTAGATCAGAAAGCGAGGAGCGCATCCATACCAACAATGCCAACGGATCAGACCTTCGAAATCGAGGCAAGTGTTTATTACTTGCTTTTCTTTAGCGATATCCATGTTCATGTTAGTGTAGGGATGAAACACCAACATATTGTTCATAATATCGATGAAAATTTGGAGATTGAATATAGATGATTCTAATTTGAGATTAAATTAGGTTGAACCCTTCGTGTATATATATTTGAAATCATGCTTTGATGACTTTATGTGATGAACAAATCAGGGAATTATATGTTCTTGAATGAAAATTAGAAGAACTAGGGTGTGTGTAATTAAATTGGGAATTTCATATTTGATTAAAGATTTGTAATGATTTAATGATTCTAGGTTGTCAGAATTCATTTACAAATTTTAGGATTCGATTTTGGTACTGATTGATTGGGGTTTGGGATGATATTTTAGTGGTTTTAGGGTTGAAAAATGGTGTAAAACGAAGTTGTCTAAGGTTGAAGACGAAACAACCCAGGTCGCGAGATGTCGCTCGAAGTCATTCGACGAGATTGGTTGTCGCGCGAAGTCATTCGAGAGACACGTGGAAGTCGTTCGAGCGAGATCCATTCTAGTTCGAGCGAGATTTCTAATTTTTAGAGAATTTCCTATTTTGCCCCTATTTGTGTAAATAGTCAATTTGAGTGAGAAAAATTAGTGTTCGATGAACCCAAAATAGCGCAGAATTATTGGGAGTTGTTTAGGTGTAATAATTCAAATATTTGGAATGGTGAATTTAATTTGAAGATTGCGAGAGAGAGAGATAATCGTAATTATAAATGCGTCGAGAGTATTAAGTGATAAATACTTACGATATTAGTTCTAACGATATGGAACTTATAAGAATAAAAATTGATGGTTACGTTTGGGACTTCTTATGATTAAGTAATTAGGATTTTCGGGTAACATATTATCCTTATATATATTACGAGAGAGGGAATATCGTAATTTAAAATACGTTGATAGTATTTAGGGATGGTAATACTACGTCTGGAATACGACATTTGGTTGTGTGCATACCATTTGATTTGATGGGTTGTGTGTATACCTATATTTGATATAGTATGTGCATGACATACCTACCATATTTGCTATCACGGGAGGTCGGCTTTCGGAACATGGTCATCTAATCTTTGTGTCCCTACGGGGGGGATTTAGATCGGTACCTTAAGGACATAGGACTGTGAATGGCTTAATTGTGAGTTAATAAGTCTGCTGACCATAGGAGCGTAGGTATGTGCGTGACCCATGGGTATGTGAACTATGTTCGCCTCCAATATGTGTGATTTTGCTTATTGTAACGGTTCCTAAGAGATTCGGAACACGTAGTCCTCATGTACGTGATGTACCGAGATTTGATAGTAAAGTATGTGTGCACCGCAGCTTAGCCTAGGGGTGACCTATTTGTATATTTGTGCTGATAATAATATTTTCGTGTGCTTATAACAAACTCTTTGGTAAAGTATGTAAGTAAATTATTGGGAAATTTTGAACGGGATTTAATAATGAGAATTTTCCTACCATAAATATTATACATTAATCTGGTTAATAAAAAGGTGAGATGCACGCAGGATATATTAGAATGTCATGAGTAAACTCCCATATTAATGTGAGAATAGGGAGGTAGACAGACTAGTTAGTTAATGGCATAACTAGGTTGGATTAGATGTACGTTAGGCGTGTACATTAGTTCAGAGGTGAGAATCTCATGTGAGAGTTCGAACTAACATGCATATGATACTTGCTTTAATGAAGTTTTAAATACTTGCTAATAATTTTTTTGAAAACATTGGGCTCTAACCCATTTCTTGCATCTCTTTTCTCTTTTACTATATATATGTGTATTAGTATAGGTGCCCAGCCATAGGGACACCGGTTCTAGATACTTGGATGGTTTACCGAGCTTCCGCTATTGTGGGAGTTGCGGGCGATTTGAGATTAGACACTTCTCTCATTTCATTCAGTTCCTAGATCATATATCTCAGTTCGGGCATGTGTCGCCCATTCTCATTAGCGGAGTTGTACTCAGTTTATTTTGCAGTTCTTTTCAGTTGGATTGAGTATTTATTATGGTTTGGTTTGTGGTTTCGAACTGGAAGATTTTTATCCAGTCTTAAATATTCAGTAATTGATTCAATCAACATTCAATTCTTGTGTATGTTTTATATTTGCGTGTCCATAAATTAATTAAATTAATTGGTTTCAAGTTTAATTGAAAAATGTTTTGATAGTAGCTTAATTAAATGTTAGGTCATTAATTGGATTTAAGTTTTCGACAGTGATGCTAAGAATGAACCAACTGAATATTCTGTTATAAATTTGATAAAGGATTGATCACCCGATATTTAATTGGGCGGGGTGTTGATAGACAGGGTTTTGTCGCGCGCGAGAGTCACCTACGCGTCAATTATTTTTAATTCGGCTCACCTGAACTATACAAAAACCTAAACTTATGACTACACTCAACGGGTGAGTATAGCGGCCAAGTTCGGGTATCGAAAAATCCACAGAGACGAGTTGCTAGAATTTATAGGATTTAATACTTCAGAAATAAAAGTGTAAAAGATAAGTATGAACAAAAAGGAAAAAGATGCATAAAAGGGAAATATTGATCTAGGCGAGTGTATTGAAACTAGATTAACAAAGACAATAAAACTGTAGGTTGCGTCGAATATCCCTCACCTGAGTTAATTTGTATAAAATGGTCGCATGGGTCCACGAGTTATTTAGAATGCGTCTCATTTCGACAGTTAATTGAACCAAGGGTTGTCACGCCCTTAAATCCGCATAAAAGCCTAATAAGATTTTGCGTCAACAAATATCCCAGAAATTGTGCACGCAAGGTCATAAGCACGGGACATACATGATAGGCCCCCTAAAATATCCTAGGCACAACAACTAGGACAACGCATCCGAAATAGACCCGTAAAAACCATCACCAAAGCAAAGAAACGCGCCAACTCGAGTGAGTTCCATTCAAACACAACCTAGACTAAATTAGTTAGAAAGCATATTAAAAACGTGGTAAAGGAACACAGTAAATAAACGCGGTAAAGCTACACTGGAAAGCAAGTAAAGAAAGCATGTGAATCTAATTATCAAAGCATGTAAATCTAATTATGAAAGAAAAAATTAAGGAAATACAACTATATTGATGGAGAGGGAAGATAAAATTACAATCTTACAACCCAAATGTTGTCACACTATATGAGGAAGAAGAAAAGAGCTATCAACTCCCAAACCCTAAACTATTCTACCCTAAAATCTATTATAAAACTTATTATATCTGAAAATGAAACCAAAATTGGTTTATATAGTAAGTTACAAAACAAATAAAGGAAAAAGAAAAGAAAAGGAAAGATCTCAAAATATCTGGCATACGCGGTCGACCGCGGCCTGGGGGTAAAAGCCCATTGCCTCCTTTCCACGGTAAAACTTGAACCCGCGATCGATCGGGCCTCAAACCGCGGTCGTCCGGTACTCTGTTTTCTCAAATTCTTTGGTCCATGAAGAAGGGGAAAAGGTTGCAAACGGAAACGACCATAACTTCATCGTCCTAACTTGGAATCGCGCACCGTTTATGGCCACGCGAAGCTTTTTCAAGAACTACGCATTCGGGGAAATTCCATGAGCCAAAGATGAAATATGAATTGACTAAAATGCCCTTGAAGTAGCATCTGATTATGGAACTTCTTCGAAATGCAACGGATCCTCACTTTTAGCGTTCCAATACCTATAAAAGCACAATTAACCCCTGTAAAGCATTTTTATATCCAAATCCAAGATTGTCTTATTAATGAGCATAAATATAGATTAAGGACCGTAAAAGCACTAGAATGCATAAAGATAATGGGTGGAAATATGCAATATTTTATACGAATCAGGTGTCATAGGTGGCATTAGAGCATCAGGTTCTAGAGTCCTTTAGGATCTGTACGGTTTATTACATTTCATCTTAGCGTTCTATGGTGTAGAGACTTATTCTAGGATTGTTGTATTCCACTACATATGCGATTTACGCTCTCCTACGATTTAGTTTAGTGAATCCAATTCGGATACAAGAGTGATTGGACTTCGTACTCTGAACAATATGGGACGACGAGCGAAGGCAGTTAGCAGAACCGCAGGAGGAGGAAAATAATTGAAAGTTGTGAAGCATTCGGGGAACGGTGATCGCGATAGAAGTCACCAAGTGTGATGGGACAATGGAGGGAGCTAATCTAAAGACAATAATGTAAAGTAGAGTGCAGTGACACTCAAAATTTTAAATTCATAAGAAATTTTTTCCTAGCTCAGAGAAACAACAAAGAGTAAGAATAGACAACCAAATCGAGATATTGGGTATGGGTTGGCCATTTAAATTTTCCATCCAGTAGTTAGACAGAGATATGGAAGAGATGTTGAACTTATCACCATTAAGTCAGGTAGAGACCAACCGTAAAGGATGAGTTAACTTAGTAAGAGAACTGCGTAACCAAAGTAGGAGTCACGGAAGATAAAAGGGTCCGTAAATTGAAATGGAGTCGTGGATAGAATACCCTGGCATGAATGGGAGGTGAGACTAAGGTGACTAGTGCCAATGTCATCAAAGTATATGTTTACTAGAATATGTCAACGCCCTAGAATAAAGGGAGCCAGTCGAGTTGTGATACTTAGCCGAAAGGTAAGGTTGAATTCAATAGTGTTAGTAGAACATCACCAGAAAGTATACCTAGTATTGAATGTGTTCATAGGAGAAGTGAAATTGATAGTATCGAGAATAATAAAATGTTCCTGTAAGGCATACCAGTTGGAAAAGTAAAATATCTATTGTAAGCATCGGATCAAAAGAATTGGGCCCAAGAACTAAGAACCCGAGAGTAGTAAGTCTAGGCAGGACCAACTTAGTCCTCAATAACTGTAGCATACCGTATTTTGGGTTCAACGGGGCCTAAGAAATAAAAGGAAGGCCAGTAAGGCCATATTTGAGGCCTAGAGATATGGGGCCAATGTATCAATGTCGGGCGGGTAAGCCATAAAACCGAATAATGTACCCACAACGAGGAAAGGAAAAACTAATGAGTGGAATTCGAAAGGTATAATGATTGTAGATAATTATGGGTCGCAAAAAGTGCGTGCGGGGACCCTAAGATCAGGCTAGACTGATGAAGCCTTGTTTTACCCTTGTGAATAAATGATGAGTTTATGTGACATGGGTGTGTCACACCATATGTGAATAGTTAAGACTAAGGATTCGAGTGTGCATCCGATTTAGTGTCTACGCTATAAATAGCAGCCTTATTATGTAGGTGACTACCATTTGGGTAGCGAGACTTTTTCTACCATCTACGGGGAGGATCAAGTCTGGTCACTAAGAGGAATTTGTATATGGTATTATGTTACGATTCGTGCTCCTTTGAGCATTATGATAGTAGAGCATATTATGATTATATTGTACGATTACTGGTTACCGAGGGTTTGAACGGTAGTAAATGGCGTGATAAGACTATCGAACTAAAAAATTTCAAAATTTAAAAATATGGTTTTATCGAGGCATCACCTGAAAGACGGTTGAGCCTGCAAATGTGTTGTATTGTATTGTAGACTTCGGTGAGTATGTTGTCTTACTATATTGATCCCGGTGAGCAGGGATATTTTACTGATGCGATTCGGGGTATATTGACTTATTATAGAGAGGAGAGGTATAGCTCCTTAATCATATCTCTAATAACTTGTGATAGTGAGAGCGCCGCATTGTATGCCGTCTTTAGTGACATGAGAGTGGATGAGTAGACTTTTTATGTTCGTACATGGGATTTCAGGGAGATAGGTTATGGATTAAGGACTTATATATCCCGACGACCAGTAGTGTTACGTAGTAGTGTATCGGGGGGGGTTCCTTGTTTGGATTTTGCTTTGCGAGACATTCCACGCATGAAACTTAGTGAACGTTGGAAGTTGGGAGAAGTTTTCCTTTAGTACTTGGATTTAGCATCGTAATGATTACCCGTATACATAGTTATAACTGTGAGATAATGGTTACATTACAGATTAAGGCCGATGGAGCCGTATAAGAATAATATGTGATAATGTTACCAATCGTTGACACCACGAGCAGACTGGTTGGACAACCTAAGATATGATTTGGTGGAAATGGTATGGTGACTGAGTAGGGCCTTACCATATAGTCATGCCAAGTACGTGGGCAATTATTTGTTATTTATATAAAACGTCTAGTACGATGGTGCTGCAATGCACAAAACATAGGGTGTATGGGCGCCCTTGATAGTTCAATTGCAGTATTTTTCATAATTGAGAATTGTGGCACAATGCGTATTGTGAGAGGTAACTGAATGTAGAAGAGTGTGGCTTCAGAACTTAGCTATTTCATGGGTTAGGGCAGTTAGGACCGTCAACTCCCAGATTTTCCACGAGGATAATATAGGAAGAATCCGATAAAGTTTAACTCGGGGAAGTTGAAAGTTACTTGATAGGACATGGAGAGAGCATGTTTCACGAGAATCTGAAGCTTAGAGAGAGAGGGGAAGGACTTGCGACATGCAGTGATGACACTATTGCCTGAGCCATAGATATGGATGTGGTTATAAGAAAGGTAAGATGCATAAAGATATAAAGTCGTAGTAGTGATGGCATTAGCAAAGCAAGACATTACTGAGCTCCAATTCGAAGTGGGCCATCAGGAAATAATAGAGTTCCTTCAGCATTAAGAATTCCTTAGTAGTAATGGGAGAGTGAATCCATGAACCATTATAGAGTTAATTACTTCCCAACGGGATCACGACCCTATGTGGGTGAAAGTGGGTCGTGTAAATAAAAAAAATAGCTCACGTTATGCCAAGTTTGGACAAATCATAACGTGTAACAGTAAACCCCAACCATTATTCCTGGGATAGTAAGGTTATATGGGGTACAAATAGAGTTTTTATCCGAAAGATTCAAGAGAGTTATGACTCGATTATTGGGAAGAGTTTTCGGAAGGCCATGAATATCAAGATGCGAACATATTCGGCCTAACACACTCGCAGGCAGACAGGAAGACTGAGAGTTTTAGTTGCACATTGCGAGGTACGTTGTATTTCCAATTAGGATAAGGTTTAGTGTAATATCTTCTATTGGTGGAGTTAGTGTAAGATGACTCCCCTCAACTTATTATTGATTGGACTCCATTCGAGGTGTTATATATATCAATCCTTGTTATCCTTGTGCTTATTGGATAGAGGGGAGGACAATAATCTACTAGGTTCATAGGAATATTAGGGCCCATTAAACGGTGTGGAAATGATTGGGAGTTGTATTATTGCATGTTGGAATGAGGAAATTGGTACCGAGTGATGTGGGATCTTTTCCTATTATTGTTGGGTTTGAGCCAGTAGCGTACATGCTTAGGTTCTATAGTCCTTTCCGTAGGCAGTACGGAAAAAATGTGTTAACATTTATAGTATATATTGTGTGTAAGACAAATTCAAACATATCTAAATACTGATAATCAACTAGTGCGAGTAGTAGGAGGCTAGTTAGTAATTATCAAAAAAATTTAAGTGGTGAAACTTAAATGGTAAGGCTTGGAGAGTAAATTATAACATCAGTGAAGTGTTCATTATTAAGCGTATTCGGTAATGTACTGTATGGGCGGTACTGCTTAGATTACATGAGATGTGAGGTTACTACCCAGAGCTGTCCTTACCATAAATGCCTTATTCTCTGAATTTTGGAACGAAATTCCATTATTAGGGGAAAGTATGTAATACCCCGTATTTTCGAAGATTTAAATAATTATGTGATTTATTATTATTGTGGAATTAATTATGTAATACCCCTTATTTTAGAAGATTTAAATAATTATGTGATTTATTATTATTGTGGGATTAATTAAATTAAAATGTGAGAATTAATTATTAATCCTGATTAAATTTGAATATTTACTAGCGTGATGAGAAGCTAGTAATTATTAATATTACTGTGAGAATAAGTAATATGGAATGACAACTTTATATAACTTGTCGTGAGAGAGAAATACGACAGTTTGGTATATTAAGTCGGGGACGCGCGTGTGAGTCGTGTCAGGACTAATTAAGTGGAATAAAAAGGTAAATTATTTTAAGTAACTCGTATGATCATTTCGAGTGCACCATTGAGCCCGGAGGGGTCGAGATAGTCTGAAAACTCTATTAGGATATTTTATTTGGACTCCGGGATATTTTTAGGCCAAGCCGACACTCGGTAGGGGTAGTTTTGTAATTTGAATTTTTGGAGGAATTAAATGGGCGAAAATTGGAGAAATATTATATCAGCTAATTGGGGACAATTAGGGTTAGGTTACACCAAAATCAAGAGAGAGCCACAGTGGGCGAGGTAGAGAAAATTCAAAAGGAGGAGAGGCAATTTACACCACATTGCACAACCACCACCACCATCATGTAGGTCGGAACGCTAGGAGCGCATCCATACCAACAATGCCAATGGACCAGACCTTCAAAATCGAGGCAAGTATTTATTACTTGCTTTTCTTTAGCAATAACCATGTTCATATTAGTGTAGGGAGGAAACACCAATATATTGTTCATAATATTGATGAAAAATTGGAGATTGGATATACATGATTCTAATTTGAGATTAAATTAGGTTGAACCCTTCGTGTATGTAGATTTGAAATCACGCTTTGATGACTTTATGTGATGAACGAATTTGGGAATTTTATGTTCTTGAATGAAAATTGGAAGAACTAGGGTGTGTGTAATTAAATTGGGGATTTCATATTTTATTAAGGATTTGTAATGATTTAATGATTCTAAGTTATTAGAATTCATTTACAAATGTTAGGATTCGATTTGGAACTGATTGGTTGGAGTTTGGGATGATATTTTAGAGGTTTTAGGGTTGAAAAATGGTGAAAAATGAGGTTGTCTAAGGTTGAAAACGAAACAGCCCAGGTAGCGAGATGCCGCTCGAAGTCGTTAGAGCGAGATTGGTTGTCGCACGAAGTCGTTCGAGTGACACGTGGAAGTCGTTCGAGTGACACGTGGAAGTCGTTCGAGCGAGATCCATTCTGGTTCGAGCGAGATTTCGAATTTTTAGAGAATTTCCTATTTTGCCTCTATTGGTGTAAACAGTCAATTTGAGTGAGAAAAATTAGTGTTCGATGAACCCAAAATAGTGCAGAATTTTTAGGAGTTGTTTTGGTGTAATAATTCAAATATTTGGAATGGTAAATTTACCTTGAAAACTGGGAGAGAGAGATAATCGTAATTGTAAATGCGGCGAGAGTATTAAATTATTAACACTTACGATATTAGTTCTAACAATATAGAACTTATAAGAATAAAAATTGGTGGTTACATTTGGGACTTCTTATGATTAAGTATTAAGGGATTTCGGGTGAAATATTTTCCTTATATATATTACGAGAGAGGGTATATCGTAATTTAAAATATGTTGATAGTATTTAGGTATGGTAATACTACGTATGGAATATGACATTTGGTTGTGTGTATACCATTTGATTTGAGGGGCTCTGTGTATACCTATATTTGATATATTATGTGTATGACATACCTACCATACTTTCTATCATGGGAGGTCGGCTTTCGAGATAGGGCCATCTAATCCTTGTGTGCCTACAGAAGGGATTTAGATCGGTACCTTAAGGGAATATGACTGTGAATGGCTTAATTGTGAGTTAATAACTCAGCTGACCAGAGGAGCATAGGTATGTGCGTGACCCATGGGTATGTGAACTATGTTCGCATCCAATATGTGTGATTTTGCTTATTGTAACGGTTCCTGAGAGATTCGAAACACGTAGTCCTCATGTACGTGATGTATCGGGATTTGACAGCAGAGTATGTGTGCACCGCAGCTTAGCCTAGGGGTGCCCTATTTGTATATTTTTGCTGAGAATAATATACGTGTGATTATAACGAACTCTTTGGTAAAGTATTTAAGTAAATTATTGGGACATTTTGAATGGGATTTAATAATGAGAATTTTCCTACCATAATTGTTATACATTAATCGGGTTAACAAAAAGGTAAGATGCACGCAGGATATATTAGAATGTCATGAGTAAACTCTCATATTAATGTGAGAATAGGGAGGTAGACAGACTAGTTAGTTAACAACATAACTAGGTTGGATTAGATGTATGTTAGACGTGCACATTAGTTAAGAGGTGAGAATCTCATGTGAGAGTTCGAACTAACATGCATATGATACTTGCTTTAATGCAGTTTTAAATACTTGCTATTAAATATTTTTAAAACATCGGGCTCTGACCCGTTTCTTGCATCTCTTTTCTCTTTTACTATATATATATATGTATTATGGTAGGTGCCTAGCAACGGGGATATCGATTCTAGATACTTGGATGGTTTGCCGAGCTGCAGTTGTTGTGGAAGTTACGGGTCATTTGAAATTAGACGCTTCTCTCAATTCATTCAGTTCCTAGTTCAGATATCTTAGTTCGGGCATGTGTCATCCATACTCATTAGCAGAGTTGTACTCAGTTTACTTTGTAGTTCTTTTCAGTTGGATTGAGTATTTATTATGGTTTGCTTTGTAGCTTTAAACTGGAAGATTTTTATCCGGTCTTAATTATTCAGTAATTGATTCAATCAGCATTCAATTCTTGTGTATGGTTTATAATTGCGTGCTCATAAATTAATTAAATTAATTGGTTTCAAGTTTAATTGGATAATGTTTTGACACTGGCATAATTAAATGTTACGTAATTAATTGGATTTAAGTTGTCGACGGTGATGCTAAGAATTAACCAACCGAACATTATGTTATAAATTTTATAAATCACCCGATATTTAATTGGGTGGGGTGTCACAGGTGGTATCAAAGCATCAGGTTCTAGTGTCCTTTAGGATCTGTATGGCATATTATGTTTCAACTTAGCATTCTTTGATGTAGAGCCTTATTCTAGGGTTGTTGTATTCCACCGCGTATGCGATTTACGCACTCCTACGATTTAGTTTAGTGAATCCAATTCGGATGCGGGAGTGATTGGACTTCATACTCCGAATAATATGGGACGACGAGCGAAGGCCGTTAGCGAAACTGCAGGTGGAGAAAAACAATTGAAAGTTGTGAAGCATTCGTGGAGCGGTGATCGCGATATAAGTGACCAAGTGTGATGGGCTAATGGAGGGAGATAATCTAAAGACAATAATGTAAAGTAGAGTGCAGTGACACTCAAAATTTTAAACTCATAAGAAATTTTTTTCTAGTTCAGAGAAACAACAAAGAGTAAGAATAGATAACCAAACAGAGATATTAGGTATGGGTTGATTGTTTAAATTTTACATCCACTAGTCAGACAGAGATACGAAAGAGATATTGAACTTATCACCAGTAAGTCGGGTAGAGACCGGCTGTAAAGGATGAGTTAACTTAGTAAGCGAACTGCATAATTAAAGTAGGAGTCACGGAAGATAAAAGGATCCGTAAATTAAAAATGCAGTCGTGGGTAGAATACCCTGGCATCAATGGGAGGTGCGAGTAAGGTCACTAGTGCAAATGTCATCAAAGTATATGTTTACTAGAATATGTCAACGCCCCAGAACAAAGGGAGCGAGTCAAGTTGTAATACTTAGCCAAAGTGCAAGGTTGAATTCAATAGTGTTAGCAAAACATCACCAGAAGGTATACCCAGTGGGGGGTAAACCTATTTAACTGATATGATTAAATCTTAACATAATGGTGATGGATGCATCCAAGACCAACAGGTCGACCATGTGTTCCATACACCCTGTAGAGCGCAAGGAACAACGAAAATAATAACTGGGAGTTAAGACTGTCAGATTCGAGAAAAGGACATCCCAACAAGGTCGGGAGGAGCAGTGAATGGGAAATTTCCCTGTATGTAGAGATAAGGGTTCCTAGTATTGAATGTGTTCACGTGAGAAGTGAAATTGATAGTATCGGGAATAATAAATCGTGCTTGTAAGGCATACCAGTTGGAAAAGTAAAATATCCAGTGTAAGAATCTGATCAAAAGAATTTGGCACAGGAACTAAAAACCCAAGAGTATTAGGTCTAGGCAGGACTAGCGTAGTCCTCAATAACTGCAACATACCGTATTTCGAGATCGACGAGGCCGAGGAAATAAAGGAAAGGCTAATAATGCCATATTTAAGGCCTAGAGATATGGGGCCAATTTATCAATGTCGAGCGGGTAAGCCATAAAACAGAATAATGTACCTACAATGAGGAAAGGAAAAAAATAATGAGTGGAATTCGAAAGGTATAATGATTGTAGATAATTATGGGTCACGAAAAGTGCGTGCGGGGACCCTACGATCAGGCTAAACTGATGAAGCCTTGTTTCACCCATGTGAATAAATGATGAGTTTAAGTGACATGGGTGTGTCACACCATATGTGAATAGTTAACACTAAGGATTCAAGTGTGCATCCGATTTAGTGGGTACGCTTTAAATAGCATCCTTATTATGTAGGTGACTACCATTTGGGTAGCGAGACTTTTTGTACCATCTACGGGGAGGAGCAAGTCTGGTCACTAAGAGGAATTTGTATATGGTATTATGTAAAGATTCGTGCTCCTTTGAGCGTTATGATAGTGCATATTATGATTATATTCTATGATTACTGGTTACAGAGGGTTTGAACGGTAGTAAATTGTGTGATAAGACTATCGAACTAAACAATTTTAAAATTTTAAAATCAGATTTTAATGAGGCGTCTCCTGAAAGACGGTTGAGCCTGCACATGTGTTATATTGTATTGTAGACTTCGGTGAGTATGTTGTCTTACTATGTTGATTCCGATGAGCAGGATGTTTTACTGATGCGATTCAGGGTATATTGACCTATTATAGAGAGGGGAGGTATAACTCCTTAATCATAGCGCTAATAGCTTGTGATAGTGAGAGCGCTGCATTGTCTGCCATCTTTAGTGACATAATAGTGGACGAGTAGACTTTTTATGTTCGTAGATGGGAGTTCGGGGATATAGGTTATGGATTAAGGACTTACAAGTCCCGACGACCAGCAGTGTTAGGTAGTAGTGTATTGGGGGGGGGGTCCTTTTTTGGATTTCGCTTTGCGAGACATCCTACGCATGAAACTTAGCGAACGTTGGAAGTTGGGAAAAGTTTGACTTTAGTACATAGATTTAGGATCGTAATGATTACCCATATACGTAGTTATAGCTGTGACAGAATGGTTATATTACAGATTAAGGCCAATGTAATCGTATAAGAATAATATGTGATAATGTAACCAATTATTGACACCACGAGCACATTGATGGGACAAACTAAGATATTATTAGGTGGAAAAGGTAGGGTGACTGAGTAGGACCTTACCATATAGTCATGCCAAGTATATGGCGCATAATTTGTTATTTATATAAAACGTTTAATACGGTGGTACTGTAACGCACAAAACATAGGGTGTATGGGTGCCCTAGATAGTTAAACCATAGTATTTTCCATAATTGAGAATTGTGGCACAATGCGCATTGCGAGAGGTAACTGAATGTAGAAGAGTGTGACTTCAGAACTTAGTTGTGTGATGGGTTAGGTCAGTTAGGACCGTTAATTCCCAGATTTTCCACGAGGATGGAAGAATCCGATAAAGTTTAACTCGGGGAAGTTGGAACTTACTTGATAGGACATGGAGAGAGCATGTTTCATGATAATCTGAAGATTAGAGAGGGGGAAGGACTTACGACATGCAGTGATGAAACTTTCGCCTGAGCCATAGATATAGATGTGGTTATAAGAATGGTAAAATCCATAATGATATAAAGCCGTAGTAGTGATGGCATAAGCAAAGCAAGACATTACTCAACTCCATTTGGAAGTGGACCATCAGGAAATAATAGAGTTCCTTCAGCATGAGGAATTCCTTGGTAGTAATGGGAGAGTGAATCCCTACACCATTACAGAGTTAATTACTTCACAACGGGATCACGAACCTATGTGGGTGAAAGTGGGTCGTGTAAATAAAAAAAATAGCTCACGTTATGCGAAGTTAGGGAAAATCATAACGTGTAACAATAAACCCCAACCATTATTACTGGGATAGTAAGGTTATATGGGGTACAAATAGAGTTTTTGTCCGAAAGAGTCAAGAGAGTTATGACTCGATTATTGGGAAGAGTTTTCGAGAGGCCATGAATATCGAGATGCGAACATATTCAGCCTAACACACTCGCAGGCGGAAGGGAAGACTGATAGTTTTAGTTTAACATTGCGAGGAATGTTGCATTTCCAATTATGGGAAGGTTTAGTGTAATATCTTCCACTGGTGGAGTTAGTGTAAGATGTCTACCCTCAATTTATTATCAATAGGATTCCATTCGAGGAGTCATATATATATCAATCCTTGTTATCCTTGTGCTTATTGGATAGAGGGGAGGACAATAGTCTACTAGGTCCAGAGGAATATTAGGTCCCGTTAACCAAGGTGGAAATGATTGGGAGTTGCATTATTGCATGTTGGAATGAGGAAATTGGTACCGAGTAATATGGGATCTTTTTCTATTCTTATTAAGTTTGAGCCAATAGCATACATGCTTAGGTTTCATAGTCCTTTGCGGAGGCAGTATGACGAAAATGTGTTAACATTTATAGTATATATTGTGTGTAATACAAATTCGAATATATCTAAATACTGATAATCTACTAGTGCGAGTAGGAGGAGGCTAGTTAGTAATTATTAAAAAAAATTAAGTGGTTAAAGTTAAATGGTAAGGCTTGGAGAGTAAATTATAACATCAGTGAGGTGTTCATTATTAAGGGTATTCAGTAATGTACTGTATGGGCGGTACTGCGTAGATTATATGAGATGTGAGGTTAATACCCAGAGTTGTCCTTACCAGAAATGCCTTATTCTCTGAATTTCAGGACGAAATTCTGTTATTAGGGGGAAGTATGTAATACCCCGTATTTTTGAAGATTTAAATAATTATGTGATTTATTATTATTGTCGGACTAATTATGTAATACCCCTCATTTTTGAAGATTTAAATAATTTTGTGATTTATTTTTATTATGGGATTAATTAAATTAAAATATGAGAACTAATTATTAATACAGATTAAATTTGAATATTTACTAGCGTGACGAGAAGTTAGTAATTATTAATATTAGAGTGAAAATAAGTAATATGGGATGACAACTTTATATAACTTGTCGTGAGAGAGAAATACGACAGTTTGGTATATTAAGTTGGGGATGCACGTGTGAGTCGTGTCAGGACTAATTAAGTGGAATAAAAAGGTAAATTATTTTAAGTAACTCGTATGATCATTTCGAGTGCGCCATTGAGTCCGGAGGGGTCGAGATAGTCAGAAAAATCTATCAGGGTATTTTATTTGGACTCCGAGATATTTTTAGGCCAAGCCAGGACTCAATAGAGGTAGTTTTTTAATTTGGATTTTTGGAGGAATTAAATGGACGAAAATTGGAGAAAAAATATATCACCTAATTAGGGACAATTAGGGTTAGGTTACACCAAAATCAAGAGAGAGCCACAGTGGGTGAGGGAGAGCAAAGTCCAAAGGAGGAGAGGCAATTTACACCACCTTGCACAACCACCACCACCATCATGTAGATCGGAACGCGAGGAGCGCATCCATACCAACAACGCCAACGGATCAGATCTTCAAAATCAAGGCAAGTGTTTATTACTTGCTTTTCTTTAGCAATAACCATGTTCATGTTAGTGTAGGGAGGAAACACCAACATATTATTAACAATATTGATGAAAAATTGGAGATTGGATATACATGATTCTAATTTGAGATTAAATTAGCTTGAACCCTTCGTGTATGTAGATTTGAAATCACGCTTTGATGTCTTTATGTGATGAATAAATCTGGGAATTATATGTTCTTGAATGAAAATTGGAAGAACTAGGGTGTGTGTAATTAAATTGGGGATTTCATATTTCATTAAGGATTTGCAATGATTTAATGATTCTAGGTTGTTAGAATTCATTTACAAATGTTAGGATTCGATTTTGGACTGATTGATTGGAGTTTGGGATGATATTTTAGAGGTTTTACGGTTGAAAAATGGTGAAAAATGAGATTGTCTAAGGTTGAAGATGAAACAACCCCGGTAGCTATGTCGCTTGAAGTCGTTTGAGCGAGATTGATTGTCGAGCGAAGTCGTTCGAGTGACACGTGGAAGTCGTTCGAGTGAGATCCATTATGGTTCGAGCGATATTTCTTATTTTTAGAGAATTTCCTATTTTGCCCCTATTTGTGTAAACAGTCAATTTGAGTGAGAAAAATTAGGGTTCGATGAAACCAAAATAGTGCTGAATTTTTGGGAGTTGTTGTGGTGTAATAATTCAAATATTTGGAACTGTGAATTTACCTTGAACATTGAGAGAGAGAGATAATCGTAATTGTAAATGCGTCGAGAGTATTAAGTGATAAATACTTACGATATTAGTTCTAACGATATAGAACTTATAAGAATAAAAATTGGTGGTTACGTTTGGGACTTCTTATGATTAAGTATTAAGGGATTTCGGGTGACATATTATCCTTATATATATTACGAGAGAGGGTATATCGTAATTTAAAATACGTTGATAGTATTTAGGTATGGTAATACTACGTATGGAATATGATATTTTGTTGTGTGTATACCATTTGATTTGAGGGGTTATGTTTACACCTATACTTGATATATTATGTGTATGACATACCTACCATACTTCCTATCACAGGAGGTCATCTTTCGAAATAGGGCCATCTAATCCTTGTGTGCCTAGAGAAGGGATTTAGATAGGTACCTTAAGGGAATATGACTGTGAATGGCTTAATTGTGAGTTAATAACTCAACTGACCAGAGGAGCGTAGGTATGTGCATGACCCATGGGTATGTGAACTATGTTCGCATCCAATATGTGTGATTTTGCTTATTATAACGGTTCCTGAGAGATTCGAAACACGTAGTCCTCATGTACGTGATGTATCGGGATTTGATAGCAGAGTATGTTTGCACCACAGCTTAGCCTAGGGGTGCCCTATTTGTATATTTTTGCTGAGAATAATATACGTGTGCTTATAACGATATCCTTGGTAAAGTATTTAAGTAAATTATTGGGACATTTTGAACGGGATTTAATAATGAGAATTTTCCTACCATAACTGTTATACATTAATCGGGTTAACAAAAAGGTAAGATGCACGCATGATATATTAGAATGCCATGAGTAAACTCTCATATTAATGTGAGAATAGGGAGGTAGACAGACTAGTTAGTTAACGACATAACTAGGTTGGATTGGATGTACGTTAGGCGTGCACATTAGTTAAGAGGTGAGAATATCATGTGAGAGTTCGAACTAACATGCATATGATACTTTCTTTAATGGAGTTTTAAATACTTGCTAATAAATATTTTTAAAACATCGTGCTCTGACCCGTTTCTTGCTTCTATTTTCTCTTTTGCTATATATATTTATTATTACAGGTGCCCAGCCACAGGGACACCGGTTCTAGATACTTGGATGGTTTGCCGAGCTGCAACTGTTGTGGGAATTGCGGGTCATTTGAGATTAGACGCTTCTCTCATTTCATTAAGTTCCTAGTTCAGATATCTTAATTCGGGCATGAGTCGCCCATACTCATTAAAGGAGTTGTACTCAGTTTACTTTGTAGTTCTTTTTAGTTGGATTGAGTATTTGTTATGGTTTGCTTTGTGGCTTTGAACTGGAAGATTTTTATCCGGTCTTAATTATTCCGTAATTGATTCAGTCAACATTGAATTCTTGTGTATGGTTTATAATTGCGTGTTCAGAAAATAATTAAATTAATTGGTTTCAAGTTTAATTGGAAAATGATTTGACACTGGCTTAATTAAATGTTAGGTAATTATTTGGATTTAAGTTTTCGACAGTGATGCTAAGAATGACCAACCGAACATTATGTTATAAATTTTATAAATCATCCGATATTTAATTGGGCGGGATGTCACAAGTGGTATCAGTGCATCAGGTTCTAGTGTCCTTTAGGATCTGTATGGCATATTACGTTTCAACTTAGCGTTCTTCGATGTGGAGCCTTATTCTAGGATTGTTGTATTCCACCACGTATGAGATTTACGCTCTCCTGCAATTTAGTTTAGTGAATCCAATTCAGGTGCGGGAGTGATTGGACTTCGTACTCCGAATAATATGGGACGACGAGCGAAGGCCGTTAGTGAAACTGCAGGTGGAGGAAAACAATTGAAAGTTGTGCAACATTTGGGGAACGGTGATCGCGATAGAAGTCACCAAGTGTGATGGGCCAATGGAGGTAGCTAATCTAAAGAAAATAATGTAAAGTATAGTGCAGTGATACTTAAAATTTTAAATTCATAAGAATTTTTTTCCTACTTCAGAGAAACAGCAAAGAGTAAGAATAGTCAATCAAACCGAGATATAGGGTATGGGTTGATCGTCTAAATTTTCTATCCACTAGTCAGACAGAGATACGGAAGAGATGTTGAACTTATCTCCAGTAAGTTGGGTTGAGACCGACTGTAAAGGATGAGTTAACTTAGTAAGCGAACTGCGTAACCAAAGTAGGAGTCACGGAAGATAAAAGGGTCCGTAAATTGAAAATTCAGTCGTGGGTAGAATACACTGACGTCAATGGGAGGTGCGACTAAGGTAACTAGTGCCAATGTCATCAAAGTATATGTTTACTAGAATATGTCAACTCCCCAGAAGAAAGGGAGCCAGTCAAGTTGTGACACTTAGCCGAAGGGCAAGGTTAAATTCAATAGTGTTAATAGAACATCACCAGAAGGTATACCTAGTGGGGGGAAACCCATTTAACTGATATGATTAAATCTGAACGTAATGGTGATGGATACAACTAAGACCGGCGGGTCGACCATGTGTTCTATACACCCTGTAGAGCATAGGAAACAACGAAAATAACAACTGGGAGTTAAGACTGCCAGATTCGAGAGAAGGACATCCCAACAAGGCCGGGAGGAGCAATGAAAGGAAAATTTCCCTGTTTGTAGAGATAAGGGTTCCCTGTATTGAATGTGTTCACGTGAGAAGTGAAATTGATAGTATCGGGAATAATAAAACGTGCTTGTAAGGCATACCAGTTGGAAAAGTAAACTATCCAATGTAAGAATCGAGTTAAAAGAATTGGGCCCAGGAACAAAAAACCGAGAGTAGTATGTCTAGTCAGGACCAGTGTAGTCCTCAAAAACTATAGCATACCGTATTTCAGGATCGACGGGGCCCAGGAAATAAAGGGAAGGCCAGTAAGGCCATATTTGAGGCCTAGAGATATGGGGCTAATGTATCAATGTCGGGCGAGTAAGCCATAAACTAGAATAATATAACCACAACGAGGAAACGAAAAAATAATGAGTGGAATTCGAAAGGTATAACGATTGTAGATAATTATGGGTCGCGAAAAGTGCGTGCAGGGACCCTACGATCAGGCTAGACTTATGAAGCCTTGTTTCACCCTTGAAAATAAATGATGAGTTCAAGTGACATGGGTGTGTCACACCATATGTGAATAGTTAACACTAAGGATTCGAGTGTGCATCCGGTTTAGTGGGTACGCTGTAAATAGCAGCCTTATTATGTAGGTGACTACCATTTGGGTAGCGAGACTTTTTGTACCATCTGCGGGGAGGAGCAAGTCTGGTCACTAAGAGGAATTTGTATATGGTATTTTGTAACTACTCATGCTCCTTTGAGCGTTGTGATAGTAGAGCATATTATGATTATATTCTACGATTACTGGTTACCGAGGGTTTGAACGGTAGTAAATTGGGTGATAAGACTATCGTACTAAAAAATTTCAAGTTTTAAAAATATGGTTTTAACGAGTCATCACCTGAAAGACGGTTGCGCCTGCATATGTGTTATATTGTATTGTAGACTTCGGTGAGTATGTTGTCTTACTATGTTGATCCCAATGAGCAGGGATGTTTAACTGATGTGATTCAGGGTATATTGACTTATTATAAAGAGGAGAGGTATAGCTCCTTAATCTTAGCGCTAATGACTTGTGATAGTGAGAGCGCTGCATTGTCTGTCGTCTTTAGTGACATGAGAGTGGACGAGTAGACTATTTATGTTCGTAGATGGGAGTTCAGGGATATAGATTATGGATTAAGGACTTATAGATCCTGACGACCAACAGTGTTCGGTAGTAGTGTACTGGGGGGGGGGGGGGTTCCTTGTTTAGATTTCGCTTTGTGAGACATCCCACGCATGAGAAGTTTGCCTTTAGTACATAGATTTATCATCGTAATGATTACCCGTATACGTAGTTATAACTGCGACATAATGGTTGTATTATAGATTAAGGCCGATGGAACCGTATAAGAATAATATGTGATAATGTTACCAATCGTTGACACCACGAGCAGACTGGTGGGACAACCTAAGATATGATTAGGTGGAAAAGTTAGGGTGACTGAGTAGGACCTTACCATGTAGTCATGCCAATTATATGGAGCATAATTTGTTATTTATATAAAACGTCTAGTATGGTGGTGTTACAATGCACAAAACATAGGGTGTATGGGAGCCCTAGATAGTTGAATTATAGTATTTTCCATAATTGAGAATTATGGCGCAATGCGTATTGCGAGAGGTAACTGAATGTAGAAGAGTGTGACTTCAGAACATAGTTGTTTGATGGGTTAGGGCAGTTAGGACGGTTAATTCATAGATTTTCCATGAGGAGAATATAGGAAGAATACCATAAAGTTTAACTAGGGGAAGTTGAAACTTACTTGATAGGACATGGAGAGAGCATGTTTCACGAGAATCTGAAGCTTAGAGAGAGAGGGGAAGGACTTGCGACATGCAGTGATGACACTATTGCCTGAGCCATAGATATGGATGTGGTTATAAGAAAGGTAAAATGCATAAAGATATAAAGTCGTAGTAGTGATGGCATTAGCAAAGCAAGACATTACTGAGCTCCAATTCGAAGTGGGCCATCAGGAAATAATAGAGTTCCTTCAGCATTAGGAATTCCTTAGTAGTAATGGGAGAGTGAATCCCTGAACCATTATAGAGTTAATTACTTCGCAACGAGATCACGACCCTATGTGGGTGAAAGTGGGTCGTGTAAATAAAAATAATAGCTCACGTTATGCCAAGTGAGGACAAATCAGAACGTGTAATAGTAAACCCCAACCATTATTCCTGGGATAGTAAGGTCATATGGGGTACAAATAGGGTTTTTGTCCGAAAGAGTCAAGAGAGTTATGACTCGATTATTGGGAAGAGTTTTCGGGAGGCCATGAATATCGAGATGCGAACATATTCAGCCTAACACACTCGCAGGCGAAAGGGAAGACTGAGAGTTTTAATTGCACATTGCGAGGTATGTTTCATTTCCAATTATGGGAAGGTTTAGTGTAATATCTTCTACTGGTGGAGTTAGTGTAAGATGACTCCCCTCAACTTATTATCGATAGGATTCCATTCGAGGCGTTATATATATCTATCCTTGTTATCCTTCTGATTATTGGATAGAGGGGAGGACAATAATATACTAGGTCCAGAGGAATATTATGGCCCGTTAACCAAGGTGGAAATGATTGCGAGTTGCATTATTGCATGTTGGAATGAGGAAATTGGTACCGAGTGATATGGGATCTTTTCCTATTATTGTTCAGTTTGAGCCAATAGCGTACAGGCTAAGGTTCCGTAGTTCTTTGCGGAGGCAGTATGACGAAAATGTGTTATCATTTATAGTATATATTGCGTGTAAGACAAATTCGAATATATATAAATACTGATAATCTACTAATGCGAGTAGTAGGAGGCTAGTCAGTAATTATAAAAAAAATTAAGTGGTGAAACTTAAATGGTAAGGCTTGGAGAGTAAATTATAACATCAGTGAGGTGTTCATTATTAAGGGTATTCGATAATGTACTGTATGGGCAGTACTGCGTAGATTACATGAGATGTGAGGTTAATACTTGGGGCTATCCTTACCAGAAATGCCTTATTCTCTAAATTTCGGCACGAAATTCCGTTATTATGGGGTAAGTATGTAATACTCGAAATTTCGAAGATTTAAATAATTATGTGATTTATTATTATTGTGGGATTAATTATGTTATACCCCGTATTTTCGAAGATTTAAATAATTTTGTGATTTATTATTATTGTTGGATTAATTAAATTAAAATGTGAGAATTAATTATTTATCCGGATTAAATTTGAACATTTACTAGCGTGACGAGAAGTTAGTAATTATTAATATTACCGTGAGAATAAGTAATATGGAATGATGACTTTATATAACTTGTGGTGAGACAGAAATACGATAGTTTGGTATGTTAAGTCGGGGACACGCGTGTGAGGACTAATTAAGTGGACTAAAAAGGTAAATTATTTTAAGTAATTCGTATGATCATTTTCAGTGCACCATTTAGTCCGGAGGGGTCGAGATAGTCAGAAGTATTTTATTTGGACTCCGAGATATTTTTAGGCTAAGCCAACACTCAATAGAGGTAGTTTTTTAATTTGGATTTTTGGAGGAATTAAATGGACGAAAATTGGAGAAATATTATATCAGCTAATTAGGGACAATTAGGGTTAGGTTACACCAAAATCAAGAGAGAGCCACAGTGGGTGAGGGAGAGCAAATTCCAAAGGAGGAGAGGCAATTTACACCACCTTGCACAACCACCGCCACCATCATGTAGATCGGAACGCGAGGAGCGCATCCATACCAACAACGCCAACGGATCAGATCTTCAAAATCAAGGCAAGTGTTTATTACTTGCTTTTCTTTAGCAATAACCATGTTCATGTTAGTGTAGGGAGGAAACACCAACATATTATTAACAATATTGATGAAAAATTGGAGATTGGATATACATGATTCTAATTTGAGATTAAATTAGGTTGAACCCTTCGTGTATGTAGATTTGAAATCACGATTTGATGTCTTTATGTGATGAACGAATCTGGGAATTATATGTTCTTGAATGAAAATTGGAAGAACTAGGGTGTGTGTAATTAATTGGGGATTTCATATTTCATTAAGGATTTGTAATGATTTAATGATTCTAGGTTGTTAGAATTCATTTACAAATGTTAGGATTCGATTTTGGACTGATTGATTGGAGTTTGGGATGATATTTTAGAGGTTTTATGGTTGAAAAATGGTGAAAAATGAGATTGTCTAAGGTTGAAGACGAAACAACCCCGGTCGCGAGGTGTCGCTCGAAGCCATTCGAGCGAGATTGGTTGTCGTGTGAAGTCTTTTGAGAGACACGTGGAAATCGTTTGAGCGAGATCCATTATGGTTCGAGTGAGATTTCAAAGTTTCAGAAAATTTCCTATTTTGCCCGTATTAGTGTAAACAGTAAATTTGAGTGAGAAAATTAGTGTTCGATGAACCCGAAATAGTGCAGAATTATTGCGAGTTGTTTAGGTGTAATAATTCAAATATTTGGAATGGTGAATTTACCATAAAGATTGCGCGAGAGAGATAATCGTAATTGTAAATGCGTCGAGAGTATTAAGTGATAAATATTTACGATATTAGTTCTAACAATATCGAACTTATAAGAATAAAAATTGGTGGTTACGTTTGGGACTTCTTATGATTAAGTATTAAGGGTTTTCGGGTGACATATTATCCTTATATATATTATGAGAGAGGGAATATCATAATTTAAAATACGTTGATAGTATTTAGGGATGGTAATACTACATATGGACTATGACATTAGGTTGTACGTATACTGTTTGATTTGATGGGTTGTGTGTATACCTGTATTTGATATATTATGTGTATGACGTACCTACCATGCTTACTATCACGGGAGGTCAACTTTCGGAACATGGCCATCTAATCCTTCTGTGCCTACGGGCGGGATTTCGATCGGTACCTTAAGGACATAGGATCGTGAATGGCTTAATTGTGAGTTAATAAGTTCGCTGACCATGGGAGCATAGGTATGTGCATGACCCATGGGTATGTGAACTATGTTCGCCTCCAATATTTATGATTTTTCTTATTATAACGGCTCCCGAGAGATTCGAAACACGTAGTCCTCATGTACATGATGTACCGAGATTTGATAGCAGAGTATGTGTGCACCGCAGCTTAACCTAGGGGTGCCCTATTTGTATATTTGTGATGAGAATAATATACGTGTGCTTATAACAAACTCTTTGGTAATGTATTTAAGTAAATTATTGGGAAATTTTGAACGGGATTTAATAATGGGAATTTTCCTACCGTAACTGTTATACATTAATCTGGTTAATAAAAAGGTGAGATGCACACAAGATATATTAGAATGTCATGAGTAAACTCCCATATTCATGTGAGAATAGGGAGGTAGACATACTAGTTAGTTAATGGCATAACTAGGTTGGATTAGATGTACGTTAGGCGTACACAATAGTTGAGAGGTGAGAATCTCATGTGAGAGTTCGAACTAACATGCATATGATACTTGCTTTAATGCATTTTTAAATACTTGCTAATAAATCTTTTTAAAACATCGGGCTCTGACCTGTTTCGTGCATCTCTTTTCTCTTTTGCTATATATATATGTATTAGTACAGGTTCCAAGCCACAGGGACACCGGTTCTAGATACTTGAATGGTTTGCCGAGCTGCAGCTGTTGTCGGTGTTTCGAGCCATTTGAGATTAGACGCTTCTCTCATTTCATTCAGTTCCTAGTTCAGATATCTTAATTCGGGCATGTGTCGCCCATTCTCATTAGCGGAGTTGTACTCAGTTTAGTTTGTAGTTCTTTTTAGTTGGATTAAGTATTTATTATGGTTTTGCTTGTGGATTTGAACTGGAAATTTTTTTTCCAGTCTTAATTATTCAGTAATTGATTCAATGAGCATTCAATTCTTGTGTATGGTTTATAATTGCGTGTTCAGAAATTAATTAAATTAATTGGTTTCTAGTTTAATTGGAAAATGTTTTGACACTAGCTTAATTAAAGGTTAGGTAATTAATTGGATTTAAGTTTTCGATAGTGATGCTAAGAAGGAACTAACCGAACATTCTGTTATAAAATTTACAAAGGACTGATCACCATATATTTAATTGGGCGGGGTATCACATACATCACGTACATAGGGACTACGTGTTTCGAATTGCTCAGGACCTGTTCAATAAACAAAACCACACATATTGGAGGTGAGCATAGTTCACATACCCATGGGCCACACACATACCTACGCTCCCATGGTCAGCTAACTTATCAACTGACAAATAATCCATTCACAACCCTATGTCCTTAAGGTACCAATATAAATCCCCCCCCCCCCCCCCCCCCCCGTAGGTACACAAAGATCAGATGGTCCTATACCGACAGCTGACCTCCCGTGATAGAGAATATGGTAGGTATATCATACACATAAGAGTCCATATACTAAGAATTCACACAACTTAGATAAATGTTATATTATTAAAGGTACATTCTCAGCCTTGTACTATTAGTATAATTCGTACACTATTTATTATTCAAGATTATTCATAATATATTTTGTCGATAAGTCTCAAGTCATATAGTTTCGAGTACTTAAAACCTATCCGAAGAGGTTACTAAGTCTCCTACGTATCCCACATATCAATTCAGTGCTCCGAGATCCTTATTTATGACCCAAATCTTAACGTATCACTCCTAAGAACTTAAACCATATTCCCACATCATAACATAGGAAATTACTCGTCGGACACTTATAAATTCAACACTACATTCCAACCAATTTCTAATGTGTTTCGGGCTTCAACTATATCTCTACTGGTCTCCCTAAAGTCCAAGTGTATTCACACAATCCCCACCTACAACGTTCGATGTCCTTAATCACTTCAATTTAAAAGGGGAAAAAGTTACAGTTTCTGGGGAGATCGATCGATCGATCGATGGTAGATCGATCGACCTATGAATGTCGATTGATCGATCAAGCAGGTGCAGGCTATGGGTTTCTTCGTTTTTCAGTCCCAGTTTTGTCACAAGTCTTTATTACATGATGTGAAATCCTAATGTGAGTATATAGGGTCATTATACAACCTAATTCATGATTCTTAATGTTCCAAAACTTTTAAATCATCAACAATTAGACTTTTCTTTGATCAAATCCTTATATTATCATAAAAACCCTATTTTTCTATTTTCTTCAAGAACCATCACACTTATCTTCCTAAATCCATTTTAATTCATCGAGGTTTATGATTTTGTTATGAAATACATCCAAAATCTAAACTACATGCAAATCATATCCAAAGTTTAGGTTTCTTCTCCAAATTTTATGAGTTTCAATCATTGTTCATGGCTGTCATCAAATGCTACACTATCATGGATAAATTATTCGCTGAAACTTAATGAAATCAAATCACTTGCCTTGAAATTTATGTTCTGATCCGTTGGTGATGTTAAAGGCTGGTTCTCGCCCTCTCTTTGGTCACAATTCTCGCGAATAATGGTGGTGTCTAGTGGTTATGACTTTGTAACCCTCTTGTAACTTCTCCTATTTCTCAATTTGCCCACTCCTTGATTTTTGATAGATAACGGCCCTAATATTGGCTGATAAATAAGGACTAAAATTCGTGGGTCAAAATCCCTTAAAAATTAAAATGACTAAAATAGCCTCCCGGGTTACCGGTTTGGCCTAAAAATGCTCCGGGACCCAAACTAAACCCCCGGCTAGTGTTTTCTGGCTATTTCGACCCCTCTGAACACGTTGGCTCACTCAAAATGACCATACAGATGATACAATTATAATTTACTTTTAAATCCAATTAAATTAATTCCTGACACGACTGACATGCGCGTACCAACCTAGTTTCCCGAATTGTCGTATTTATGACTCGGGACAATTTTAATAAATTCAATAATCATATATTACCATATTCACCCAGTAATGTTAAACACTATCATCATAATCAAATACCAACTCACGCCTCGCTAGTATTTAAGTTCAGATTAATTTCCAATTAATTTAATTAACCCCATTAAATAAAATTAATAAAATTATGGGGTATTACACCTATTTCTTTTAAAATTCAATCTTCAAGCGATGATAACTCATATTCTGATATTGAATTTCTTTCATCCCCACCTTTATTCTATATTGTCACATCGTCGCTAGTACCCGATGAATCGGTCCAAAACCTTAAAACGTTTAACCTTTTTACCAATAAGGATTACTCTCTCGAGTCACCTTCCGTGAGGGCATCTTTGCCCTCATGTGCGCCCTCTCCCATTCCAACTTCAAAATATTTGGGAGACAATTCAGTTTTTCTTGGAACCCATGTGTACCTCTCCCCCTTGTTATCCAAATCCCCCATTGTCCCTCCCAAACTTTTAATGGACAATGGTTCACTTTATCCGCCCCATGCATGCCTTCCGTTGTTCAAACGAAATTCTTATCTTTCAGGAGGCATGTTAGATTTGGAGGGTCCACCATTGATCTTTCAAAGTCACATCCCTTTTTGGATAGATCCTAAAAAATTTAGACTTCTAGTGTATAGTTAGTTAGAAGTCCAAATGGTAGGTTGTACATAGTTAACTTTTTATTTTTTCTTTCCTTTTAGTTTAGTTTAGTCTAGTGTAATTAGTTAAAGTTTAGTTTCTTCTTTTCATTATGCTTGGTACTAACATATTTTGTAGAATCATTTGACGTGTGCTTTTCGGAGAGCACTCCATTGTGGGTAATATCGCTCTTTTCCTCTCTTTAACTTGGTTCTTAATTCACATTGAGGACAATGTAAGGTTTTAAGTTAGGGGGTGTGGGATATTCTATCCATGCATTGGTAGTTTCCATGATTTGATTATATGTTAATTCCAAGCGTGCTTTTTTTTAAATTAAAAATTTGAAAAATATTTTATTTCTTTTTTCTCTTTCTTGGGCATTTTGCCTTAATTTCCTATGATAAATTTAATAATTGCCCTATCCAATTGCTAATTCAATGATATATTTTCTATTTTTTTCATGTTATTAAACTTTAATCCTCAAATTATTCCATAATGAGAATAAATGCATGAATTAGACCTTGAAAACCCATGAGAACTTGAGCATATATTCTACATGGTTTGGTAGGATAATTAGAGTTTGGTATCGTTTTGTTGCTTTGTGTACACTAAAAACCTAGCGAGTTTCATGCTTCTCTTCATTTCTGAGTGCTTATACATTACTCTTTATCTTTGTTGGAAAATGTATCTTGTTGACGATCTCATTTTCTTTTCATTGATTGCATATTAACTGAATTATCACTTGAGCATGATTTTCAATGGTGTTGATTCCCGAGAATCATATGAAACTTTAGGATAGGATCATAGGCCCTCGTTGATGTTTAACCCTTACGACCTTACCCTTACCCTTATACATGTCCCTAGTCAACCCCGTTGAGCCCTATTATGACCTTTCTTTTCATCCCAAATCCCCTAACCAACTCCACATTGGAGTTTTACACCATACATTTTACCTTTCTTACCCATGTTTGGAATGATATTTGGGATTGAGTGATGTTGTGTAGTGTGGTTGCAATTTAAGCATTAAAAGAGTGAGAAAAAAAAGTGTAGTGAAAAAGAAAAGAAAAAAAAGAAATAAAAAAAAGTAAAGAGAAAGAGAAGAAAAAAAGAGAAAGATGAAAAGAAAAGAAAAGAAAAAGTGAGAAAAAGTGAGAAAAAGAAGAAAATAAAAAGAAAGAGAAATTTGTATATATTGTTTATAGTGATTCAATAATCATTTTTACTCTCTCGATTGATATATTTAATGCTTGTTTGGAAATCATTTTCTAATTTTGAAATTGCCTGCTATTTTCCATTATCCCAAGTTTTGTCATCTCCGAACATCGTTTGTATCCGCAAATACACCCTTTCATTTCATACCCCTAACCCTAAACCTACATTACAACCCAACAAATTCCTATTTGATCCTAGGGTAATGTGATTCAAAGGTCGAACATTAGTGATAATCTGTTTAAGTGCTTTTCATATCGGTTAATATGCGATATCCTTTCATGAGATTATATTTTGCACTTTTATATATCGTTGTTCGTTCATGACATGTTCGCGGCCTTGTTTCCTTTTACAATTACTCTTTATGCCCGCATGTCCCATGTGTTACACCCTATTTCGAGTGATCTATTTGTTAAGTGCGATATCCGGAGAGGATTGAGTGGAAGCATTCTTTAATTGTTATCCGGGCTATAGGCATTTTTACTGAATTAAAGCTTTTCTCATGTGCATACACCTTACTCACATTTGAGGTTTCAATTCCATGTAGTTATTCTTTTAATATTGATAGTTGCGAATTAGTGGACAAACTTCTCTTTTGCTTTGTTAATAATATGTTGAAATATCTAATTGTTGTTCAGTTTGGCATATTGGTTGTTTTAGCCATACATTTTGAGGAAATTTGATGTTTGTGGGTTTCATCCCTGAAAACCCTCATGAGACGACACTCGTCCACTAGGGTAACCTAGGGGTTTCACGGCTTCTTACATACGCTAAATGCAATTGTTCGCCCGCGAAAGTGATTTTTATCGCTTTTGTATATATCCCCTATTTTGTGGTTTTCTTGTAGATCTTCTTGCTTTTAAGTTCATTTCTAGGGACTAGCAATGTCTAAGTTAGGGGGTGTGATACGTCACGAATATTGCATTTTCCACTCATTATTTTATGCATTTTTAGGCCCCCTCGGGTACCGTAATTGCTATAATTGTACTCGTTAATTAGACAACCTCCGTTTTATGTGCTAATAATTTATTTGAGGTATTATTGAGCATTTATAGATGTTATGGTACTTAGTGTGAAGTTTCGTCGCATTCCGATAATGTTTCATCGCGATTCGCACGTTCAGTGGCATTTTCGTAATTTTACACTTTGAGATTTTTGCCCGAAGTATCCATGGAAGTTGTAGCCCTAGAGACAAGATTCGTGCGTCCATAACAGTGCTCGAATCGGAATCCAAACGAAGGAAACACGGACCTTTAATCGGGGAAGAAATATAAGACTTTATTTAATTATTATTTTATTAATTTACTAACAATCTAATTAATTCCCCTTGTGTCCCTTTCTCTTTCATTTGGAGCAAACTTCCATTTAAGCTATGGACGATTTTGGCCAAGCTCGGGTTTGGATGGGGTTTTGTTTTCCATGAAATTGGATATTTGATTTGACAAATTAGAACTCGAGTTTGGTCCACGGCACGCAAGCTTGGGTTTTGGGTCAGATTTTGGTGGATACCCATTTGTGATTTTGGATTTTGTTGGCCATGGAAAGTGCAATTTTGTTAGGAAATAACTGATATAGGTCTTGGGCAAAACAGGTAGCCACCCACCCAATCACACATCGCAATTGCTATTGCATATAGGGGTGTTGGTATTTGGCTTTGTGGGTGTCGGGTTTTACACGCAGACATGGTTTCAGGTTGTGCAAAGAGTTGCACTTTTGGCCATGGCAGTGTCAAAGATAGTTACAGGTGTGAAGTAGAAGACTGGCGCTACCCGTCGATCACGTTCCAACTGCTGGTCGATCGGTGTTTGGTTTTTTAGCCTAGCCGCGAGACAGTGTACCCTTGTACTGTTCCACCGGTCGACCGATTTGGGGCCTCGGTCGACCGGTCCCCCGTTTTGTGCGATTTTTGCTATTGCCCACTTTATTTTTCCTTTTTTTTATTTTCTTTTTCCTTTTCATTTTTGTTTAAATTGGAGACTTATCCCCTTTTCTTTATTTATTTTGTTTTTCTTTATTTCTTTTCTCCCACTTGGTATTAAGGTGGGACTTTCTTCATTTGTAAGGTATATATTCATTTTGCTTTAGTTTTTAGGTTAAGAACACTTTGGGGTTTATTTGTGAGACTACCCCTTTCCTCATTTTGCTTTGGGTATTTGCCCATTAATGTAAGTTTCCCTTTATATAATCTTTGTTCTTGCTTTGTTCATGCTTTATATTTATTTTCTTGCCTAGTTATTTATTGTTGAGTATTTATTTCTTATTTTAGTTATTAATTAGTTTAGTTTAATTAATTCTTATTTTATTTATTAATTAGTTATTTAATTAGTTTAATCATGTGTGTTGAGTAGTTAAATAGGGTCTGGTTGTGTGTCCGTTATTGATGGACGTCGAGCTCCGACAACAGGATTTTCTGTAAAATTACATTTAATTGAAACCGCGTGTATTAAAATGGGATTATTACGCGTTTAACTTTCTTTGTTACTCAACGTTAGTTTTTATTGTGTTAATCTGATTTTAAGATGCGTGTGACCATTTTGAATTAAATATTTAATCTCGCATCGTTGGATAAAATCCCTTCATGTGGGATGTTTATGTTTAACTAAAAATGCTCAGTTAAATGTTTTCGAACCGAAATTCTCTTTTCGTTTGTTTAGCCCATGGTGGATACGCGATCCCAACCCTCGTTTTATTAATTCCTGTTTAGACTAAACTTATTATTTTTTCCCTTTTATTTAAAAAAACCCATCATCTTTTACAATTTTATTCTTGAAATAATAAATCAATTACGAGTTATACTAACATTCCCTGTGGATTCTCGATACCCGACTTACCACTATACTTGTATCGCAAGTGCAGTCGTAATTTAGGTTTTTGTATTAATGCGATGAAATGAATTCAACGAATAGCGTTTTGACGTGATGCTACTTTTCACGCTTAATCAATGACTTTGACCTTGAAAATTATTCCCTGACCCAGACCTTTGGAAGGGGCAAAAGGGGGAGGACGAGAGGTGTTTGCTCACATATGCCAAAAACAAAACTTCAACACACTTCACCTCTTGTGGACGTGGTTTCTTCGATCAAGAATTGTATCTCGTCCTAAAAGAAATACTAGTTGAAGACTGATGGGGATGTCCATGAGATTAAAATACCCTGGGATTATTGAAGAATCAAATTGGGAAACTTGTGAACTTTTTTTAAAGTTATAGCCCCCCAATGCCTCCTCAAGGTTACCCTTACCCTACTTCTACTCAAGGTTTCACATATCCTTCCCTTACAACATTCCCCTCCCAAATGCCTCCTCCTCCAACATTCCTCTCCCTAATACCCCATCCTCTAACATTCCCCTCCCCCGTTCCTCCGTCAGTCCCAGGACTTGGATCATCGTCAACAACTAACGGTGACTATGGATAATAGTACTATATCAAGGACGTGATCAATACGAGGTTTATTGGCATGTGCTCACTCATCTCCATAGTTCCCGAAACTCTAGTACACAACCGACCTTTGGAGAAGGGTGAGGCTCAAATAATGGTCGAAGAAATATACATCAGCTATAGAGATCTAGATGTGCACGTTAACAGTGGGGAAGGGATGGAATTGAGGAATTATGTACAATCTTTTATTGCTTGGACAGTTTATCTATTAGACAAGATGTAATAATATTTTCTTGAGTTTCAGTTGTAATATTTTTTTTTTTGTTTTAGTTGTAACAATGTTGGTTTTGCTTCAGTTGCAATGATATTTTTTTGTTTCAGTTGTAAGAATATTGGTTTTGCTTCAGTTATAATGATATTTTTTTTTATTTCAGTTGTAAGAATATTTTTTTTGTTTCAGTTGTAATAATATTTTTTAACCTATTACCACAGGACTGGAATTTAAAGATTATTACATGGATTTTCCACAATACAAAGAGTGAATGGGAGAGACTAACTGGATATCAAATAATCATATAAAGGGCATTTATGAATTTATTAAATACGCTTCCAAAAATCTTAAAGGTGACGATATTTCGTGTCCGTGCACTCATTGTATTAACGAAAAATATAATCCATTGGAAGATGTTGAGTTGCATTTAATAAAGTGGGGAATCGGTCAAGACTATAAAATATGGACATACCATGGTGAAAAAGCTATACATTATGTTACAGAAGAATTACCGGTACCCGGACGCATAATGGGACCCCAACGAGTGGAAGTGATATATGATTCACCAACACATCGTCCATTGACCGACTTCATTGATGATGCTTACGGACTCCACAGCCATCAAAACCACCAACCTATGGATACAGATAATGCACATAATGACCAAGTAAATGAACAATTTGATGTTGAACTACTAGGAGATCGGGAATACATATGATTGAAAGCCGATGCGGGTAAACCGCTGTATAAAGAATGCGATGAAGATCATTCGGTATTATATGCAATGATTAGTTTGCATAATTTGAAGAGTCAATTTGGTATGTCTGGAAAGAGTGTAATCGGAATTCTTAAGTGGGTTAAATAAATTCCCCCAAAAGCAAACATGCTACCAGACAATTATCCTACCATGAAGAAGAGTTTGAAGGATTTAGGTTTGAAATACAAATCTATTCATTATTGCAAGTATGATTGCATATTGTACCGGAACGAGCACAAAGAGAAGGATGAACGTCCTGTATGCAGTGAGCTAGATATGTGGTTTGTGAGAATGGAAAGGACAAACATGCAAAAACTCGCAAGTGCTCACAAGTCCCACCAAAGGTTTTAAAGTATTTTCCACTTGGACCTCGATTAAAATGACTTTTTACTATACTGTGGATAGTGGAGGCCCTGACATGGCATGCTCGATGCGAGGTGGGTTAGAATTTGATGCTTCATTCGGTTGATTTACCTATCTGGGAAATTTTAAACGCACAACACCATGAATTTGCAAAGGAGCCGCGTAAAGTTCATCTTGTAATCTCAATCGATGGGTTTAACCCTTTCGGTAATTTAAGTACTAGTCAGAGTTATTGGCCAGTTCTCATGTCTCCTTTAAGTCTCCCTCTGACACTATGCATGAGAAATGAGTTCACATTGTTTTCTTCGTTAATACCCGACGTGAAGGCTCCCAGTGATGATATTGATATATTCCTAGCACCATTAATAGAAGAACTTAAAGAGTTATGCGATAAAGGCATGACGACGTTCGACTCTCATAAGGGTCAAGAGTTCACACTTAAAGTAATGGTCATATGGGTGATCCACGACCTTCCTACTTATGGGACCTTGTTCGGTTGTAATCTTCATGGTTATTATGGATGTACCATATGTGGGGAGGAAACTGAAGACTGTTGGCTTAAAAACATGGCGCTAGAGGAGAAAATCCCAAAATAGCCCCCAAATGGTCCCGTGAGATGCACCAATACCACGTACGAAACCAATGTAACTTGTAGGAAGTGACCGCAAGGTGACGGGGCTCCCAATTTGAGAATATGATGATAATTTGAAAATATCTAGACTTAGGTTTAAAAATATGGCGCTAGAGGGAGAAATCTTGAAATAGCCCCCAAACGACCCCGTGAGAGGCACCGACACCTCGCACAGGACCAATGTAACTCGCAGGAACTGACCGCATGGACACGGGACTCCCAATTGGATAATACGATGATAATTTGAAAGCATCTAGACTTAGACTTAAAAACAGGACGCTAGAGGAGGAAATCACAAAACAACCCCCAAATGGCCCCGTGAGAGGCACTGACACCTCGTACAGGATCAATGTAACTCGTAGGAACTGATTGCATGGCCACGGGCCTCCCGATTTGAGAATACGAAGATAATTTGAAAATTTCTTGACTTAGGCTTAAAAACATGGCGCTAAAGGGGAAAATCCCGAAATAGCCTCCAAACGGCCCCGTGAGAGGCACCGACACCTCGTACGGGATCAATGTAACTCATCGAAATTGACCGCATGGCCACGGGGCTCCCATTTTAAGAATACTATGATAATTTGAAAATATCTAGACTTAGGCTAAAAAAACATGGTGCTAGAGGGGGAAAATCCCGAAACAGCCCCCAAATGGCCCCTTGAGAGGCACCGACACCTCGCACGAGACCAATGTAACTCGTAGGAACTGATCGCGTGGCCACTGGGGTATCGATTTGATAATACGATGATAATTTGAAAATATCTAGACTTAGTCTTAAAAACATGGCCCTAGAGGGGGAAATCCCAAAATATTTCCCAAACGGCCCCTTGAGAGGCACCGACACCTCGCACGGGAAAAATGTAACTCGTAGGAACTGATCGCGTGGTCATGGGGCTAACGGTTTGAAAATACGATGATAATTTGAAAAAAATCTAGACTTAGGCTTAAAAAAATGGCGCTAGAGGAGGGAAATCCCGAAATAGCCCCTAAACAGCCCTTTGAGAGGCATCGATACCTCGCACGGGACCGATGTAACTCTTCAAAACTGACCATGTGGCCACGGGGCTCCCGATTTGATAATACGATGATAATTTGAAAATATCTAGACTTATGTTTAAAAATATGGCGCTAGAGGGGGAAATCTCGAAATATTTCCCAAACGGTCCCTTGAGCGGCACCGACACCTCACATGGGAAAAATGTAACTCGTAGGAACTGATCGCGTGGTCACGGGGCTAACGGTTTGAGAATACTATGATAATCTAAAAATATCTAAGCTTAGGCTTAAAAACATGGCGCTATAGGGGGATATCCCGAAATAGCCCCTAAGCGGCCCTTTAAGAGGCATCGACACCTCGTACGGGACCAATGTAACTCGTCGGAACTGACCGCGTGGCCATGGGGCTCTCGGTTTGATAATATGATGATAAGTTGAAAATATCTAGACTTAGGCTTAAAAATATAGGGCTAGAGGGAAAAATCCTAAATTAGCCCTTAAACGACCCCTTGAGAGGCATCGACACCTCGCACGGGACCAATGTAACTCGTAGGAAGTGATCGCGTGGTCACGGGGCTAACGATTTGAGAATACGATGATAATTTAAAAATATCTAGACTTAGGCTTAAAAACATGGAGCTAGAGGAGGAAATCCCGAAATAGCCCCTTACGGCCCCGTGAGAGGCACCGACACCTGGGACGGGACTAATGTAACTCGTAGGAATTGATCACATGGTCACGGGGCTCTCGGTTTGAGAATACGATGATAATTTAAAATTTTATGGGAACTAACCTCACACGGGTCCAATGCAACTCGTAGGAACTGATATGAAGATAATTATAACTCGTAGATAGATTGAATAAGATTTGTGTAAAACCACTTGGTATTGATATCATTTTTTTATCCTATTTTTTACAGGATAACATTGTATCGTTTTCTTTTTTGCACGTAGAACAAATGAAGGAAGCAATGGTTTAAAATATGAAGATTGTTTATATAATGTTGTTAACATTTCGGATTATGATTTTTATGTGTTACAGCCGTGCGGGCTTTTATAATTTGATTGTTAAATTTATGGCCGTGTGGAATTTATAATAAGCAGGTTTTATATTAACAGGGCTTGGAATGTCCAGAAAACAGAAGAAACTCTGCCCAATTTTTTTTTGGTCTATGAATTATTAAGACTTATAATATTTTTTAAGTTTGTATATATATTAGTTTATTAACAATGTTCTCAATTCGCAATTTGTGATTTTTTATTGTTTTTCCAATAATAAATATTTGTAATACCTCGTACGCGTCCAACGTTACATGTAGCAACGAGTCACGCACTCACATGACCCCTAATTTTAGGATTGGACCAAAATATATTTTTTAATTATAATTAAATATGGTCATGGACCATTTTTATTTTTTTCATCACGCATAAAAATGGTCGCGGCCAATGTCTGTGACCCACACCACGACGAAAAAAATTGGTCGCGGCCAAAGTCCGTGACCCATACTACGACAAAAAAATGGTCGCGGTATGGGTCACAGACTTTGGCCGTGACCATTTTTCTTCTTCGCGGTGTGGGTCACGGACTTTGGCCGCAACCATTTTTCGTCATGGTTGGGGATTATGGACTTTGGCCGCGACCATTTTTTTCCTTTTTTTCGTCGCGGTGCGGGTCACAGACTTTGTCTGCGACCATTTTTTTCCCGTCGCGGTCTAGGTCATGACCCAAGTCCTCGACCATCTACTGTGACCCCTCAGGGCCGTGACCCCTAGATTGGTCACGGACTTTGGCCGCGACCCACAAAATTGATCGCGCCCGAAATGGTCACGGCCTAAGTCTGCGACCCACAGTCTTGGTCAGGAATTTTGGTCGTGGCCATTTGCCAATTTTGGTGTAGTGGTTACATATACACAAAGATTTATCCCTAGCGTTAACTTAGCTTTTATCCATTTTCTCCCCATTTTTCTCTCTTTCAGATCTCAAACTATGAAATAAAATAAACAAACTTTTATAAAAGATTTTTTGGTTTTGATGGGGAGAGAGAGAGAGAGAAAGTTGAACACGAAAATTGAGGTTACATTAAAAGTCTAGTAGTATGGGAATATGTAAGATGAAATGGGTTTTTATCGTGTGGAAAGAGAGAGGCCAAACACATTTATGAAGAGTATGGGAATGCGAAGAGGAAATGGGTTTTAGCGTGTCGAGAGAGAGAGGGGATAAAGACTCCTTGTCTCTAATTTAAGACTTAAACGATATGCGATACGTATTTAATACATAAGACACGTGTCATCCTCAGAGGATTTGGGTTTACAATTTTTATATAGTTATATAGATTAAATTTTAACATAATCTAAGTGCTTAAATTCATTGTTGCTTTATAAATTCAATTTTCTTCTCTATTTTGCACGATGAAATCTCAAGTTTGTTTTGACTTTGTATTGTTGGTTGTGCGGTGCATTCCATCTTATTTTGTCATCTTCATTTGTTTGTGTGTGTTTTTATTTATTTATTATTTAAGTTTGTATTTGTAGTTGAGCGTCAAAGGCATATTGTTATTTGTTCACCTGATAGCACCATGTGTATATGATTTGTGTTATACATATAACTAACTAAACAAATGTTATTTTAACTGAGTTTGCTCGAGGTCACCAATTCGAATACGAGAATAGCGAGCCAAAGAGAAATATCTATAAGATCTCCCTCCGAGTCGAAGGGATTAGTTTTGCGGTGCGCGCATAGGATTACCCTTTGTTAACAAAAAAAGGCAAGTAAACAATATTGCTCACGTCATTTAGCGAATGTTGTTATTACCATCAATGGATCACTCAAAATTTTTGTAATTTGTTTCTATTCATAGGTTAATGCACAAAATATTACGTTGTTCTGAACAAATTTTCACAAAGTGAATTTTGGTCAACATATTTCTTTATTGTTGTCATCAGTCTTATGCAAGGTGAATTGTTGCCACTATCTATATTGTTGTCAACATTTTTTCACTAAATGAATTATTTTCATCAATATTTCTTTATTGTTGTCAACATATTTCTTAAAAGGAGAATTAGTCTACGTCATAAATAATACTGTCATACTTAAGCTAACTTGTCCTTTTACCACATGGATAAAATTATCTCCAATATCTCATTCTCTATGAATGCTACAGGTGAAATAAGTAAAATAATAACGTTTAGGTATTTCTTGACCCTCAAGATCCACCACAACCCCATTTGTTACACCACTACTAAAATTTCCCTTCATATACCCAATTTAAAACCTTTTTCCTTCTAGAGGATTTCTTCATACGTCTAATATCGTATTAATATTTTCTATATTTTTCTTATATTATAACTATATATAGTAATAGGCTCATGAGATCACTACTAAAAATGTTAAAAATTGTTACAATCCACACCCGTGACAAATAGTTTTGGTCATGGCCTTAAACTGTGATAATTTTTAGGGTGAACATTTTGGGGTCACGATCCAAAACCATTTAAATCGAAGACACTCGCATCAGTAATCTAAAGTTGGGGACACGGTCATAGTCAGTAGCCGCGACCCTAACGATTACCAATTTTTAAAAAGTCATCGTCATGAATCTTGACTCCATGTCATGAAAATATGTTCGTTCATCAAGGTTCATGGCCGTGACCCCTCGCCATGAACATTGATTTATTAGTCATGGTTCTGGACTGTGACCCCCTTTTTACCTATTAAAATTCATCAACCGTGACCAATAACATATTTATTTTAAAAAGTTATTTTGATTTGTCTGCTAAAGAAATCATATACATGTTTTAAACATGTCATACAATTCCACTATAAAATTAACTATTACATCATTTCAAAAGAAATAATATTAAAATTATCAAGCCATCAAATTAAATACATGAATCCAAAATGAATAATATTAAAATTCCCAAAGTGTTCCTCGGTATCCCTGACGTATATGCAATCTTGTTGTAATCGACGTCCGCGTCCACCCAACTAGAGTTACGTATATTACAAAATATTCCAAATGTTATTAGTATTAAACTCCGAACAACGAAATGTTCCCGACCCAAAGTTAAAAATACATGAAAAAATTTAGTAAACATAATTTATAAGCAAATAGTTATGGTCTTAACGTGTTACCATGTCAGTTGTATTAAATTACCAGAACCAAACCATTATCTTAACAAGTTTATCGTGTTAACCGGATATTGATTGGGAGTAAATACATTAAATTATAATTTGTAGTCGTGTTATCATGTCGGTTATATGATAATTACCAAACTCGAACTGTCATCTTAACATGTTTGTCATGATAACACGATATTGACCCAAATGCAATAGTACAAAACTCGTTAACTAGTAATTTTGTGTCATGTTATCATGTTGTGTTATTGTGACGGTTGTATCACAATTAGCAAAACATAAGCGTTGTCTTAACAAGTTTATCATGTTAATCCGATATTGATCCCAACTCAATACACTATAAGAAATAATGATTTTTATAACGCTTCTAAATTTTTCATTATAACGTTTAAGAAAATACAATTTTATGGCGGTTTTTTCAAAAAAGTGATATAAATGCTAAATTGGAGGTTTATTTTCAATAAGTGTTTACTTAAAATAAAGAATTAAGTTTAAGGTCATTTTCCTTCTTATATTTGGATTTATAGGACAATGATTTTCAGGTTTATAAATTTAGTCCCTGTGATACAATAACATTTATTTGTGTGATCTCCGTAGAGTTAGTACATTTATCGGTTTCGATTTTAGTGAAATAGTAAATTTATCGGTTTAGATTTTTTTGTCAAAAAATATCAAATACGGATATTGTTGGATAGCTCTAGATGACAATATTTCAAATATATAAATTTTGTGACTTTTTTGTTTGTAGATTCGAAGTTATGGACTTTTAAAAATTTAATGTCTTTTTTTGTGAGTTATAAAATGTAATATTGATCATTTTTCATGGTCTTTTTAGTTCATGAACTAAATTTATAAAATTATGTGGAGTATCCTATTTTTATACTTTTTTTTTTCAAAAAAGTGACATAAATGCTAAATTCTAGGTTTATTTTCAATGAGGGTTTAATTAAAATAGTTATACTAAATTACCCAATTTATATTATTTTTCTTTTTCTATAAATTTTATCGGTACAAAAATTGTATTTTCCCCACTAGGACTAGTTTCCCTCTTTTGTTGGGACTTTACCTCTTTCCCTTCGTCTTTTACCTCCCCATTTTTTTCTTTTTTTTTTTCTTTGGTTACACGACTTTCCCACTCCCTCACGTAATTGCATCTACAAGGATTCCCTTTTACCACCAATTTTTCGTCGTCAATTTGAAGGAGGTGTTTATTTACAATTTTGCTCTTTGTTTTTGTTTGATTGTTTTTGTTTGATTTTACGTTTCCTATTATGGATTCACCTCCAGTACATTGTTATTTTCTTTAATTCAATTGTATATATGAGTTGGGGTTAGGGTTTATGCCATCTTTTAGAAATTTTACCCTCCATTAAGTGCTTGATTGGTTTAGAACTAAAACTCACGTTTGCTTCTGTTTTGTCTCCCACGTCAGTCGAAATTGAAACCGTTCATTAGCTAGATATTACCACCCTGTGATTGTCAGGTACCCTTATCACACACTCTCTCTCTGTACGTGTGTGTAGGATATGTGAATATGTGATTGTTAAGTTTACGAAGAAGTTACATTTAAATTTTATGTTTTATTTGATAAGAAGCAACAATTATATGATATTAATTAAAATATAATTTTTTTGATATCATATCACGTGGTGTCCGAGTCAAGTTTAAGCGCAGTGTCCGAGATCAAATTGGGAACCAAACTCAATACATCTCCAAGATTATTCCAATGACAACATTATATCACTAGACAAGTTTGTTAATTTATTTGCAAGAAATAATGCGTATAATAGGCAGAGTCATGAGTAATATTCAGTAGGTTTATTATCTGTTAATGAAATATGATAAAAAAAAAATTCCTTTAAAATTTAGCTACACCTTAAATTTCAGTATTCTAAGGTTTAAAGATCCAATAATTACGTAGATCAATTAAATAATTACCTCCTTAAATTATAATTTCAAAATTTTTGATTAATAGCATGCTATGTAATCAAATTATTTTTTAATGTATAATTTTTCCTTAAAAACATTGATTATATGTTCCACACGCATTGTGTGTGCACAACGACTAGTTTTAATAATAGTTCCATTCTTTAATGGAACAACTATTATTAGCCTTCGGTTGCAATAAACCAAAATGTTAGGAAAAATGTTTCCTTAACCATCCTAAACTCATAAACAGTCCAAATTGAACATATATGTGAGTGAGCAGTCACCCAAAAATCAGAAGGCCACAACCTCCTTTCCAAATTTTTCGCTCGTTAGTTCCCATATGCCTTATCACTTTACACTATTAAAGTTGCATCACATTCTCATTTACTTCTTTAAACCAAGTAATTAAATACTGACTTAATATATACTTACAATGTTTGTTTTTTACACACAATATTTGACCTATGCATAAGTGTAATGTGATAAAAGTCTAATTCAGGGGTAGTCGAATAATGATAGCTCCACACTAAGCATGCTTTTTGTGGTGACAATTATTACCCAACACAAAGAGATAAGAGAAGCGCAATCACCAAGCAGAATAAAGAAGACAAAATGCCAATCACACAACAAGAGATGTACGTGGTTCAGCAAAAATGCCTACATCCATGGTGGTACAGTCAGTATTATTTCTATATACTCCGGGGAGCGATTATAGAGAATACAGTGCGTGTCCTTATGCCCCGAACCTAGGTTTATTATATACATGTCCATTTTCAGGGAGTGGGGGTGTTGGACTCCCCCGCGTTTTCCATCTTCTCCTAGAACCCCTTTTAACAAGAACATGGAAGAAGACTAAATCATAACCAATTAAGATATGGAGGGTCTGGACTTTGGGCTGCTACAATTCGGCTACTCGTCTATGCCCATCACATCATTCTAATTTCGGGTACCCACAATTGCCCCTAAGTTTGTTGGCCCATACTTTGGGCTCAATAAATTTAAATGATTTGTCATAATGGCTCTTTTGTACATGACGCGACTAAGAATTTGTCTCAGAAATGCGTTCACTCTAGGCTCAAGTGCAAGCCTGTCGCTCAAGTAATAAACCCGGTAAGTCGGGATCGTATCCACAGGGATCGAGATTGCCAAATAGTAATAAGAAAAATTATTAAATCTTGAAATGATTTCTTAAAAGAAACGAAAAGATGATTAATAATTGGGAAAATTTAACAAACTGAAAAGTGCAAAAGAAATTAGATCTGACAAATGGGAGAATATAGGGTAGGGTACAATCCCTCAATCCTTAACAAATTACCTTATAGAATACTAGAATTGTAAATTAAAATTATTGACTAGATCCGGTCTTTATAAATTCTAAGCATTACATATATGAGGGATCTAGCCCGCATCATATGAAATCAAAGATAGATATAAAGCGGTGAATGATAAATCATACTTGCAAAACGTTCTTAAACATCTCAAGTACCTAGGGCAAGAGAGATTAAAAGATTGACAATGTTTGTATGATTTTCTTTCACGATTCAATCAATATTTTAATTTAACCTCTATTTTCTACATAAATAATTTGCCTTGGATTGAGTTCATGTACCCCAACCCTTGTGAATTTAGCTACTCATGATTTGATTAACGAACAAATTCATATGTAAAAATATGGATCCACAAGGCATTGTAAGTAAATTGCAAATAATAAAACTAGAGAATGGAAAGATTTTACTTGAATTCAGCAATAGAAATGGAATTGGAATCCAGAATTTCTTACAAACTAGGGTTCATGAAAACTCTCGAAGGAATAGAAAATTTGCTCTCAAAATCTAACCCTAAAATTCAATCTAGCACTTCTAACCTACTCCTAACCTAGCCTCTCTCTAGCAACTCCCCTTGAAAATGAGGTAGGGCTTGGTCTTTTATAGCACCAAGTTGCACGAATTTGGCATCAAATTTCGCTTGTGGCACAAGTTTTCCAAGAGTTGCACTGCATTAAATGCATAATTAATTACAGAAATTCGCACATCGAGACTCTTCATTATCGCACAACTTCAAAACATCGTAACTTCTTCACCGTAGCTCGGATTGAGGTGCCGTTTTTTCCAGTATTCTTGTAATTTAGAACTCTTCAACTTTCTAGTTGGCCCCACCTCCGGACTAAGGCTGTAAAATTATGAAAATGCCCTTCAACTCTCCATTTCTTGGTTTCTTTCACTGTTTTGAGCTCTCCTTCGCACTAACTTGCGTGAAATACCTGTAAAACACATGAGAAATACACAAAACACGAAATACATGCCAAAAAAGGTTAGTAGCATAAATAATAGACAAATCCAAGATATTTACACTGCACGAGATCATAAAAATACCGAAATTAAGGGGATAAATGTGAAGAATATGTGCCTAATCACACACCCTAACTTAGAACTTTGCGCGTCCCGAGCAATGTAAATGAAATTAGCCAAAATTCTACTCTTGAAAATTCTTTTTTTAAAATAAAATTCCACTTTCGCAGGCAAGCGATTGCATTTAGCGTATGCAACAAGCCTTTAAACCCCTAGGTTACCCTAGTAGGACGAGTTTTGTCTCGTGAAGGTTTGCAGTGAATACACCCACAAAATTCTTTATTGACTCAAATAAAGATCAAAATACTTAAAAATTGTACAATTTAAATTTTTCAAAAAATACTCACCATAAATTCATATTCAAATGTCTCAAACCAAAGTGTGTGTGTGCGAAGGCAAAAATTAAACCTCAAATTTCCACTGATTGAGCATTACGTTACTTTCCGAAAATTCGTTTTGATTCAAATTCTTACGGATGCACTCACAAACGAATCACTCGGATTGTGGTTATTTTCTCTCGGTATGCATGATATAAAGAGTAAATATAATGGACACAAATTCATGCATACAAAATTGAAAAGAAGAAAATTTATGGTGAAAAGATCTCATCATCGGAATACATTTATTTGGAAATGGGAATATCACCTCTAATTCACACCATTTAATCTCTCATATTATCTTTTCATGTCTTAGCTCTCCATGCAGTAATTAATTTCGCCATTTGGACTCAGTTAGGACTTTTTGGGTTAAAAGATGTAAAGGGTAAAAATGAGAATAAACGGAATGTTCGGAATTGGAAAATGTCCTTATGATGTCCATTTGTGCTTTTTCGGGCATTTGCTCATTTTTTTTTTCTATTATTTTTTTTTAATGAGCATTTTTTTTTTCTGTTTTTCTCTTTCCCCTTTTTGTTGCACTTTTCGGACTTAATGAATATTCCATTTTCGCAATTCCAGGCTATTTGGTTTTTCGGGTTATCAAACGAAAGGGAAATATTATATTAGGCTCAAATTGGGCTGCAAAGGGATAATTTTGTTTTTTACAACTTTTTATGGCTAATATTTTTGGGTAACAAACGAGGGCCTACTTCATTGTCCAAATTGCTAATCATATTACCATATGCATCTCGAGATTGATTAAGTTTAGAGATATATTTAGCACGAATTTCGAGACAATAATTTCACACATTTCCCATAACCGATCAAAACAAAGGATTGAGATCATCAACGACTTATTAAAACGCTGAAAAGAACTTTGAGTTAATCATAAACTCGGATTGATTTAAAAACTTATAAAAAATTAAAAGGCTCGAAATCTCACCGGTTTGGACTAATCTCCACACTTATTCGTAAAGTCGTCAATTTTCTTTCAATTTCCATCTTCGGTCAATTTTGGCTTAGTGCAATTGAGATTTAACAATTTGAGACTTTAAATAGAATAAAGGTGATATTTTTGATAAATTTAAATTCCACTTTTTATTTATTTTGAAGAAAAATATTTTTGGATTTTTTTAAAACTTTTTTTAAAATTTTTTGAATTTAAAAAAAAAACACACACTTGGAAAGAACATGTGATCGAATCAATGAATCTAAACAATAAATGGGAAGAATATCCCACACCGCCTAACTTAAATGTTGCATTGTCCTCAATGCGAATCAAGAACCCAACATAAAGAGAGGAAAAGAAAGATATTACCCAAATGAAGTGATCCCCGATGAGTGCGAGTCCATTGAATCAACAAAACATGTTAGAACCAAGCAAAGAAAAAAATAATAACAAAAACTCTAACTCTCAAAACTAGACTATAATAAAAGAGAAAAAGAAAAAGAAAAAAAAAAACTTACTATTTACAACCTAACATTTGAACAGCTAATAAATCATACACTAAAAGTCGAAAAATTTGAGGGTCCACCCAAAATACAATTTGACTTTGAGGGATTAATGGTGTACCCTCATTAGGATGCATGCCTCCCGAAAAGTAAGAATTCCGTTTGAAAAACGGAAGGCATGTGAAAAGTTTAAAAAATGAACCATCACCAATTACAAAATTTAGGGGGATAATGAAGGATTTTGGTGCATAAGAGGACAAGTCCCATTGGGATCCAAGAAATATAGAATCACGTTCCAAAGATTTTTCAAGTAGTATGGGGAGAGGGGCACACAAAAAGGAACAATCCATATTAGAAAACAATTTAAGCATAGAGTGCTTGTCCTCATAAACCGGAAAATGATCCTCTTGTTGCGTAGCACGTGTGTTGGTCTCTAAGTCGGACGATATTTGAGTCGTATCTTCAAGTACCACCGAAGACTCAAATGGTATGGGTGGAGGTTTAGGAAGGAGAAATTCATCAATTATATTGTCCCACTCGTTTTCGTCTAAATGACGAAATGAGTCCCAGAAAGATTGGACTTCATCATTTAGGCTCGCATCCACCTGTCCGAACTCGCGCTCAAACTCTGCTAGGCTCAACTCCTCTAGCTCTCTCTCTTGCTTGGTGTCCTCAAAATTTTTTTCCTCAAAATTTTCAATTGGATCTGGTGGAGTGACACGTCTAAGTGTGTGGCCCGTAAGACGAAGCATCTCAAAATAACATTCCCATACAAGAAGCGGATCAACATCCTTAAGACATTCATCCAATTCTTGTGATGGATTTAATGGTTCGATAATAGTGGGGACACAAGGAGACAAATGATCCTCAACCTCAGTAGATTTTGCAATATTTATAATAGGTTGAGATTCAAAAGAACTTGGATCAATTTCAATGATTTCATTCTCAAAAGTATTAGGTGAAGCGCAAGTCTCGACCTTTTCTAAGTTGTCCAAATAATCATTCAACTCCTTGCAAGTTGCTATAATTTTCGACTCGAGAACAGCACGGTCATCAGATTTCTTTTTTAGATCAAGTAAGAGTTCTTCCAAAGTAGGCTTTCTTGGTTCTAGCACCTCGAATTCCTCATTTGGTTGAAAACTTACTTCATCTTCAAAACTATCGGAAAAAAAATCCTCATTGGGTTCAAATAATGCATCTAACTCTTGCTCCCAATAACGATTTTTTTCGCGATATTCTTTTTCAAGTCTTTCTTCTTCAAGCAATTGATTTTGATAAATTTGGAGTTTCTCAGCACTAGGCTTGTATTTAATATAATCATCTTTAGTGATATTGATCCAATGGTCATAAGTCTTGAGTGCCTCCTCTTCCTCACTATTAGCATAACAATTAAAGCCACCAAAAGAGTTAAAATAAGACATTTCAAATTGGGCAATTCAAGAACGTGACACCCATTTTTTTTTTCAATTTTTGTTATATTTTTTTTTTCGAAATCACTTGTAGATAAAAATAACTTTCTTAAAAATTTAACAATTTCAATCCCTGGCAACGGCGCCAAAAACTTGATGCGACTAAGAATTTGTCTCAGAAATGCGTTCACTCTAGGCTCAAGTGCAAGCCTGTCGCTCAAGTAATAAACCCGGTAAGTCGGGATCGTATCCACAGGGATCGAGATTGCCAAATAGTAATAAGAAAAATTATTAAATCTTGAAATGATTTCTTAAAAGAAACGAAAAGATGATTAATAATTGGGAAAATTTAACAAACTGAAAAGTGCAAAAGAAATTAGATCTGACAAATGGGAGAAAATAGGGTAGGGTACAATCCCTCAATCCTTAACAAATTACCTTATAGAATACTAGAATTGTAAATTAAAATTATTGACTAGATCTGGTCTTTATAAATTCTAAGCATTACATATATGAGGGATCTAGCCCGCATCATATGAAATCAAAGATAGATATAAAGCGGTGAATGATAAATCATACTCGCAAAACGTTCTTAAACATCTCAAGTACCTAGGGCAAGAGAGATTAAAAGATTGACAATGTTTGTATGATTTTCTTTCACGATTCAATCAATATTTTAATTTAACCTCTATTTTCTACATAAATAATTTTCCTTGGATTGAGTTCATGTACCCCAACCCTTGTGAATTTAGCTACTCATGATTTGATTAACGAACAAATTCATATGTAAAAATATGGATCCGCAAGGCATTGTAAGTAAATTGCAAATAATAAAACTAGAGAATGGAAAATTTTTACTTGAATTCAGCAATAGAAATGGAATTGGAATCCATAATTTCTTACAAACTAGGGTTCATGAAAACTCTTGAAGGAATAGAAAATTTGCTCTCAAAATCTAACCCTAAAATTCAATCTAGCACTTCTAACCTACTCCTAACCTAGCCTCTCTCTAGCAACTCCCCTTGAAAATGAGGTAGGGCTTGGTCTTTTATAGCACCAAGTTGCACGAATTTGGCATCAAATTTCGCTTGTGGCACAAGTTTTCCAAGAGTTGCACTGCATTAAATGCATAATTAATTACAAAAATCCGCACATCGAGACTCTTCATTATCGTACAACTTCAAAACATCGTAACTTCTTCACCGTAGCTCGGATTGAGGTGCCGTTTTTTTCCAGTATTCTTGTAATTTAGAACTCTTCAGCTTTCTAGTTGGCCCCACCTCCGGACTAAGGCTGTAAAATTACGAAAATGCCCTTCAACTCTCCATTTCTTGGTTTCTTTCACTGTTTTGAGCTCTCCTTCGCACTAACTTGCGTGAAATACCTGTAAAACACATGAGAAATACACAAAACACGAAATACTTGCCAAAAAAGGTTAGTAACATAAATAATAGACAAATCCAAGATATTTACACTACACGAGATCATAAAAATACCGAAATTAAGGGGATAAATGTGAAGAATATGTGCCTAATCAGTACACCGTGCAACTCTTCCCAAAGTTTGAGGACTGATTTAGGCGGCACTTGCTTTGTGGTCTGTGCACTATGATTAGTAACATTCAAAAAGTTATCCAGAGCAGTCGTTTCTCAATCGTCGCTTCATGCTTCTCAGTACTCTTTCGAGTTCTAGAGATTCACGTTCTCTTCTATCGGTCTTCATTCTTATTTCTTTCGATCTTCCTCGTCACTTTGGGGCTTGTGATTCTTCATCATTCAAGTCAAACTTTCATCTTGTAAGTCCCATGTGCTTTCTCTTTTTATTTTCTCTTTGAATTTGTAGTTTTTTGGGGTTTTCCAATGGCAAAATTTGGTAATAGATCAGTGTCTAAGTTTAGGAAGTTTTACAATATATCAGAGTGGGTAGAGATTGAGTGCGCCTCTCCCCCTAGAAATGTTAGAGAGATAGAGGGTGCCCATTAGATCCATGTCTTGTTGATTTCCCAAGGGGGAGTTACTTTTCCTCCCAATAATCTATTGTTGCACTTCTTTGGTTATTTCAACATTCTTCCTGCACAGTGTTCACTCAATGTGTGGAAGATAATCAATTGCGTCCATAGAATAAATTAGCTCTACGACACCAAATTAGGGCTCGCCGAGGTCTTCTTTTGTTACTCCTTCTCTCGAACTAGTTCTAGTGTCCTCTATCCAAAGCCAGGAGTCCTGACATGGTATTGGTAGTAAACCTACCTGATTCCCATAAGGACTATTGGCAAGATGGCTTCCGTGCTAGAAATTGGTAGTTTTCCCCCCAGACTGAGGGGTCGAGGTCTGATAGGTTCTCTGTTCCCTTTTATGGGGAAGAATATATAGGTAGTCTCTACTCCGTTCTTTCAATTTCTTTACTGATTTGTGATCTTTCTAACTCTTCTCTATTTTTTCTTCAGCAAGGTCGAAGAACTTGGAACCTGCTCTCAGTGAGGTTTGTCTCTCTGAGTTGGTCAAAGCTTGGAACATTAGGGAGCCCTTAGCCTACGGTCAGCATCCCCGGTCTGCTTCTTTTTTACTTAAGTAAAAAAATGTTGGCTCTAGCTTTATAGCGAGGTCGGTAGATAGTATTTCTGAATTTGATACCTCTGAAGAGACTACTGCTGATCCTGTTCAGTTGAACGAGGAGGAGAGCAGTTATGAGAGTGATATCGTAGGCGGTGCCGAAGGCAATTTTGGCGAGGGGAGCTCCAGTGGTGATAGTTCTTCTGACTCGGAAGAGGTTTCTGAAGCCCGAGAATCTTTGAGCACGTCCAGTAGTTCAAACGAGGAGATGGTTCCTCCAAGGAAAAATTTAATTCGGGACGACGATGATGATAGTCATGTGCTCCTCGCTCAGAGGTCGAAGAAGCATAAGTCCAGCACTGGGGCTGTTACTACTGGCTCTCAGTCTACTGCTTAGGAGCAGGAAAGGAAGAGGAAAGAAGAACAGATGAGAGAGAGAGAGAGAGAACGGGAAGAGGAAAGAAAGAAGATGGAAGATAAGAGAAGGATGGAGGAGAAGAGGAGAATGGAGAAGGAGAAGGAAGAAGATAGGAGGAAAATAGGATCGAGGACGCAAGAAGGGCAGGCCTTAGTCCCTGTGTTCGTATTGCCCGAGGGGGCCTCAGTGGCCATTTCTCCTCAATTGGCCCCTGCGCTGCTCGAGAGGGAAGTCCTTTCTGCTGACCATCAAAGAGCGATGGGGACTGACCAGTTAGCTCTGCAGGCGAGCCAGAGGCTAGCCTTGGTAAGTCTATTTCTCTCCTTTAATGCCTCCTAATTTCTGTTTATTTCCCCTTTCTAATATCTTCTTTTTCTCGCAGTCCGTGACTGACTTCGTTGTAATTTATCGCTCTCGTGATGAGCTGGTGAAGAAAAATATTGAGCTAGAGTAGCAGAACGCTGCCTTGAAGCTGAAGGGTACAGAGCTCGAGGTTGGTTTGAAGGTTACTGATGCTTCTCGGGATTTTTTTGACCTGGCTCTTGACGAGGCCAATCGAGGGACGGAGGCAGCAGATAAGGAATTAAATGAGTTGCGACATGCCTACGATCTGGTTTGCTTGAGAAAGCTGGTTGTCGTGGAGGAGAACAAGGTGCTAGCCGAGGAACTAAAGAAGAAGGAGTCTGAGGCAACCACCGCCAAGGAAGACTCATATAACTCTAGGTGGGCTACCGCATATGAGGATATCGAGGTTCAAATAGGCTACATTAGCCGTCTAAATTTCAAGAAGGGCTGGATCAAGGCCCTCTTAGCTACTGGAGTTGATGTCGCATCCCCATTGTTCGACGAGAATGACCCGGGCCCAAAGCCAATTGTGGTTGAAACCCCTGCCCCAGCCATTGGAAGTTTTAATCCTGTCCCCCAAACAGTTCCTTCGGATGTCCCACCTGCTCAGGCGACAGAGGTTATCCCTGCCAAGGGAGGTGCTTCTATTGTTACTAACAAGGGGAAGCAACCAACCTCTTCTGAGCAGCTTGAGGTTGCTAGCTAGTTTACCCTTAGGGTTGTTCTTGTATCTTTTGTTTGTAATTCTCCTTCTGATCCTTCAATATATTCTGATCCTTTTTAAATTAATGAAATGAGAAGGTTTCTTTTCCCCAGTGCACTGATTTATTTGTCTTTCCATTGCCTTTTATTGCTTCTAATCGATTGATGTTGATGATTATATACCGGCCACTTCTCAATTGGGAAGAATTATTGAACCTGATGTAAGCCCTAAAGTTCATCATATTTTTGTGAGGATTTGCAAATTACTATGATTGAGGAACAGGCATTTCATAGAGCAGACTGAGTTTGTCGTTAAATTGGAAGACAGGCTCTAAGAGATGAAGGAGGTTGGTGCCTCAGTCCTAGAAGAGGTGAATACACTGAGAGCCAAGCTCCTAGATGCTTCTGAGATCAACCAGGTTGGGGAAGTTCTTCAGCAGGAAAATGAGGTTTGGAGGAGGGAGGTCTTACGACTTAGGGAACATGCACTGAGCGTTGCTCCTACAGTGTTACGAGGTTCCTCATCATCACGAGCTGGAGCTGGACCAAGTGAAGTTCCTTCGGTGCTGCGAGGTTCTACCCCGACGACTGTTCCGTGAGCTGGTAGGAGCACCAGGAGTTTAGCTAGGGAAATGGAAGAGCTCCATAGTGACGTTCAGTTAGCGTATGTGATTGTTTCTGGGCTTTAAAGGGACGTCACCTGGCTAAGGCATTTGTTTAGAAGAGGGCCTCGACAAGTATGGGATGATGGTTACGATCAAGGCTGGATATATGCTCCGACGAGGCTAACAGAGTTTGAAGAGATCGCCTTTATCATAGGATCATTGAGTACCCTAAAGGAGTTGCAAGTCCCAAGTAACTCAATGCTTTGGTATTATCATGAGATCAGCCCTTCTACCCTACTGCCTAACCCCTTCCGGAGAGATGATCAGTGGATCCCCATTGATACCATCCCTCGACAGTTGCTGGAGCCGGGTGCGAATTAAGTCGAGGAAGAGTTAATTCCTCATCCTGACGACGGTCGAAGTGCCCAAGTGGCTAATTATCTCATTCAGAGGCCTCACCCTCACTAAGATTTTTTCAGTAGTAACTCTGTGTATTTTATATTGAAGTGATGTAATGTCGATGTTTTGGGCAAGCTCGCCGACTAAACATATATTGTATTTGCTGTAAATGTGATGAATTTAATATAAAATTTATGTTTTGGGCAATTTTGCCGACTAAACAAGTGCCTTATATTTTTCTCATCTTTGCTCAAATAATCTTCAGCCTCTCTTGGCTGACTAGATTTGTAAGTTTGCACTATCAAGTAAGTGTACCTCCAGTCCAGTATGCCAACGAGATACCATTCTGCCCCACTTTACCTTTTAGGTTGTGTCGTCACACTCCCTTAGGCCTAAGTGTGGCAATTGGCGATGACACACCTGGTGTTGGATGTTTCATCCGATAAGGATTTTATCAACCAAACATTGTTTGGCAGCCAATTTTGAACTGGCCATATTTCCTAAGGATCTTCTGTAGGGCTTCGTATATTTCCAGGGGCAATGCTAGGAGGTTTTTCATGTTTTATAACGAAAACCCGAGGAGGTTGATTTCCCTGCTATGGCGTAATGATTAATGTGCCTGTCACTTGGAAAGGGTGTGTGATTAATAAAGTTCATATACTAGTTAACTGACACTTGTAGAATGCAACTGCTAAATAACTTTTATTAATGAGTTTCAGTCTCAGAAGTGCAATGCAAAAGAAAAATCTAGAAATAGAATTTCTTGAGATTGGCTGCATTTCATGCTCGGGGTATCTCTCTGCCCTCCAGTATTTCCATGTCATAAGCTCCTTGCAGATCGTCTCTTGTTATCTTAACTAGTCCTTCCCAGTTTGGCCCTAGCTTGCCATCTGATGGTTTTACTGCGCTGCCCAGGACTTTCCTCAGGACATAGTCCCTAACTCAGAATGTCATTGGATTGACCTTCTTGTTGTAGTGCCTTGCGAGCTGCTGCTGATAGCTTGTTAGTTTTATTAGGGCCAGCTCGTGGCGTTCATCGGCTAGGTCAAGCTCAACGAGCAATGCTGCATCATTATTGCCCCGATCGGCAAGGCTGGACTTCATTATTGGTAAGCCTGCTTCCAAGGGGATGACTGCTTCCATTCCAGGTCGAGGCCCCGGTTCCACTAAATATGGGGTTGGTTCTGGTTGTGAGGTATGGATCATCAGGTAGGCGGGAAGTGAGTGACATAGCCCCCGCTCATTTACTATTTTCTTTCTAAGCCAGACGAGAAGCCTATAATACGCAGCTCGCGATCCTGGCCACAGGTGCATTACCAAAGAAAGCGAAAGGTAATCGCGTCAATGAGAATGGGGTTTCCCCTGTCGCTTGTCGTGGAGTAGTACGGTAAGCCCATAGAATATGTGGTAGCTCATCTACCTATGCGCCTTTGGCTCGTGATAAACACCCAAAACTGTACAATTTATACCCCGAATAGACGTATTTTAGTTGCTATTTCTCGAAAATATGGGTCTTATGTGCTTAAATGTTTATTATGCAGGCCGAATGCACGTTGCGGTGTTCAAACGCGTATTTCAAGGCAATTGTGCATTTTATGGAGCTAAATACCCTTGCCCCGTAACCTCATCCTACCCAAACCTAGCCTAAACTTGTCCATAAACCGTCACCCAAGACCTGTGTGTGTTGGTTTGATCTCTTTTTATTTTATTTTAATTTTTTTAGATTTTTATTTAGTGTCGTTTTATTTTTTTAGATTTTATTTTAGAATTATTTAGAATTTGTAGGTTTTATTTACTATTTTTATATTTTATTTTTATCTTTATTTTTTTTATTAGTTTTATTTTATTAGAATTAGTTTTTTTTAGGATTTCATTTATTTTTAGATTTATTAGATTTTATTTTTTTAGGCTTTTAGTTTTTAGTCTTATAGATTTCTATTTTTTATTTTTTATTTCTTTTTAGATTTATCTTTTTTATTTTTGTGTCTTTTATTTTATAGGATTTTATAATTTTAGTAGTTATTAATTAAATTTTTGAGTTATTAGTTTTTATTCATAGTTTTTATTTTAGTTGTGTTTAGTTTTTTTTAGAGTTTGTTTAGTGTGTCTTGTCTATTTTATTTTTAATTTAGTTTAATTTTTAATTTCAGTTTTTGTTTTAATTTTTAAGGGGTCCTAATTAAACACACACAACCCTTATTACACACTCACTCACTCAAACCTATCCTACACCCAACTCCCCTCACCCTCATCCTATTACCTACACCCTCACACACACAATAAACCCCGACTTCATCTTCTCCAACAACTCACCCTCTCTCCTCTCTCCAAAACACAAAAACCACCATAACCAAACTCACACACCCATCTCTCTCTCTCTCTTACCCTCACCTTAACTCACCGGACCCACCGTTCCCCACTCTGGCAACTCGAGCCGCGACCTCCGGCGGCATCTAACCCCCTGCCGTCGCGGCGGCCCCCTCTCACCACTCACACCGCCTCGGGCGACCAGCACCCCTCTCGACCCTTACACCCACCCATCTGCCCGCCGGCGCACCTCCACCCCCCCACTCTGGCGTTAAACCCGCCGTCGACCCAGGTCGGAGCTGCCATCTCGACTAGCTGAAGCCCTTAACCCCATTTCAGCTGCCCAACTCATATCCACAAACCCATTTTGAAGACCCATTTCACCTTGTTCAACCCAAATCCCATTTCAATACCCCCATATCAAAACCCATTTCCCTTTTCTTTGAACCTCCACATGTAAGCCACGATTTTCTCCTACATAAGCTAAGACCAACAATTACCCATGTGGCATAAAACCATTTAACCAACTTGTCCCCATTTTACCAAAATACCCCCCAACTACCTTTTTAACCCCAATACCCATTATACCCTCATATGCAATATCAGATTTTATCCTCACCTCACTACCCACATGCCCTCAAACACTCACACCCCATTCTCCCCTCACCATTCCCATGCACACCCAAGTCAATTCCCAAAAATAACCCCATGCTCCATGTGCCTATTATTTAAAGAGGATGAAGACCCATTTGCAAAGGATCTCAAAATAGTTTTAAGCTAGGTGTGATAAAATTCTCCCCACCCCTCTATGTTGAGTATTTGCATTTTTAGCAAATACCTCAATATAGAGGTGTGTGTTGAAAATTATCTCTTGGATGAATTTCACCCCACCCATCTATTATGAATTTTTTGCATTTTTAGCAATTATTTCATAATAGATTGATGTAGTGAATTTATCCCTTATGGGAGATAAATTCTAACCCATTCATTTATGTTGAGATTTTGCATTTTTAGCAATTATCTCAATATAAATTAATGATCTAGAATTTATTTCTATGGGTGAATTCTAATGTACAATTTTATAATTTTAGGATTTGCATTTTTAGCAAATCTCTTTTATTATTTAATTGTCCATTATGAATTCATCCACTATCCTTTTAATTTTTAGTTTGTAATTTTTAGTTTAGCTTCAATAAATTCATGAGTGAAGAATTGTAATTGAGAGATTGATGATGTAATTGAAGATTTCATGTCAATTCAAGGCTTAAATTGGTTTCATCTATTCCTCTCTTTTACTTTTAGTTTAATCATCTTTTTTTATCAATTGTTTAGCTTATATTTTTGGATGATGATTATTGAGGGCTAATCTCCCATTTATGGGATGAAATTTTGAAGCCCTCATGAGCCCAATTTAGTTAGTTTACTTTTTAGCTCAATTTTATTTACGAAATTTTTATTAGCTTTTGCATCTTAATTAGTAGTTATAAAATTAGTATAGTTAGTTAGTTAAAATATTCCCTTGAAAAAGTCATAAAAAAATATAAAAAGTAAAAATAGAAAAAAATACAAATGAATCTATATATATGTCCTCTCCAATTTTGTGTTTCACCCTTAGATATGGATTGACTCCCTTACTTACCCTCTACACTAGTTTTGTTATAATTTTGTAGGTTCAAGGGAAATTTTGATGGATAGAGAAGTTGCAACAACGACAAAATCTGCAAGAGAAGTAATTTTTTTATTTATCAGCTCGCCCTAATCGTTTCTTTAATCCATCGATCACTGTTTTGTTGGAAGCATCGGCTTGGCCATTGCTCTGAGGATAGGCCACCGAGCTAAAATGGTGTCTGATTCCATGCTCGTCACAGAAACTCTGAAAGGAGCCACTCTCGAACATCGTTCCATTGTCAGTGATGATGGTTCTGGGGATGCCAAAGTGGGTGATTATATTTTTCCATATGAACCTTATCATATCTGCATCTCGGATGTTCGCTAGGGGTTCTGCCTCGATCCATTTGGTGAAGTAGTCAGTTGTGACCAATAGATACTTGCGATTATTGGTGGCGGTAGGAAGTGGTCCTACGATGTCCATTCCCCATTGGGTGAATGGCTATGGGATGGATAGTGATTTTAGGTCGCTAGCAGGTTGGTGGACTATATGAGCGTGAAGTTGGCATTTCAGGCACTTGCGAACATACATCGCAGAGTCCCTTTGCATATATGGCCACCAATAGCCTTCCTTCATTGCTCGAAAATCCAGAGACCTTCCTCCAATACGGCTTCCACAGATTCCCTCGTGAAGCTCATGTAAAACTCGCTCGACATCTCTTGGGGAACGCATTGAAGGTAGGGACCAGAAAAGGATCTCTTATATAGCTTACCCTTTGGAGATAAGTGAAAGAGAGCACCTTTGACTCTTATCTGGTGAGCAGTCTTCTTGTCATCTGGGAGCGTGCCATCCTTTAAATAGTCTCTTAGAGGGTCCATCCAACTGGGTGCTGACTCCACTTGGAGAACCTACTCCACGCCTGGAGGCTTGCTGTTATGGCTAATGCTCAGATGAGCGAGGAAATCGATGGGATTATTCTCTTTAAGTCGGAATCGACTGCTGAACTCAGGGCTGCTAGGGCGTCATCATGGTTGTTCTGTCCTCTGGGAAATTGCTAGACATTGACTTCTTCGAAGCTAGCCATTAGTCTTTTTATTAAGGCGAGGTAAGCTTCCATTCTTTCATCTTTTGCATTGTAGTCTCCACTTATCTGATTGGAGACTAATTGAGAATCGCCGAACACCTGTAAATGCTTTGCCCCCAAAGTGTGCGCCTTCTGGGGGCCGGCTACTAAAGCTTCATATTCTGCTTTGTTGTCGGAGGCTGCAAATCTAAGCCTGCTTCCTTGTTCAAGGATTCTATCCTCTGGAGTAATGAGGATAATTCCTATTCCGACCCCTTTTGAGTTGGAGGCTCCATTAATGAATTATTTCTAGATTCCCTCCGTCGCATGGTTCCCTCTTTGCTTTGCTGGTTGAAGTTGGTTGCAAGGCTGCTCGCCTATGAATTCGGCTATGAAATTGGTAAGGACCTGCCCCTTGATTGCGTTCCTTGGTTGAATTTGGACATCAAATCGTCCAAGCTCGACTGACCATTTAGACAGTCTGCCCGACAAATCTGCCTTCCTTAGGATTGCTTTAAGGGGGTGCGATGTAAGGACGATGATAGTTTGGGCTTCAAAGTAGTGCTTCAGCTTTCTTGAAGCCACTACTAGTGCAAAGGCGAGCTTCTTCAGTGGTAGGTACCAATGCTCGACGTCTAGTAAGGTCTTGCTCGCGTAATAAACGGGGCACTAGATTCCGATAATTTTGCACATCAATGAAGAACTAATAGTGTGGTTGGAAACGAAGAGGTATAAGTACAAGGAATCTGTTTCCTGCTGTATGACGAGAAGTGGTGGGGAGCTGAGGTAAGCCTTGAGCTCATCCAATGCCCGCGAGCAATCTGGGTTCCATTCTACCGTTTTGTTTCCCCTTATAAGTTGGAAGAAAGGCTTGCACTTCTCGAAGAACGTAGAGATAAAGCGGTTTAATGCAGCGAGCATATCAGTGAGCTTCTGTAAATACCGAATTGTTCGAGGAGGTTGTACCATGTTTATTGCATCGATCTAGTCTGGGTTAATCTCGATACCTCTCTTACTGACCAAGTACCCAAGAAATTTTCCTGACTGGACACCGAAAGAACACTTGCTTGCATTAAGTTTCATTCGGTACTTCCTGAGGATTTTGAAGGTTCTTGATAGGTCCGAGAGGTGGTTTTCCTTCTTCCTGCTTTTGACGAGCATATCGTCGATGTAGACTTCCATGGTGTCTCCCATTTGGTCTTTCAACATCCTGGTGACTAGCTACTGGTAGGTTGCCCCTGCATTTTTTAGTCCGGAAGGCATGGCCTTGTAACAGTACAATCCAACGGTAGTGATGAATACTATTTTGTCCTGGTCTGGAGCGTACAAGGGGATCTGATGATAGCCTGAGTATGAGTCCAGAAAACTCATTCTCTCGTGAGCTGCTGTGGCATCCACTAGTTGATCGATTTTTGGAAGAGGGAAGCTGTCTTTAGGGCACGCCCTGTTAAGGTTAGTGAAGTCAATGCAAACTCTCCACTTCCCATTGCTTTTTGGAACCACTACTGGGTTGGATAACTATATCGGAAATTGTACCTCCTGTATGGACCCTGCATCCAACAGTTTTTCAACTTCTTTTTCCACGGCTTTTGCCTTCTCGAGTTCAGTTCGCCGTGCCTTCTACGTGATTGGTTTGAAGGTGGGGTCGGCGTGCAACTGATGAAAAACCATACTAGGATCAATTCCAGGTAACTCGTATGGTTCCCACGCAAAGACGTTTATATTGTTCCTTAGCAGGGTCGTCAATTCCTTCTTCTCCTGATCTGTGAGAGAATCTCCAATCAAGAAGATCCTGCTATCGTCGTAATCTCCTGCTGTGATTTCCTCCAGGTCCTCGATGACACGTTCATAGGGGAGGAGCCTGGTCTCCTCTACTACGGGCCTTCCATATTTTAATTACTATTTCGAAGGTATCAGACCTTCTTGTTCTTTAACCTTCTCGCTGGATTTGTCGGCATTCTTTGTGAAAAGCGCATCTCAACATGTTGTTTCTCTTCAAGGGATCTCCTCCCATTTTCCTGGGCCACTTGATAAATGGGTCATCTTTGATTTTCGCAAGAATTTTGTAAATTGGTTATCTGAAGATGATGTCGAGTGCCTGAAATGTTTTCGCGACATCGTTACTGCCTCTGTTCTTGGAGCCATTCTTGCCCCCATTCTTTTCTCCTTTCTTTTGGTTCTTAGTTTTGTCACCGCCCTTGGCAGCGATCTTAGTTCGACCGCTTTCCCCTGTGCTAAGGCGGGTCACATCCTCCACCTTGGCATATTTCTCGATGTGATCCATTAGGTCGTCGATGGTCAGGGCCTCTTTCTTTGTCAGGGACTGGTATAGGAGGGAAGAGCTGGGTTGCCCAATTTTGAAGGAGGCCACTGACACTTGCTTCGAGCATTCCTCGACCTCGTTGAATAACTCCCAGTATCTCTTCGCGTAGTCTCAGAGGGTCTCTTAAGGTGTTTTTTTCATTGTTAGCAAAGCATCCATCCTTTTGGGATGGGAGCTACTAGTAATGAATCGAGCCGTAAAGAGCTCGATCAGGAACTTAAAACTCCTGATGGATCAGTGGGGGAGCCTTTCGAACTATTTCTGTACCACGTCATGCATACTCTAGGGAAAAATTTGGCACATTAGTGCATCTCGATGGTTCCAGAGGGCCATGGCCTGCCGGTATTGCCTGACGTGATCAATGGGATCAGTCTTACCATCATAAATTTTGAACCTTGGAATAGAAAACTTATTGAGGGATTCATCTTCTTCTATTTCCCTTGAGAAAGGTGATTTCATCTGAGTTTTGAGAGCTCTCCTAGTGAGTTCCTGGGTCGATCTGGTACCGTGATGTACAGGGTGTTGGTCCATCTCCCTTCGGACCAGACTTCGTATGTTTTCGTTGCTGCGACCTGGGCTCTTGTGATGGCGAGCTAGTCGCAGTTGCTCGAGCAGGTCGTCCTCTGATTCGTTTCCCTCAGCTTTCTGGGATCCGTTCCTGGGGCTCCTTCCTCAGTTGTGAGACTTGCTCGCCTGAGGGCTAAGAGTGCGGTATGGACGTCTCTTGGTACCATGATAGATTTCTCTCTCCATTCTTTCTAATCTTCTTTTGAGGTGAGCATTCTCAGCTTCTTGCTTGCGAGAAGACTCCCTCTGCTCGTGGAGCCTCACCTCATATGCATCAATCAGTCTGGATATCTGTGTGGATCTCGCTCATCCTTGGCTTTCTTCTGAGGCTAGCCTTTCTAAGCGAGCCCTCTGATCTAAACTCCGAACTTCAGATCTAATCCTGCGAGGAGCAGGTGGTTCTTGGGTATCTCTTGCCTGGGGAGCATTACTACTGTGATCAGACATTTCGAACTCTTTTCTTGATGTGGGCTTTCTTGGGGAAGATAAACGTTTCCCACAGACGGCGCCAATTGTGGTGACAATTATTACTCAACACAAAGAGATAAGAGAAGCGCAATCACCAAGCAGAATAAAGAAGACAAAATGCCAATCACACAACAAGAGATGTACGTGGTCCAACAAAAATGCCTACGTCCACGGTGGTACAGTCAGTATTATTTCTATATACTCCGGGGAGCGATTACAGAGAATACAGTGCGTGTCCTTATGCCCGGACCTAGGGTTTATTATATACATGTCCATTTTCAGGGAGTGGGGGTGTAGGACTCCCCCACGTTTTCCATCTTCTTAACGAGAACATGGGAGAAGACTAAATCATAACCAATTAAGATATGGAGGGTCTGGACTTTGGGCCGCTACAATTAGGCTACTCGTCTAGGCCCATCACATCATTCTAATTTCGGGTACCCACAATTTTTTATTTTATTTTTAATTATCATTTATTACTTGCATATTTATATTGTTCATATCATATTATGCGGTTAATTTGTGGGAATTAGTCGAGGTGCGCATAAGCTGGCCCGGACACCTCATGTTATGCTACCAAAAAAATAAGTAATCAACTTTTAAGAACAAATAGATTTGATATTTATCTCCAGGATCATGTGTTCAGTGATTGACAATAATATGTTGCGTTGTCAAGTGGCACATCAAAGAAAGAAAACAAAGCTTTCGATTAGATGGGGATCCATACGTAAACACATTCTAATTATACCCAAAGTGTTGTGTATTCATATATTTTACTGCCAAACAATTAATTAGGTGAATTCTATTAACATATTTTATGTATATATGTAAAATGTATCATCCAAAAGCAACATATATGCAATCTTGATTATGCATTTAAAAACTAATATTTTTTTAACCTTGATTTTCTCGATAAATTAAACTTGATTTTTATTCCTAAGGTAACCAAAAGCTTTAACTTATTTTGATTTGAACAAAATCGATTGATAATTGGCAGTCATGTTTGAGAATAAGGTGTCATTCGCATGTTTCAATTGTTAGTTATTGTGTCTCTGTACTAAACTAATAGCTTTCAAATGTTTTAAGGTATTTTTTATTACTTTGTAAAGTAAAAAAAGATATTTATCTTGGATACCCATTAATAAAATGAACAACCTCAATTCTTCAAATATAATACTCATGAAAATGAAAAAGGAATTCTTACTCAAATACTAAGATTTATGTCAACAAAATATGATTTGGGTGATCGACTTCCATAACTGGATCTATATCCAAATATGGTATACATTTTCGACACCGCTTCGTTTCTTTTCACAAATCTTGATTTAATTAATACTAGAAATACATACAATAGTTTCATATTAGGTTTATTTTCATTTATATTATAATATTCATATCAATGTAGGCGGGGTCTTTGATGGTTTAAAACTCTAGTGTATTATGTGAGTATGATCGAAAACATAAATAATTATGATATTTCTAAATTTGTTTGCACTATGCACAGTTCACCCCCTCACTTCTTTAGCAAATTAAAATAATGTGAATGGACTGACCTTTTTTGTTTTCTTCTTTTGATTGTGTCATAAAGCTGCAAGTGATTCTCTCTTTATATAATTTTACAAAAACATGCTTCTTCATGCTTTTATATATACTATTGGCATGGGGTGAAAATATTGGTTGCATTCTCCTATGATTTTCTTAATTAGATTAACATAATATTATTTTTGATATATATGCAGAAAACTATGACTTATAGAATGTATATTTTTGGTTTCGGGGTTTCGCCTCAGTCCTTCTTTTACATCTTTTATGATTTTTTGGTTTCCGTTCACTGTACATTAACTTCCACTGACGGCTATCTCATTAATTTCTATTCATTTAAGTTAGTTTCTTTTTTCCCCATTATATATACAAACATTAAATTTTTGTCCATGTAGTTGTAGTGATCCCTCAACTTAATTCCATTGACGACGCTATGTTCTATCCTTTAGAGGTATATTGTAATATTTGAACTATTTTGACTTATCACACACGATGTATGCGTAATGAATTTTATTATTTAAACTTCAAAAAATTGTAACGAACATAAATATTTTAATGTGAAAAAATACAAATTTATGATTCGACGCAAATATTTCATATTAATCCCTCTATTTTCGGTGTTTTTACGGTCTCGCATATCGCAATTATCCCGGACTTATCTCATATTTATTGCAACTAACATTTTTGGTAAGCGTTATGTTTTGTGTATCTCTTGTGTGTTTTACAGGTAATTCGTGAAAGTGGACGGAAGAGAATAGCGCAAAACGATGGAAACAACGCAAGAAAGGATAGTAACTAGCCAAACCGTAATTTTCCAAAATTGTTTCAAAACCAAAATTTTCTTCGCTTTACTTAGTTAAAATTTCAATTTCATAGCTCACATTGCCTAGATAGTTAGAAATCACTCAAAGTAAGAATCATCACCTTTTCTTTTCTTTTACGAGTCGAAAACTAGATTTAAGATACCAATCCTAATTTCGCCGTTAGAAGTCTATTCCTTGAGTATTTGACCCCGTCTTATCGGATTTATTACTTGAGCGCCCGTTTGTCACTTGAGTCGTAGGTACATACGTCGCACAGACTTTTTGTTGCTCGTCAAGTTTTTGACGCTATTGTCGGAGAGTAGATAGATATTAAGTTAGGTTGAATTAATTATAATTCGACTCTAATTCCTAAAAAGCAAAAAAAAAATTATAAATCCCAAAAATACAACGAAATAAAAATTTCAAATATTCCAAAAAAATATATGAACAAATTTATAAAAAATAAAAATAAAAATAATTTTACCCAAGTCCTTAGATGCAAAATACAACCCGATCCGGCTCTAGAGCCAATAGTGAACCCCTTCATCGTTTAGTAATAGCACTCCAAATTACCGGGTACCACCTCCAACACCTCTTACCCTGAGTAGACATACCCCGACTAGAACATATAGAAACTTCGGTGAGGGTAGTGGTTCATCGAGTGTGAGAGTGATGTCGGAAAATTGGAGTTTTAGAACGGGAGTGGGTGAGATTCCGCATTTCCATATAAGAGACTTCTTATATTCGGATCAAATCGTCGCTCTAAGATGCACCATATTCCCGTATAATGCATGGCGATTTCACTATCGAATTGGAATGATCCAAGTCCTTACTACATTTAATGACATGGAGTCGAAGAAGCCATATCTCCACATCCGTGAGTTCGAGGTGGCGTGCAAAACATTTCAAGATCAATCTTGCACCCAAGATGTCGTACGTCTCAATATTTTCCCCTTCTCGCTTAATAACAAGTCCAAGACTTGGCTTTTTTCTTTAGCGCCGAAATCTATTGGTATGTGGAGATACACGCAAATGATATTTCTCCAAAAGTTCTTCCCCACCCACCGGACCAACTCTATCAGAGCTCAAATTTAAGACTTTAAGCAAAACGATAATAAGCCCTTTGATAAGTGTTGGGAGAAGTTCAACAAATTGGTTAAAATTTACCCACATCATAGTTTTTGAGAAATGGAAACTTATCTCTTATTTACATAATGGTCTTACACTAAGATCAAAGCAACTCCTAGAAATAATGTTCTTGAGAGAGTTCGTCAGGTTAGATGCTGACGATGCATATGCCCACTTTAAGTCTGTCGCTGAGACTACTCAATCTTGGGGCACGTTGGATTCGAATACCCAAACCAAGGCTAGAATCATGTCAACAACCCCTTCTTTGCCCGGAATCTAATAATTGGATAACGAAGATGAGATGAAGCTTCAAATAAATCAATTATCCAAGGTGCTAAATGACATGGTGGAAGCAAGGGGGAAAGATATATCTGGCCCATCTTGAGCTTTTAAAGGAGGAGATTTGCGCTATTTGTGAGCTGGGACATCTCACGAAAGAATGTCCAGTCATTCTCGCCTATAAAATTATGCTTCAAGAGCAAGTTAAAGCGGTCAGAGCTCATAATAAGAATTTTAATGCCCCTCATGGGAACTCTTTTAAGCCCTCATGGTGGAACCATCCTGGTTTCAATTATGGTCAAGCAAGTGCATCGTTAAATCCTAATCAACGCATTGCCCAACAACCTCTACCACTCCCACAATTTTAATAAGCTCCATAAATGGAAGCGCCTTCTCCCCCGCATTATGTGATCCCACAATGAAAGAGTCTCGAGGACATTCTTTCCCAATTCATACAAACTCAGTCGGAAATTAATGCCCAAAATGATCAAAATTTTACTGACCTAAAGGCATCGTTGTCTAGGTTGCACTCCTCTTTGAGTATCCAAGAAAAGGGGGAATTTCCTACTCAAGCTCAACGACCTCCCCAAGGTCAAAAATGCATAAGCTTTAGCCCTCATGATAATCAAGAGAAATATAAAGATGTAACCACTCTACGTAGTGGGAGAGTTATTGACTTTTCATCTCCCCCACAAAATGTATAAAAATATAAGGATGTTTTGCCCGACATGCAAGGGGTTGAAGATGCCCCTTGAGGGAGAGTGAGAAGGATGACACAGTTGGGCCTGAAATGTTGGTAAAACTCCCGATAGCTGCACCATAACATCAAGGGTTGGTCCTCCTCCTAAAAGGGCCTCCCGTGATGACATGCTAGAGGTGCTCAAGCAAGTGAAGTTAAACCTACCTTTTCTCAAGGCTATAAAGAAAATTCACGCGTATGCTAAGTTCTTAAAGGACTTGCTCACAGTGAAACAAAAGTTAAAGGTGAAGGTTCCTTGTGGGGTAGTTGAGGACATGATCGTCCAAGTTGACCCTTCTAAATTCTTATAGATTTTATCATTTAAGACACGGAGACCTCCACCCTATCAAGCCACCATGTCCTCATCATTCTTGGATGCCCTTTCCTAGCTACGGCTAATGCGTTGATCAATATGCGTAATGGGAAAATGCAATTAACCTTTGGTAACATGATGCTTGAAATGAATATCTTCAACATCACCAAGCAAATGGGTTATGAAGACGATCTACATGACATAAATCTTATTGAGGAGGTAGTACACGAGCATTTTGAGGGTAATAATTTGGAGGATCAACTTGAGGCGTGTTTAGTGATGACTATCGAGGAAGAGAGAAGTATTAGGAGTATGATCATGAGATGCATATAATGAGAGAGATTCTATGCGAGGGAAAAGTCAAGGACGACGTGAGAAGTGTAAGTTGGGTCTCACAACTTGAAGATTTACCACCGAAGGATTTTACGAGGTTCCCTCCGATATTAAATTTTTAAAACTCAAATTGAAGAAGCTACCTTTAAACGTTAAATATGCTTATTTAGGGGAGGATGATTCATATTCTATTGTTATCTCCTCTAGCCTAGATATAGAGCAAGAAAGGAAGCGTTTGTAGATATTGAGGAAGCATAAAGGTGCTTTTGTTTTGTCTATCACGAATTTGAAAGGCATAAGTCCTTTGATTTGTACCCTTAATATCCATCTAGAGGGGGGCGTGAAACCTTCTTGAACTTGATAATGAAAGACGTCGTGAGAACAAAAATTATAAAATTATTGGATGCAGACATAATATATCCCATCCCAAATTGTATGTGGGTTAGTCCAATCCAAGTCCTTCCTAAGAAGTCGGGAATGACTATGGTTGAGAACGCCAAGGGAGAGATTATTACAAATCATACCACCACCGGCTGGCACATTTATATTGATTACCGAATACTCAATGCCAACACAAAGAAAGATCACTTCCTTTTACCGAATCAAATTCTCGAGAGAGTCTCGAGCCACCCATTTTACTGTTTATTAGACGGTTACTCCGATTATAACCAAATAGAGGTGGAAATTCTTGACCAAGAAAGACTACCTTCACATGTACTTTTAGCATGTTTGCCTACAAAAGGATGTCATTTGAGTTATATAATGCACCTGAAACCTTTCAAAGATGAATGTCAGGTCTTTTTAGCAATATGGTTGAGGAAGGCCTTGAGGTGTTTACGGATGACTTTATCATTTTCGGCTCCTCTTTTGTCTAATGTCTTGATAATATTGAGAAAGTACTTGATCGATGTGTGGAAAAGAACCGAGAGCTAAATTGGGAGAAATATAATTTCATGGTAATCAAAGGGGTAATTCTAGGCGACATAGTTTAATCCAAGGGGATAGAAGTGGATAGGGAAAAAATTGGCATCATTGCTGAACTTCTCCTACCCAAAAAGACGTGCGCTTATTTTTGGGATACGTGGGATTTTATCTACGTTTATTAAGGACTTTGTCTCCATAGCTAGACCCTTAAGTAACTTACTTATTAAGGACTTTGTCTCCATAGTTCCCATTCGAGTGGACTGAAGCATGCCAAGAGGCATTTTAGAAGTTGAATGGTATGCTCTTCTCCGCTCCCATCATGCAAGCTACGGATTGGAGCCTTCCATTTTAGCTAATGTGTGGTGCGAGTGACTTTGTGGTAGGGGATATTTTAGGACAACTGAAAGATAAGAATGACCATGTCATTTACAACACTAGCCGGGCTTTAACTAGCCTTCAATTAAACTACCCCACCACTAGAAAGAGTTGGTAGGGTTAGTGTTCTCCTATGACAAATTTTGTTCATATCTTATTGGTCACCCATCATATGTTTTACCGATCACGCGACACTAAAATACCACTTTTCCAGTAAGGATGCCAAGCCGCGCCTCATTAGGTGGATCTTGCTACTCGAAGAATTTGACCTTTCCATCAAAGATAAGAAGGGAGTAGAAATGTTTTAGCTAACCACTTGTCTAGGCTTTTGTCCAACATGCCTCAAGATCCTGTATACATGGACAATATTTTCTACATGAGTTAACTTTTTTCACTTCCTCTCTATCTTGGTTTGCGAACATCGTGAACTATCTAATGAGGGGAGTCGTTCCCTCCCATTGGACTCTGCAAGAAAAGAGTAAATTTTTCACTTGGTTGTGCATGTTATTTTATGACGATCCCTATTTATTTAAGTGTGGCGCAGATAAAAAAATATGGAAGTGTGTACCGGATGATGAGATCAAAAGCCTCATCCGTCTTTGTCATTCGGAAGCATGTGGAGTCCGATTTTCCACAAAGAAGACGACCGTAAAGATTCTTTAATGCGGTCTTTATTAGCCCATTATATTTCAGGATGTGCACATATTTTGTCGATCATATGAGAGATGTACCATTACTTGACGCGACATGATGACTTTGACTCTTATCCTTACTACTGAGATGTTTGACTGTGGGGCATCAAATTTATGGGCCCCTTTCCACCCTCTTTTGGCTTTCTCTACATCCCTGTTGCAGAAGATTATGTGTATAAATAGATAGCGGCAATAGCTACACGCACAAATGACAATAAAGTGGTGGTAAAGTTCATTTATGAGCACATACTTTCTCCTTTCAATACCCCCAAAGCCGTCATTAGTGACAATGGCTTGAGATTTTACAACAAGCCATTCAAGAAGTTAATAAGAAAGTATGGAGTTGTGCACAAGGTTGGGAAAACTTACCATCCACAAACAAATGGGCAAGTCGATCCTGATAATTAAAAGGTCAAGAATACCCTCGAAAAGACTATTGATCCTAATCGTAGGAATTGGTCTATCCAGTTACTCGATGCGCTATGGGCTTATCGAATTGCTTACAAGACCCCCCTTGGGATGTCTATATTTCTCTTTGTGTATGGCAAGCCATGCCACCTCCCCATTGAGTTAGAACACAAGGTTTTTTGGGAAATCAAGAGGTTGAACTTTAATTTTGATAAATCGGGTGAAACGTAGAATGTTTAATTAAATGAGTTAAAAGAGATACGCAATGATTCGTACGAGAGTACCCGAATCGCAAAGGAATGAAAGAAACTCTCACATGATTGGAGCATTAATCGCAAGAGTTTCATTTGAAACAAAAGGTTCTACTCTACAACTCACATTTACATTAGTTTCTCTAAAAATTAAGGTCAAGATGGTCCAGACCGTTTGTACGGAAGGAAGTGTTCCAACACGGCGCGAAAGAGGTGGAAGACTCGAAGGATGGGAGCACATTGAAGGTAAATGGAGAATGCCTAAAGCCATATTTTAAAGCTTGCATCGGGGACCTAGAGATAGTTTTATTGTCAAACCCCGAGTATGGGGACGGTTTGGTTTCGAAGAGAGGCCATCACACCCCCAACATGTATAAGGTGAGTGTCGTTGTATATAGGAGTCATGTGAGTATGTGATGTGTTTAAAAGTCAGTCATGTGTGTAAGAGAGAGTGAAATTTTTTGAATTTTGAGTCCTATAACGAGATTGCCCAATAAAGTCCATAGAGATTTTCATGAAAATCCATATAAAACAATTATTTTAGGTTGAATTTTGGGAGATTTTAAGAAGCCCACCACCCTATTCGAGAGATTGTTAAAATTGCGAGGAAGATGAAAAAAAATAAAAAAGGTCCCTTCAGAAAATTGAGCCCATTCCCTCTAAAACCAAAACCTCAGTAAGAGGTTTGGTTTTAAAAAATATCTTGGACAGTAGTAAAAAGATAACTAGTTCGGAGCGAACCGGTTTGGTTCCTTAGCGAACCGGTTCAGTTCTCTAAAGGGGCTAGTCAAAATATTCACCCTATTTTTCTCACTTACCTCTCACCTTTTCACCTTCCCTCCACCCCAAACCTTTCCCATTCCCTCCATCTTCCAAATGAATTCCCTCCATCTTCCAAACCACCAAATGAATTCCCTCCATCTTCCAAAACTTTCATGAACCAATTCCAATCCTTCCCCACAAACCAAACCTTTCATGTTCCCTCCATTTCCAACCTATAAATACCCCATCTCACCTCCATTTCTCCTCGAACCTACATTCACCATTCTTCTCCATCCTATAAGTCCCCCAAGTCCATCCCAAATTCCTAGCATCGAGTCTCCAAGGCATCGAAGAAATACCTTAAAAAATATCATTTTACTGAAGTCCAACGAGAGAGTTTTAGTATCTACCGTTCACCCTACGAATGGGATTGAAGCGCCGCATATTTTGGTGCATTTTGAACATTGTTAATTGAGCATCACATTGTATGTGATGACCAACCCGACGATGTTCTGTCTCTCTTTTCTAAATTTGGGTGGCGCAAGTGGTACGCCCAAGACAAGGGTACGATCTACAAATAACTCGCGTAAACCTTATACGGGACACTCGTCTGTATCTATGATGGGTACTAAGATGCCTACATTGATGGGGTTATCGTTCCATTTTCTATATAAATCATCAAAAGGAAAATGCATGTGGTGGGTGTGAAATATTACCAATCCTACATTTACCCATACTGCGGCAAGGACATCTCGAGACTCGAGTTCTCCAACTGGTGGGAACATGACATGCCATGGAATTTTAGACATTTCCATCTGGGTGGCTACCTCCACACACACGATTGGCCAATCTCATTGCATGTGGGATGGTATGGCTGACTAAAAATTACTTCGCCATTCGATTGCATCATGGAATCTTTTTTTACTTTTTGCTCAACATGACAGACAAAATTAGCCTTTCGCATATCTACTTTGATGAGATCACAAATGAGATATTTGACTCAATGGGGATGACTTCCTTGCCATATGGCCGCTTCATCACTTCCTTATGTTTAAAAGCGGGAGTCAAACCGTGGGGTGAAAAGGCACGGGTGCCCAAGACAATAAATGAGACATTGGTGGATAGGAACATTAGAAAGGCCCTCAATTAACCCCCTCAAGATGTTGAAATGGGAGAGGGTGGAAAAGAAGAAGAGGAGAGCGAAGGAGGAAAAAATATTGGTAGGGATGTCGGCCCCGATGAACAAGGAGATGACAATTCACCGGGTCCAGAATTTGAGGGTGACTTTGATAAGAGAGCATACGAAACAATAGTCATTAAGGGTCGTATGGACCAGCTTTAGTCCCGAATTGATGGCTTTCTCATCGAGTACCGTCAAGACTGGGGTGATTTCCGTTCCAACTACCATCGAGACACCTCTATGATGATGCAGCTTCAAGACGATTTGTGTAGGCTTAGCTTGGGACCGAGGGCCGATTTGCCTTCCTATTTCACGAACCCATATGCTCGGGATCCAAATGCTCCCGACACATCACATTGGGTATCTTTCGTGGTGTGCAACATCTTATGTAGTTTATTTTCTTTATTTGTTCTATCTTTAAGAAACCATGTATTTTTTTATTCTCGCTTATAATTAAATTGTTGTTATGTTCATATTGTGTCATTTTTACCTTTTAAATATAGTTAGTTTTCAATTCTGCACCTATTTTTTTTTTCTAATTTGGAATTATTCCCTTCACATTAAGGACAATTGAAAGTCTAAGTCTGTGTGTGTGTGTGTGGGTGGGTGGGTGTGGGGGAGGTATAAGTGCGTCTTTTAAAAATTTCACAATTAGTAAAAATTGAAATTTAAATCCTTAAAAATATCACAAAAAAATTGTTTCAAATCTCAAATTGTTAAAATTTCATGCATTAAGTCAAAATTGATCCAAAATGTAAATTAAACGAGGGTAACGACTTATACGAATAAAGGTGGAGATTTTAACCCATCGATATTTTCGTGTCATTCCTCATTTTTGAGAGATTTAAATCAATCCGAGTAAATTAACCCAAACTTTCCTTCATTGGTAAAATCATCGTAAGTCCGAAATTCATTGTTTTGATTGGTTACATGAAACGAGTGGAGATGTTATATTGAAAACACAGCTTAAAATGTCTCACAAATAAAAAAAAAATTAATCTCGAGACGCATATGGTAATTAGATTAATGATTCAGACACATGAAGTTAGGCCATCGTTAGTTAACAAAATATATTAGCCATAGAAAATCATTGAAAATATCCAACTTTTGATAGCCAAATTGAGCCAAAAATTTACATCACTTTCATTTGTTAACCCCAAAAACCAAAAACGGCCCAGAGTTGTGAAATTTGAAAAATTCAGAATTTGAAGTCCATGCGGTACAAAAAAAGTGGAGAATAACAAACAAAAATGTTCAAATGAAAAAAAAGAGAAAATATGGAAAGTAGAAAAGAAAAATGAAATGAAAAAAAGGAAAAGAATGAACCAAATCTCGATAAAGTACCAACGGACCTCCATAAGAAAGTTTTTTAACTCTGAAAAAATAAATTAATTTTTTTTTCATAATTCCCAAAACACCAATAACCCCAAAAAAATCCTAACCGAGTCCGAATAACGAAATTGACCACCACGTGGAGTGTTAAAAAAATTAAAATGTAATAATGAGATAAATCGGTGTGAATAAAGAATAATATTTTTCCCATTTTCTAATGATTATAATCTATTCATGAGATATTTTTACCATTGTGACAACCCGCGATCCGAGATAAGGGGTGGCCAGCCCGATACTCAAACATAACGGAATCATGGATGGATAACATTCTCAGCATCAACAATAATAAACTGAGTATACGGGAAAACCACCCAATAAATTAGAAGATGGGTTGTCAAAAGTTTAGAAATTTAAAATGCAGTTAAGAAATTTAAATTAAAACAACCCCATCTGATAAGCAAGTGGAATTCCAAAAGAGTATATTTAATACAACTAAGACGAATGTATACAAAAGGACCGAATAAGCTGTCGATCAACAGCAACAAACAACGAGATACAACAATTTACATATTTTACATAATACATTCATTAATCAAATATAAAAGTTTGGGCCACACGCCCGAGTAAAAAGACCCGATCAAATCTAGAACACAAAGATGAAAGCGTCTAACTCAACAACCTATAATAACCCGCAAAATCTTACAGCTCGTCGAAAACAAAGGAATGGGAACATCAAAACTGGCGTCCATGACGGCGGAGCACCTGAGCGGATACAATCATATATACAACAAGGAAAGTAAATCGGTCAGGGCCGGGTTCTATATGATCACCAGAAGAAATAAAAAGCATGATAGATAGTGAACAGTTATGTATAAATGATAAGGATGATCATATGACAATGACATGCTATCTACATTACAATTTAAGAAATTATGAAATAAAATGTCATATACATAAGCGAAAAAGTAAATAACTTAAATTTAAAACCTTTTCTCAGTAATCTAATTACCCTATCCTTATTACATTCCTTAATAGTAATAAAACCTTTTATTTGGTTTAAATGAAGAAGATATAAATTTCCTTTCATTTATTAACTTCCATAGTTAATTATATTACCGTTCCTTAATAGGAACGCCATTAATATCAAGTGCTCTTTATGGCACATATCTCATTAATCTCATTTCCCGTGCTCTTTATGGCACATATCTCATTAATCTCATTTCCCGTGCTCTTTATGGAACATATCCATGCTATTTGTGGCATTTATCATACGCTCTTTGTGGCGTTTATCAACCATCAGGTCCCACTTGATGAAAATATAGTTATATTCATATACATATAACGATATCTAAGACCGCCCGTTCGGGTTTCCCCACTGTGCGCGCCCCTAAATGACCATCATCTTCCAGGGCCTTGTGACACCCCGACTAATTAAATACCGGGTAGCTACTCCTTTATAAAATTAATTCAAAATGCCAAGTTGGCTCAGTTAATAGCAGCACTGTCGAAAACATTTTATTATTACTATCCACCTAGTATTTAAAAAGTAAGTGCCAAATTTTAATTTAAGTCTGATTAACATGCAATGAGTAAAATGAAGAAATAAATAACATCATTCACCATACTAAAGTAAACTGAATAACCATCACAATAGAGTAAATAAAGTCTGGAGGAAAACTCCTCACTACAATCCCATAACTGAAATGAATAACCGAAACTGAAAGAAAATATGCTAAAGTCTGAAAACTGAAATATAAAAGATGTCTCTAAAGAAATGGGCAACATGCCCTACAACTGATAGATGGTGACTCTGGAATCCAAAAGATGGAGGCGTCTACATGCAAATCCCTGTAGCTTCCACAAGCAGTTACAGCTCGTCACCTGAATGAGTATCCTATGCTTGGTGTCCTTGTGGCTGGGCACCTAAAATGGTTTTACAAAGAAAAAGAGATTTGAAAAGCAAACGGGTCAGAGCCTGAATGTGGAGTTATATTTTAAAAACCTGCAAGTGCTTTAAAAACATTTAAAACATTAAATGCAAAGTACATGTTAGGACGTGCACTCACATGATATTCTCACCTCTCGTCTAACTGTGCACTCCTAGCGCCATTACCCATCTATAACGACCCATACTACTAGCTAACTGACAACATAACTAGCTAGACTGCCAAAGGTTCTACCCATATTACTCGGTTCTATTTAACATAACAACGCTCGTAATTAAATAGAGGTTTAACGTAAACTCAGTTACTAAATATGCCAATGATATAACTATCAGTTAACTCATTATATATCTTGAAACAATACCGAAATATTTTTACAACATTAGTAGGAGGATTTCCATTAATTTAAGGTATATTATTCACATCATAAATATAAGATACAAGCACCCCGCAATCTAAGCTGTAGTGCACACATACTCTGCTATCCATCCCGGCACATCACGTACATAAGGATCACCTATTCCGAATCTCTCAGGAATAGTTCAGATAACACAAATCACAAATAGTGGAGGCGAACACAATCACCATCACATGGGTCACGCACGTACCTACGCTCCCATGGTCAGCGGACTTATTAATATCACAATAAGTCTTTCTATGACCTATGTTCATCAAGGTACCAGTCTATATCCCCCCCGTAGGCACACAAGGAATAGAGGGTCCTAAGCGAACGTAACCTCCCGTGATAGCAAGTATGGTAGGTATGTCATACACACAATCCATATACCAATACTAAGTAAACACACGTCTTAGTAGTACCGTATTTTAAATCGTAGTATAGATTCTCATACTAACTATAATTAACACAATTCATACTATTCCGGTTTGTAATTATACGCGCCATAATTATCTCACGTCGTAGTAGACACTCACGTCTCAACCCAAACCGTCCATGTAATAACACTCTCATATATAAATTACTCCTCTCAATAACCCAAAAGTCCCAAATCTATCCTTACATCATCAAAGAATGTTAACTCTACCCTCGAACCAGTTTCCGGGACTCCAAAAATCAAAACAGACCAAAAAGGACAAAACTTTCAACTCGTTAGAAGTCTCGTTCGAACGAGACTTCGAACGAGTTTGGACTGTCAGGTCGTTAGAAGTCTCGTTCGAACGAGGTTGTTCGAACGAGATCCCAGTTCGTTCGAACGAATTGACCCTTCTAACGATATCTCGTTCGAACGAGATATCGAACGAAAATCCCTACTCGTTAATAACGACTGGTCAACTCGTTAGAAGCTCGTTCGAACGAGTTCGTTCGAACGACCTGGGGGCTGCTTCTAACGAGCCACCAGTTTCGGCCCAGATTTTTCCAAAAATCGTTTTTCACCATTTATATCACTTCAATCCTTCTCCAAAGTTCGTCCTAACAATGATTTAAGTCCTCTAATCATACTAAAACATGCTTAGGTGATAAACTAACGTCTTTGAAGGCAATAAGGCATCCTAAACATCATTAAATCCCAAGATTTTATACTATTTCCCCAATATCATCAAGAACATGAACCCTAGATATATATCAACATCAAATCCAGAATTTATTTCGTTTTAATTCCTTAAAATCACAATTATTATAAGGGAAATCATCTACCTATCATACTACATGCAATTCTTTTCACAATTTCTCAAGTTCTATGATCTAAACTACATGGGTTTTCATATTTTCTTCAAGAACAAACCATAAATCTGAATTTTCTAACATGGAGGAAACATTCTCAAAAATTAAATGGAATAAAGTCACTTGCCTTGTTTGACTCTGAATTTGGTGTGGATTCGGTGTAGAATTTCTGCAGAATTTCTCTCTCTCTCTCCTTCTCCAAGCTTTCTTCTCCAAAAAGCTATGGTGGCTAGGGTTTGCTTTGGGGAACTTATGAAAACCTAATTTAATAAACCTCCGTAGCTTGTTGGGTTAATAAGGGTTGGTTGGGTCAATTCCTTATCAGATTACAACTCTCAATTTTCGTCACTTTTAATTACCCAAAAATACCAAATTACTAAAATACCCTTTAAGTTACCGGTATGGCCTAAAAATACCCCGGGACCCAAACTATACCCCCAGCTAGTGTTTTCTGACTATCTCGACCCTTCCGGACGCGTTGGCGCACTCAAAACGACCATACGGATTATAGATTTTAAATTCACTTTTATTAACAAAATATTATACCGTGACGCGGCGGTCCCACGCGTCTCAACAAAATTTCTAAAATGCCGTATATAAATCTCACGACAAATTTTATAATACCAAATACATATATAATCATATATGCACATAATCAAATACCAATTCGCATCTCATTAGTATTTATAACCCGGATTAATTTCCAATTAATACGCAATTTAATTAATTAATCCCAAAAATAATTATAGTCAAAAGTACGGGGTATTACATACCTCCCCCCTAATAACTGAATTTCGTCCCGAAATTCGAAACTAGAAAGTACCTGCTAAAAATAGCTCTGGATAACGTTCGCGCATCTCATCCTCGTGCTCCCATGTGGATTCCTCGACATTGTGATGTTGCCACTGAACACGCACTAACGTGACTATCTGTGACCGCAGTTTCCTCCCGCTTCGGTCCAAAATAGCAATTGGCCCCTCCTCGTAGGAGCTATCCGGCTGGAGATCGATGTCCTCCACAACAATGTGAGAATGAGCCAAATTATCTCTAAGGTATTTCCTCAGAGAGGAAATATGGAACACGTCGTGAATCCGATGCAAGTGCTCCGGTAGTCCAAGTCTATACGCAACGGGTCCGATCAGCTCAATAATAGGAAACGGCCCCACGTACCTCGGTGCCAACTTCCCCTTCTTCCTGAATCGCATAATCCCCTTCATCGGAGAAACCCTGAGCAAAACCTGGTCCCCCACTTGGAACTCCCTGAAAAACCTCTTCGCATCAGCATAACTCTTCTGCCTGTCTTGAGCTACCCGAATACGACTCCGAATCAACTCAATCCTTGCCGAAGTATCCTGAATCACTTCCGGCCCAAGTAGTTTGTTGTCCCCCACCTCCAACCAACATGCCGGGGAACGATAAGGCCTACCGTACAATGCCTCAAACGGAGCCATGCCAATCGTGAACTGATAGGAGTTGTTGTAAGCAAACTCTACCAGTGGAAGGTACTGCTCCCATCCACCCCCGAAGTCAATAATGCACATGCGTAGCATGTCCTCCAACATCTGGTTGGTGGGCTCTGTCTGCCCATCGGTCTGCGGATGATAAGCCGTACTCAACCGCAATTCCGTGCCCATGGCCTCCTGGAAACTTTCCCAAAACCTCGAAACAAATATCTTGTCTCTGTCAGACACGATATTTAGGGGCACGCCGTGAAGTCTCACAATCTCTGAAATGAAGAGCTGGGCATACTGTCCCGAAGTGTAGTCAGTCCTTACGGGTAAGAAGTGAGCGACCTTGGAAAACCTGTCCACAATTACCCAAACGGAGTCGTGACCCCTCTGCGACGTAGGCAACCCCATGATAAAATCTATGGATATGCTCTCCCACATCCACACCGGAACCTCCAACGGCTGTAGCAATCCTGCTGGTCTCTGATGATCCACTTTTACAAGCTGACAAGTGGCGCATTTCGAGACAAACTCAGCGATATCTCTCTTCATACCGCTCCACCAATATTGCCGTCTCATGTCTTGATACATTTTGTCCCCTCCGGGATGTACCGCGAACCGTGAGCCGTGCGACTCTGCCATCACATCGTGCCGTAATTCTTCCCCTTCCGGAACTACTAATCCCCCATTGAAGCGTAATCCCCCGTCTGAGCTAACGGTATAGGACTCGGCTCCCTCTGATAGTAATCGGACTATCTGCTCCTGACAGAACGAATCATTAGCCTGTGCCCATACTCCCTTCGTGACAATCTGCGGTGTAACGGTCATCACAGACATGAAAGATCGGGCCACTGCATCCTGGTGTCCCAATTCCTTCCACTTAGCTTTCCACACCTCTGCCACCTCATCTGCTGGCCTACGGCTCAACGCGTCTGCTACCACGTTAGCCTTACCCGGGTGGTACTGGATGTCGAACTGGTAGTCCTTCACAAACTCAAGCCACCTACGCTGCCGCATATTCAATTCCTTCTGCGTGAACAGATACTGTAGTGACTTGTGGTCCGTGAACAGCTGAAACTTCTCCCCCAAAAGATAGTGCCTCCAAATCCGTAAGGCAAATACCACTGCTGCCAACTCCAAATCATGTGTGGGGTAATTCTTCTCATGAGGCTTAAGCTTACGGGAAGCATAAGCTATGGCCTGTCTCTCCTGCTGCAATACACCTCCCAGTCCTAGCAAAGACGCATCGGTGTAAACCAAATACTCGACTCCCGGTCTCGGCAATGCTAACACAGGTGCTGAGGTCAACTTGTCCTTCAATTCATCGAATGCCAACTGACAGGCATCACTCCAAATGAACGGCACACCCTTACGAGTAAGATGTGTCAAAGGACCTGCTATCTCTGAGAAACCCCGAATAAACCTCCTGTAGTATCCTGCTAAACCCAAGAAACTACGAATCTCCGTCGGCGTCGTGGGCTGTCCCCACTCCCTCACCGCTGATACTTTTCCCGGATCGACAGATATTCCCTGATCGGAAATAATGTGACCCAAGAACTGGACTTCCTTCAGCCAAAACCCGCACTTCTCATATTTTTCATACAGCTCGTTCTGACGAAGTGTCTGCAAAACCTGCCTCAAATGCTCGGCGTGCTCCTCCTCTATCTGAGAGTAAACCAGAATATCATCAATGAAGACAATGACAAACTGGTCTAGGAAATCCCCGAACACTCTGTTCATCAAGTCCATAAACACTGCTGGAGCATTGGTCAAGCCGAAAGGCATAACCCGAAACTCGTAAGAACCATATCTCGATAAGAATGCGGTCTTCGAGACATCCTCCTCCCTGATACGCAACTGATGGTATCCTGACCTCAAGTCAATCTTCGAGAAGAAAGAAGCTCCTCTCAACTGGTCGAATAAGTCATCGATTCGAGGCAACGGATACTTATTCCGTATCGTGACCTTATTCAACTCTCGGTAGTCCACACACAATCTCAATGAACCATCCCTCTTCTTCACAAACAAAACTGGAGCGCCCCAAGGTGAGGTACTCCTGCGAATAAAGCCCTGCCCTAACAGCTGCTCTATCTGATCCCGTAACTCTCGCATCTCAGCCGGAGCCATACGGTACGGTGCACGTGCTATAGGTCTCGTACCCGGTAGCAAATCTATAACGAAGTCTATCTCCCGACTGGGTGGTAAGCCTGGTATTTCCTGAAACACATCTGAATACTCCCTGACAACCGGGATCGAATCCAAAGGAATGACAACCTCCTTAGAGATATCCTCCTCTATGTAGTACAGATGAGCGGTCGATCCTCCCTCTAGGCGAGGCATCGCCACTATAAACATCTCCTGCCCCAGAATGGCAAAAACAATGCTCCCGCTGAAGCAATCAATCATGGCCCTATATGCTACGAGCCAATCCATACCGATGATCACATCGTGAACATGCATGTCTAACACTAACATGTCCGCAGGTAATACCAAACCACCAACCTCTACCCCCACTCCCCGGCATATAAAGAAAATAAGTGACCCACTCCCTAATGGTGAGTCGACACACGTCACTGTGCTCTCCGCCGTAGCTAACAATCCTAAAGCTTTCACGAAGTGTGTAGCTATAAAACAGTGTGTAGCACCCGTATCAAATAACACCCGACCCATAGTGCCATGGATAGGAAACGTACCCTCGATCGCGGGCGGTGCCTGTGGAACTGCAGCCTGGTGAACGTTGTAGACACGTCCATACTGTAGCTGACCCTGCTGAGCTGGGATTGCAGGAATGGGTGGCAAAGCTGCCATCTGTGGCGGTGCAGGAAGAGCGGCGGGAAACATAGGTCTCTGTGGCTCCTGGCGAGCACCCTGCTGCTGCTGCTGTGGGGCCCTGCCCCTATCAGGACAATCCTGCTTCTTATGGCCAGTCTTGCCACAAGTAAAGCATTTCCCTGGGAAGTTCCCTCCCCTCTGCCCCTGCTGTTCCCGGCCCTGGTGGCCGTTACCATTCCTCCCTTGGCCCTGTTGGCCCTGATGAAACTGCTGCCCATTCTGTCCCTGCTGGCCCTGATGGCCGTTTGGACCCTGATGGCCCTGGCGGAAACCTCCCTGACCCTGCCTGTAGTTCCCTGACCGGAACCTCTTATTATCCCCCTGCTGGGTACCCTGCTCATTCTGCCTCTGCCCCTGACCCGATTGTGCCCCGCTGGCACTATGTCCTCCAGTCCTGCCCTGATGGCTAGACTCCCCCGACCGCTTGCCCTCGGCCATATGAAAATGGTGGTCCTGGCAGTGCAATAATGCAGCGTTAACCACATCAGAATACGTGGCCAACGATAGGTTCCCTAGCAGATGTTGACGGATCCTCCAATTCAACCCGTCGGTGAACTTCTCTATCTTCTTCTTCTCTGTTGGAATCTCGTCTGGTACGATATTCAACAGGTTAGTGAACTCGGCCTCATACTCGGCCACTGTCTTGCCCTCCTGCTTCAAACTCATCAGCTTCCTCCTCATCTCTGTATGAACTGCGGACGGAAAGTACTTGTGGTCGAACCGCACCCAGAACTCCTGAATCGTGAGGGTATCCCTCTCCTCCGCGGTGGTAATAGACTCCTACCACTGTAGCGCAGATCCCACTAGATTGAAAGTAGCTAGCACCTGTTTCTAAACATCAGTGCACTCATGCATCCTCAAATGCCTCTGTAGGTCCTTCTTCCATTGGCTCGAGACTACCACGTCTGAGCTACCTGCAAACTCTGGCGGATGCGCTTTCTGAAAAGCGTCACGTACACGCTCCCAAGCAGACGGGAATGCATTAACCTGTACTGGCGCGGCAACCGGCGCCTGTGGTGGTGCCTGCTGAATAACGGCAATCGCGGCATTCACCGCTTGAGCTACTATAGCTGCAACCTCAGCGGCGTTCAACATGCCCTGAGCTGGAGCGGGCTGGGGTTCGGGCGTTGCATTCCTGGGAACTCGTCGTGCACGTCGTGGAGGTATCTGAAATAATAACAAAGTTTATAAGTTCACGGTTTATAAACTTAAAATAGCTGAAGAACGAAGCATACACAATAAGAGTACAACAGTCCTAAAATATAGGGCTCTATATCAAAGAAAACGTAACGGACACATAATAGCCGTACAGATCCTAAAGGACACTAGAACCCGATGCTCTGATACCACCTGTGACACGCCGACTAATTAAATACCGGGTAGCTACTCCTTTATAAAATTAATTCAAAATGCCAAGTTGGCTCAGTTAATAGCATCACTGTCGAAAACATTTTATTATTACTATCCACCTAGTATTTAAAAAGTAAGTGCCAAATTTTAATTTAAGTCTGATTAATATGCAATGAGTAAAATGAAGAAATAAATAACATCATTCACCATACTAAAGTAAACTGAATAACCATCACAATAGAGTAAATAAAATCTGGAGGAAAACTCCTCACTACAATCCCATAACTGAAATGAATAACCGAAACTGAAAGAAAATATGCTAAAGTCTGAAAACTGAAATATAAAAGATGTCTCTAAAGAAATGGGCAACATGCCCTACAACTGATAGATGGTGACTCTGGAATCCAAAAGATGGAGGTGTCTACATGCAAATCCCTGTAGCTTCCACAAGCAGCTACAGCTCGTCACCTGAATGAGTATCCTATGCTTGGTGTCCTTGTGGCTGGGCACCTAAAATGGTTTTACAAAGAAAAAGAGATTTGAAAAGCAAACGGGTCAGAGCCCGAATGTGGAGTTATATTTTAAAAACCTGCAAGTTCTTTAAAAACATTTAAAACATTAAATGCAAAGTACATGTTAGGACGTGCACTCACATGATATTCTCACCTCTCGTCTAACTGTGCACTCCTAGCGCCATTACCCATCTATAACGACCCATACTACTAGCTAACTGACAACATAACTAGCTAGACTGCCAAAGGTTCTACCCATATTACTCGGTTCTATTTAACATAACAACGCTCGTAATTAAATAGAGGTTTAACGTAAACTCAGTTACTAAATATGCCAATGATATAACTATCAGTTAACTCATTATATATCTTGAAACAATACCGAAATATTTTTACAACATTAGCAGGAGGATTTCCATTAATTTAAGGTATATTATTCACATCATAAATATACGATACAAGCACCCCGCAATCTAAGCTGTAGTGCACACATACTCTGCTATCCATCCCGGTACATCACGTACATAAGGATCACCTATTCCGAATCTCTCAGGAATAGTTCAGATAACACAAATCACAAATAGTGGAGGCGAACACAGTCACCATCACATGGGTCACGCACATACCTACGCTCCCATGGTCAGCGGACTTATTAATATCACAACAAGTCTTTCTATGACCTATGTTCATCAAGGTACCAGTCTATATCCCCCCCGTAGGCACACAAGGAATAGAGGGTCCTAAGCGAACGTAACCTCCCGTGATAGCAAGTATGGTAGGTATGTCATACACACAATCCATATACCAATACTAAGTAAACACACGTCTTAGTAGTACCGTATTTTAAATCGTAGTATAGATTCTCATACTAACTATAATTAACACAATTCATACTATTCCGGTTTGTAATTATACGCGCCATAATTATCTCACGTCGTAGTAGATACTCACGTCTCAACCCAAACCGTCCATGTAATAACACTCTCGTATATAAATTACTCCTCTCAATAACCCAAAAGTCCCAAATCTATCCTTACATCATCAAAGAATGTTAACTCTACCCTCGAACCAGTTTCCGGGACTCCAAAAATCAAAACAGACCAAAAAGGACAAAACTGTCAACTCGTTAGAAGTCTCGTTCGAACGAGACTTCGAACGAGTTTGGACTGTCAGGTCGTTAGAAGTCTCGTTCGAACGAGGTTGTTCGAACGAGATCCCAGTTCGTTCGAACGAACTGACCCTTCTAACGATATCTCGTTCGAACGAGATATCGAACGAAAATCCCTACTCGTTAATAACGACTGGTCAACTCGTTAGAAGCTCGTTCGAACGAGTTCGTTCGAACGACCTGGGGGCTGCTTCTAACGAGCCACCAGTTTCGGCCCAGATTTTTCCAAAAAACATTTTTCACCATTTATATCACTTCAATCCTTCTCCAAAGTTCGTCCTAACAATGATTTAAGTCCTCTAATCATACTAAAACATGCTTAGGTGATAAACTAACGTCTTTTAAGGCAATAAGGCATCCTAAACATCATTAAATCCCAAGATTTTATACTATTTCCCCAATATCATCAAGAACATGAACCCTAGATATATATCAACATCAAATCCAGAATTTATTTCGTTTTAATTCCTTAAAATCACAATTATTATAAGGGAAATCATCTACCTATCATACTACATGCAATTCTTTTCACAATTTCTCAAGTTCTATGATCTAAACTACATGGGTTTTCATATTTTCTTCAAGAACAAACCATAAATCTGAATTTTCTAACATGGAGGAAACATTCTCAAAAATTAAATGGAATAAAGTCACTTGCCTTGTTTGACTCTGAATTTGGTGTGGATTCGGTGTAGAATTTCTGCAGAATTTCTCTCTCTCTCTCCTTCTCCAAGCTTTCTTCTCCAAAAAGCTATGGTGGCTAGGGTTTGCTTTGGGGAACTTATGAAAACCTAATTTAATAAACCTCCGTAGCTTGTTGGGTTAATAAGGGTTGGTTGGGTCAATTCCTTATCAGATTACAACTCTCAATTTTCGTCACTTTTAATTACCCAAAAATACAAAATTACTAAAATACCCTTTAAGTTACCGGTATGGCCTAAAAATACCCCGGGACCCAAACTATACCCCCGGCTAGTGTTTTTTGACTATCTCGACCCTTCCGGATGCGTTGGCGCACTCAAAACGACCATACGGATTATAGATTTTAAATTCACTTTTGTTAACAAAATATTATACCGTGACGCGGCGGTCCCACGCGTCTCAACAAAATTTCTAAAATGCCGTATATAAATCTCACGACAAATTTTATAATACCAAATACATATATAATCATATATGCACATAATCAAATACCAATTCGCATCTCATTAGTATTTATAACCCGGATTAATTTCCAATTAATACGCAATTTAATTAATTAATCCCAAAAATAATTATAGTCAAAAGTACGGGGTATTACAGGCCTACCATAAGACAACCTGGGATCCTACAACGCAAGACATCGGGAAGCGGCCATTTGCCTGCGGGATAGTCAAGATCACACCCGGAATCTCCTACCCATCGCAGAAAAATATACAACAATAAACCCTCACATGGCCTAGGACTATATCCGCCCTGCATTCATTAGCCAGAGGGCTTCATCTATGCGCGCGAACTTCCCTTATGATGGTATTTAGAGAGGTGTGTAACAGTAAATAAACATTTACATTTTTTTTTCTCATCATCATATTCAATATTCATTACCAATTTCCATTTCCATTATCCATGTGATTGGTTCTTTTTATTTGAACCTATCATTATTAACACAAATTGGGTCCATTTTAGTTGAACCTATCATCTTTAAGCATTTGGGTTCATTATGTGAACCTAATTCCCCTTGAATATCGTCATTAATATTCCTCAAGTTACAAGTCCCGACTAAATCTCCAAATGATCATTATGATCCTACAAGTCCACAAAGTTCATAAAATTTTGATAAGCCCTTAAGTCTCCAAAGATGGGCCTACAACCCCTTACCTTTGGACTTAACCCCAAGTGAAACCCATTCAACTCTAGGGTGACAACCAGACTCAACTAGGACTCTAAAAGCCAAGGTTTACTTCATTCAAAAAGGTTCCTGAGTCCCCATGAAAAGAAAAGGTTTAAAGGAAAAGTAAAAGTTTTGAGAAGAAAACAGGGGACCGGTCGACCGCGTCTCAAGTTTTTGCCTAAGAAGAAAAGCAGAAAGCTCACTTCGGCAGGGCCAATCGACCGGTAAGTGGGACGCGGTCGACCGCGCCTCAACATTTATGCCTTTTTAAAAGAAGGCAGTGTGCCCTCTCCCGAAGGCCCGATCGACCGGTGTGATAACCGCGGTCGACCGGTCATTGCAGCCCTAGACCAAGATTTTCCATATCTTCTCCCAACAACCCAAGCCCATATCATTTCATGGAACTAATACACCACAATATGTCTAGTTACCATCATCAACAACATATTATCATCCAAATCAATTTGTAAGGGTTAATACCCATAAATCCAACAAAACCCTAAAATGAATAAACACAACAAATTCATAACTATCACAACTAATTACTCTCCTTAAATCATATAATAGCAAGTATATAAATTTCCTTGATGTAGAAAATCATATTTGAGGAAGATGCAACCAAGATCCATGCTCCAATCTCTCTTTCCCCCAAAGTTCTCTTCCTCTCTCTACACTCTCTAGGGCTCAATTTTTGAAAGAAAAGGAATAGTGGAAATGGGGTTTGGGAAAAAATAAAACGGGGCTTAAGTCTAAAGATCCCACTTAAATGTCTAATACGCGATAAAATCTATCGCACTGCACTTAAGCTATAACCAGTCAAAAGTATCCGAAATGCCAAAATACAATATGGCACGTATTTTGACTGTCTCGCACCTATCGGGACTAACTTCACCCTCCAATTTATCATTTGAAAATTTATAACTCATTTTAAGTTCTGGTTTCTCATTAAACCAAAATGTCATTTTATATCTTATGACATCATACATCCCCACATGGATATTTTTACCTACTCATCAGGAAATCATACAACATTTCAGTAAATATTAACCTTTCTCATATTGAATTAATATTTACTCAACATCTATCATTTTATAATTAATTACTACACATAGTAGATAAATATAAAATAGGCTGCCGAAAGAGGGGGTTGTTACATCCTCCCTCCCTTATGAGGGAATTTTGCCCCCAAAATCCAGGCACAACTCACAAGAAGAGATGCGGATACCCTTTCCCGCATGTCATCCCCGCTATAACATGTTGACTTCTCGACACTAGGATAATTACAATACGCCCTAACTAAGGTACTACCGGCGGTTTTAAATTTCCACACTCCACGCTCTAAAATATCAACCGACTACACCTCATAAGGAACGTCAAGTTGCACCTACTTTGAACGAAATGTGCCTGAGGGCACCAATCACATCTCTTGTACTACCATACAGGAGAGGTATGGGACACGTTATGAACTTGCTGCAAATGTTTCGGTAGAGCAAGTTAACAGGCTACCGGACCCACCTTAGCATATATAGGAAAGGTCCAACGTGACACGGTGCAAGTTTTCCTTTTACTCAAAATGCTTAATGTCATTCATAGGCGATACTCGCACCAACACTTGGTTTATCGACCTCAATATCCACATATCTCCCCCCCCCCGCATCGACATAGATCTTTCGTCGATCTTGGTTATACGAGTGCGATTCCGAATGAGTTCAACATTCGAAGAAGTACCTCGGATTATTCCAGGTCCGAGAGACTTATCATCTCGCACCTCTAACCAACAAGCGGGAGATTCACAAGACCTACCATTCCAGGTTTTATAAAGAGCCATCCCGATAGAGAATTGATGCAAATCATTATAAGCGAGTTCGACTAGAGAGAGACACTGTTCCCGACTATACTTGGAGTCAAGCACGCACATAAGGAGCATATCCCCCAACCTAAGGTTTACCCTTTTGGTCTGGCCATCCGTTTAAGGATGACAAGGAGTGTTTAACCTTCATTCGGTTCCCATGGATTCTTGGAAACCTGCCACAAGTGGGAAAAATGAAAATCTTATCTCAGTCGAAAACTAAATCAAAGGCACTCCATGCAGTCCAACAACCTCGTCATGCCCGACCCCTACTTCTGGCGGCGCATAACTTGACACGTTATGTCGTTACCATGATGTAACACAACCTTAGGACCGCCAGATCCCACCATATATGCCTTTCTTAAGTCCATTCATTCGGGACAAAAATTCTCTCATGGAAACGCACTCCACCCTCTAGGTCATAAGAGCAGAGTTCTGTTTCCCAAATCAACAGCTTGTAAATGTGGTCTTAACCACCCTTGTCTCTCCTACGACACCTTGCAACAAAAAAAAATTGTTCCTCGAACGAGGGATTAATTTCTTCCCAGGAAGTAACACTTCCCTTTCCTACACATCGGTCACCCCCATGCTGAACTTCAGTTCGAACAGGGAATAATACTTCTCACACGTTTAAACTTATGAGGCGCATCAACAATAAGTAGATACTTCAGTATTATTACTCCCTCATCATGGTAGAGACTTGTCAATTGAATCCATCCTCGAGCTTAAAAACATGGGCTCAGGAGTGAAAGTCAATTCACCCTTTTCGTTACCTTCGCAACACTCTACTACGAGAGGCCACATCTCCTTCGGATTTACCAACGAAACTTCTCGAAGTCTCACACTTCTCGTTATCAGGGAACCAAATCCCTCTTAGAGTTAACACACAACTTATTTGTGGTAAACTCCCGACAACCCTCTTAAACTAACGTCACATAACTAAAGGCCTTATGTCCAAACAATCCTAAGGTCTACCTACCTATATCCTATCTAAGTCGTATGCACCAAATACTTAAGCATATCCCTATTGCCCAAGACATTTCTCAACTCCCGACATTTGCTCGGTTTCGTGCGTGGGACGTCTCGCCGAAGCGGAATCCAAACAAGGAACCCTCCCGTTACACTACTACCTCGCGTTGTCAGTCATCAAGGTATACAGGTCTTAAGACACATGTTCGGGACCGAAAAGATTCTACTTATATACATTACCCTTTTTAAATAACTAAAAACTTAACAAATCAAACATTCACTTTTCATAAAGCCTTACAATTATATACCCCACAATATATATGCATACCTTTTTAAATAGCCTTCTTATCAAGGCATAACTCGAAGTCTTTACTCGACTCCGCATCCCAGTCTCCCTCACATCGATCAGAGGAGAGAACTGTATACAGTGCTTCTATCTCGTACTTCAATAGCCATTAATCACTCTTCTACGTGATTCTCGGCTAAACCTTTCAACTCATTCTTAACTAACAAAAAAATGAAATTAACTAACAGAAGAAAGAACAACATCTCTCCACTTCCAACGTCGTTGAGGTTCACGCGTGGAGCGTCCCGCTAAAGCGGAATCCGAACAAGGAACCCCTCCTATACACTACTACTCAACTTTGTCGGTCGTGGAGATAAGGCATACAAATCACATCATACCCGACCATGTCAAGGACGAGTAAATCGGCCTCAAAGCACAAAATACCACAATAAATCCCTATGTGTAAACAGACAAGGAATCGAGCGAACCATCACTCGCAGAAAACTCAACACTAGTAAAAATACTCTCAACAGATCTCATCAAACCCGTAGTCTGAGAAGAGCTCATAAAACAACTGAGCGCGTAACACCCGCATCGAATAACACATAACTCAAGTACTTCTGAAATAAAAGCTTACTCTTAATAGCAGGCGATGCTAACGAAGCTGGAGGAAGTATAACCTCTCGAATTTAATAAACTCTGCCATACAGTAGTTGTCCCTGCTGCATGGGAACAACTACCTGAGGTGGAAACTAAACGTATGGCTGGGACTGCTGCAAAGCCCTCGGAATCTGACCCCCGTTATTTCTAAACTTGGAAATGCCTTGGCCCAAATGGTCTTGACCTCCATGACCGCCCAGACCTACGTGTTGTGAAGCACCTTTACCGTGCCTAATGTTATCGCCACCCGCAATAAATCCTCTAAAACGTTGTCTCTTAGACGAAACCCCTTGTCTAGGGTCCCTCTTTCTATGCTTACTACCCAAAGGTTGGGATGAGGGAAATGCTCCTCCTCAATTCCCATGCCCTCTAGGTTTCCTTACTTACCCATGAGAATAGCTTTCTTGCTACCCGGTGTATGTAACCAATGCTCATGGAAATGGGGTGAGGCTGCATTCATAACCTCAACAGAAGTTTATAAGGCTTGATTACGCCACAATTAATGCCGGATTCTCCAGCCTAGACCTCACATAAGCTTTGAGATCTTCCGATCTTCCGGAGCCACTTCATCCAGGACAAAATACGCCAATCGTATAAACTCCTCTACATATTCCGCAACAGATCTCTCTCCCAGCACAACATCCTGGAGCTTCCTTCTCATCTCCCAATGAACTGCGGGAGGAACATACTCACGATCGAACAAAGCCCAAAACTCAGTGATCGTCATCGTGTTTCTCTGCTCTGGCGTGGTTATTGTTTCCAACCAGTATAACGCAGATCCGACTAACTTAAAAGTGGTAAGGACTTGTTTCTTTCCTCACTACATTCTATCATTCGAAGGTGGCGTTGTCTGTTCTCTTCCCATGCATTGGCTTCAATAACATCCATGCCTCCCTCGAATTCCGGGGAAATTGTCCTTTAAAAAGGACTCCCAAACCCTTTTTCCACAGAGAAGGTCCTATAGGAGCTTGAACATCATGAGCCCATTGTTGAGCCTGTGGAAAATGGTTGGACCTCTGCGGTCATGGCGGTGTTAACCGCTTGAGTTACTATGTTTGCTACATCCATAGCCTTAATGGTCCCTTATGGAGGCGGTGGAGAATCTACCTCCTCTTCTACGACCCTATCACGTCTCGCTGGGCGACTTCTCTAGGTGGCATTTAAGATGAAGTAATAATAGAGTTAAAATACTATTTGAAACTACCTATCTTGCAGAAGATCGCAAACATAGGCAACTACACAGTCCTAACCTTAGGCTCTATATCAAAGAACGCTACGGGAGAACGTGACGACTCCACATAGATCCTAAAGACTCTAGAACCTGATGCTCTGATACCATCTGTGACAACCCGCGATCCGAGATAAGGGGTGGCCAGCCCGATACTCAAACATAACCGAATCATGGATGGATAACATTCTCAGCATCAACAATAATAAACCGAGTATAAGGGAAAACCACCCAATAAATCAGAAGACGGATTGTCAAAAGTTTAGAAATTTAAAATGCAGTTAAGAAATTTAAATTAAAACAACCCCATCTGATAAGCAAGTGGAATTCCAAAAGAGTATATTTAATACAACTAAGACGAATGTATACAAAAGGACCGAATAAGCTGTCGATCCAAGGCAACAAACAACGAGATACAACAATTTACATATTTTACATAATACATTCATTAATCAAATATAAAAGTTTGGGCCACACGCCCGAGTAAAAAGACCCGATCAAATATTGAACACAAAGATGAAAGCGTCTAACTCAACAACCTGTGATAACCCGCAAAATCTTACAGCTCGTCCAACACAAAGGAATGGGAACATCAAAACTGGCGTCCATGCGGGGGGAGCACCTGAGCGGATACAATCATATATACAACAAGGAAAGTAAATCGGTCAGGGTCGGGTTCTATATGATCACCAGAAGAAATAAAAAGCATGATAGATGTGAACAGTTATGTATAAATGATAAGGATGATCATATGACAATGACATGCTATCTACATTACAATTTAAGAAATTATGAAATGAAATGTCATATACATAAGCGAAAAAGTAAATAACTTAAATTTAAAACCTTTTCTCATTAATCCAATTTCCATATCCTTCTTACATTCCTTAATAGGAATAAAACCCTTTATTTGGTTTAAATGAAGAAGATATAAATTTCCATTCATTTATAAACTTCCATAGTTAATTATATTACCATTCCTTAATAGGAACGCCATTAATATCAAGTGCTCTTTATGGCACATATCTCATTAATCTCATTTCCCGTGCTCTTTATGGCACATATCCATGCTCTTTGTGGCATTTATCATACGCTCTTTGTGGCATTTATAAACCATCAAGCCCCACTTGATGAAAATATAGTTATATTCATATACATATAACGATATCTAAGACCGCCCGTCTGGGTTTCCCCACTGTGCGTGCCCCTAAATGACCATCATCTTTCAGGGCCTACCATAAGACAACCTGGGATCCTACAACGCAAGACGTCGGGAAGCGGCCATGTTCCTGCGGGATAGTCAAGAACACACCCGGAATCTCCTACCCATCGCAGAAAAATATACAACAATAAATGCTCACATGGCCTAGGACTATATCCACCCTGCATTCATTAGCCAGGGGGCTTCACCTATACGCGCGAACTTCCCTTATGATGGTATTTAGAGAGGTGTGTAACAGTAAATTAACATTTACATTTTTTTTTCTCATCATCATATTCAATATTCATTACCAATTTCCATTTCCATTATCCATGTGATTGGTTCTTTTTATTTGAACCTATCATTATTAACACAAATTGGGTCCATTTTAGTTGAACCTATCATCTTTAAGCATTTGGGTTCATTATGCAAACCTAATTTCCCTCGAATATCGTCATTAATATTCCTCAAGTTACAAGTCCCGAATAAATCTCCAAATGATCATTATGATCCTACAAGTCCACAAAGTTCATAAAATTTTGATAAGCCCTTAGGTCTCCAAACATGGGCCTACAACCCCTATCCTCCTATTAAGAAGTAACCAAAAGAGTGATGCCTAAACATCACTTTGGAACACCCCCTTCCTTTGAACTTAACCCCAAGTGAAATCCATTCCACTCTAGAGTGACAACCAGACTCAACTAGGACTCTAAAAGCCAAGGTTTACTTCATTCAAGAAGGTTCCTGAGTTCCCATGAAAAGAAAAGGTTTAAAGGAAAAGTAAAAGTTTTGAGAAGAAAACAGGGGACCGGTCGACCGCGTCTCAAGTTTTTGCCTAAGAAGAAAAGCAGAAAGATCACTTCGGAAGGGCCGGTCGACCGGTAAGGGGGACGCGGTCGACCGCGCCTTAACATTTATGCCTTTTTAAAAGAAGGCAGTGTGCCCTCTCCCGAAGGCCCGATCGACCGGTCCGATAACCGCGGTCGACCGGTCATTGCAGCCCTAGACCAAGATTTTCCATAACTTCTCCCAACAACCCAAGCCCATATCATTTCATTGAACTAATACACCACAATATGTCTAGTTACCATCATCAACAACATATTATCATCCAAATCAATTTCTAAGGGTTAATACCCATAAATCGAACAAAACCCTAAAATGAATAAACACAACAAATTCATAACTATCATAACTAATTACTCTCCTTAAATCATATAATAGCAAGTAGATAACATGCCTTGATGTAGAAAATCATATTTTAGGAAGATGCAAGCAAGATCCAAGCTCCAATCTCTCTTTCCTCCAAAGTTCTCTTCCTCTCTTTACACTCTCTAGGGCTCAATTTTTGAAAGAAAAGGAAGAGTGGAAATGGGGTTGGGGAAAAAATAAAATGGGGCTTAAGTCTAAAGAGCCCAATTAAATGTCTAATACGCGATATAATATATCGCACTGCACTTAAGCTATAACCAGTCAAAAGTGTCCGAAATGCCAAAATACAATATGGCACTTATTTTGACTGTCTCGCACCTACCGGGACTAACTACACCCTCCAATTTATCATTTGAAAATTTATAACTCATTTTAAGTTCCGGTTTCTCATTAAACCAAAATGTCATTTTATATCTTATGACACCATACATCCCCACATGGATATTTTTACCTACTCATCAGGAAATCATACAACATTTCAGTAAATATTAACCTTTCTCACATTGAATTAATATTTACTCAACATCTATCATTTTAGAATTAATTACTACACATAGTAAATAAATATAAAATAGGCTACCGAAAGAGGGGGTTGTTACAACCATATAAATTTTTGTCCTTCAATTAGTGTGCGTGAACTCGTGCCCATTACATTTACTCTTAATTTCATGCATACCGAGAGAAAATGCCACTATCTGACTAATTCGTTTGTGAGTGAATCCCATGTGAAATTGAAATCAAAACGAATTTTTTAAAAGTAACATGATGATCAATTAGTGGAAGTCGACGGTTAATTTTCGGCTTCGCACACACACACACACACACACACACACTATGAATTGATATTTATCACATAATTTTTTTTTAATTTTTGGTGGAATTTAAATTGTATGGTTTTTAATTACTGTGATTTTTCCTTGAGTCGTACCATGTGGTACAAAATGAATTTTGTGGACAAATGCAATGCAAACCCTCAGAGACACCACTTATCATAGTAGGGTAACCTAGGGGTTTAATGGCTTGTTGAATACACTCAATCCCGCGAAATAGGTATTCTATCATTTAGTTTAAAAATGCTATTTAGGGACCCAATTTTTTATTCTCTTACATTTCTCGGAACTACCAATGTCTTTAGTTAGGGGGTTTGATCCGACACGAATATTTCATATTTATCCCTATATTTTTCTTGTTCTTACGGTCTCGCATATCACAATTACCTTGGACTTAGTTGATATATTTTTCAACTAACCTTTGTGGGAAGGGTTTCTTGTTTTGTGTATCTCTTGTGTGTTTTACAGGTAATTCGTGCAAGTGGACGAAAGAGAATAGCGCAAAACGATGAAAATAACAAAAGAAAGGATAGTCAAGGGAAAATTTATAATTTTCCATTCAAGACACGAAGAAGGAGACAACATGAAAGTCATAGATATCAAGTTCACGAGAATATAGAAAGAAAAGACACCTCATTCCGAGTTATGGTGATGAAGTTATAGCACTTTGAAGTTGGAGAAAAGTTCAGGGATATAAACTGTAAATAGTGAAAAGTCCTTGCAATTCCAAGCACAAAAACCAGTGCAGAAAATCAAAGAGATTCAGTTCTAGAGCGAACCGGTTTTCTTACCCAATTGGTTCAGTCCAAACTAATTCGGTTTGGCTAAGGGGTTTGGTTTTCTGCGGGATTTTTTATCTCTTCCTATTTTGTTTGCTAGTGTTGTTAGGTGTTATACTTAGCCTCTTGGCTGTTTTTGTGTCCTTATATAGTGCATTTAGGAGTCTAAATTGATATAATTTATACCTGGTAAAGCATAAAAATAATCTACAATCATAGGAGTTACATTTACTTAGTGAATTCATCGTTGAAAAGCAATAAAGTAAAGTTCTTTTAATTTCTTAAATTTCTTGCTTGGTGTGAAGTTCTTGATTCCTTCACTTTAGATTCTCATCAATTTGGTATTTGATTTAAACACTTTTCTTCTATATATTTTAACATGAATGCTTGCATTATTAATATCATTTGTGCTGAAATAGTTGTCATGTCTACCTAAATTATTCGTAGCTTAGGGAAGATGATCCCATCCTAGGGTTTTCGATTTTAACTGTAAAATTCATCATAATTAAATAATTAATTTCTCGAATTTGATATATTGATTGAGGATAATAGTGTAGGCTTCTTCACTCATTTTGTTAAAATCAATTCGAGTGTTTGAGGATGCATTATATGTGTTGGTGTAACGTCCAAACCTATATGGTTCTATGAATTGATCTGTTGCTTTTCTTTTACTTAATTATTTAGTTCATAGAATTTTATATTTATCGTATGAACCTTAAGTTTTGGCCGATTGGATCTCAACCTCCTTTTCCAAAATTGTTTCAAAACCAATATTTTCTTCGCTAAACTTAGTTAAAATTTTAATTTCATAGCTCACATTTCCTAGGTAGTTAGAAATCAATTAACGTAAAAATCATCATGTTATCTTTTTTTACGAGTCGAATCATAGATTTAATATACCAACCTACTTTCGTCGTTAGCACTCTATTCCCTGAGGCTTTGACCGTTTTGAACTTGAGCCATAGGTATGAACGTAACACACAATTTTTGTTGCTCGTCAAGTTTAATAAACAATTTAATAAATTATAAAGTAATATTTGTGAAATTACTCACATTTCACCAGAATGACAAAAGTTTAATATTTATGTAATCACCGTATACTTGATTTTGTTTTGTTAGAAAAATTATGTTTGATGTGAAATCAGAACATTTCTAAACGTATGCTCCCACCATGATGTACAATAACTCTTTTAAGTAACCCAATGTTAAATAAATAAAACTGTGAGAAGAAAGAAAATAGTTTCTTGTCAAACTAAAATAAGTATAATTTTATACTTCTTATTGAAATTCTATTAACACAACATCTATAACCAGTTTGGCCATTTGAACAAAATTTTATCTGACTATACTTTAATCTTTTGTATTTTTCCCAAACAGATCTATATTATAATTCACATTGGACAACATCTGAAAATTGAAGCACTTATAAACTCAAATTAATGAAATAGCTTTTTCCATCAAGTGTATAATTTTATAATTAAGATTTTCTTTCCTTTAACAATCCAATGCAGATTGGTTATGTTTGAGAAAGGACAACAAGCTATTAATTTAGTACATTCCAAAAAGAAAAGAAGAATTATAATTTCGGTACTAAGAGATTGAAGGGAGTGTGACCGAATTGGTGTCACATGGATGAACACATTGCACGCCAAGTGAAAAGTGGGTGGCGGGTGACTAGGATCAGGGAGATTAAAAATATAAAAGAGATAAAGCCTAATCTTGAGAAATTACATTAACAAATTGGGAGACCCGTACCAATAGGATTTTATAACCTAGTCAGGATAAACATAAAGAAACCCAACACTCCAGGATGCCTAATTTCACAAATAGGGATGACCTTAATTATATTAAATCAATTGTATCTGGCACATGAGAACTTGGACTCTTAGATAGCATCCCTAGAACTCCAATTGTCATTATTCTTTCCAAGTTAATATATCAATCTCCCTTCCTTATCCCCGTTAACATAGTCGATCTCACAGCTAAATGATCGAGTGGAAAAACCGAGCGTCCGTGTAATACGCTAGTCATTGTTATCGGCTTCCAACCTCAATACAAAAAAAACCTAAACTTTTAACTACACTTTTATGGAGTATAGTAGTAAATCTGGGTATCGAATCCGCAGGGAATGTTTTATAGAATTTAATTGATTTATTACTTCTAAAATAAAAGTGAAAAAGATGATGATGGTTGACAAGGGGAAATAAGTTGGAACAAATCTATAAAACTAATTAAAATGAATGAGGGAATAAGTTGGAATACAATCCCCCAAGCCCTAGTAATTACCAATTAGAATACTAGAATTGTAAATTATAAATTTGAATGAATCCAGTCTTTATAGATCCTAAGCATTACATATATGAGGTTCAAGCCCGCATCATATGAAATCAAAGATAAATATAAAGCGGTGCTAAATAATTACACGCACATCATATTCTTAAATATCCCAAATACCTAGGGCAAGAGAGATTAAAAGATCTAGGATGATTGTGAACTTCTCTTACACGATTCTTTCAAATTTAAATTTAAATTCTATTTCCTACGTTGATAAATTACATCGGGATGGGTTCATGCATCCCAACCCTTAAAAATTAGCTAAACATGATGAAAACAAAAGAAAACTCTAACAAACATTGTTAACAATTTGCAAAACAATTGAGAATTGAATGGAAAAATAAAATAGAGAATATAAATTGATACTTGTATTTAGCAAGAGGAGAAAGAGATGAATTTGAATCCAGCAAAACTTCTTCTTCAAACTTACAACTAGGGTTTATGAAAACATCTACCAAAGAAAACTACAATCTAACTTTCTCTCTCTAATCCTACTCCTACCCTCTAGAATTTGACTCCCTCTCTCTAGAATTCAACTCCTCCTTTGAAAATGAGGTAGGGCTTGGTCTTTTATAGCACCAAGTTGCATGAATTTGGCATCAAATTTCGCTTGTGGCACAAGTTTTCCAAGAGTTGCACTGCATTAAATGCATAATTAATTACAGAAATCCGCACATCTAGATTCTTCATTATCGCGCAACTTCAAAACATCGTAACTTCTTCACCGTAGCTCGGATTGAGGTGCCGTTTTTTCCAGTATTCTTGTAATTTAGAGCTCTTAAACTTTCTAGTTGGCCCCACCTTCAGACTAAGGCTGAAAAATTGCGAAAATGCCCTTCAACTCTCCATTTCTTGGTTTCTTTCACTGTTTTGAGTTCTCCTTCGCACTAACTTGCATGAAATACCAGTAAAACACATGAGAAATACACAAAACACGAAATACTTGCCAAAAAAGGTTAGTAGCATAAATAAGAGATAAATCCAAGCTAAATACACTGCACGGGATCATAAAAATACCGAAATTAAGGGGATAAATACGAAGAATATGTGTCTAATCACACCCCCTAACTTAGAACTTTGCGCGTCCCGAGCAATGTAAATGAAATTAGTTTAAAGTTCAACTGTTGAAAATCATTTTATTGGGATAGAATACCTTTTTCGCGGGCAAGCGATTGCATTTAGCGTATGCAACAAGCCTTTAAACCTCTAAGTTACCCTAGTAGGACGAGTTTTGTCTCGTGAGGGTTTGCAGTGAATTTACCCACAAAATTCTTTATTGACTCAAATAAATATCAAAATACTTAAAAATTGTACAATTTAAACTTTTCGAAAAATAATCACTATAAATTCATATTCAAATGTCTCAAACCAAAGTGTGTGTGCGCGAAGCCAAAAATTAAACCTCAAATTTCCACCGATTGAGCATTACGTTACTTTTCGAAAATTCGTTTTGATTCAAATTCTTACAGAATGCTCTCACAAACGAATCAATCGGATTGTGGCTATTTTCTCGGTATGCATGATATAAAGAGTAAATATAATGGACCCAAATTCACGCAAACAAAATTGAAAAGAAGGAAATATATGGTGAAAAGATCTAATCATCAGAGTACGGTTATAGGGAAACGGGAAACATCATCTCTAATTCACACCATTTAATCTCTCATATTATCTTTTCGTATCTTATCTCTCCACGCAGTAATTAATTTCGCTATTCGGACTCGGTTAGGACTTTCTTGGTTAAAAAGTGTAAAGGGTAAAAATGGGAATGTATGGGCTGTTCGGAATTGGGAAATTTTCTTATGACGTCCATTAGTGCTTTTTAGGGCATTTGCTCATTTTTCCCTTTTTTTTTCTCTTTTTCCTTTCTTGCTATTTTTGTTGAGCACATATTTTTTTTCTTGCCCCTTTTTGTTGCACTTTTTGGACTTACTTGATGAATTTTCTCAATTTTCCTAATTTCGGGCTATTTGGGTTTTTCGGGTTATCAAACGAAAAGATAAATTTTATTTGGCTCAACTTGGGTTGCAAAGGATAATTTTTCACATCTTTTTATGGCCGATATTTTTGGGTAACAAACGAGGGCCTACTTCATTGTCCAAACTGCTAATCACATTACCATATGCATCTCGAGATTAATTAAGTTTAGAGATATATTTAGCACGAATTTCGAGACAACAATTCACACATTTCCATAACCAATCAAAACAAAGGATTGAGATCATCAACGACTTATTAAAATGATGAAATGAACTTTGAGTTAATCATAAACTCGGATTGATTTAAAAACTCATAAAGATCGATAGGCTCGAAATCTCACCGGGTTGGACTAATCTCCACACTTATTCGTTAAGTCGTCAATTTTCTTTCAATTTCCATCTTTGGTCAATTTCGGCTTAGTGCATTTTGATTGCTAACAATTTGAGACTTTAAATAGAATAAAAGTGATATTTTTGAAAATTTTAAATTCCAATTTTTATTTATTTTGAACAAAAATATTTTTGGCTTTTCAAAAAAAATTCAATTTTTTTTTGAAATTTTCTAAAAAACACACTTGGAAAGAACATGTGATCGAATCAATGAATCTAAACAATAAACGGGAAGAATATCCCACACCCCCTAACTTAAATGTTGCATTGTTCTCAATGGAAATCAAGAACACAACATAAAGAGAGGAAAAGAAAGATATTACCCAAATGGAGCGATCCCTGATGAGTGCAAGTCCATTGAATCTACAAAACATGTTAGAACCAAGCATAACAAAAACTTTAACTAATTACTCTAAACTAAAAAAAAAAAAAGGAAAAAGAAAAAGCTAATTATGTATAACCTACGATTTTAACTTCTAATAATTCATATAGTAGAAGTCGAAAAATTTGAGGGTCCACCCAAAATACAATTTGACTTTGAGGGATTAATGGTGTACCCTCACTATAAAGCATGCCTCCCGAAAAATAAGAATTCCGTTTGAAAAACGAAAGGCATGTGCAAATTTTAAAAAATGCACCATCACCAATTAAAAAATTTAGGGGGATAATGAGGGATTTGAGTGTACAGGGGGACAAGTACCATTGGGATCCAAGAAAAATAGAATCACTTCCCAAAGATTTTTCAAGTAGTATGGGAAGCGGAGAATACAAACTAAAAGAGTCCATCTTGGAAAACAATTCAAGTATAGAGTCCTTGTCCTCAAAATCTTCTCCCTCAAAATTTTCAATTGGATCTGGTGGAGTGACACGTCTAAGTGTATGGCCCATAATATGAAGCATCTCAAAATAACATTCCAATACAAGAAGCGGATCAACATCCTCAAGACATTCATCCAGTTCTTGCGATGGATTTAATGGTTCGATAATAGTGGGGACACAAGGAGACAAATGATCCTCAACCTCAGTAGATTTTGCAATATTTATAATAGGTTGAGATTCAAAAGAACTTGGATCACTCTCAATGATTTCATTCTCAAAAGTATTAGGTGAAGCGCAAGTCTCGACCTTTTCTAAGTTGTCCAAATAATCATTCAACTCCTTGCAAGTTGCTATAATTTTCGACTCGAGAACAACACGGTCATCAGATTGCTTTTTTATATCAAGCAAGAGTTCTTCCAAAGTAGGCTTCCTTGGTTCTAGCACCTCGAATTCCTCATTTGGTTGAAAACTTACTTCATCTTCAAAACTATCGGAAAAAAAATCCTCATTGGGTTCAAATAATGCATCTAACTCTTTCTCCCAATAACGATTCTTTTCGCGATATTCTTTTTCAAGTCTTTCTTCTTCAAGCAATTGATTTTGATAAATTTGGAGTTTCTCAGCACTAGGCTTGTATTTAATATAATCATCTTTAGTGATATTGATCCAATGGTCATAAGTCTTGAGTGCCTCCTCCTCCTCACTATTAGCATAACAATTAAAGCCACCAAAAGAGTTAAAATAAGACATTTCAAAGTGGGCAATTCAAAAACGTGACACACATTTTTCTTTTGTTATTTATTTATTATTATTATTATTTATTTATTTAATTTTTTTTTCGAAGCAGTAAGTCAATTATAATCTATAACAAACACGCCCCGGCAACGACGCCATTATGATCGAGTGGAAAAACCGAGCGTCCGTGTAATACGCTAGTCGTTGTTATCGGCTTCCAACCTCAATACAAAAAAAAACCTAAACTTTTAACTACACTTTTATGGAGTATAGTAGTAAGTCTGGGTATCGAATCCACAGGGAATGTTTTATAGAATTTAATTGATTTATTACTTCTAATGGTTGACAAGGGGAAATAAGTTGGAACAAATCTATAGAACTAATTAAAATGAATGAGGAAATAAGTTGGAATACAATCCCCCAATCCCTAGTAATTACCCATTAGAATACTAGAATTGTAAATTATAAATTTGAATGAATCCAGTCTTTATAGATCCTAAGCATTACATATATGAGGTTCAAGCCCGCATCATATGAAATCAAAGATAAATATAAAGCGGTGCTAAATAATTACACGCACATCATATTCTTAAATATCCCAAATACCTAGGGCAAGAGAGATTAAAAGATCTAGGATGATTGTGAACTTCTCTTACACGATTCTTTCAAATTTAAATTTAAATTCTATTTCCTACGTTGATAAATTGCATCGGGATGGGTTCATGCATCCCAACCCTTAAAAATTAGCTAAACATGATGAAAACAAAAGAAAACTCTAACAAACATTGTTAACAATTTGCAAAACAATTGAGAATTGAATGGAAAAATAAAATAGAGAATAGAAATTGATACTTGTATTTAGCAAGAGGAGAAAGAGATGAATTTGAATCCAGCAAAACTTCTTCTTCAAACTTACAACTAGGGTTTATGAAAACTTCTACCAAAGAAAACTACAATCTAACTTTCTCTCTCTAATCCTACTCCTACCCTCTAGATTTTGACTCCCTCTCTATAGAATTCAACTCCTCCTTTGAAAATGAGGTAGGGCTTGGTCTTTTATAGCACCAAGTTGCATGAATTTGGCATCAAATTTCGCTTGTGGCACAAGTTTTCCAAGAGTTGCACTGCATTAAATGCATAATTAATTACAGAAATCCGCACATCCAGACTCTTCATTATCGCACAACTTCAAAACATCGTAACTTCTTCCTCGTAGCTCGGATTGAGGTACCGTTTTTTTCCAGTATTCTTGTAATTTAGAGATATTAAACTTTCTAGTTGGCCCCACCTTCAGACTAAGGCTAAAAAATTACGAAAATGCCCTTCAACTCTCCATTTCTTGGTTTCTTTCACTGTTTTGAGTTCTCCTTCGCACTAACTTGCATGAAATACCTGTAAAACACATGAGAAATACACAAAACACGAAATACTTGCCAAAAAAGGTTAGTAGCATAAATAAGAGATAAATCCAAGCTAAATACACTGCACGGGATCATAAAAATACCGAAATTAAGGGGATAAATACGAAGAATATGTGCCTAATCACTAAATCACATACCTCTTATTTTCTTTATTACTTTTCCTGCACACAAAACTATTTGAGCTAATCAATAGCTCCATCTTTTATTGTGGGTTTAAAATCCCCTATAATTTGGTTCCGTCTGTGGGAAAATCGAAGTTCTCACCACCGTTAAAGCCAATTACCCCAAAATTCATCACGAGTTCAGATCAATCTCATCCCATGCACGTAAAAAGCCTCGTCCAGTTTGAGATACGCATTGTAAGGACGGACCACATTCCTATTAGTCTCCCTTCTATCATGTAACATTCTAGATCAAGGGGACGATTTCTCGGGATATTAGGGCCCAGTCGATAATATTGCATGCTGCTGATCGACCGACTAGGGGGAATAGATGCTTCCTATTTGGCCATTATTTATGAGGAGCGACTAGACGACTGTGATAAAGAGATCTCCTATCTGAGGAGGGTCAAAAGATCAGAGGTCTGATTCCATACTCAGTAGCATAACAAGAGACGACCTTAATTTTCAGGAAGTTACGGATCATATCAACTCGTTAGGGCCTCCCACTCAAGAATCCCTCACACAGTGAACCATCATCAACAGTGTGACAACCGTTCCCAAGGGAGAAATTCCATTAATCGCAGCCACCATCAGTTTCAATCCACTGAGTCAGCACAAAGTAGAAAACCTTCCCGTCTAGAGGTGTATCCAAACCTAGTAAGGAGTGGTGAACTTAGGGGACTCATTCGAAAAGAGTTAGAAGGAAGATTGAACCAAAATCTTGCCAGGTCTCCCATGTATATTGTTAGAAAGGCCGTGGGTCATGAATTCTCGTCCCATTTTATTGAGAACATAAAATCCTTTGAGTCGCCCAAGAAGTTCTCCACGCTAAAGGTGACAACATATGACAGAAAGGAAGATCGTTCCCATCACATTAGGTATTATCGGCAAACTATGTCTCTTTGGATCCATCACGATGCTCTAATGTACCGGGCGATCTCATATACTCTGAGAGAGATCGGTCTGATGTGGTTTGATAAATTACCCCAGATCAATCCTCTCTTTTAGAGACTTAGTTGAGAATCTCGTGGCCCAATTTATCACAAGTATCAAGTTAGTCAAGGAGATTGATTCATTGATATATCTTACGAAAAGGAAGCGAGAGTATCTTAGAAACTACTCTCAAAGATTCTGGGAGCTATATAATAAAATTGATGACTGTAATGATCAGCTGGAGATATATTCTTTCAAGTTTAGTTTGGAGTGATCGGATGATCTCTACAAGCCATTAATAAAGAAGCCGACCTCTACAATATATGATATCATGTCCCGTATTGAGAAATATGCCAAGGTGGAGGACGAACTCACCAACACAGAGTCCTCAGCCGACAAAAAGAAAAATGAGTCTAAGAATGCCTTCAAGGGAGGAAATCACACCTCTTCTTCTAAGAAGGAATATAGGAATGAAGCCTCAAAGGGTTGCCCCCTGATATTAGGCCCGCGAGAACAACACAAGTCACTGGAGATAGTCTTCAAAGAACCCATCTATAATCTTATTCCACATATCAAAGATTAGAATTTCTTTAAGAGGCCTCACAAGATGACCAATGATCTAGACGGTAGGGACACCAATCTCAGGTGCACATACCATCAGGACCATGCACACCTTACCGAGAACTACAAAATGTTCAAGAAGCATATCTAAGAGCTCGTCCAAGTGGGAAATCTCAAGTAGTATATGAGTACGAAGAAGCCAAACATGCGAATGAAGATCGACACAACTCAGAAAGTGGACAAGGATGTACCACTGGTTGGATTAGTCATCACCATTCACGGTTATAATGATCCAGCTCAACAAACTGGTAAGAAATTGAGGGAGAGGGTGTGAATCTCAGCCAACATCCAACACACATTCCAAGTGGATTTTTCTAATCCCCTTCTTTCTGAAATAAAGAGAAAAGACTTGGATACTGATTGCGTTATTGTATTCACTGATGATGGCTTGGTCGGTGTCACCTTATCCTACAAAGATGCCTTGGTTATCACCCTAAAAATCATAAACTTTAATGTAAGAAGGGTTTTGGTAGACCAAGGAATATCTTAGGAGATCATGTACTTAAAACTGCCCTATAAAATCATCTTCAGCATTAAGGACCTTGATACCAACGTGGGCTCACTGATTGGCTTCAATGGGAACTTAGAGAACCCTTATCAAGATCGGTTCAACTACCTGTCAAGATCAGTTCAACTAATAATGAAGTAGAATTCCATATAATCCAGTCGGTCTCACCATACAACATCATAGTGCGCAGAGGATTACCCCATGAGATGAGAGTTATCCCCTTTTCCATCAACCATAAGCCGAAGTTCTTGATCGATCAGGGCGTGGTAGGGATCTGAGGCAATCAAGCAGCAACATGAAGTTATTTCGTCTCAACCATTAAAGAAAAAGAGAAGCAGTCCAAGAAAATTTAGGATGATGACAATTCGTAGGACAATCAACCCAAGTAGAACATAAAGGGTGTTCAACCGGGATTTAAAGAAACTCGGATAGCCCCTACATAACTTGTGCTTTGGAAGAACTAATCTCTGTTCCTATGGATGCATCACAAATATAGAAGAATGTTTTCATCGAATCAAAGGTGCCTAAAGACAAATAAAAGAGGTTTACACCCTTAAATTCTGAACGGAATTATCCACCACGATTTTTTCCAAAACTAGAAACACATTTTTCTACACACACACGCCTAATAAAATTCCATTCGAATTTATGGGATAAACCCCACCCCTATTCTACATTCGAACTACATGGACTTTGATGCCTTTATGGGCTACGTAGGGATCTCGGATTAAAATACGAGACTCGAGTACAACTTTTCTATTTTTCAACTTCTCCTATTTTTTCAAATTTCTCAAATCCCTCATTTTTATCATACATATACATATAATATGCTTGTTAGCACTTCATCCCACATCTATTATCGTTTCCCCATAACGATCAATATCTCGATGAACCCTCATATTCTATCTTCTACATTTGTTATTACATTGGGAATATTTCTATGGACGACCTCACCCTATCTTTTCCATGGTATGGGTCGCACGATTCCAATCTCCATTATATAAACACATGCACACACTTCACGGGGATAAAGGAAAATATTAACATTTGCCTATGAGAGACCGAAAGGGCGGTATGGGTTCCTAACACCTTCCCATTCCGTAACTTATCCCTCGGACCTCCGATCTATTTGTTTCGCATGTATCAGTTTGTCTTTGATGCCACTCTCTCGAAGTGGCAATATATTCTTTTGGCTGTTTTGAGCAAAATAAGCTGTCGACTCTATCTCTTTACATTCACCCCACACCGAGGACAACCGAAGTCCCCTTTTTGAAGAGAAGGGTGCAAGACCGTGACGCAGTTTCTTCCCCAAGGGATCCTCTTTGTCCTTTCCCCCGAAAGGAACACCGACCCACCTAGGATGGCCACATTGATGACTCTGTCGGGGAATATTTTTAAGAGGTATAGACTCTATTCACATGGATGTTTTATTTTCTTTTGTATTTACCTACTTTCACATTCCCCTTTATTATTCAGGTTTACCTCATGCTTATATTACTAGTCACACACTTGTAGAAGATTCTCTATGTACACTTCACACCACCTGCACCTACGATCACTTATTGCACACATCACTTATCCATTGTTGGTATACTATTGGTACTTGTACTTTGCTCCTTATTTGGAATGATCAACTCTCACCTTACGATACTAATAAGATAATCATGCATGATTCACATGACATCACCCAAGAGCATTGTTATTTACCAAATTTTGTCCCCTAACTGGAGAGTCACTTCGTGACGGGTGCTGGTCCGACAGGGCACAGTTAGCCTAAGAAATATGACTCTCACCTTCCATTGGTCAAGTACCTTCGACGTATATCGAACGGTTCCCACGTATCGTAGTGCTTGACCGAAGTAATGACGAGAGCTATATTGCAGAGAACTCGTTTATGTACGTCGAGTATATCAAATTTTCTCTCACACGTACTGTCCCCACGAGGTATATAGTGAGGAAATTCACCTACACTCAGGTATATTAAATGTCTTGTCCACATGTAATGATTGCCCTCAAAATCAAGACGTCTATCATGGAAGTCACTCCAAAGGGGGGAATCCTTTCCAATTCACCCAACCAACTGTATACACGTATATAGGTGTCAAGCCTAGGGCACACATGTTAGATTGCCAGTTTCAACCCGAAACTTTAGCGAAATTTTGGGTCAGCTTGCTGCTTAAATTTCTGCACATTTTTTGAAATGAGGCCCTGCCCGTGAGTCTGGTTACAAGTCCAACCATAGCTTTACATATGTTGCATACCCAATTTTCCTAGGCTCGGATCCCGTCTGATATTTCATTCTTCATATAGGAGAATTTAATACAAGTGAGAACCTAATGAACATAATAATCATGCTGAGACTCGTCTCTAGTCTTTTCCTCTCTATTTTTTTTCCAAAAAGTGTCTAAAAACATTTTTTCCTCTTTTATTAAAAAATACCAAAAACATTTTTCATTCTCATCTTTTCCAAAAATGTCAAAAATATCTTCCCCCTTCTTTTTTCCCAAAAATAACGAATCTCCCTTTCTCTGTTCCGAAAATAAATTCCATTTTTCTCTACTTCTCAGGTCGATCACATACCATTGGCCTGGCTTCCTATTGGCTTCGGTCTTTAGTCAAACTGCCCCGAATTTCTGTCAGTCCCTTTACTTCCTCTGAGTTCGAGACTCACTCGCCTTCCATGGAGAATATAGACCAAGTGTCGAATGTACAATCGAGTTTATTGACGGTTATGGCTCAGCTCACTACTAAAATTGATAACCTTCAAACCAAGGTTCATTAGATGCAAAGAAACCAGGTCCCTGTCCCCGAAGATCCTGAGGTCATTTTCCCTCATGCCATGGTTTAGCCTGCACCCGAATCTATTTGGATCCCTAAATAATACCATCATGCTCCGCGTGCTCCTCCTGCTAATGGGCCGCTACTAGCCCAGCTTCTTATTCCAAACACTGCTCAGACCGATACTAATTTACCCATAACTATTGATCCGAAAGAGGAAGAACTGAACAAGGTCAAGGAAGACCTCAAGATGATAACAAATAAATTCGACCAAGCCAGAATCTATGGGAATTACATGGAAAACACGCAATAGTCTCCCTATCCTAACGCCAGGTTACCAGAAAAATTCAATATGCCCAATATCGAGAAGTTTGGAGGTAGTGGACCCCAAATCATTCATCTCCATAGCTATCACCGAGCCATGACTCTCCTAGGGGATTTTGAAGAAATAATGGCTCAGATGTTCTAGCATATTCTCAAGGATAGAGCCCTCCATTGGTTCCTATCCCCTGAATAATCTAGAATCTGTAGTTAGGAAGACGTCGCCCATGAGTTCATGTCACAGTATAAGTATAACGAGGATCTAGAGGTTACCTGCCGTGACTTAGAGCTACTCAAACAGAATCCTGCGAAATCAATCAGCAACTTCATATCAAGATGGAGAGAAAAAGTAGCTACCATGACTAATCGGCCTTCCGAAGAAGAATAAGTCAGTATTGTGAAGAAAAACTTCCTACCCCAAGTTCGAGCAACAATGGGAGGATAATATTACCCTCACTTCCAAGCCCTTCGAGAAGCAGGAGTAGAAATCGAAGAAGGTATTGCCAAGGCAGAAGTTTAACTGATGAAAATCTCAGGACAGTTAGCGCCTAGGAAATTTGAAAAGCCTACTAGTACTGCGGTCTCTACAATAAATAATATCTTTCATCCTGCCGCTTAATGGGCACCAAAAAGTCGCCCAAACTCAATCCAGAATGAATATACCGAGCTTCACGCTCCTCTCTCCAAAGTCTACCAGGCTCTCTTGAATTGAAACCTGATCAAACCCTTGGAACCTTGTCCATTACGAAATCTGCTTCCAAAGAATTTCAAACCTGATGCCCATTGTGACTATCACCAAACTGCTGGCTATGTCACCGAACAGTGTTTCCATCTCCAAAAAATAATCCAAAGCCTGATTGACTAGGGTATCATCGCCCCACCAGCTAATCCTAAAACAAACACTACCTATAATCCACTCCCAAGTCATACAAATGCCATTTTCCTACAAGAAAACTCATAAATCACCAATCATGCCCATATACTCTCCTAAACCTCTCCAAACATGCCCATATTTCCTATTACACCCTACCAACCTTGCCGATCAAACCTTATCACTCCTCACCAGAGCCTACATCGCTATACGCACCCGTTTGGGAGGTAAAGACATGGAATTATTAGAAGTTTTGAACCAACTCCTAGAGTTCGGGATGAATTGCCCTCCCAGATGACCATTGACTGTTAGAGATTTATTGGGTTATTCTTAGAAGATCAAAAATGGGCTCGAGACTTAGAAAACTGGGTAGTGCCAGCTAACGAAGTGAGTCTAGATGACCTGGTCCAGATCGTGGCAGATTTGTTTCGATAGACTTGTGATATTTATAGTATATCCAAGCTACTTGACGCTTTGAAATTATAAGGGCACTTAGTCCCTTCGGTCTTTCGTTTTCCTACCGAATGGGAAGAGTTATACGAAGAAACCATAAAAGTTGTAGAGTGTATTGACTTTGCATGGAAAGACAATATCGTCGCCAGTGGATGGAGGATGATTCTGAAGACTCAGATGAAGAGACAAATTTAGGAAATACTAGTGTGATAGCTAACCTATGCGGAGTGATATCATTTGAGGTGCTGCTAGGAGAGATGAACCAGGTAGCTGAGCAACCCGACATCCATGAAGAAATAGGGTTTCTATTTTTCCCCTCTTCTGTGAACCACATGACCAGGTCGGGGAGACATTACCAGAATTCGAACTTACAACCATCAGTAAGCGATAAAGGGAAAGGGGTTGAGAATCTCCCTATGCCAAAAATGTCTCTTAAAGAAAGTAAGGCCCTTGATCAACTGAAGAAAAATCAAGCTAACATCACTCTATAGGGACTTTTCATATCTTCCCAACTACACTAAAATGCCCTAATCAAGCTACTCACATGACCCACAATTCCTCCTTCAACCACACCAGAAGAAGTAACTCTAGTTGGATCTATGACCTATAATTGAATGCTCTCCGAAGAGGAAATCCCTAAGAATGGTCCCAACCACAATCATGCTCTCAATATGTCTGTTGAAGTTTTGGGGAAAATTGTCCCCCTCTCACTCGTCGACAACATATCAGCTTTGAATGTGCTCTAAATTATTTTGGATTGAAAGTGAGCAACCTTGCTCCAACCTCTGATGTCGTGCGTGCTTATGACAACACCCGTCGAGAAGTAATGGGATCTATCAAGCTTGCAATAGGGTTGGCCCTATAAATTCTGTTGTTGAATTCCAAGTCATCGACATCCCAACCTATTTTAATCTATTGCTCGGACGACCGTAGCTCCATAGCATCAAAGGGGTGTCTTCTTCCCTTCATCAAAAATTGAAGTTCTTTTCCAATGGACAAGTTACCACCATCTTGGGAGATACTGACAACACTGAGAATGCAAGCACCACTAATCCGGCACTCGAGGTACAAAACGGGGTGAACGATATACTACTATCAGGCTTCTAGGTTTAACCAATCCTATTCTCAGCAGGGGACGACTTCAAAGACATAGTTTGTCCAGAATATAATCCTCATGGAAGTATCAATTGAATTCATATGTTCAAGAATATGCACTTCATGCCCGAGCTGGGGCTAGGGCAAAAGTAACAAGGGATACCTGAACCTATTGTGTTAAAGGAGGCCTTTCCTCCTTATGGCTTGGGCTATCAACTATGAGAAGAACTCAGATTGATTTGTCAGCCTAGACTACAGAGAAAGTTAGAATGCGTCAAAATCATCTCGGGAGATTCCCTAAATAGAAGATTCAATAGAGAGGGAAAATATTTCCCCTTCTGCGGCTGCCCTGAACCTTGGTATGACTCTATAGACAAAAGTATAAAACATGAATGGAGATATTTTTTCAAGACAGCTACCGGAGAGCCGAAAGTTACCAACATTGTGTATAACCATTCACTGAAGAGACCATAACTGATATCAGGGATTTTGAGGACAGTGACTCTGTGGATTCTTTCAACTTGCAGATACCGGGGATGACACTCTTCATGGTCCACTTAGGGACTACATCATCTGATCCATCCTACCTCATCAAAGATACTGATACACCTCTTCCCAACTGGGATGCTTCACCTGTGCAGCCTTCTAATATTCAAGCTAACCCTGATGTTTACCCCCTTTCCCCTGTAATTGTTTCCTCTCACTCCGATGTAATCGGGACCTCCTTTGACGAGGTTCTCAATGCTATTTTTCTTATCAGTGAAATAAACAAAGATTTCGAGTATCTTGTTATGCCTTACATTAATTGTCTTGATTCTAATCAAACTCTTCATGATAATGACTTTGTAAATGATCAATTCTTAACTGATATAAATAAGGTTAATAACAAATAATATAACAACGTTCAAGTTAATGAAGATAAAACTATTGTTATTAATCTTAGTTCTAGTATCCAAATGCGCGAGATTAGGATAGGGTCTACTCTTGATGAGAATGAATTCACGCAACTCGAAGAGCTACTAAAAGAGTTCATGGATGTATTCGCATGGTCCTATGATGTTATTCCCAACATTGACCCTAAGATACCACAACATGAGACTCCAACTCTCCCGGAATGTAAACCAAGCAAACGAAAGTTACGAAAGCTCCGCATCGAATGGTCCCTCAAAGTAAAAGATGAAGTAGTCATGCAACTGAACTTGGGTTTCATTCATGTGATTGAATATCCCACATGGCTAAATAATAATATAGCTCTGCCGAAATCAGGAGGAAAGGTCTGCATGTGTGTCGACTACGCGACTTGAATAGGGCTTCTCTGAAGGATGATTACCCGCTACCTATCATCGATATGATTGTGGACAAAATAGCCAGTCATGCTCACAAGTCATTCATTGATGAATTTTCTGGATATAACTAGATCAAGATGCACCCTGATCATCAAGAGAAAACTGCATTCATCACCCATTTGGGAACCTTTTTATATACTGTCATGCCATTTTGTCTAAAAAATATAGGGGCTACCTACTAAAGGGTTGCCATAACCATCCTGAATGATCTGATACATAAGGAAGTCGGGGTCTATGTGGATGACATGATTATTAAGTCCAAGACTAGAGAAGGTTATGTTCTCTCTCTCTAAAAATTCTTTGAACGATTGCGACAGTACCAAATGCGGCTTAACCCACAGAAATGTGTCTTTGGCATTACCAAAGGGAAACTCTTGAGATTCATGGTTAGTGAGAAAGGGATAGAAGAAGATCCTACTAAGCTGAAAGCCATACTTGAGATGACACCTCCTGTATGGAGAAAGAAGTCTGAGGATTCCTTGGGAAATTACAGTACATCAGTCAATTCATCATCCAATTGACATCCATCTGTGAACCCATCTTCAAACTCCTCCAAAAATATTTGATCAAGGTCTGGAATGAAACTTTCCAAGAAGCCTTCTACCGAATTAAGCAATACCTAACCCGACCTCCACTGCTTATGCCACGGCAATAAGGTCTCCCCTTACTCCTATACCTAACCGTGATCTATACTGTAGCCGAGGCTTTGCTAGCTAAATACCTTGAAGAAATCCCTAAAGAAAAAGCCACCTAATATGCCAGTCGGAAATTAGCTGGTTATGAAGTTAACTACACTGCCTTGGAAAAGGCATGTGTCACCCTTCTCTGGGTTACCCAAAAGTTATGGCATTACACGCTCGCCTTCCCCATCAGACTCTTTTCCCGGATGGATCCCATCAAATACCTACTCAAAAACCCACCCTATCCAGCCGAATGGCCTGTTGGTTGATGCTTCTTGCCGAGTTTGATATCACCTATGATGTCACATAGAAAGCCATAAAAGGGAGAGCCATCTCTGACTACCTTGATGACTAACCTATGGAAGAAGTCGATACATGGATTTTTTAATTCCTAGACAAGAATATCCTTTGTGCCTCCAAAGAGATCTTCGATGGAAAATGTTCTTTGACGGTGATGCCAATAAAAAAAGGATATGGAAATGGAATCCTCCTAATTGACCCTGATGACTCCCACTCTCCCATTGCCATCAAATTGGATTTTCCCTACATTAACCACATGACTGAATACGAGGCGTTCACGGTAGGCCTCAGGGTTTCCCTCAAGAAAGAAATTTGATACCTCGATGTCTACGAGGATTCAACCCTCATCATTGGTCAAGTACTCAGAAAATGGAAAGTCAAGGATGAGAAACTCTTACCCTACCATGCCCACCAGGAAGAACTAGCTTACCAATTATAAGAAATCACTTTCCACTACCTGCCCGAAGCAAAGAACAACCTAGCTGACACCTTCGCCACCTTAGCCTCCATGATTGACATGCTCGAAGGTTCCTTGTCCAAAAATAAGATAAACCAACCCACTGCTACCACATCGAGCTCTACATAGAGGAAGAATTCGAAATAGGCAACTGTTGGTACTATGATATTTGGCGCCTCCTCATACACGGTATGTATCCCAAAGGAGACAACAAGGAAGATTGAGCAACTCTCCGTAGACTAGCCGCCTAGTATATTATCTGTGATAAAGCAATATTTAAGAGAAACTTCGATTGAACCCATTTACAGTGCATCGCAGGGGCTGGCATGGAAGAAATGATGCAAAAAATCCACAGCGGGAAATGCGAACCCCACATGAACGGACATATGCTCACCAAAACGATCATCTGACAGGGATACTACTGGACTACCATGGTATAGGACTGCACAACCTACGTTTGAAGATGTCTCAAATGCCAACAGTTCTCTAACTTACAGCATCTACCTCCGCAAGAACTGTACAACATGACTTCTCCCTGATCGTTTTCCACATGGGGCATCGATATCATAGGGAAAGTCACACCGAATGCATCCAATGGGCATGAGTTCATCCTAGTCGCTATTAACTACTTCACCAAATGGGTCAAAGCCAAGTCATACGCAATTATGAATGCCAAGAAAGTGGCCAAATTCATCAAGAAAAACATCATTTGCCGATATGGGGTCCCACCCGAATGAGTATCAGATAATGGTTTACATTTTGAGGTAGAGGTTACAAAAGTGGTTGATGAGTAGGGAATTCAGAGACATAAATGCTCTCTATACCAATATCAAACCAACGAAGTAGTTGAAGCAGCCAGTAAGAATCTCAAAGCCATCATCAGTAAGATGATCGAGAGTTATCGTGAATGGGACGATTTTGGGGCTACCGCATGTCAGTTTGAACCTCTAATGGGGCTACTCCTTACTCTCTAGTCTACGACATGGAAGTGGTCCTACCCCTAGAGATGGAAATACCCTCACTACGCATCATTCTTGAAAGAAAATTCAGCGAAGAAGACTAATACTAAAGTCGTCTTAACGAGATGACCCTCCTAGATGAAAGGAGATTGAAAGCTCTATATCACATACAAGGGTACCATCGTCGTATATCGTTATCATTCAATAAGAGAGTGATGGACCGCGGTGTTTAAGAGAGGGACTTAACCCTCAAAGAAATAGTATAGCCCCTCTAGGAACCCAGAGGAAAATCTAAGCCCAATTGGAGCGGCCCCTACATTATGAAGAAGATACTTTCGGGCGCGCCGCTGTTCTCACCGACCTCTACGGGGAAGAAATGGCACGTCCAATCAACCTTGACCGTCTCAAGAAATTCTACCCCTAGTCCAAAATCTCGTAGCACTATGACTTTACTCATCTCCCTTCTTTTCTAAACAAAAATCCCTCTTATTTTCCCCTACCCAGAACTACATGGGCTTGATCCTCCAAAAACATTTTCAAAAAAATAAATTTCAAATTTTTTCAAAACCCTCTGAGGTACATAGGCAGCTCATTCTCTTCCCATGAGCCCAACCCCCTTCTTTTTCATAAAATGTTATTCCTTTCTGATCCCGTGAACAAAAATTCGTTTTAACATATACATGACAAAAAGTATTATGTATGCCTTAGATATTGATATAGATAATTCAAAATGCAAAAAGTCATCAAAAGGAACAACTAGATGATTAAAAACTTATTTATTTCATTATCTGAAATTTTCGTATGATTACATCGGCGTAAGGAGTCAAATGACTTCCCTGGCCAAAAAACCCAGATAATAAGAAGCCCCACTACTCCTGAAAATCACTCTAATTATTCCCACAAAACACAAAATAACACCTATTACAAAAAGCTACACAAAACCCTACCCACAGTATCCAGAGGAACAACACCATCATCACCTGCATCCTGGACTCCCCAAGCCTCCCCTATATGAATGGAGTATCGCAGACGCTCTAGGGAGTGATAAGACTGAACCAACTTGGGGTAGACGACAATGCCTCCTCCATGGTGTTAGATATGGTAAACCACCCTTGACCAGTTTCCACAACCAGCTTCCTGGACACTACCTTTTTCCATAACCACTTTATGTAGTCCCTAGAGACATGCCCGACTCGCCCAGTAGACTGCGAAGGATGGGTCAACGGACGACGATTCTATCGTAGAGAACCAAGTCGCATGCGCATACGCTCTGTCACATCCTCCACAGGAAAGAAGTTTGGTGTCCGGGGTGGCACAATTTGCTCCCAACCATATTGGCGCAGCAGCCGTCAGGGAAGGTAAAAAGAGGTCTACCTGAGGCCAACTAGTCTTACATACCAGTACTCTCTAGGATCTAGAATGGGTAGCATCTCCCCCCACCAAGGCATAAACCAGGGTAAGCCTCACAGACCTTTCTCTACAAACCAGTTCCCCTAACTCTCAATGTCTGGGTCTACGCTAATGAAATAGCATGATAAGAAGTTTGGCACGGCCAACAAAGGATACTCAGGTGGGACCGTCATACGAAAACTCTCTGATAGCCACATAAACGACATTATAGGTCTCCATCTCAGAAAGTCATAACGATCCTCCCACCAAGCATCCAAGCCATTAAAGGTCCCTTCGAGTATCACCGTTACGATATTGAAGTGGTACGACATCCAAGAAATAATATCAGCCATTTGGGGATCCACCGGTGTCTCCCTAGTCACCAACAGAACTTTTAAAACAATGCCTAGGATGACGGCCCCCGCATATCCGACATCACCTACATCTTACGAATGCACGAACTGAAACACCACCGGGAGGGAAATCATTCCCCCTCTAACCAAGGGACTGGATGTCGAAGGCAAAATATAAAGAGGCCCAACCAATAATTCCCCGGGAGAACGGGAAAACTCAGGCAGAGCTGTAATAACACTGGGATTTATCCCCAGCATGGCAGAAAATTCGTCATAGGTAGGATAAATCTCATCCAACCCGAAGCAGAAGACATGATCCTCAGGATACCAAAACTCGACAGTCTCCATCAGCATGTTCCACTCAATGGGCCGGTTACGCCACAAAGATACTCGCTGCATGTGAAAGGCGTCATAATCAAAATTGTAAGAACACATTGCTTCCAAGACCTCGAGGTAGTTAGCAAACTCAAGGATACCAGGGAGTGCCATCTTGCAAGACTAAGAGATTGTAAACAAGTAATAATGTGCAAAAGAAAGAAATTGAAAGTGTGAGGGAGAAAGCCCCATCTGTACCCCCTTTTTATACTTGGAAACACTCAAGCCAAGACAAGTAACCCTGCAAAAATCGGAGTAAAACTTTCCCCACCAAGTACCAAGAAATTGAAGAAAGTGCAATCAAAGCCTTTTATTGGTTATAATTGAGTAATATACTGATAGATAGGACAGGGGTCATGCTGATCAACAACCCCTATTTTGGGAAACTTCCCTTTTTTCTCTTTTGTCAAAATAAAAAAACTCAACAAAAATAATTTTTATCTTAAGGAAATTCCTAATTTCATTTTACTAATGTCATTTTAAATAAAATCCTTCCTCAATCAATCTTCCAAAATTCTTTGTACGGTCTCAGCAGCGAAGTAAAAAGATCATGTGCATTAATCACTAAACAATAAAATTAACAAAAAAATTTCATTCTTTATTTGCATATATTTTGTTGTGTTACATCAACATTTGCAGGAAAAATAAAAAAAACAAAGGGACTTAGACCGAACACAATTTCTCTCTCTCTCTCTCTCTCTCTCTCTGGGATTCCTCATCCCTACAACGCACCGACTTCCCCCTGTGGCGAGATTATGTACCCCCACTGCCAGAGCTCGATTCTACCCCAGACGAGGCAGACTACACCAATCAAGAAGGAACCAGAACCACCTCACGAATATGAGCAGTCGTCGAAGATATCTAGTCCCTGATGTCCTTCAACCAAGTGGTCGAAACACTGATATGCTGTAAGGAAGAATAGAAAAGATCAAATCAGTCAAGCATGATGGGAGAAAAAAAATTATGGAAATAAAAAAAGACGTACTGTAGGCCGAAGGACCTCCTCCGTCATACCCAACTCCTCCGGGTCCATCGCACGAGGGCAATGCTACAGACACACGGACCCCCCATCAGCTCATTGAAGGTTGTAACTAGGGGAATGCAGTCGGACAAAAGAAGGTCCTGAATTCGTCACCGCCGTCACTGACGTAGCCGCACCACCTGCGCTATGCAAAGATCCAACCTTCCGACTCGAGCCCGCCCTAAGGAGTGGCATCACATAAAAAATGCTAAGGGGAATCAGCCAACTCGTGATAAATCCATAAATTCGTACATCACCGCTATGTCTGTATACCGGGAGTATGGTTCTCCTATCACCGCAACCACGCGGGCATCATCAAATATCTCCCGCATGCACCTCATGAACATATGGGCCTCACCGGTGGCACCGTAAGCTCGTAATCCACAATCTGATGGACTACTCTCTCCCTAAGATACTAGGAGTAGCTGAAATTATATGCCAGTAGGCATCGTATTTGCGCTTATCCCCCAGTCACCCCGGTGTGCTGAATAGCCGTCCCTCAGGGACAAAAGGTCACCTACAAATTCCCAGTGAAAGCAAAGGATCAGTGTCAATAAAATGGCATCAATGGAAAATAAAAACCTCAAGGATAAAAGAATGCTTACTCGCTCGCTCATCAGGCCATTCAAGACCTCACGCACTACCTCCAGTGAAAGGTTCATCTTGGATTGCCGATTAGACATCCGCCATCGGAACATTCGAAAAAAGTCCCTAACGGAGTCATCCTTCAAATAATACTTTTGGTTGTTCAACCCAATCACCTCATAGAACCACGTCTTCAAAGAACTACGATCAACATTCAAGAAATCAAAAGGAAGTGCATAAATGGAAAATATGAAGGCATAAAATAAAATGCGCAAAATAAAGAATACCTCCAGAAGATACGTGGCCCCAGTAAAAGTCGGCCGACAACACCGACTGAATGCATCCAAAGAATAATAATGGGTCGCCAAAGTCAGGTTCCCCTATTCATAAAAGCGGATGTTCTAAAACACCCTCAGGAATGGAAGAAACCACAAGTGAACAACGTCACCACTCGTCGCCACCAGAAAACCTCCCAACAACAAAAAGATAAACAAACGGGCCATCTGACGTACCTGGTACCCGTCGTTCTCGTCAACCCTTCTCCTCAATAAAAGATGCCTCAAAGAAGACAAGCGGAGGGAATTCCCAAAAACCACCCTCTCCACGTCACCTAAATTAACCGTCACCGCCTCCGGCATCACTCGTAGCGTTCTGTCCACCTCAATCTAGGCACCCTCTCAGTCTAGCCCCAGCAGCTGCTGAATATCAATGGGAGTCATCGTCATCTCCCCGAAGCCAAAATGGAAGGTGTGGGTAGTGTCCCACCACCTATCTCCCAAAGCACATAGAATTGCAGTGGAGCGGGGTGTCTCATCCAATGCCGAAGCTAACCTCCCAAAACCCGCAGAGGACACCATCAAATGCACCACAACGGGAAGATGCTCCCAAACATTCTTCAGCCATGTCATACCACGGGCACGAATAGTCAATATGGAGACATCAGACTGTCAATAAATAAAGAAAAACCTTGTCAAATTTAGGAAATAAAGAAATCTCGTACAAAATATCCAAAAAAATACCAGAAAATTTCGCATAATTCTCAAAAAATTCCTAAAATTGCTAAATCCATTCTAGCACCTTACTCACCAAGGAGAATATTTTTTACACCCCCAGTGGAATTCCAGAGAATCATTATCCCCAGCAAAATTTTCAAAGGACGCTTCAAACTTTCCCCAGCTTCAAAATCCCAAGATCATTCACTATTCCCCAACAAAACCTAAAATCCAACCCTTATCCCCGGGGGAATCCCAAAATTTCCCAAAGGAAAAGAACACCTCTTTTTGGTTAGAATTAATCTCGGTCTTGGATCGTCTCGTTAGCTAGGTTAGAATTAACTTCGGTCTTCAATCGTCACCTCTTTTAGATCAAAATTGACCTTGGTCTTGGATCGTTACCTTAGTTAGGTCAGAATTGACTTCGATCCTCGATCGTCACCTCTTTTAGGTCATAATTGACCTCAGTCTTTAATCGTCACCATAGTTAGGTTAGAATTGACCTCGGTCTTGGATCTTCACCATAGTTAGGTTCAAATTGACCTCGATCCTCAGTCGTCACCTCTTTTAGGTTAGAATTGACCTCGATCGAGGATCATCACCTTTGTTGGGTCAGAATTGACCTTAATCCTTGGTCGTCACCTTTTTTAGGTTAGAATTGACCTCGATCTTTGATTATCACCTTAGTTAGGTCAGAATTGACCTTGGTCCTCGGTCGTCACCTCTTTTAGGTTAGAATTGACCTCGATCTTGGATCGTCACCTTAATTGTGTCAGAATTGACCTCGGCCCTCGGTCGTCATCTCTTTTTGGTTAAAATTAACCTCGATCTTGAATCGTCACCTTAGTTAGGTCAGAATTGACCTTGGTCCTCGGTCGTCACCTCTGTTAGGTCATATTGATCTCAACTTTGATCGTCACCTTAGTTAGGTCAGAATTGACCTCGATCCTCGGTCATCACCTCTTTTAGGTCAGAATTGACCTCGGTCTTAGATCGTCATCTTAGTTGGGTTAGAATTAACCTCGGTCCTCAATCGTCACCTCTTTAAGGTCAGAATTGACCTTGATATTGGGTCGTCACCTTAGTTAGGTCAGACTTGACCTCGGTCCTTGGTCGTCACCTCTTTTAGGTAATAATTGACCTTAGTTTTCGATCGTCACCATAGTTAGGTCAAAATTGACCTCGGTCCTCGATCGTCACCCCTCTTAGGCTAGAATTGACCTCGGTCTTGGATTGTCACCTTAGTTAGGTCAGAATTAACCTTGGTCATCACCTCTTTTAGGTTTGAATTGACCTCAATCTTGGATCGTCATAGTAGTTGGGTCAGAATTGACCTCGATCCTCGGTCTCCACCTCTTTTAGGTTAGAATTTAGGTCAAAATTGACCTCGGTATTGGATCGTTATCTTAGTTAGGTCAGAATTGACCTTGGTCCTCGATCGTCACCTCTTTTAGGTCAAAATTGACCTCGGTCCTCGATCATCACCTCTCTTATGTCAGAATTGACCTCGACCCTCCGAAGCGGTCATCCACATCCCTTAGGTACGCAGAACTGACCTCCTTCCATTATGTCGTGTCTATTCGATGGCTATCACTTGTTCCAATCTCACCCATCGAGGGGCTCTATAGAAACCACATTCTAGGACCCCCTAAGTCCCTCCTTAGACTCCTATAACTTCCCTCTTCCACCGCAAACTTAGGTCGCACTCCGAGTACCGATCTAGAGACCATCGAGCACCCTCGGGCCTCATTGACTCCGATCAACTCTTTTTCTAGAGTAAAAGATCTGTTAATCTTTGAAGGGAACTGAAACCCCTTTACAACGGTACACCCCATGCACAAAACAGCATAACCATTCGGACGAACGATCAGTTTTCCCACAAAAATCAATCCGGAGGACACCGGGTGCTCCCAGACTCCATTTGACCAAAGTCAACTCTTCGGCTCAAATGAGACTGAATGAATCTCTGAAGGTCATTGAATACCCTTTCTAACTATCTACCCCATGCGCGATTCTGACCTACGGTGCAGACGGATGAGTCGTTTTACTACGAGAGGTCACCGGGCACTTCTGGGCCCAAGTTAACCATGGTCAACTTTGCAAACCGATAAAAACTCATTGTAATATCTAAGTAAATCTCCTATGCTTTCAAACGGCCTACCCCGTGTGTGATTCTGACTTACCATGCGGACGAACGATCCATTTTCGTTCAACGAGCTCCCGTCCAAAGGATCAGTGTGCGCTTCCGAGGTAGATTTGACCCAAAGTAAACACCCGAACCCAGGAGCAGTCCAAAGGAATCTCTAATCCCTCTAAAATACCTTTCTAACGATATGCCCCGTGTGTGATTCGAATCAACGATTTGTGCTCTACAGTCATTTTTCCAGAAAAGTCCGCACGAGACTACCAATTGGCAGGTCTTGAACCTTGCCTATCAGAACAGTGTCAAGGATGACCCGCTGATAGGCACCCACTGGGGTAGGCTGATCGACACTCCTTTTTCCCCTATAAATAAGGGCCATGGCCTTATTCCCAAGAGACAAAAAAAACCCATCAACATTAGTGATCTCAGCAACATGCTCTCGAAGTCAACGAAGTTCCATATGAGAAATCTCATTCAAGCCTAAATACCCATCCTTTTCACACCCAATTTGGATAATATCCTTCTCTCTCATCAACATCCATCAACAATCAAAGGAGTTCATCCAAGATCCAAGATCAATCTCGAAAAGAAGGTCCAATTCCTTCTCCCTCTCTTTCAAATCTCATGTTTTGCATAAATTACTTCAGATTCATAATCTAGTTTCATTCTAGTTCATACATATTAACGTATACACTTTTATTAGTATATTGCACATTCTCTATTTTTCATAAAAAAACTAAAAAAAAATAAAAGATGGTTACATCCGTAAATTCCGAACGAAATTATCCACCACATTTTTTTCCAAAACTAGAAACACATTTTTCTACACACAAAAGCCTAATAAAATTCCATTCGAATTTATGGGATAAACCCCACCGCTATTCTACATTTGAACTACATAGACTTTGATGCCTTTATGGGCTACATAGGCGTCTTAGATTAAAATACGAGACTTGAGTCCAACATTTCAATTTTCCAACTTCTCCTATTTTTTCAAATTTCTCAAACCCCTCATTTTTATCATACATATACATATACTATGCTTGTCCGCACTTCATGTCACATATATTATCGTTTCCCCATAACGATCAATACCTTGACGAATCCTCATATTCTATCTTCTACATTTTTTTATTACTTTGGGAATATTCCTATGGATGACCTCACCCTATCTTTTTCATGGTATGGGTCGAACGATTCCAATCTACATTATATAAACACATGTACACACTTCACGGTAATAAAGGAAAGTATTAACATTTGCCCATGGGAGACTGAAAGGGCAGGATGGGTGCCTAACACCTTCCCATTCCGTGACTTAGCCCCCGAACCTCTGATCTATTGGTTTCGCCTGAATCAGTTTGTCTTTGATGCCGCTCTCTTTAAGTGGCAATATATTCTTTTGCCTATTTTGAGCAAAATAGGTTGGCGACTCTATCTCTTTACATTCACCCCACACTAACGACGGCTGAAGCCCCCTTTCGAAGAGAAGGGAGCGAGACCGCGATAAAGTTTCTTCCCCGGGGGATCCTCTTTCTCCTTTCCCCCCGGAATGAACGTTGTGCCGCCCGGGAGTGCCACAATTATATCTTCGTAATTCTTTGTTAGCGCTTTATCTGACATATATTGTCATTTCTCCATAGTGGTCAATATCGTGATAAGCGCATAATTCATACTCTCTCTCTCTCTCTCTCTATATATATATATATATATATATATATATATATATATATATATTATCTTTGGGAACATTTCTCTCAATGATTTCACTCTATCTTTTCCATGATACGAATTGAGTGATTCCTATGTCCATAATATATACATGCACACACATGTCATAGATAAATAAAAGAAAATAATAACACAATACCATGAGAGACTGAAAGGGCGGGATGGGTGCCTAACACCTTTCCATTCCATAACTTAGCCCTCGAACCCTCCGAACAATTGGTTTTGTATGTATCAATTTGTCTTTGATGTCATCCTCTCGAGGCGGTGACATGCTATTTTGTCTGTTTTAAGAAAAATAGACTGGAAACTCTATCTCCTTACATTTACCCCACATCGTCGATGGCATAAGCATCCCCGAGCGGGACGTGAGACCTCGCTGAGCCGCCCGAGCTCGAATAGGATGGCCACAGTGGCGACTTTGCTGGGGAATTTCATAAGAGGGCTATACTCTACTTGCATGGGTGTTTTGTTTCCTTATGTGCGTATGAACCTACCTGTATGTTCCCTTTTTCTCCTATATTATTTCTTTCACTTATGTACCTCATACTTATATCACTACTCACTCACACACTCATAGAAATTCTCCCTGTACACTTCACACCATGTGCACCTTGGATCACTTATATCCACATGCTTCCCAAATCACTTAGAAATACATGCTTAGGTGTCTCTAACACAGACTCACACTTATCGCAAACCACTTGTAAATGATCCATGCTTAGGTTCACTACCACACATGCTCTTGTGGATAGTCTCACATCACTCACTCTCACATATCCATGCTTAGTAATGATTTACTTTATATACTCATACATGATCCCCTGCTTGGTATGATATTCACCCATTAAGATACTCTCTCCATAAGATACTAATCAAAGAATTATGCATTTTTGCACTCCATATAACCAAAGAGCATTGCTATTGACCAAATTTTGTCCCGTAACTAGAGGGTCACTTCGTGATGGGCACCGGTCCGGTTGGTCACAGTTAGCATAAGCGATATGACTCTCACATTCCATTGGGCAAGTACCTTTGACGTATATTGAATTGTTCCCCCCACATCGTACCACTTGACTAAAGTCATAACGGGAGGTATATCGCCGGGAACTCATTCAAGTACGTCAAGTATATCAAATTGTCTCTCACACGTACTTTCCCCACGAGGTATATAGTGAGGCAATTCATGTACACTTAGGTATATCAAATGGCTTGTCCGCCCATACCAATTTCCCTCAAAAGCAAGGCATATATCGTGGAAGTCATGCCAAAGAGGCAACCCTTTCCAATTAACCCAACAAATGCATACCCTCATATAGGAGTCATACCTAGGACACTTATATTTAATCACAAGTTTCTACTCGAAACTCTATCGGAATGATGGGTCGGCATGTCGCCTAAATTTTTGTGCAATTTTTTAAAATGAGACTCTGCACATGATCCTGGTAACAAGTCCAACCATATTTTCACGTATTTTCAAACCCAATTTTTCTAGGCTCAGGTCTCATCCAACATTTCTTTTTGCATTTAGGTAAACCTAATACAAGTGAGAACATAATAAACACAATAATCATGTTGAGACCTATCTCTCGTCTTTTCCCTCATTTCCAAAGAAAATATCAAAAACATTTATTTCTTCTTTCTCAAAAAAGAAATAATACCGAAAATATTTTCCCCTTTATGGTACCAAAAATATTTTTCATCCCCTTTGTCGAAAACATTTTTCCTTCATCTTTTCCAAAATATCAAAAACATTTTCCCTCCTTTTCAAAATAACAGTTTTTCCCTTTTCTCTTTCTAAAATAAATTAAATTTTCCTCTTTCTTAGGTCGATCGCATACCCTTGGCCTGACTCCCTATTATCTTCGATCTTCAGTAGAACTGCCTCGGAGCTCCGCTAGTCCCCTCACTTTCTTCGAGTCCAGAATTCACCCGCTTTCCATGGAGAACACATATCAAGTACCGATTGTGCAACCAGATCTAATGACAGTCCTAAATCAGCTCACTGCTAAGATTGACAGTCTGCAAGATTAGGTCCATGAAATGAAATGAAATCGAGTTCCTATTCCTAAAGAGCCTGAGGTCCTATTAACTCACACTATGGGTCTGCCTGCACCCGAGCCAATCTATGTTCCCGAGGAATATCAACATGCTCCACGTGCTCCTCCTGCCCAGCTTCCTATGTTAAATCTCGCCCCGCCAGGGGCTAACTAAGCCGTGATCGTTGATCCAAAATAAGAGAAATTAAACAAGGTCAAGGGGGATATCAATATGCTAACCAAGAAGTTTGAGTAAGATAGAATCTCGAGAAATTACATGGACTATACCCACATGTCTCCCTATCCGAAAGCGAGGTTGATAGAAAAGTTCAATATGCCCAACATCAAGAAGTTCGGAGGTAGCAGACCTCTGATTGTCAATCTTCGCAGTTATCACCGAGACATGACTCTCCTAGGTGATTCCAAAGAAATAATGGCACAAATGTTTCAGCAAACTTTTAAGGACAATTCCCTTCACTGGTTCTTATCTCTCGATGAGTGAAGAATCCGTAGCTGGGAAGATGTTGCCTGAGAATTCATGTCACAATGCAAGTATAATGAAGAGTTGGAAGTCACTCGTTGGTATTTATAGATACTCAAACAGAACCCTGGGGAATCAATTAACACCTTCGTAGTAAGGTGGAGAGATAAAGTTACCACCACGACCAACCGACCTTCCGAGGAGGAGCAAGTCAACATCGTAAAAAAGAACTTCTTACCCCATATTCGAGAAATAATGGGAGGAAAATACTACCCTTATTTTAGTACTTCGAGAAGCAGGAATGGAGATTGAAGAAGGTTTTGTCAAGACATAAGTTGAACCAAAGAAAGTTTTTGGACAGTTTACGCCCAAGAAGTATGAAAAGTCAGCTACTGTTGTAGTCTTAATCATTAACAACATTTCTCAACCAACCACTTCATAGGCACCAAAAATCCTCCATGTCCCGACACTAAAGTAATACACCGATCTCCATGCTCCCATCTCTAAAGTTTACCAGGACCTCCTAAGTCGAAACCTTATCAAGCCACCGGATCCTCGCCCATTGCCAAAACCATTTCCCAAAAACTTCAAACTAGATGCCCGTTGTGACTTTCATCAAATTGCTGGCCGTACTAATGACCAATGTTTTCACCATGCTCTGATCGACTAGGGTGTCATTGCCCCACAAACCAATCCTAAGCCAAACACTACTCACAATCCGCTCCCAAATCATATCAATGCCTTTTTCTTAGAAGAAGACCCAGACTTCTATCCATTAACCCAAATTAAACTAAGACAATTACCCATCATACCCATGTACACTCCTAAACCTCTCCAAACTTGCCCATATTTCCTCCTATACCCTAATAGCCTCGCCGAACACGCACTGTGACTCCTTACCAAAGCATGCTTCATTTTCCGTACTCGTTCTAAAGATGAAAGTATGGAATTATCAAAAGTACATAAATAAATCCTTGAGTTCAAGTTGAAATTTCGCTCCCAGATGATCATCGATTTCCAAAGCTTCAGTCCGCTGTTCCTAGAAGCATAAAAATTAGCCCGGGAATCAGACAATTGGGTAGTACCTCCTGATGAAGTCAATCTAAATGATGTCGTCCAGATCATAGAAGATTCGTTTAAACAAACTGGAGATATTAGAATCATGTTGAACTATTAAATTCTCTAAAATAACAAGGACGCCTGGTTCATTCACCTCTACACCTCCCCACCGAATGGGAGAATTATAATGAAGAAGCCATTGAAATTGTGGAGCGTATTAACTTTTCATGGAAAGATAATATTGTCACCACTAGATGGCCAGATGAATTAGATGATTCAGATGAGGAGCAAAGTGCAAAAAGGTCTATCTCTATAGTCGATATATGTGGGATGATATCATTCGAGGAGCCGCTAGAAGAGATCAATAGGGTGGGAAGAGAACCCGAGATCGATTAGAAAATAGGGATTATGTTTTCCCCTCTTCTGTGAACCATATGACCAGGTCAGGGAGACATAACCAAGTTCCAACTCCCCCCCCCCCGCGCCATCAGTAAGTGAAAAAGGGAAAGTTGTTGAGAATTTTGCATGCCAGAAATGAATCTCGAGGAGAACAAGGTCCTCAATCAATTGGAAAATTCCCAAGATAACATCACTCTGTGGGGACTCTTTATGTCTTCCCAGCTGAATAAAAATTCTTTGATCACGCTACTCATTGGGCCCACAGTCCCTCCGTCTACCCTGCTACAAGATGCAGTGAATTTGGTTGGATCTCTGACCTATACAAGAATGTTCTCTTTCTATGAAGAGGAAATCTCCAAGATCGGGCCAAACCACAATTATGATCTCAATATCTCCGTCGAAGTCATGGTAAAGACTGTCCCGCTCTTTCTTGTCGATAATGGATCTGCTCTTAATGTTTGCCCGCTGAGAACCCTCAACTATTTAGGAGTGAAAGTGAACGACCTTGCTCCAACCTCTACCACTGTAAGGGCCTACGATAATACTCGCTGAGAAGTAATGGGATCTATAAAACATATAATAGGGGTTGGCCCTATAAATCTTATCGTAAAATTCTAAGTCATTGACATCCCAACTTGTTTCAATCTATTGCTTAGACCACTATGACTCCAAAGTATCAACGATGTTTCTTCTTCTCGACATCATAAACTGAAGTTCTTCGCCAATGGGTAAGTCATTGCCATCTTGGGCGACGACGACAGTACCAATGATGCAAGCACCAGCAATCGAGTACTTGGGATACAACATGGGTAAAATGATATGCTCCTATCCAGTTTTCGAGTTGAGACACTTCTAGTCCCAGCAGGGGATGATTTTAAAGACAAGTTTCGTCCAGAGTATTACCCCCATAGCAACATCAATGTGATCTAGTTGTTCAAGAATATGCACTCCATTCCCGGACTGGGATGGGGAAAAAATAATAAGGGATACTCGAACCCATTGTGCTGGGTTATTAACCGTCATTAGAAGAACTCAGGGCGATTAAATAACCTTTACTAAAGAGAAGATTAGAATGTGTTAAGAACATCTCAAGAGATTCCTCTAATGGAAGATTCAACAAAGAGGGTGAAGATTTTCACTTCTGTGGCTTTCCTGAACCTTAATACGACCACGTGGACAATAAGATAAAACCTGGAATGGATATCTTTTTCCAAGATAACTATTTATGGGCCGAGAGTTCCCAGCATCACGTGAAAATTATAGAGAAAACCATATCCAATGCCGAAGATTCCACAGAAAGTGAACATGCAGGTTCCTTCAACTTACAAGCACTGGGGCTAGCACTCTGCATGATCCACTCAGGGGTTACATCATATAATCCATCCCTATTGATCAAAACGACTGACTCACCTCTCCTTAACTAGCATATTATACCATTTCGACTTGCCAAAACTCAACTCAACCCTAATGTTTATCCCATTTCTTCCTGCAATGTTTATTCTTACTCTGATGTAATAGATACCTCTTTTGATGAGGTTCTCAATGCTATTTTTCCTATCAATGAATTAAACGAAGATTTTGAGTATCTTGTTGTGCCTTACATTAATTGTCTTGATTCCTATCAAACTCTTGATGATAATGATTTTGCAAATGAATAATTCTTCACTGATCTAAATAAGTTTAATAACAAACAACATAAACGCGTTCAAGTTAATGAAGATGAAACTGTTATTTTTAATATCACTTCTAGTAGCCAACTGCATAAGATTATGATAGGGGACACCCTTAACGAACATGAGTTCGCACAACTCGAAGGATTATTGAAGGAGTTTGTGGATGTCCTCGCATGGTCTTGTGACGATATGCCTGGCATTGATCCTCAAATAGCTCAGTACGAGATTCTTACTCTCCCATATTATAAACCGATCAAATAAAAATTACGAAACCTCCGCACCGAATGGTCGCTTAAGGTTAAAGAAGAAGTGGTCAAACAGTTAAACAAGGGTTTCATTTGTGTGATCGAATATCCCACATGGCTAGCTAACATCGTGCTCATGCCAAAATCAGGAAGTAAGGTCCATATGTGTGTCTACTATCGAGACTTGAACAAGACCTCTCCGAAGGATGATTACTCGCTTCTCAATATCGACATGATTATAGACAACACGTCTAGTCATGCTCTTAAGTCATTCGTCGATGGGTTTGTCGGTTATAACCAAATCAAGATGTACCGGGATCACCAAGAGAAAACTGCATTCATCACCCTATAAGGAACCTTTTACTACACCATTATGCCAGAGGTCTACCACAACCCTTTTGCATGATCTGATACATAAGTAAGTCGAGACTAGGTAAGACTAGGGAAGGTCACGTTCCCGCTCTTGAGAAGTTCTTCGTGCGACTGCGATAATATCAGATGCATCTCAACCTCGATATTCACAGTTAGCGAGAAAGGGATAGAAGTAGATCTTCCCAAACTGAAAGCTATACTCGAGATGTCACCACCCCGAACAGAGAAGGAAGTTCGAGTATTCATTGGGAAATTACAATACATCAGTCGATTCATCAGCTAGTTGACTTCCATCTGTGAACCCATTTTCAAACTCCTCCAAAAGGATTCAACCAAGGTTTGGAAGAAAGCTTACCAAGAAGCCTTTGATCGAATCAAACAATACCTAAACTGACCTCAAGTACTCATGCCATCGCAGCCTGGTCTTACCCTACTCTTATACTTACCGTTACGAATACTGTAGCTGGGCTTTTCTAGACCAATACTTCAAAGAATCCCACAAAGAGAGGGACATATACTACGACAGTGGAAAGTTATACAAGTACGAAGTCAATTACACTACTTTGGAAAAAGCTTGTGTCTCCCTTTTCTGGGTCACCCAAAAGCTGCAGCATTACATGCCTGCCTTTCCCATCAAATTTGTAATGGGAATGGATCCTACCAAGTACTTGCTCAAAAATCTTTCTTTGTCCAACCGAATGGCCCGTTGGTTGTTGCTTCTAGCCAAATTTGATATTGCGTATGTTACGCAGAAGTTCATGAAAGGAAGATCCATCTTTGACTATCATGTAGACTACCCTATGGAAGAAGCCAACGCCTGGATTTCTGAGTTCTTGGATGAGAATATCCTTTGTACCTCCCAATAAGACCTTCTATGGTAAATGTTCTTCGATGGCACCGCCAGCAAAAAGGGGTATGGCATTGGTATTCTCCTAATTGCCCCTAATGACTCTCTACCATCAAGATGGATTTCCTCTGCACCAATAATATGACTGAATACATGGCATGTACGGTAGTCATTAAAGTCGCTATCAAGAAAGGAATTTGATACTCGATTGTTTATAGGGACTCATCCCTCATCATCGGTCAAGTGCTCAGAAAATGGAAAGTCAAGAACGAGAAACTCTTACCCTTCCATGCCAACCTAGAAGATCTAGCCTTTCAATTCAAAGATATTACCTTCCACTACCTGCCTCGAGCAAAGAACAACCTAGCCGAAGCCCTTGATACCTTAGCCTCCATAGTTGACATGCCATAGGGAATAACAATGACCCCCTTCTTAGTTCAAAAGAAAGACAAACCAACCCAATTTTACCATGTTGAGCTCGTCGTGGAGGAAAATCCTGAAATGGTCGACCACTGGTACTATGATATTCGGTGCCTCCTCAAATATGGTAGGTATCTCTAAGGCTCTCTGACAAGAAAGACCGAGCAACTCTCCACAGACTGACGTCACACCCCGCATAATTCTGGCGTCGACCGCCACCAAAAGTAAGCCGGGCGTGAGGAAATAAACTACCATTCTTTGCATGAGATTGATTTGAGACATATTAAATTAATCAACAAGATAAATGATAATGAATCCCAAAAGATAAACCATTAAACTAAGCAATAAAAGATCCATCTCCATACAAAACTCAAAGTAAATCCAATCTCTAATAATATGAAAATGAATAACCTGCAACTGAATCCAGTGAAATAACTGAATAAAACCCAAACAACTTTGGAATTGAATGGACAAATGAAAAGCATAAACTGTTTCTCAAAGTAAATATGAAGGAATGGAAAACTAAACTAAATCAATACACATAAGGTAGAGAAAATCCAATGGCACCTCCAAGCAAATCTTCAAACATTTCTATGTAGCTTCTTCGAATATTATTTCTTGAAAAGTTAGTCAACGCACGAGGTCAGAGCCTCGAGTAAGAATACACACTACTCCCCTCATATAGGGTCCGTGAACCCAAACAATAGCATTATACGCAATAAATATCACAATAGAATATTTTAATTATGACTATAATTAAACGCAAGACAGATAAATATCTACCCCCCCTCCCCCCCAAAAAAAAAAAATATTCATATAAAACCACATCAATATAATTTTAATTATCCCACAGTCCCAAAGTGTCAATTTAATTAAATTAACCACATGTATGATTCTTATCACTTTATTATTAGGTGTGAAGGTCCTCCAGTCTCGGGTGGTTCTCCCACCAAAATATATTATTATATCGGTCCTCCCGCCACCTGTGATTTCTCCACCAAAATACACATCCCCTCGCCAAAATGCTAGCTAGTCCGTTTAAACTGTCGACCCATGCTACATGATGAGGTTCCGCACACGACACGACATAAAATGCCCGCTAGCCTGTTTAAACTGTCGGCCCTCGCTGATTATGTCGGCAATATATTTTAATACCTGTTTTATATCTTAGGTATTAAATGCTCAATTATCAAAATTAACAAATTACCCTATCCTTTTAATTGATGTGACATCCTCAAAATATCGCTTAGTCCCATACTTAAGAGTCCTCAGGTCACCAATACGTCCTACCCGATGTACATGATGATTTTCTAACATAAATCTCGATCTAGTCTCATGCCTAGGCTCGCGTAACGACGATAAAGTATAAAAAATTAGCCCACCCCCAACATAATAAAGTCGTAATAATCTACCTTTACCAGTCTCATACCTAGAAGGCGTAAATTATCAAAAAGCATACCCACTAGTCCCATACCTAGAAGGCATCCTAAAATATAGGTAGAGCAAAAATAACTAACAACCCGTCGTCACAGTGGTAATTTAATAATACCAACAAGTCACACAAACAAGCATAATTAATCAACGTATAAAACTATGCATAATAGTCCAATTCAATGAAATCTTAATTTAATTATCACATCGTCACAAACACCCAATTAATTCCATTTAATTATTTTAAATTAAATACATCGAGATTTCGTCATTAATACATCATATTTTCAATTTCATTATCTCTACAGAATTTACACGAGTTATACGTCCCCCAAATTTATTTAATTCAAAACCAAGGTTTTTATACAGCACCCTATACCAATAAAATCCAAAATCCACTCATCAATCCTACCTACCCAAGGGTTATGAAAATTATTCAGATTAGAAGATTTAATAAAAATAGTCCCATAATCAGCGTCCACTTTCTCTAATTAAGTTACTAATTGATTTTAATAAAAAAAAAATACATGATTAAGGGTGTAGGGGACACTTAAAATGCATAATACTAAAGAAAAAGAATAGAGTATTCATGTCTGAGATTAAGTTGAAGAAAAACTAGTAGCATGGTCGGATTCCTGTCGAAAAATTAACAAATAAGTGATCTTTGACAAACTTTATTAAACTCCATAGAAGCCTTCAAAACTTGTGACAAAAATGTGACAACTCGCTCCAAATAATAATGGGTGGCCAGCCCTATACTACATAAATCAGGTATTTCAGATGGTACAGTCACAACATCAACAACTAAACACAGTAATATAAGGCTAACTACCCGAAATCATAAAGTGCGAATCGCAAAAAAATTTAAAACTTCTATTTACAACAACAACAAAACCAATAATGCATACACCCAACAATAAACATCTATCTATAATGTGGAAAGTGCATGCTCCAGATAATGAAACAGTACAATACATTGTACAACAAAAATCCCAACAATGAAATACCCGAATATGCTGTCGGGTAACAGACAATACAATAATCAGATAATTAAAAGATGAAAGTGTTAATCTATAACACTTGAATACTAACTCAATACAACTGAATCCTAATCTAGATATACAAAGATAGGAATCGACTAAAACCAAGTGCCGCAACAGTCCGCTACTGCCACAGCTCCACAAATCCTGAATGGAGGAATACAAAAGGCGTCCTTGCGGGGGAACACCTGAAGGAATACAATATATATATGCATGGGGGAGGAGAAATATAAACGGGTCAGAACCCGAGTGTGAAAAACAGTTTATAGCAAGTGTATTAAAATGCATAATAATTATAAATGCATTATTACATGATTTAGCTGGAATCGAACACTCCCAAAAACTTCAACTCACCTCTCATCTAAAGCGCGCACTAAGCGGATGCACGTGACTCCAAAAAGGATGTTCGATTCTAATTAGGTAAGAGGATTCTAACTTAAACCCAAATAAAGTATTTAAGTGAAACCATCTAACCTATCACCCGATTCTACACCTAGTCCATTTCTAATAGTTATAAATATTAACTTTAATATAAACGTTACGCTTATCTTTATAATGTTCTTTTGTTGAACATATAAAGTTACATGATCCAATCATGCTACATCATCACAATACATCAACAATATCATGTACTAGATTTATTCTAGTGATGCCAAAATAAGGCAAGAAACCATAAATAATAATAATAATAAATGAGTTATTAGCATCAAGAACTAAGGACTAAACTCCTCCCAATTTTCAACACGGTACTGCGTTTCGTGCGTGGGACGTCTCGCCGAGGCGAAATCCAAACAAGGAACCCCCCCGTTACACTACTCCTGACCGTATCGATCCTCGGGGCTCATTATGCCCTCAATGCAAGATGCACGTAACTCAATTGATTAGTAACCAATTTTAATTAATTAATATTCCCAATTCTCAACAGTACATGACGTTTCATGCGTGGGACGTCTCGCCGAAGCGAAATCCAAACAAGGAACCCCCCCGTTACACTACTCCTGGCACTGTCGATCGTCGGGATAGGTGATAGATATATAATATAATATAATGATGAGCATTAAGGACTATACTTATCCCCAAGTTCCAACATTACACTGCGGTTCGTGCGTGGGACGTCTCGCCGAAGCGAAATCCAAACAAGGAACCCCCCCCCGATACACTAATCCTGGAAATGTAGGTCATTAAGGTCGGTTATTCCCTTGACACCCAAATACAAACACAAGTAAATAATAACCATCCAACCGAGCTATAACTCGAAGGACGCAGGCTCACATGCTATCATCATCCAGCAGCCCATAAACGTAGCAAACTGGGGTCACCTAGTGGGGTTCAACGACACCCACCTCGTGATCAACTCACGCACACACGTCCGGGAAGCGGTCATAGTTCCTAACCGGCAAGTGAGAGCGTCACATACCCCGACCTCTCACCCCCAAAATAAGTAAATATATATATATATATGTCATTTTCTGACCACAAAGGATGAGTATGACCTGGGGAATATCCACACCCTGCATATTTGTCAGGATGCTCACCCTCAACGCACGAAACTTCCCAATGATAGCAAGGAGGGGGTATGCTTAACATGTATATACACCATATATAAGGTCTACATACATCCCACATAATAAAGATACACAATTATATAAGGTATACCTGAAACATCACATTCATGTTTATTATACGCACTTAGGCGCAGTTAAATTACATCATAGTTTAGTATACTCTCTCATGATACACTAATCGTTAATACTCACACATTTACCCCACTTAGTATACGCTATACAATTCTCGCTTGAAGCTCTCATGTCGCTGCAAATAATGAATTTCTTTTCAATACACTTTAGTTAGGGATATTCTATATCCTATTGCACCTTAATGCATTTCTCACATTGTGAGATATCTCCCAATCGATCATTAATAAGGATATTTCCATATCCAAAAGCGCATCAGATAGCATTAGTAAACACTCACTCATAATAGGGTTCATTTCATTTAAGAATCCTTTTAAAGTTATCCCAAATGAAAGTGGGCTCCCCCACTTAGAAGATACCAAATTCTCTAATCGGAAATCCCCAAATTAAGTCTACATGACTCCAATGATCTCTTGTAGGGGAAACTCTCTAAAAGTCTCCAAAACATAATCCAAACATCTCCTATAGAGATCCCCGATCGATAGCCTCGAATAAAACGGAAAAAAATTTTCCTTAGAAAAACTTTCCCTCAAAAGCCCTGTTTCCGAATCGATTCGGGCCTAATCCGAATCGATTCGGCCCAGCGAATCGATTCGGCCAGGAAGGCGAATCGATTCGGGTCATCAGACCTGGGACTCTGCCTCAGGCCGAATCGATTAGGCTGGAGTCCGATTCGATTCGGTCACCAAGACCTGGGCACCTGTATATTTCCGAATCGATTCGGCTAGGGGGCCGAATCGATGGGGCCGAATCGATTCGGTCCTGCTGAACCTCGAAAATGGCTACTGTTTTAAGTAGCCAAAATACCCAAAAATCATTCTAATGGTTTTCTCTCCATTTCTCTTCAACCCAATCACAAATATAACATTAATATTCATCCTAGAATACATAAAAACTACTTTCTAACCTTAAATCCATTAAATACACTACAAATCTAAGGTTTTTCCCAAAAGTTAGGTTTTAACATTTTAAACCTAAAACCCAAAAATCAATCCACAAATCATGCAATAAATGTTACACAACAATTATTTAGCAAGTTTAATCACTTGCCTCGAGTTCGTAGGGTCTGAATCCACCGGAAAATCCGCTTTCTCCCTCTTTCTCCTTCCTTATCTTCTTCTTTCTTCTTCTCTCTTCTTTCTTTCCTTTTCTCTTTCTCTCTCTTTTGGGAGAAATATCTCCTATAGGCTTTTTAAGCCTAAATCCGAAAATACACATCTTTAAATGATAATACACACTTTAAATGACTCGGTGACTTTAATTCGAGTCAAACGGTCCTAATTTATTTCGGAACCCAAATAGACCCCAAGTACAGTCATTTCGACTTTCTCGACCCTTCCGAAAACAATGGTACCCTCAGAAATTCCATTCGAAACACTTTCTAACCACTCCAAATCCTGACCTCAATTGCCAATTTTATTATTTCTCCAATAAAATATTATTTATCTCTCTCGAAATAAATAAATCATCGTCACCAAGACCTCGGGTTGTTACAAACTCCCCCACTTACAAGAATTTCGTCCTCAAAATTTAGCTAAGCCTAATTCTCCCAAAGCTCAACTAGTCCTAATCTACCCATTATTACTAATCCTTTCTCCAAACTTCTAACTTCCCACGACGAATTGATTTAATTTACTTTATTATTAAGCTAATTATGAAGTAAACAAAACTTATTTCCATAACAAGGGCTCCCATACACCCTTTATAATTGAGCTTTATGCTCACAACCATCATAATGAGGCTTTAGTTGCCTCGAAAGTTCCACATTTCCAACAATAAGTAAGACTAAAATTTTAGTAGGAAAAATTTGAATGGTCCAAAGAAATAACTCCTGTCAATTCCTGACGATCGCCAATTTCGTGCGGGGGACGTCTCGCAAAAGCGAAATCCAAACAAGGAACCCTCCCAATACACTACTGTGTGACGACGTCGGGGATTGAGAGTTTGTTAGATCCGGACTAGAGTTTGAAAACATTTTAGTGAAAAATTTAGTTTGAAAGGGCCCGAAGGCCGATAAAAGTTTTATCTTGAAAATAGTCTATTTTGAAAAAGATTATATATATATACATATTCTAATATAAAATGCCTTATGTCCAACACAAGGTCTTTTAATTTATCATATGCATAACATATAGCTCACAAATATCATCATAATTAGGAGCTAAAATTTTACCTGCGTCCCATCAAACCACAATCACTTCAAACATAAACAACATCTTACATCATCACAATATACTGCCATATATAAGGCAATTCCATATTTGGAATACAACAATTTCAATAGTCTATCATGACTTCATAAAAAGAAGTAACTTCTATCATTACTACTTACCACCATAACCAAGATAATAGAATAAGAGCATATCTTGCTCAAAATTTCCCCCTTTAGGGTCATTACCTACCATACATAAACAAAAGGGCTAAAGCACTACCCGATTCGTATATATCTCCCATACGATATTTCCAAAACTTCATATAGTAATAATCCCAATAGTAAGGAAAATTACTTACAACATCCATCTCTAGTCCGATTGCCCATCCTCATCAATAGGCTCCCAAACATAGTCCCCCGGTCTAAAGCGACCTCGAATCTGCTGTAGGGGTTGCACTTCCAAAATTTCATCAAATCGCGGTCCTTTACCTCTTTGAGGACAATCTCTATTTTTGTGACATGTTTCTTTGCAAAAGAAACACTTGCCCATAAACTCTTTCTGCCCACTCGCATTACTGGCGCTCTCTTTGCCAAACTTACTTGATGAACTCGAATCTCCAAAGTTCTTACTCTCTTGAGAACGAAAACGATATTCTCGACACTTTAATAGTGCCGCATTTACGACCTCGATGAAAGTCATTAACTTAGGGCCTTCTAACAAATGTTGTTGGATTTTCCAATCTAAACCTCGAACAAACTTTGATATACGTTTCTCTTCCGTATTTACCTCATTAGGTACTAATCTCGCCCATAGAGAAAAATCTTTTTCATAATCTTCCACCGTCCTATTTCCTTGAAAAATTCCCATATCCTGCGTAGAGGAAAGCAAATACCTTTGATCAAAAAGTCCCCAAAATTCTTTGATAGGAAAAGTATCTCTTTGTTCCGATGTGGTGACAAACTCCCACCATTGAAGAGCTGCACCCGACAACTTAAAGGTGACTAAAAATTTCTTCTGCACCTCACTACACTCAACCATACGAAGATGCCTTAGCATACTATTTTTCCATGTACTTGTAGCCATTGCATCAACTCCCCCTGCAAACTCGGGAGGATGCCCCTTACTAAAATCTTCCTTCACTCTCTCCCAAAAGGACAATCCTAAATGGGGTGGGGCTGCTCGAGCGGCAGGTTGCTGAGCCATCATAGAAACGGCCGCAGTTAATGCTTGTGCCACTATATTGGCAACATCATCCGTAGTCATGTTCCTTTGAGGCAATTCTTTCCTTGCCTTAGCTGAACGACCTCCCTTCGGTGGCATCTGAAACAAGAACAATTGTATCAGAACGCCTTTCAAATATTTTCGATTCACAGAAAGATATGGACGTATGAATGTAACCGTCCTAGTAATAAGGCTCTATACCAAGAACGCTTACGGAAGATCGTAGTAACGCACACAGATCCTAAAGACACTAGAACCTGATGCTCTGATACCATCTGTGACAACCCGCTCCAAATAATAACGGGTGGCCAACCCTATACTACATAAATCAGGTATTTCAGATGGTACAGTCTCAACATCAACAACTAAACACAGTAATATAAGGCTAACTACCCGAAATCATAAAGTGCGAATCGCCAAAAAATTTAAAACTTCTATTTACAACAACAACAAAACCAATAATGCATACACCCAACAATAAACATCTATCTATAATGTGGAAAGTGCATGCTCCAGATAATGAAACAGTACAATACATTGTACAACAAAAATCCCAACAATGAAATACCCGAATATGCTGTCGGGTAACAGACAATACAATAATCAGATAATTAAAAGATGAAAGTGTTAATCTATAACACTTGAATACTAACTCAATACAACTGAATCCTAATCTAGATATACAAAGATAGGAATCGACTAAAACCAAGTGCCGCAACAGTCCGCTACTGCCACAGCTCCACAAATCCTGAATGGAGGAATAAAAAAGGCGTCCTTGCGGGGGAACACCTGAAGGAATACAATATATATATGCATGGGGGAGGAGAAATATAAACGGGTCAGAACCCGAGTGTGAAAAACAGTTTATAGCAAGTGTATTAAAATGCATAATAATTATAAATGCATTATTACATGATTTAGCTGGAATCGAACACTCCCAAAAACTTCAACTCACCTCTCATCTAAAGCGCGCACTAAGAGGATGCACGTGACTCCAAAAAGGATGTTCGATTCTAATTAGGTAAGAGGATTCTAACTTAAACCCAACTAAAGTATTTAAGTGAAACCATCTAACCTATCACCCGATTCTACACCTAGTCCATTTCTAATAGTTATAAATATTAACTTTAATATGAACGTTACGCTTATCTTTATAATGTTCTTTTGTTGAACATATAAAGTTACATGATCCAATCATGCTACATCATCACAATACATCAACAATATCATGTACTAGATTTATTCTAGTGATGCCAAAATAAGGCAAGAAACCATAAATAATAATAATAATAAATGAGTTATTAGCATCAAGAACTAAGGACTAAACTCCTCCCAATTTTCAACACGGTACTGCGTTTCGTGCGTGGGACGTCTCGCCGAGGCGAAATCCAAACAAGGAACCCCCCCGTTACACTACTCCTGACCGCATCGATCCTCGGGGATCATTATGCCCTCAATGCAAGATGCACGTAACTCAATTGATTAGTAACCAATTTTAATTAATTAACATTCCCAATTCTCAACAGTACACGGCGTTTCATGCGTGGGACGTCTCGCCGAAGCGAAATCCAAACAAGGAACCCCCCCGTTACACTACTCCTGGCACTGTCGATCGTCGGGATAGGTGATAGATATATAATATAATATAATATAATGATGAGCATTAAGGACTAAACTTATCCCCAAGTTCCAACATTACACTGCGGTTCGTGCGTGGGACGTCTCGCCGAAGCGAAATCCAAACAAGGAACCCCCCCCCCCCCCGATACACTAATCCTGGAAATGTAGGTCATTAAGGTCGGTTATGCCCTTGACACCCAAATACAAACACAAGTAAATAATAACCATCCAACCGAGATATAACTCGAAGGACGCAGGCTCACATGCTATCATCATCCAGCAGCCCATAAACGTAGCAAACTGGGGTCACCTAGTGGGGTTCAACGACACCCATCTCGTGATCAACTCATGCACACACGTCCGGGAAGCGGTCATAGTTCCTAACCGGCAAGTGAGAGCGTCACATACCCCGACCTCTCACCCCCAAAATAAGTAAATATATATATATATATATATGTCATTTTCTGACCACAAAGGACGACTTTGACCTGGGGAATATCCACACCCTGCATATTTGTCAGGATGCTCACCCTCAACGCACGAAACTTCCCAATGATAGCAAGGAGGGGGTATGCTTAACATGTATATACACCATATATAAGGTCTACATACATCCCACATAATAAAGATACACCATTATATAAGGTATACCTGAAACATCACATTCATGTTTATTATACGCACTTAGGCGCAGTTAAATTACATCATAGTTTAGTATACTCTCTCATGATACACTAATCGTTAATACTCACACATTTACCCCACTTAGTATACGCTATACAATTATCGCTTGAAGCTCTCATGTCGCTGCAAATAATGAATTGCTTTTCAATACACTTTAGTTAGGGATATTCTATATCCTATTGCACCTTAATGCATTTCTCACATTATGAGATATCTCCCAATCGATCATTAATAAGGATATTTCCATATCCAAAAGCGCATCAGATAGCATTAGTAAACATTCACTCATAATAGGGTTCATTTCATTTAAGAATCCTTTTAAAGTTATCCCAAATGAAAGTGGGCTCCCCCACTTAGAAGATACCAAATTCTCTAATCGGAAATCCCCAAATTAAGTCTACATGACTCCAATGATCTCTTGTAGGGGAAACTCTCTAAAAGTCTCCAAAACATAATCCAAATATCTCCTATAGAGATACCCGATCGATAGCCTCGAATAAAACGGAAAGAAATTTTCCTGAGAAAAACTCTCCCTCAAAAGCCCTGTTTCCGAATCGATTCGGGCCTAATCCGAATTGATTCGGCCCAGCGAATCGATTCGCCCAGGAAGGCGAATCGATTCGGGTCATCAGACCTGGGACTCTGCCTCAGGCCGAATCGATTCGGCTGGAGTCCGAATCGATTCGGTCACCAAGACCTGGGCACCTGCATATTTCCGAATCGATTCGGCTAGGGGGCCGAATCGATTCGGTCCTGCTGAACCTCGAAAATGGCTACTGTTTTAAGTAGCCAAAATACCCAAAAATCATTCTAATGGTTTTCTCTCCATTTCTCTTCAACCCAATCACAAATATAACATTAATATTCATCCTAGAATACATAAAAACTACTTTCTAACCTTAAATCCATTAAATACACTACAAATCTAAGGTTTTTCCCAAAAGTTAGGTTTTAACATTTTAAACCTAAAACCCAAAAATCAATCCACAAATCATGCAATAAATGGTACACATCAATTATTTAGCAAGTTTAATCACTTGCCTCGAGTTCGTAGGGTCTGAATCCACCGGAAAATCCGCTTTCTCCCTCTTTCTCCTTCCTTATCTTCTTCTTTCTTTCCTTTTCTCTTTCTCTCTCTTTTGGGAGAAATATCTCCTATAGGCTTTTTAAGCCTAAATCCGAAAATACACATCTTTAAATGATAATACACACTTTAAATGACTCGGTGACTTTAATTCGAGTCAAACGGTCCTAATTTATTTCGAAACCCAAATAGACCCCAAGTACAGTCATTTCGACTTTCTCGACCCTTCCGGAAACAATGGTACCCTCAGAAATTCCATTCGAAACACTTTCTAACCACTCCAAATTCTGACCTCAATTGCCAATTTTATTATTTCTCCAATAAAATATTATTTATCTCTCCCGAAATAAATAAATCATCGTCACCAAGACCTCGGGTTGTTACAAACTCCCCCACTTACAAGAATTTCGTCCTCGAAATTTAGCTAAGCCTAATTCTCCCAAAGCTCAACTAGTCCTAATCTACCCATTATTACTAATCCTTTCTCCAAACTTCTAACTTCCCACGACGAATTGATTTAATTTACTTTATTATTAAGCTAATTATGAAGTAAACAAAACTTATTTCCATAACAAGGGCGCCCATACACCCTTTATAATTGAGCTTTATGCTCACAACCATCATAATGAGGCTTTAGTTGCCTCGAAAGTTCCACATTTCCAACAATAAGTAAGACTAAAATTTTAGTAGGAAAAATTTGAATGGTCCAAAGAAATAACTCCTGTCAATTCCTGACGATCGCCAATTTCGTGCGGGGGACGTCTCGCAAAAGCGAAATCTAAACAAGGAACCCTCCCAATACACTACTGTGTGACGACGTCGGGGATTGAGAGTTTGTTAGATCCGGACTAGAGTTTGAAAACATTTTAGTGAAAAATTTAGTTTGAAAGGGCCCGAAGGCCGATAAAAGTTTTATCTTGAAAATAGTCTATTTTGAAAAAGATTATATATATATACATATTCTAATATAAAATGCCTTATGTCCAACACAAGGTCTTTTAATTTATCATATGCATAACATATAGCTCACAAATATCATCATAATTAGGAGCTAAAATTTTACCTGCGTCCCATCAAACCACAATCACTTCAAACATAAACAACATCTTACATCATCACAATATACTGCCATATATAAGGCAATTCCATATTTGGAATACAACAATTTCAATAGTCTATCATGACTTCATAAAAAGAAGTAGCTTCTATCATTACTACTTACCACCATAACCAAGATAATAGAATAAGAGCATATCTTGCTCAAAATTTCCCCCTTTAGGGTCATTACCTACCATACATAAACAAAAGGGCTAAAGCACTACCCGATTCGTATATATCTCCCATACGATATTTCCAAAACTTCATATAGTAATAATCCCAATAGTAAGGAAAATTACTTACAACATCCATCTCTAGTCCGATTGCCCATCCTCATCAATAGGCTCCCAAACATAGTCCCCCGGTCTAAAGCGACCTCGAATCTGCTGTAGGGGTTGCACTTCCAAAATTTCATCAAATCGCGGTCCTTTACCTCTTTGAGGACAATCTCTATTTTTGTGACCTGTTTCTTTGCAAAAGAAACACTTGCCCATAAACTATTTCTGCCCACTCGCATTACTGGCGCTCTCTTTGCCAAACTTACTTGATGAACTCGAATCTCCAAAGTTCTTACTCTCTTGAGAACGAAAACGATATTCTCGACACTTTAATAGTGCCGCATTTACGACCTCGATGAAAGTCATTAACTTAGGGCCTTCTAACAAATGTTGTTGGATTTTCCAATCTAAACCTCGAACAAACTTTGATATACGTTTCTCTTCCGTATTTACCTCATTAGGTACTAATTTCGCCCATAGAGAAAAATCTTTTTCATAATCTTCCACCGTCCTATTTCCTTGAAAAATTCCCATATCCTGCGTAGAGGAAAGCAAATACCTTTGATCAAAAAGTCCCCAAAATTCTTTGATAGGAAAAGTATCTCTTTGTTCCGATGTGGTGACAAACTCCCACCATTGAAGAGCTGCACCCGACAACTTAAAGGTGACTAAAAATTTCTTCTGCACCTCACTACACTCAACCATACGAAGATGCCTTAGCATACTATTTTTCCATGTACTTGCAGCCATTGCATCAACTCCCCCTGCAAACTCGGGAGGATGCCCCTTACTAAAATCTTCCTTCACTCTCTCCCAAAAGGACAATCCTAAATGGGGTGGGGCTGCTCGAGCGGCAGGTTGCTGAGCCATCGTAGAAACGGCCGCAGTTACTGCTTGTGCCACTATATTGGCAACATCATCCGTAGTCATGTTCCTTTGAGGCAATTCTTTCCTTGCCTTAGCTGAACGACCTCCCTTCGGTGGCATCTGAAACAAGAACAATTGTATCAGAACGCCTTTCAAATATTTTCGATTCACAGAAAGATATGGACGTATGAATGTAACCGTCCTAGTAATAAGGCTCTATACCAAGAACGCTTACGGAAGATCGTAGTAACGCACACAGATCCTAAAGACACTAGAACCTGATGCTCTGATACCATCTGTGACAACCCGCTCCAAATAATAACGGGTGGCCAACCCTATACTACATAAATCAGGTATTTCAGATGGTACAGTCTCAACATCAACAACTAAACACAGTAATATAAGGCTAACTACCCGAAATCATAAAGTGCGAATCGCCAAAAAATTTAAAACTTCTATTTACAACAACAACAAAACCAATAATGCATACACCCAACAATAAACATCTATCTATAATGTGGAAAGTGCATGCTCCAGATAATGAAACAGTACAATACATTGTACAACAAAAATCCCAACAATGAAATACCCGAATATGCTGTCGGGTAACAGACAATACAATAATCAGATAATTAAAAGATGAAAGTGTTAATCTATAACACTTGAATACTAACTCAATACAACTGAATCCTAATCTAGATATACAAAGATAGGAATAGACTAAAACCAAGTGCCGCAACAGTCCGCTACTGCCACAGCTCCACAAATCCTGAATGGAGGAATAAAAAAGGCGTCCTTGCGGGGGAACACCTGAAGGAATACAATATATATATGCATGGGGGAGGAGAAATATAAACGGGTCAGAACCCGAGTGTGAAAAACAGTTTATAGCAAGTGTATTAAAATGCATAATAATTATAAATGCATTATTACATGATTTAGCTAGAATCGAACACTCCCAAAAACTTCAACTCACCTCTCATCTAAAGCGCGCACTAAGCGGATGCACGTGACTCCAAAAAGGATGTTCGATTCTAATTAGGTAAGAGGATTCTAACTTAAACCCAAATAAAGTATTTAAGTGAAACCATCTAACCTATCACCCGATTCTACACCTAGTCCATTTCTAATAGTTATAAATATTAACTTTAATATAAACGTTACGCTTATCTTTATAATGTTCTTTTGTTGAACATATAAAGTTACATGATCCAATCATGCTACATCATCACAATACATCAACAATATCATGTACTAGATTTATTCTAGTGATGCCAAAATAAGGCAAGAAACCATAAATAATAATAATAATAAATGAGTTATTAGCATCAAGAACTAAGGACTAAACTCCTCCCAATTTTCAACACGGTACTGCGTTTCGTGCGTGGGACGTCTCGCCGAGGCGAAATCCAAACAAGGAACCCCCCCGTTACACTACTCCTGACCGCATCGATCCTCGGGGATCATTATGCCCTCAATGCAAGATGCACGTAACTCAATTGATTAGTAACCAATTTTAATTAATTAACATTCCCAATTCTCAACAGTACACGGCGTTTCATGCGTGGGACGTCTCGCCGAAGCGAAATCCAAACAAGGAACCCCCCCGTTACACTACTCCTGGCACTGTCGATCGTCGGGATAGGTGATAGATATATAATATAATATAATATAATGATGAGCATTAAGGACTAAACTTATCCCCAAGTTCCAACATTACACTGCGGTTCGTGCGTGGGACGTCTCGCCGAAGCGAAATCCAAACAAGGAACCCCCCCGATACACTAATCCTGGCAATGTAGGTCATTAAGGTCGGTTATGCCCTTGACACCCAAATACAAACACAAGTAAATAATAACCATCCAACCGAGCTATAACTCGAAGGACGCAGGCTCACATGTTATCATCATCCAGCAGCCCATAAACGTAGCAAACTGGGGTCACCTAGTGGGGTTCAACGACACCCACCTCGTGATCAACTCACGCACACACGTCCGGGAAGCGGTCATAGTTCCTAACCGGCAAGTGAGAGCGTCACATACCCCGACCTCTCACCCCCAAAATAAGTAAATATATATATATATATGTCATTTTCTGACCACAAAGGACGACTATGACCTGGGGAATATCCGCACTCTGCATATTTGTCAGGATGCTCACCCTCAACGCACGAAACTTCCCAATGATAGCAAGGAGGGGGTATGCTTAACATGTATATACACCATATATAAGGTCTACATACATCCCACATAATAAAGATACACCATTATATAAGGTATACCTGAAACATCACATTCATGTTTATTATACGCACTTAGGCGCAGTTAAATTACATCATAGTTTAGTATACTCTCTCATGATACACTAATCGTTAATACTCACACATTTACCCCACTTAGTATACGCTATACAATTCTCGCTTGAAGCTCTCATGTCGCTGCAAATAATGAATTGCTTTTCAATACACTTTAGTTAGGGATATTATATATCCTATTGCACCTTAATGCATTTCTCACATTGTGAGATATCTCCCAATCGATCATTAATAAGGATATTTCCATATCCAAAAGCGCATCAGATAGCATTAGTAAACATTCACTCATAATAGGGTTCATTTCATTTAAGAATCCTTTTAAAGTTATCCCAAATGAAAGTGGGCTCCCCCACTTAGAAGATACCAAATTCTCTAATCGAAAATCCCCAAATTAAGTCTACATCACTCCAATGATCTCTTGTAGGGGAAACTCTCTAAAAGTCTCCAAAACATAATCCAAATATCTCCTATAGAGATCCCTAATCGATAGCCTCGAATAAAACGGAAAGAAATTTTCCTTAGAAAAACTTTCCCTCAAAAGCCCTGTTTCCGAATCGATTCGGGCCAAATCCGAATCGATTCGGCCCAGCGAATCGATTCGGGTCATCAGACCTGGGACTCTGCCTCAGGCCGAATCGATTCGGCTGGAGTCCGAATCGATTCGGTCACCAAGACCTGGGCACCTGCATATTTCCGAATCGATTCGGCTAGGGGCCGAATCGATTCGGTCCTGCTGAACCTCGAAAATGGCTACTGTTTTAAGTAGCCAAAATACCCAAAAATCATTCTAATGGTTTTCTCTCCATTTCTCTTCAACCCAATCACAAATATAACATTAATATTCATCCTAGAATACATAAAAACTACTTTCTAACCTTAAATCCATTAAATACACTACAAATCTAAGGTTTTTCCCAAAAGTTAGGTTTTAACATTTTAAACCTAAAACCCAAAAATCAATCCACAAATCATGCAATAAATGGTACACAACAATTATTTAGCAAGTTTAATCACTTGCCTCGAGTTCGTAGGGTCTGAATCCACCGAAAAATCCGCTTTCTCCCTCTTTCTCCTTCCTTATCTTCTTCTTTCTTCTTCTCTCTTCTTTCTTTCCTTTTCTCTTTCTCTCTCTTTTGGGAGAAATATCTCCTATAGGCTTTTTAAGCCTAAATCTGAAAATACACATCTTTAAATGATAATACACACTTTAAATGACTTGGTGACTTTAATTCGAGTCAAACGGTCCTAATTTATTTCGGAACCCAAATAGACCCCAAGTACAGTCATCTCGACTTTCTCGACCCTTCCGGAAACAATGGTACCCTCAGAAATTCCATTCGAAACACTTTCTAACCACTCCAAATTCTGACCTCAATTGCCAATTTTATTATTTCTCCAATAAAATATTATTTATCTCTCCCGAAATAAATAAATCATCGTCACCAAGACCTCGGGTTGTTACAAACTCCTCCACTTACAAGAATTTCGTCCTCGAAATTTAGCTAAGCCTAATTCTCCCAAAGCTCAACTAGTCCTAATCTACCCATTATTACTAATCCTTTCTCCAAACTTCTAACTTCCCACGACGAATTGATTTAATTTACTTTATTATTAAGCTAATTATATAGTAAATAAAACTTATTTCCATAACAAGGGCGCCCGTACACCCTTTATAATTGAGCTTTATGCTCACAACCATCGTAATGAGGCTTTAGTTGCCTCGAAAGTAACGACGTACCACATGGTCTCGCAAATCACCACGCGATTCTATTTCTGATAATCTTCGTAAGACATAAATCCTCAAATCAAATCACACCGTTGCATCAATATAAGAGATACCCAAAATTTATACTAATGATCTTCCATATATCTAACGTCTCCAAAATCAACTCTGAGGATACTCACATAAGGCTTACTAAATCTAAACTCAATGCCCACAACATCCTTAACACAAAATTATATATCTCCAAGAAACACAACTAACACGTATGCTAGACCCTCAACCTTAAGGAGTACGAATCAATAAAGGGAATCAAAGATCGATAACGCATAAGCTAAACGAACTTATAACCTACGAGACGTAAGAATATGCTCTGATACCATCTGTCACACCCCGCATAATTCTGGAATCGGCCGCCATCAAAACTAAGTAGGGCGTGAGTAAATAAAATACCATTCTTAGCATGAGACAAATATGACACATATAAAATTAATCCACACGATAAATGATAATCAATTCCAAAAGATAAACCATCCAACTAAGAGATAAAAGATCCATCTCCACGCTAGACTGAAAGTAAATCCAGTCTCTAATAATATGAAACTGAATAATCTCCAACTGAATCCAATGAAATAACTAAATAAAACCCACACCACTTTAGAATCGAATGGCCCAATCAAAACCAAAAACTCTCTCAAAGTAAATATAAAGGAATGGAAAACTAAACTAAATAAATACACATAAGGTAGAGCAACTCCAACTGCACCTCCAAGTAAATATTCAAACATTTATATGCATCTTCTCTAAATACTATTTCCTGAAAAGTTAGCCAATGCACGAGGTCAGATCCCCGAGCATGAATACACACTACTCCACTCAAATAGGGTTCGTGAACCCAGACAATAGCATTATATGCAATAAATATCAAAATATAATAATTTAATCACGAATACAGTTAAACGCAAGGAAGATAAATATCTAACCACCCCCAAATATTGATATAAAACCACACTAATATCATTTTAATTATGCCACACTCTCAAAGTGTCAATTTAATTAAATTAACCACATGTAAGATTCTTCTAACTTTATTATTAGGTATGGAGGTCCTCCCGCCTCGGATGGTTCTCCCACCAAAATATATTATTACAACGGTCCTCCCGCCACGGGTGATTTCTCGACCAAAATACACATCCCCTCGCCAAAACGCCAACTGGTCCGTTTAAACTATCGACCCCTACTACATGATGAGGTTCCACACACGACACGACATAAAATTCCGGCTGGCCCGTTTAAACTTTCAGGCCTCGCTGATTATGTCGCTAATATATTTTAATACCCATTTTATTATCTTAGGTATTAAATTCTCAATTTCTCAATTATCAAAACTAACAAATTACCCCACCCTTTTAATCGATGTGAGATCTTCAAAATATCCCTTAGTACCATACCTAAGGGTCCCCAACTCACCAATACGTCCTACCCTATGTATAGGATGGATTTATAACATAAATCTCGACCTAGTCTCATGCTTAGGCAAGCGTAACGACGATAAAGTATTAAAAATCAACCCACCCCTGATATAATAAAGTCATAATAATCAACCCTCATAGTCCTATACCTAGAAGGTGTAAATGATCAAAAGGCCTACCCACTAGTCCCATACCTAGAAGGCATCCTAAAATATACGGAGAACTAAAATAACCAACAACCCATCGTCACAATGACATTTTAATAATACCAACAAGTCACACAAACAAGCATAAATAATCAACGTATAAAACTACGCATAATAGCCCAATTCAATTAAATCTTAATTTAATTATCACATCATCACAAACACCCAATTAATCCCATTTAATTATTTTAAATTAAATACACTGAGATTTCATCATTAATACATCATATTTACAATTTCATTATCTCTACACAATTTACACGAGTCATATGTCCCCCAAATTCATTTAATTCAAAACCAAGGTTTTTCTACATGCAACCTATACCAATAAAACCCAAAATCCACTCATCAATCCTACGTACCCAAGGGTTATAAAAATTCTTCATATTAAAAGATTTAATAAAAAAAAGTCCCATAATTAGTGTCCACTTTCTCTAATTAAGTTACTAATTGATTTTAATAAAAAAAACATGCGATTAAGGGAAATAGGGTTAATTAGTGTCACAAGTTTTGAAGGCTTAATTGACACTTAAAATGCATAATACTAAAGGAAAGGAATAGAGAATTCATGTATGAGATTAAGTTGAAGAAAAACAGGTAGGACAGTTGGATTCCTCTCGAAAATTTAACAAAGAACACTTCTTTGACAAACTTCATTAAATGCCAATTAAGCCTTCAAAACTTGGGACAAAAACTTGATTAAATTGGAGGTTGATGATTATGGAGGAGAGGAAAAATTTTTGGAAGGGCTATCTACTGAAACAATTGGGAAAAAGTGATTATTAGAAGTCCCCCCATGAATTAGAATGGTTATATACTAATTAGGAATCCTTAATCCCACTCTAACACTACAAATAAGTCACCGAACTGCCTCAAATCCGGGCATAGTCGATCGATCGACTCCCTCAGTCGATCGATCGACTCCCTCGGTCGATCAATCGATCGATCAAGTATGCCACCCCTGCTAGAGCCCCTAGTTTAAATCTATTTACCTAAAAATAATATTTCCTATTTGTCATGGCCGAAATCTGCGACAAACGCCTTTTTATTTTTATTTTTATTTTAAAATCCCATTATGACTCTGATTTTAATTTCGATTACCATCCGATTGAAAATCCAATTTTCAAATATAAACCCAACATAATTAATTTTAAAAAATAATCAAATCCCACAAATTTATTTTTCTTGAATTTTCAAAATTAATTTAAAAATACCTATTTAAAAATTCGAGTTCTTATATACTTCCACCCTAGCAAAGAATTTTGTCCTCAAAATTAAAAGAAGCATACATATCAAACGTAAATCTTGTACAAGAAAATAAGGCTCACATATGCAAACCCGTAGAATGCCATAATTGGGTGCCCATACACCCAATCTTGCGTGCACCTACCCAACGAACAACAAAATAATATATATCGTTATATATATACATAACTATGAAAGTAACGGCATACCATGTGCTCTCGAAAATCACCACTCGATTCTATTTTCGATAATATTCGCAATACATAAATTGTCAAATCAAATCACATTGCTGCATCGATATAAGACATACCCAAAATTTATAGTAATGATCTTCAAAATAATAAACATCTCCAAAATCAACTGTAAGGATCCTCACATCAAGCTTACTAATTCTAAACTCAATGCCTACAACGTCCTTAACCCAAAATTATATATCTCCAAGAAACACATCTAACACACATGCTAGACCCTCTACCTTAAGGACTACGAAACAATAAAGGGAATCAAAGATCGATAACGCGAAAGCTAAATGAACTCACAATCTACGAGACCTAAGACCATTCTTTGATACCATCTATCATACCCCGCATAATTCTGGCATCGGTAGCCACCAAAACTAAGTCGGGCGCGTGTAAATAAAATACCATTCTTAGCATGAGACACATAAAATTAATCCATAAGATAAATGATAATCAATCCCAAGAGATAAACCATCCAACTAAGCGATAAAAGACCCATCTCCATGCTAAACTCAAAGTAAATTCAATCTCTAATAATATGCAACTGAGTAATCTCTAACCGAATCCAGTGAAATAATTGAATAAAACCCACACAACTTTGGAATCGAATGGCCCAATCAAAACCATAAATTATGCCTCAAAGTAAATACGAAGGAATGGAAAACTAAACTAAATTAATATACATTAGGTAGAGCAATTCCAACTGCACCTCCAAGAAAATCTTCAAACATTTCTATGCAACTTCTCCAAATACTATTTCCTGAAAAGTTAGTCAACGCACGAGGTCAAAGTCTCGAACATGAATACACACGACTCCCCTCAAATAGGGTTCGTGAACCCAGACAATAACATTATACGCAATAAATATCACAATAGAATATTTTAATCACGAATGTGATTAAATGCAAGGAAGATAAATATTTAACCACCCCCAAATATTCTTATAAAACCACACCAATATCATTTTAATTATCCCATAGTCCCAAGGTTTTAATTTAATTAAATTAACCACATTTATGATTCTTCTCACTTTATTATTAGGTATGGAGGTCCTCCCGCCTCGGGTGGTTCTCCCACCAAAATATATATTATTGCGGTCCTCCCGCCACGGGTGATTTCTCCACCAAAATACACATCCCCTTGCCCAAATGCCAGTTGGTCCGTTTGAACTGTTGATCCATACTACATGACGAGGTTCCACACATGACTTGACATAAAATGCCGGCTGGCTCGTTTAAATTGTTGGCCCTCGCTAATTATCTCGCTAATATATTTTAATACCCGTTTTATTATCTTAGGTATGAAATTATGAATTTCTCAATTATCAAAATTAACAAATTACCAAACCCTTTTAATCGATGTGAGATCCTCAGAATAACCCTTAGACCCATACCTAAGGGTCCCCTAGTCACCAGTACATGCTACCCTATGTATAGGATGAGTTTTTAACATAAATCTCGATCTAGTCTCATGCCTAGGTTAGCCTAACAACGATAAAGTATCAAAATTTAGCCCGACCCTGACATAATAAAGTCGTAATAATCTACCCTCACTAGTCCCATACCAAGAAGGCGTAAATCATCAAAAGGCTTACCCACTAGTCCCATACCTAGAACGCATCCTAAAATATAGGGAGAGCAAAAATAATCAACAACCCGTCGTCACAATGACAATTTAATAATACCAACAAGTCACACAAACAAGCATAATTAATCAACGTATAAAACTACGCATAATAGTCCAATTAAATTAAATCTTAATTTAATTATAACGTCATCATAAACACCCAATTAATCCCATTTAATTATTTTAAATTAAATAAATCGAGATTTCATCATTAATAGATCATATTTCCAATTGCATTATCTTTACACAATTTACATGAGTTATACGTCCCAAAAATTCATTTAATTACAAACTAAGGTTTTTATACATGCAACCTATACCAATAAAATCTAAAATCCACTCATCAATCTTATGTACCCAAGGGTTATGGATATTATTTAGATTAAAATATTTAATAAAAACAATCCCATAATTAGTTTCCACTTTCTCTAATTAAGTTACAAATTGATATTAATAAAAAAACACATGATTAAAGGTTTAGGTGACACTTAAAATGCATAATACTCAAGGAAAAGAATATAGTATTCTTGCCTGAGATTAAGTTGAAGAAAAACTAGTAGCACGGTTGAATTCCTCTTGAAAAATTAACAAAGAAGTGCTCTTTGACAAACTTGGTTAAATCCCAATTAAGCCTTCAAAACTTGGGACAAAAACTTGATTAAATTGGAGGTTGATGATTATGGAGGAGAGGAAAAACTTTTGGCAGGGCTCTCTGGTGAAAAACTTGGGAAAAAGTGATTATGAGAAGTCCCCCTAGGAATTAGAATGGTTATATACTAATTAGGAATACTAACGAATAAAATCACCGAACTGCCTCAAATCTGGGCATAGTTGATCGATCAGGTATGCCGCCTCCTCGAGATCCACTAGTTTAATTCTATTTAACTAAAAAAAATATTTCCCATTAGTCACGGCCTATATCCGTGACCAACGCCTTCTTATTTTTATTTTTATTTTAAAATCCCATTATGACTCCGATTTTTATTTCGATTACAATCCGATTCAAAATCCAATTTTCAAATATAAAACTCAACATATTTAATTATAAAAAATAATTAAATGCCAAAAAATTATTTTCCTCGTATTTTTCAAAATTAATTTAAAAATACCCATTTAAAAATCCGAGTTGTTACGTACTTCCCCACTAGAAAATAATTTCGCCCTCGAAATTAGACAATGCATACACATCAAACGTAAATATCGCAAAAGAAAATAAGGCTCCCATATGCCTACCCGTAGAATTCCATAATTAAGCGCCCATACATCCAATCATACGTGCACCTACCCCACGAACAACACAATAATATATATCGTTATATATATATATATATATATATATATATACATACATAACAATGAAAGTAACGGTGTACCATGTGCTCTCGCAAATCACCACTCGATTATATTTCTGATAATCTTCGCAACACAAAAATCCTCAAATCAAATCACATCGCTGCATCGATATAAAACATACCCAAAATTTATACTAATGATCTTTCATATAATTAACGTCTCCAAAACCAACTATAAGGATCCTCATATCAATATTATGAATTCTAAACTCAATGCCTACATCGCCCTTAACTCAAAATTATTTATCTGGAAGAAACACATCTAACACGTATGCTAGACCCTCAACCTTAAGGAGTACGAATCAATAAAGGGAATCAAAGATCGATAACACGGAATCTAAACGGACTCACAAAATACGAGACCTAAGACCATGCTTTGATACCATTTGTCACACCCCGCATAATTCTGGCGTCGATCGCCACCAAAACTAAGTCGGGCGTGAGTAAATAAAATACCATTCTTATCATAAGACAGATATGAGACATAAAATCAATCCATAAGAGAAATTTTATATCAATTTCAAAAGATAAACCATCCAACTAAGCGATAAAAGATCCATATCCACGCTAAACTGAAAGTAAATTCAATCTCTAATAATATTAAACTGAATAATCTTCAACTGAATCCAGTGAAATAACTGAATAAAACCCATACAACTTTGTAATCGAATGGCCCAATCAAAACCATAAACTGTGTCTTAAAGTAAATACGAAGGAATGGAAACCAAACTAAATCAATACACATAAGGTAGAGCAACTCCAACAACACCTCCAAGCTAATCTTTAAACAATTCTATGCAGCTTCTCCAGATACTAATTCCTGAAAAGTTAGTCAACGCATGAGGTTAAAGCCCCAAGCATTAATACACACTAATCTCCTCAAATAGGGTCAGTGAACCCAGATAATAGCATTATACACAATAAATATCACAATAAACTATTTTAATTACGAATATAATCAAACGCAAGGAAGATAAATATCTAACCAATCCCATTTTTTTTTTATAAAATCACACCAATATCATGTTAATTATCCCACAGTCCCAAAGTGTCAAGTTAATTAAATTAACCATATGTATGATTTTTCTCACTTCGTAATTAGGTATGGAAAAATATATTATTATAGCGGTCCTCCCGCCACGGGTGATTTCTCCACTAAAATACACATCCCCTCGTCAAAATACCAGTTGGTCCGTTTAAAGTGTCGACTCCTGCTAAATGAAGAGGTTTCACACACGACACGACATAAAACGCCGGCTAATTGGTTTAAACTATCGGCCCTCGCTGATTATATCACCAATATATTTTAATACCCGTTTTATTATCTTAGCCATTAAAATCTCAATTTCTCAATGATCAAAAGTAACAAATTACCCCCACCCTTTTAATCGACGTGAGATCTTCAAAATATCCCTTAGTACCATACCTAAAGGTCCCCAAGTGAGCAATACATCCTACCCTATGTATAGGATGAATTTATAACATAAATCTCGACCTACTCTCATGCCTAGGTTAGCGTAAAGATGATAAAGTAGAAAACTTCAGCCCACCCTCGACATAATAAAGTCATAATAATCTACCCTCACTAATTCCATACCTATAAGGTGTAAATGATCAATAGGCCTACCCAGTAGTCCCATACCTAGAAGGCATCCTTAAATATTTGGGCAGCGAAAATAACCAACAACCCATTGTCACAATGGCAATTTAATAGTACCAACAAGTCACACAAACAAGCATAATTAATCAACGTATAAAACTGCGCATAATAGTCCAATTGAATGAAATCTTAATTTAATTATCACATCGTCATAAACACCCAATTAATCCCATTTAATTATTTTAAATTAAATACACCAAGATTTCATCACTAATACATCATATTTCCAATTTCATTTCCTCTACACAATTTACATGAGTTATACGTCCCAAAAATTCATTTAATTCCAAACCAAGATTTTTCTACATGCAACCTATACCAATAAAACCCAAAATCCACTCATTAATCCTACGTACCCAAAGGTTATGTATATTATTCATATTAAAAGATTTAATAAAAACAGTCCCATAATTAGTGTCCGCTTTCTCTAATTGTGTTACTAGTTGATTTTAATCAAAAACACATGATTAAGGGTCTAGGCGACACTTAAAATGCATAATACTAAAGGAAAATAATAGAGTATTCACGCCTGAGATTAAGGTGAAGAAAAACTGGTAGCACTGTTATATTCCTCTCGAAAAATTAACAAAGAAGTGTTCTATAAAAAACTTGATTAAACCCCAATTAAGCCTTCAAAACTTATGACAAAAATTGATTAAATTGGAGGTTGATGATTATGGAGGAGAGGAAAAACTTTTAAAATGGCTCTCTAGTGAAAAAATTTGGTAAAAGTGATTATGAGAAGTCCCACACGAATTAGAATTGTTATATACGAATTAGGAATCCTAATCCTTCTCTAACACAACGAATTAAATCATCGAACCGCCCCAAATCTGGGCATAGTCGATCGATTAGGTACACTGCCCTTGCCAGAGGCCCTAGTTTAATTCTATTTAGCTAAAAATAATATTTCCCATTAGTCACGACCTAAATTCGTGACAAATGCTTTTTTTCTTTAAATCACATTGTGACTCTGATTTTAATTTCGATTACAATCCGATTGAAAATCCAATTTTCAAATTTAAAACTCAACATATTTAATTATAAAAAAATTATTAAATCCCAAAAATTTATTTTCATTCAATTTTTCAAAATTAATTTAAAAATACCCATTTAAAAATCCGAGTTGTTACATACTTCTCCACTAGCAAAGAATTTTTTCCTCGAAATTAGATGAAGCATACACATCAAATGTAAATCTCGCAAAAGAAAATAAGTCTCACATATGCCTACCCATATAATGCCTTAATTGGGCGCCCATACACCCAATCCTACGCACACCTACCCAACAAACAACAAAATAATATATATACATAACTATGAAAGTAACGGTGTACCACGTGCTCTCGCAAATCACCAGTCGATTCTATTTTCGATAATCTTCGCAACATATAAATCCTCAAATCAAATCATGTCACTGCATTGATATAAGACATACACAAAATTTATACAAATGAACTTCCAAGTAATTAAAGTCTCCAAAAACCAACTCTAAGGATCCTCACATCAAACTTATTAATTCTAAGCTCAATGCCTACAACGTCCTTAACACAAAATTATATATCTCCAAGAAACACATCTAACATGCATGTTAGACACTCTACGTTAAGGAGTTCGAATAAATAAAGGGAATCAAAGATCGATAACGTTGAAGCTTAACGAACTCACAACCTACGAGACCTAAGACCATGCTTTGATATCATCTGTCACACCCGGCATTATTCTGGCCTCGGTCGCCACCAAAACTAATCCGGATGCGAGTAAATGAAATACCATTATTAGCATGAGACATATATGAGACATATAAAATTAATCCATAAGATAAATGATTATGATTCCCAAAAGATAAACCATCCAACTAAGCGATAAACGATTCATCTGCACGTTAAACTGAAAGTAAATCAAATCTCTAATAATATGAAACTGAATAATCTCCAACTCAATCCAGTGAAATATAACTGAATAAAACCCATACGACTTTGGAATCGAATGGCCCAACCAAAATCATAAACTTTGTCTCAAAGTAAATACGAAGGAATGGAAAACTAAACTAAATCAAAACACATATGGTAGAGCAACACCAACTGCACCTCCAAACAAATCTTCAAACATTTCTATGAAGCTTCTCCAAATACTATTTCCTGAAAAGTTAGTTAACGCACGAGGTCAGAGCCCCGAGCATGAATACATACTACTCCCCTCAAATAGGGTCCGTAAACCCAGACAATAGCATTATACGCAATAAATTCATAATAGAATATTTTAATAATGAATATTATTAAATGCAAGGAAGATAAATATCTAACCACCCCCAAATATTCTTATAAAACCACACCAATATTCTTTTAGCTATGCCACAATCCCAAAGTGTCAATTTAATTAAATCAACCACATGTATGATTCTTCTCACTTTATTATTAGGTACGGCGGTCCTCCCGCCTCGGGTGGTTCTCAATTTCTCATTTATCAAAATTAACAATTTACCCTACCCTTTTAATCGATGTGAGATCCTCAAAATATCCCTTAGTCCCATACCTAAGGGTACCCAAGTCACTAATACGTCCTACCCTATGTATAAGATGAATTTATAACATAAATCTTGACCTAGTCTCATGTCTAGGGTAGCATAACGACGATAAAGTATGAAAAATCAGCCCCCCCCCCCCCCCCAAAATAAGGCGTAAATCATCAAAAGGCCTAGCCACTAGTCCCATACCTAGAAGGCATCCTAAAATGTAAGGAGATAAAAAATAACCAACAACCTGTCGTCCCAATGGCAATTTAATAATACCAACAAGTCACATAAACAAGCATAATTAATCAACGTATAAAACTACGCATAATAGTCCAATTCAATTAAATCTTAATTTAATTATCACATCGTAATAAACACCCAATTAATTCCATTTAATTATTTTACATTAAATACACAGAGATTTCATCATTAATACATCATATTTCTAATTTCATTATCTCTACACAATTTACATGAGTTATACATCCCCAAAATTCATTTAATTCAAAACGAAGGTTTTTTTACATGCAACCTATACCAATAAAACTCAAAATGCACTCATCAATCCTATTTACCCAAGGGTTATGAAAATTATTCAGATTAAAATATTTAATAAAAATAGTCCCATAATTAGTGTCCACTTTCTCAAATTAAGTTACTAATTGATTTTAATCAAAAACACATGGCGACACTTAAAACATATAATACTAAAGGAAAAGAATAAGTATTCATTCCTGAGAGTAAGTTGAAGAAAATCTGGTAGCACGGTTTGATTCCTCTTGAAAAATTAATAAAGAAGTGTTCTTTGACAAATTTGATTAAACCCCAATTAAGCCTTCAAAACTTGTGACGAAAACTTGATTAAATTGGAGGTTGATGATTATGGAGGAGAGGAAAAACTTGTGCAAGGGATCTCTGTTGAAAAACTTAGGAAAAAGTGATTATGAGAAGTCCCCGCACGAATTAGAATGGTTATATACTAATTAGGAATCCTAATCCCACTCTAAAACTGCAATTAAAATCACCGAACCGCTTCAAATCTGGGCATAGTCGATCGATCGACTCCCTAGGACGATCGATCAATCGATCTGGTACGCGCCTTCCCAGAGCCCCTAGTTTAATTCTATTTAACTAAAAAAAATAATTCACATTAGTCACGGCCTAAATCCGTGACAAACGCCTTTTTATTTTTATTTTTATTTTAAAATCCCATTATGACTCCGATTTTAATGTCGATTACAATCCGACTGAAAATCCAATTTTCAAATATAAAACTCAACATAGTTAATTATAACAAAATAATTAAATCCCAAAAATTTATTTTCCTCAAATTTTTCAAAATTAATTTTAAAATACCTATTTAAAAATCGGAGTTGTTACTACAGGATGCCCAGTATATCATCTGTGATAAAAAACTGTTCAAAAGGAATTTTGATGGAAGCCATTTACACTGTGTTGCAGGGGATATCATTGAAGAAATAATAAAGAAAATCCACAACCAGGAGTTTGGACCTCACATGAATGGTCATATGCTCGCCCAGAAAATCATCCAATAGGGTTATTACTATACTACTTTGGTTCAGGATTGCATCGAGTATATTCGGAGATGTCTCAAATGCTAACAGTTCTCCAATCTTCAGCACTTGCCTCCTTAGGAATTATACAACATGACTTCTCCCTAGTCGTTCTCCACATGGGGCATCGACATCATAGGGAAGGTTATGCTCAAAGCCTCCAATGGACATGAATTCATCCTGGTTGCCATTTGTTACTTCACTAAATGGGTCGAAGACAAATCATACACAGTTCTGAATGCCAAGAAGGTAGCCAAGTTCATCAGAAGGAATATCATTCACCGATATGGGGTCCCACACGAGATGGTATCAGACAACGGGTTGCATTTCGAGAAAGAAGTTATAGAATTGGTCGACGAATATGGGAATCAAAGACACACATCCTCCTTCTACTGACCTCAAACCAACGGTGCAGTCGAAGCTGCCAATAAGAACCTCAAAGCCATCATCAGCAAGATGACTGAAGGTTACCGAGATTGGAACGATCGGATCCCTTATGCCCTATGGGGCTACCGAACTTCAACTCTAACCTGTGTTGGGGCCACTCATTACTCTCTAATTTACATCATGCAAACAGTTCTACCCGTAGAGCTAGAAATTCCTTCACTGCTCGTTATGATGGAAAGAAAAGTTGGCGAAGAAGACTGGCATCAGATTCATCTTGATGAGTTTTCACTCTTGGACGGGAGGAGATCGAAAGCTCAATATCGCATACAAGGGTACCATCATCGAATATCGCGATCATTTAACAAGAGATTCAAGGACCGCGGTGACTAAGAAGGGGACTTAGCCCTTACCAACCTACTCCTACTTTCCCAAAAATAAGACACGCCTAAAAATAACACTTCTAAAATTATTCCCACATAGCACAACAAAAATAACCAGATACACAGCCAAACACCATATCAAAAGCTTCACAAATAAATTTCCCAAGAAAAACTACCCGCATCAAAGGAGACAACCCCATCATCATTATCCATATCATGGGGCCCCTGAACTTCCCCTTCCTGAATAGAATGCCACTGACACTCCATAGCACGATAAGCTTGAACCAACCTGGGGAATACCACGATACCTCCATCCATGATGTCAAAAGTGACAAACCACCAATGATCGGACTCCATCACCAGCTTCTTGGCAACTAACCTCCTCCATAACCACTTCATTAGTCCTCTGAGACATGCCAGACCTGCCTAATAAACTGTGAAGGATGAGATGATGGTCAGTGATTCTCCCACAAAGAGCCAAGCTACATGCGCATTTTCTCTATCAGGTCCTCCATCAGAAGATATCCAGTGTCCGCAGTAGCACAATCTATTTCCAGCCAAATTGGCATAAGAGCCACCAGGAAAAGTAGAAAGAGTTCTGCCTGAGGCCAATCAACCAAACATACTGGAGATCCCCTAATTCTAGAATGGGCAGCAGTTCCACCCACCAAGGCACTGACCAACATAAGCTTCGTGCCCCGTGCTCCACAAACCAGTTCTCCCTGCTTTTAACATCCAGGACTATGCTAATGAAGTGGCATAAAAAGAAGTTTGGTACGTCCGATAATGGATAATCAGGTGGGACCGCCATATGAAACCTCTCTGATAGCCACATGAACATCATTACAGGGTTACCCCTCAGAAAATCAGAATAGCCCTCCAGTTAGGCATCCAGACCATTTAGAGTTTTCATGAGTATCACCATCGTAGAATTGCGATGGTACGGAATCTAGGTGAAGACACCCCATTATAGGACCCCCTAAACTCTCCTTAGGTCTCTACTACCTCCCTTCATCGCAACAAACCTAAGTCATACCCCGGGTACTGACCTAGAGGCCATCGGGCACTCCCAACCTCCGTTTGACCAAAACTCAAACTCTTCAGCTCGATTGAGACTGAATGAATTTCCAAAGGGTACTGAAACGCCTTTCCAATAGTCTACCCTGTGCATGATTTTGACTTACGGTGAGGACAAATGACTCATTTTCCCTCAAAACTTGATCAGGAGGTCCCCGGACGCACTCGGGCTCCGTCTGACCAAAGTCAACTTTTAATCTCGACCGAGACTGAATGAATATTCCAAGGGAGCTGAAACCCATTTTGAACAGTCCTCCCCATGCACAATTCTGACTTAAAGTATGGACTAACGATCCGTTTTACTCCGAAAGCTCACCGAATGCTCCCAAGCCCCGAGTGATCAAAGTCAACTCCCCGAACTGAGTAAAACTCTTTGGAATATGGAAGTACATCTCCTAACCTTTCCAATGGTCCACCTTATGCTTGATTCTAACTTACCATGAGGACGAACGATCGGTTTGCGTCCGATAATCCCTCATCCAAAGGACCGACGAGCGCTTCTAAGCCACATTTGACCCAAAGTCAACTCTCGGACCCGGGAGAAGTCCAAAGGACTTTTGAAGGTCTCTGAAGTACCTTTATAACGGTTTTCCCCGTGTACAATTCGGATCAATGATTTATTCTCTACGATTTATTTTTCAAAGGAACCTGAAAGAGACTGACAAACGATAAGTTCCAAACCATGCATATTGGCATTGTGCCTAAAATACCTGTCGATTGGAAGATCTAGGACTATGACGATCGCAATGCCTTGGGCCTATAGAAAGGAGGGCCTGACCTCATTGAAAAGGGGCCCAAGATCTGAAATCCATCACTCTCAGCGAACTCAGAAAATCTCTCTCGAAGTTAGCGTGATTTCCACATCCAAATCCCTTTCCAACCCTCACTCTTCCTCATATTTTTCATCAGACTTGGTGAATTAACTATCCTTCATCACCACCCAAGTGCATGGGCTTCTCTCCAATATTCAAGATCAAGCTCAAGATCTTCAACAAGGTCCAACTTTCTCAACTCTCTCTTCAAATTCTCGTAAATTCGCTTTAACTTAATTTATTAATTAGCACTTTTATTGTCTCCATCTCACACATCCTAATTTACTTAGCACCGCAAGCAAAATATGGAGAAGTCCCGTTAATATCTCTCTAGGGGGCGGGAAGATTTAGCCATAGCTTTCGCAACACTAGGGTTTATCCCCAGCATGGCAGAAAATTCATCATTGGTCGGACATACCTCATCCAACCCGAAGCGGAACACATATTCTTCAGGGTACCAGAATTCTACGACTGCCAAAAGCATTTTCCACTATATGGACCGGTTGCGCCATAAAGAGACTCGACGCATATGGAAAGCATCATAGTCAACATTGTACCAACACATTGCCTCTAAAATATCAAGGTAGTTAGAAAATTCAACACTACTTGGGAGAGCCATATCGCAATGAAGAGATAGTGAGCAAAAGACTGCAAAGAAGAAGGAATATGAAGGCATGAGGAAATACTCCGTTCTATCCCCCTATTTATACTTAGAAAGGCTCAAATAACGAAAAAGAATCCACCGAAATCAGAAGGAAGCCTACCGCACGAAGTACTAACCCATTGAAGAAAGTGCAATCAAAGCCTTAGATTGATTGTACTGGACTTACATGCCGATAGGCAGCACAGGGGGTATGGCGATCGACAACCCCTTACTTTGGAAAATTTCCCTTTTTCCTTTTTTATCAAAATAAAAAAAAATCCTTATCCTTGTGCTTTATTTTACCCTATTTTAAATCATTTATTTTTACATTCTCAGGAGCGAAGGAAAAAGAGCATGCGCATTATGTCACTGAGGCAATAAAATTAACAAAAACTTCATTGCATAGATATATATTGATGTGTTACATCAATTTTTGCTGGAAACAAGAAATAACAATCTGACTTACCCTGCACCCACATATTCTCTCTCTCTCTCTCTCTCTCTCTCTCTCTCTCTCTCTCTCTCTCTCCCCCTACTCTCTCTTTAGGAACGTCCTTCCTTGCGGCATGCTCTTTTTCCCTGTACCTCCACTCCACTAGCTAGACCCTTCCTCAGAAGAAGCAGACGGTACCAAACAAGAGGGCACTAGAATCACATCCCGAATATAGGAAGTCGTCGAAGATATCCAGTCCCAAACATCCCTCAGCCAAGTGGTCGACACCCGAATGTGCTGTGAGAAAAATAAAAATAACGAATCAGTCAATCGAAAACTAAGGAAGAAATCATAAAATCAAAAGGAAAAAAGATGCAAAGTATACCTCAGGACGAAGGACCTCCTCTGGAAAGACTAGCTCCTACAAATCCATCGCATTATGGCGATGCTTCATGCGCACCGACCCTCCATCAGCCCTTCAAATATTGTAAGTAGGAGAGTATAACAATACAAAAGAAATTTTCGAGGATATCGTTGCAGCGGATGTTGACGGACCACCTACACAATGGGAAGATCCCACCGATCGACTCGAACCTTCCTAGGGGAGAGGTATCCCGTCATATATGCTAGGAGACATCGGCTAACTCGACACAAAGTTCAGATAATCATACAACACCACTATGTCGGTATAGGATGAGCAAGGATCTCCCATCATTGTCCCTACCCACGCATCGTCTACCATCTCTCGTACTTGCCTCATGCACATCGGGGGCTGCGCCGGTGGCATCACCACTTCCTCATCCATAATCTGTCAGATAACCCTCTCCTAGAGATGCTAGGAGTAGCCAAACTCATGCGCCAACAAACACCACATCTGCGCATTCGCCCAGATTGCACCCATATCCTAGGTCAAAATTCCCCAAGAAGATAAGGATTAAGATCAGAAAGTAACACCATGAAGATAAAAGGTCAAAAGAAAAATAAGAGGGACTTACCCACTCGCTCATCAAGTCATTAAAGACCTAACACACAGTCGCCAAAGAATGGGGCTTCTTCGACCATCGGTTAGACTTCAGCCATCGGTACATTCGATATAATTCCCCAACAAACTCATCCCCCACTGGTACATCCAGTTGTCCCCTGTTACCCATTGATCAACATTGGCCTTCCATCTGCTCGAGGTATCCCGAAAGACCGTGCCACTTCCAAATTGGCACCTCTCAAACCATGCCGATCAGCACCCCCATGAAATTTCATATAAAAACTCTAGAAATATACCAGAAAATCAATAAAAATTCCCAAAAAATTCCTAAAATTTCCAAATGACTTTTCGAACCTTTTTCACCAAGGAAAACATTTTTCCATGCCCATTTCCCCAGAGGAACTCTCACCTCCCTTGTCGAATGCCCAAAATTGATTGAGATCTCCAATCTAAATTTCCCAAGCTAAGAAAAACCACCTCCCCAGCGGAACCTAAATCAGATACGAAACCACACGACAAATAGCCCCATTGGAGCCACCTAAGTTCATCCATACTTAAGCCCTCAGAATCAATTTTAACCCATAATATTTGTCATCCTATTTTAGGTTAGAATTGACCCCAACCCCCGATCATCACCTCTTTTAGGTTAGAATTGACCTCGTCCCCCGATCGTCACCTCTTTTAGTTCAGAATTGACCTCACCCCCCCAATCGTCACCTCTTAGGTCAGAATTGACCTCGGCCCTCAGTCGTCACCTCTTTTAGCTCAAAATTGACCTCGAACCCCGATCGTCACCTCTTTTAGGTCAGAATTGACCTCGGCCCCTAGTCGTCATCTCTTTTAGGTCAAAATTTACCTCGAACACCCGATCATCCCCTCTTTTAGGTATGAGTTGACCTCGGCACCCGATCGTCACCTCATTTAGGTCATAATTGACCACGGCACTCGGTCTTCACCTCCTTTATGTCAAAATTGACTGTCTTCACCTCTTCTAGGTCATAATTGACTCCGACCCTTAGAATTAGTTGCTCCGACATTAGGTCCTCAGAATCGACCTCGACTCATCCATCCCCATCATTACGTGAGGTCCGTAGAACCAACCTATTTATAAAACATTATGTAGTGTTGATTTGATGGATATCACTTGTTCCAAGATCACCCGTCGAGGGGCTCTATAGACACCACATTCTAGGATCCCCAAGTCTCTCCTTAGGTCCCTAGAACCTCCTTAATTCACCATAAATCCTAGGTCATACTTCGAGTACCGATCTAGAGGCTAATGGGAGCTCTCGGGACCCATTTGACCCCAATCAAATTCATTGTCAGAGAAAAAGCCTTTGAATCTCCTAAGGGCACTGAAACCCTTTTCCAACAGTCTGCCCCATGCAGAAAATGGCATAACCTTCTAGACGAATGATCCATTTTCTCCCAAAAACTGATCAGGAGACCACCGGGCACTCTCAGACTCTTTTTTACCAAATTAAACTCTATATCTTGATCAAGAATGAATGAATCTTCAAGTTTTACTGAATACCCTTTCCAAAGGTTCACCCCGTGTGCGATTCTGACCTATGGTACGGACGAACGACCCGTTTTACTTTGATAAGTCACCGGGCAAGTTTGGGCCCCAATTGACGAAGGTCAACTATCTGAACTAAGTGAATTTTTTTGGAATGTCAAAGTAAATATCCTAAACTTTCCAACGGTCTGCCCCATTCGATATTCTGACTTACTGTTAAGACGAATGATCCATTTTCGTCCGACGATCTCCTGTCCAAAGGACAGATCTGCGCTTTCGAGCCATATTTGACCCAAAGTCCACTCCCTGACCCGGGAACAATCCAAAGGACTCTTGAAGGTCTCAGAATTACCTTTCGAACTATATGACCCATGCATAATTCGGATCAATGGATTACATTCTATGACCGTTTTCTAGGGAAATCTGCACAAGACTGCCAATTGGTAGGTCCTAGGCCCTACCTATCAATAGTGTGCCTAGGGACACCTATTGATTGGTAGAATCAGGGCTATGTAGGTCAGCAACCCCCTGACCTTATAAAACGAGGGAATGACCTCACTCAAAAGCACACCTATACCTCAAATCCATCAGCATCACTGATCTCAATAACATTCTCTCAATTAGCTAAGTTCCCTTATGTGAAATTTTATCCAAGTTCACATTCCCATCCCTTTCATACCCAATTTTTCAAGATCTCATTAAACATTCATATCAATCATCAAGGGAGTTCATCCAAAATCGAGGGCAAGCTCTCATTCTTCAAATAAGGTCCAAATCCTTCCCTTATATCTTTAAATTTCTTGTTTCTGCATTAGTTATATTATATTTATAATCTAGTTCTGACCTTAATTAAAACATATTAATTTCTACATCTTTATTAGTATATTGCACATACTTTATTTTGTACAAAAAACTCAAAACCAACAAAAAGAGGGCTATACCCATAAATTCCAAAAGAATTAATCTTTCACACTTTTCGAAAGCTAAAACTCTTTTTTTTCCACACACACTTTTATTATAAAATCTCGTTCTAACCTATGGGATAAAACCCCAATCTCATGCCACATGCGAACTATGTGGACTTTGATGCCTTTATAGGCTATGTAGGCATTTCGGATTAAAACTAGAGACTCGAGCCCAACTTTTAATTTTCTAATTTTCATAAAATCTATATTCCTATATTTCATCATATTATTGCATTATTATATCAACATAATTATTTGTTAGCACTTCATCCAACATATATTATCATTTCTCCATAGTGGTTAATATCGTGATAAGCGCATAAATCGTATTTTCTCCATATATATTATCTTTGGGAACATTCCTCTGGATGATTTCACTCTATATTTTAAATGATATGACTTGAGTGATTCATATATCCATTATATATACATTCACACACATTTCACAAAAAAATAAAGGAAGAAAATAACACAAGCCTATGAGAGACCGAAAGGGCGGGATGGGTGCCTAACACCTTCCCATTCCATAACTTAGCCCCCGAACCCTCCGAAATATTTGTTTCATATGCATCAGTTTGTTTTGATATCGTCCTCTCGAGGCGGTTGTAACACCCCGTATTTTTTAGGATAAATAATTTATTTAATTTGGAGAAACTATTTAATTCGGAGAATTTATTTAAATTGGAAGATTCAATTTATTTTGCGAATTGAGATTTAAATTAATTTGGGATATTTATTTTAAGAATACATGTGTCACAAATTGAGGTTGAAATTTGAGATTTTAGTTAAATAACTCGGATGATGATTCTGAGTGTACGGTTGAGTCCGAAAGGGTCGAGATAGTCAAAATAGAGTACTCAGGGGTAGTAATTGGGTCTCGGGGCATTTTGAGGCATAATCGGACCCACACGGGAGTGTTTGGGCCATTTTTATAAAGCCCAGAAGCCTAAAAACAAGATTTTCATAATAAAATCAAAACGTGAGAGGCTATGGCAGCCATAATTAATTTTTGAAAAACCCTAGTTGCAGAGGAGAAAAGAGGGATCAAGTGGGAGAGCTTTTGGGAGTCAAGCCAAGAGGAGATTGATGTGCTCTTCATCAAAATCTCCATCTATATCAAAGGATACGAAATTTCTAGGCAAGTAGTTAAACTTTCTTTCATTTAAATTGCGATATTTTGATTCATATGATTGTGGGTGTAACCATATTCATTTTGGAATGAGTTATTATAGCAAAATTCGTTTTTGGACGGTGTCAATTATTAAATCTGGGTTTTGGGGATTTAAGCATTAAGGGTCAAATTAGTGTTTAATTGATGTGGGAATAATATCATATGAGGCTAGAATATGATTTAGAATCGAAGACCTATATAAATTGTTGTTGAATTCGGATTATTAAATCGAATTGAGAATTTTTATTTAAGGGGTATTGAGAAAAATCTAATTTATGAACCCTAGAATTATAATGAAAATCATTTAGGATTAATGTCATATATTAATTTTTGAACATGTTTATATATAAAATAAATATGGGAGATAAAGTAATCAAGGTCTGGGTTGAAGTTGGAAAGCCTCAGAGTTTAAAAATGGTGGAAAAAGCACTCGGGAAAGATGACTGATATCTGTTCGATCGATCGATCGACCCAATTCATCGATCGATTTACCCCTTCAGTTATTGTAAAACATGATATTATAGATATTTTCGTCACGGTCGCGTGGGCACCGACCTCGTATTTTTTTGATTGTTTTTGGATTTGATATGATTTTTCTACGATAGGATGCGCGAAACCGACATCTTTAGGAACGAATAAATTTGAGTTATTTGGAGATGTCCGTAGATGAGTGAAGGACTTTTGAAAATTATAAAGAAAAAATATTTTATCCTTGGATTAGGTAATGTGATGAATTCGTGGTATGGATTTAGGAGTATTTATAATGAACGACACTTGGTAAAATATGTCAAAAATATACGAATGTAATCGAATGGGAATTTTGGATGAGTTTAGAACACGTGCTGGTATCTTAAGTTGGAATTTAATTGATAGAAATTAAATGGGACCTAATACTTAGAGTCTTATGGGATGAGTATTAAAGGACTTTTAAATTTAGTAAGGGTGTTAGACTTGTTAACCGAATTTTGTGAAATGAATTCTAAAAGGTTAAAAATACGGACCGATAAAGGGAGTCCGGGCATTTTGGTTGAGTGACACCACTTGGATAAAATTAATTGAGGTGATAGTAATTAAATTAAGGGTCGGGGTTTTGACTCTGATATTTCTCAAGCTAGTGCTACAGGAGCGAGGCATAGATTAATCGGTTTAATTTATTATAGAGATATATAAAAAATTATTGAATAGTGAATTTAACGGGAGGTGTAAACCTTAATTGTCGATTTTGTGTAACAAATTATAAAAGGTGAATATACGGACCATATGAGTGAGTCAGAGTATTGTAGTTGGGTGACGCTACTTTAATAAATTAATTAATGTGAAATTAAATTAGATTAATCGGTGCAATTTGAAATGTAATGGACTCGGGGGATGATCGAACCTATGACTTAGATAAGTAGGATATGAGTGAATTACCCACTGAAATATTTTGAGGATAATTGGAACACTTCGAGTAGTGAGGGATACTCGGGAATGTATGATAATTAGTGTATTTGGAATTAAATAATACGTAGGATATTCGGGAGATATATATGCTATGTATGGAATATATGATGTAGGTTGTGTATATACCTATACTGATTTGTATGATTTATTATGTGTATGACATACCCACCATACATTCTATCATGGGAGGTTGTAAGAAGAGGACAATCTTGTCTTGTGTGACTTCGAGGGGATTTAGATTTGGTACCTTAAGAACATAGGACTATGAAGACTTATTTGTGAGTTGATAAGTCATCTTACTATGGGAGCGTATGTATGTGCGTGACCCATAGGAATGTGAACTATGTTTGCCTCCAATATGTGTGATTTTTATTGATACGGTTCCAGAGTGATTCGGAAATCGTAGTTCTTTATACAGTGCGTGATGTATCGAAACTTGATAGCAGAGTATGAATACATCGCAGGTACCAACCTAGGGGTGCTATATTGAATATATATATATATACTTCTGATATTCTACTACGTGTGTTTGGTAGATGATGTACCAGGACATTATAGCATAGTATACTCGCACAGAAACTCAGCTTTGGGGTGCAATATTAGTATATATATATAACAAAGTGATATATGTATACGTGTGATTTTATTCTACTATGTTGGTTTAGTAGAAGAGAAAGATAGTGACATTAAAATTAAATATATTATGGGGAGAAATAAACATGTACTGAGAAATTATAATGGGATAAAAGACATGAAAATTCGGTAACATATTTTATGGGTAATACGAGTGGGTACAATGAGTTAGTGTGTATAAGGAGACTTGTTATGGCTAGTAAGGTGGGGTAGCTTAACTAGGAAAGGTATAAGGCAAGCATTAAGTGTGCACATTAGACGAGGGATGAGCTTTGCCTCAAGAGAGTGCAACACTAGCATATTTAATTATTGCAAACACTAGCATATTAAATATGAAAATTATGCCTGCATATTTAATTATTGCAATTTAACTTATTTTTAAATATTTTCAAAATGTTTTACTTAGGCTCTGACCCGTGTCAAAATATTTTCCAAAACATTTTAGGTGTCCAGTCATAGGGACGCCCAGTTTGAGGATTCTATCTAGGGATGGGTAGCTGTAACTCATGTGGAAGTTGCATGACTTTGCTATAGATGTTTCTCTCATTTATTCCTAGTGTAGGAACTTTTCAGTACTCATTTTGGGCGTGTCACCCTTAGATTTTGTATTTAGTTTACTTATCCAACTTTGCGTATATAGGTTATTGTTTCAAGTTACTGTTGTATTTTACTATTGAAACGTTAGTTGATTCGATTATCTTGATTTATGTTATTCATTTGTGTGGGATTCAATTATTAGTTGTGTTGATGGTTTTATTATTATTTATTTTTTGCCTATTATTAATTAATGAAAGATAAAATTTGGCACCAGTCTAATTAAATTACTTGGTGGTTAGTAATTTTAAAAAGTTTTCGACAGTGATGCTAAGAATGAGCCATATGAGACCAACGTTTTATTTTGATCATGGACTGACCACCTAGTAATTTAGTAGGTGGGGTGTTAGAGCGGTGACATATTCTTTTATCTGTTTTGAGAAAAATAGACTGGTGACTCTATCTCCTTACATTTACCCTACACGGATAACAACTGAAGCATCATCGAGTGGGATGCGAGACCTCTCTAAACCGCCCAATCTCATATTGGTATGACCACATGTCGTATTTGGGCAAGACATCAGACTAGGATTCAAAGGATCTAATAACAAGGCAACGTACGAAGATATGGTGCACAGTCTTTGCAAAGGTTAGTTTTGGTTCCCGCAAGATTACTGTGTATTATGACTACAGAATGATCGCAAACTAGATCAACGGGGAATAAGAAGTGAGGGATCCTAGGATAACATCTTATTGGAACAAGGAGAGAATCCTCCTTCAATAGTTAAAGTCTGCCTCAATGAAGTAACTTTCAAGGAATGACAATAGCCACGCAGACGCTCTTTCCACTCTAGCTTCTACCAGAGATACCGACCTGAAAAGAACAATCAAAGTGGACTACATAGACTGACCAAGTATCGAAGAGCCATAGAAGGATTGGGCATCCTCTAAGTGGATTTGGCACCATCCTGAATGAATCCCATCATCTCCTACTTAAAATCTATCAAGATAGCCCCAGGTGACAAAGAGTCACACAAGTTGATAATTAGGTCGACCGAGTTCTACCTCAACTCTTGTGGAAGGCTATATCGGAGATAATTTACCAGCCCTATATTATAGTGCATTCACCCAAACCAAGTGGAATGACATTCAAAAAAGATGCGGGGCACACCCATGTTGAAGGTTAATCTACTATAAGGCGATCTGTCAAGAATACTAGTGGCCATTTATGTAGAAGGATGTTGTGAGGTTTGCTAAAAAATGCACTAAGTGTCAGATATTTTCACCATCGATCAAGAAGCCTATAGGAGGCTAGAACCCCCTCACAAGTCTATGATCTTTCGCCAAATGGGGCATGGACATTGTGGGCCCATTATCTATGGCACCAGGGAATCGAAGGTACCTGATAACGGCGATAAACTACTTCAAAAATGGGTTGAGGCCTAATCGCTCACCCATATTAGAGAACCGGATGCCAGGAGGTTCATTTGGAGGAATTTTATCATAAAGTTTGGCATCCCAAGAACATTGGTTACTGATAACAAAACTTTGATCGATAATAATTCTTTTCACGACTTCTACTTCGAACATGGAATCAGGATCCACTATGGATTAATAGTCTTCATCCAATGTAATGGACAAGAATAGATAACCAATAAAAACCTTTTATCAGGTATCAATCACTGATTAGAGAACACCAAACAGTGATGGGTGGATGAGATTCCATCTGTTATTTAGGAATACAGAACGACCTTAAAAAAGAAAACAAGAGAAACTCCGTACTCCCATACCTACGGTTTGGAGACGGTGATCCCCTTGGAGATGGAACTTCGACCTCTTAGATAAGAGGTTTTTGAAGATGGCCACAATGATGACCGAATAACTCATAAGTTAGATCTGGCTAAGGAAAAAAAGGATCAAGATTTGATACATTTGGTCACCAATCAACAACAACTGAACAACATGATAAGATGGTCAAGGTTAGAGAATTCCAGGTTGGAAATCTAGTCCTCAAAAAGTTATTACCCACTACAAGAAAGTTTTAAGATGGAAAAATGGCCCCGAAATGGCAAAGACCTTACCGAATAGCATAAAAAGTAAGTGGGGGTTAATATCATTTAAAGGAGTTAGATGGGAAAGTAGTTCCAGGGTAATGGAATTCCATAAACCTTAGGAAATTTTATCATTAGATAACAAGACATATATTTTTTTCTTTTTCTTTAATCCAAAATGGAACGAACTATGATTAACTATCTAAATTATTCACAACCTCTATTTAATTTATTACAAGTCTGTAAACCCACTCAAGAAGTGGTACGACCAATGAGGGAGGTTGGTTGTCTAGAAAAGGAAAAAACCCACGTAATAATTGCACGGTATAAATCAGACTATGGTAGATCACCAATGTTTGCCATAAAAAACCCACTTGAAAAACGATACGTTCTGAGGATGATTGATAAAAAGAAATGAAGTGGTATGATCTAAAGTCGATCGACTTAGAAGAGGTAAAGTCCCACGTAATAAGTGCACGGTACAAATAAAACATGAGGTGATTGCTTACATATAATATCAATATCCCATTTGAATAGTGGTATGATCTGAGGAAGATCGGTCAGAACCCACTTGAAAATTAATATAATCTAAGGTAGATCGATTTAAGGCACAAAAATCCCACCTAATAAAAGCTGCCTCAAGTTATTGCATTGTTAGTCAGCCTTAATAGACTAGCTATGACAAAGGTCGACTATGTTTAACCAAGAACGAGCTATTTCCATTTCTTTTGGGAAAAAAGGAATCTTAGGAAAGCGAATAACAACAAAGAAAATAATTAAGCATAGTCTCACATACCAAATTATAAAGTAGCAAGGCCATATTTAATGCACAACTAAACGAGCAATGAGAAACAAAGCATAGATTTTTCCATTAATGGTTGAAAATTGTCCTGAGGCCTACATAAATGACCACAAGGGGTCAAAAAGAAAAAAAATTACAATGAAACCTAACAAAGGGATAACAAGACCCTGATCGGCTATATTAGGCAGATTGGATGACTCAGTGCCCTGAATTGAGGTGTCAGGAGTGGCCCCACTAATAACAATAGTAGGGGTAGGAGAATTAGTGGAGAATTGGGTCAAAGAGTCTGCAGGAATGTCAGCTAAAAGGTTCTTCATAAGGGGTGTTCAACATAGGAAATATCGCCTTTTTAACATTGCCCCATTGAAGTCCATCCACCCAACCTTTATTGAAGGCAACAGACTCGCAGTAGTTTAGGTAGGAAGCGACCTCTTAGATGGATACCTCATAAGCCTTGTTATAGGACTTCTATAGGTCATCCTCACGGGTCTTCTCTAAATGTCTCTTTTATTTCTAAAGGATGAGTTTCTCTATTATCTTGCACTGAAGGGGGGTCTTTAGCTTGGATAGTTTGGGGCCCAATCGACTGAACTCATTTTGAGTCTGCTTAGGTTCCTCTACCACCTTTATCTTAGCATATGTCTCATCCTTCAATTTTTTATTTAAACCAGCCAGGTTCAGGCATTGCATGGAGATTTGGCCCTATAGAGCGATGTTCACCTTCATAAGTGATTTACTGCTTTTCCAATAGACGTCGACTCGACTAATTATCTCCTATTGGACCTTAATTATTTATATAAAGAAAGAAAGAAGTCATAAATAAACTATGACAAGTAAAAACTGGTCAAATAAAAACACCACATAACTCATCAATACACTATGATGCAAGCCTCTTTGTGTAGCCTCTCAATAGGTAAGCCCTTTAATTCTAGCATATCAGATGACATCATTGTCGATGGAGAAATAGAGAAGGAAAACTCTAAATCTCTACGGGCTGAATCGACCTTTGTGGTAAGATCCTTCCCCTTATGAAGGATATCTCCCAGGGGCGAGAGTGGATTCCCTGGGTAGGAGGACTCTTTAAACACTGCCCCTACTTTTTTTTAGTCTTATTGATAATGATCGATCAATTAGACTCAACATTGGGGGATAATGACCTCTGATCCTTATCTTATTGATTTTCTTATTCTTGGACCGTTCAGCCTCAACCCGTCAGTGTTTCACCTCCATATTGTTTTAGGGAGATCAACTTCCTCTTCTACTTCTCTTTGGTGGCAGTGATCAGATTGCGTGTTCGTGGTTGATTATTTATTTAATTTTTCCCTAGAAACTACTAGGTCGATCAATTTCCTTGATCGACCAGTCATGCCTTCACAATCGATGGGAAGTGGTGGGAACGAGAAGTATTCAAAGGAGAAGCCCTCTATAGCCTCTACCTTCTCCTAAGGAAAACTAAAAATACTTGCGTTGTAAGAGAAAAGGGGATCGAGATCTTCTAAGAAAAAGTCAAGATCTTCTTTTTCTTCTTCCTTTTCTCCTTGATCAGGTTCAAATTCTGTTGAAGTCATGCCTACATAAGTCCCTCTATCAATTTTGCAAGGAACAAGGATGGATGTTGGGAAGGAATCATCACAGAGTATAGTATATATCCTTGCACACCTAGACATGAAAAAAGGATGAAGAATAAGAAGAAGAATAAAGATGGAAAAAATATATGTGTTGGAAATTAGAGAGAGGGAAAACATAAGTATAATACCTTAGCAAATGGAGATATCCGAAGGTATAAGGCTTAGAAGCCTTATACCTTCTGGTTCCTATCATGTCAATCATCATTCGACACTTAGGGTGTATACACCACATTTTAGGACCCCCTAAGTCTCTCCTTAGGTCCCTAGAACCTCTTCAATTCACTACAAAACCTAGGTAATATTTCGAGTATCGATCTAGAGGCTACCGGGCGCTCCTATACCCTATTTGACTTCGGTAAACTCTACCGTCAGACAAAAATCTCAATAAATCTTTAAAGGGCTCTGAATCCCCTTCACAATGATCTGTTCCGTGTGCAAATCAACACAACGGTTTAGATGAACAGACCATTTTACTATCGAAAACCAATCTGGAGGCCACCAGGCGCTCTTGGGCTCCGATTTGACACCAATCAACTCCATCTTCAGAGCGAAAGATCAATTAATCATCAAAGGGCACTGAAACCCCTTTAGAATGGTCCACCCTGTGAGTGAAATGGCATAACAGTTCAGATGAATGATCCGTTTACTCTTCAGCTCGAACGAGACTGAATGAATCTTCAAATGGCATTGAATACCCTTTCTTAAGGACTGCCCCGTGAATGAATTAACCTTATAGTACGGACAACTGGTCCATTTCCCTACCTATCGGTAGTGTGTCTAGGGTCACCTAAAAATTAAAAGGGCTAGAGGTATCCCGATCGGTAGTCCCCTACCCGATAAAAGTAGGGCATGACCTCACTCTCAAGGAACACATCAAATCCATCAATATCAGTGATCTCAGGAACATTATCTTGAAATCAGAAAAGTTTTCATATGTGAAAATCCTTTCCATATTTCATTCCCATCATTTTCATACCCAATTTAGTAAAATCTCCTTCTCTCTCATTCAACATTCATCCTATCATTCAAAGGATCTCATCAAAGATCAAGATCAAGCCTCAATTGTCCAAAGAAGGTCCAAATATTCTCCTCTCGCTTTAAATTTCTATATTTTTGTATTAATTACATAAATTCTAATCTAGTTTTATACTTTAGTTCATACACATTAAGGCCCCATCCTTTATTAGTTATATTGCACATACTTTATTTTTTAATAAAAACCCAAAACAAAGAAAAACAGGGTTACCCCTAAAACTTCCAACGGGATTATCCATCACAATTTCTCAAAATAAAAAATACATTGTCCACAAACACACATATAATAAAATCTCATTTGAATCTATGGGATAAACCCCATCCGTATGTCACATGCGAACTACGTGGAATTTGATGCCTTTATAGTCTACGTAGGCATTTCGAGATAAAATCCTAAACTCGAGTCCAATTTTCTAATTTTCCTATCTTCATGTTTTCATACTTTTTATTTATATGTTATTCTATGTATCAAACTTGTTCTTCATATTTTCATTCCATCTAACAAATATTATTGTTTCATTGTAACGATGAATATCTTGATAAGCGCACACATCATGCTTTCTACTATTATTTTGGGAACATTCCTTTGGATGGCCTCATTCTATCTTTTTCATGATATGAGTCGAGCGACTCCAATCTCCATTTATATAAACATGCACACACACTTTACCAAGAAATTAAGAAAAATAGTAACACAAGACCATGAGAGATCGAAAGGGCGGGATAGGTGCCTAACACCTTCACATTCCGTAACTTAGACCCCAAACCTCTAAAATATTAGTTTTTTATGCATCAATTTATCTTTGATGTCGCTCTCTCGAGATGACGACATGTTCTTTTGCTTGTTCTGTGCAAAATAATCTGGCGACTCCATCTGTTTATATCACCCCACATCGACGATGGGCGAAGTGCTCCAAGAAAAAAATAATGAGACCTTATCTACCCTCTCCGAGTGCATGCACGCAAGCACCGGAACCCCGAGACAGGAGGAAAAGAGCTAAAAAGGAAAAGATGGCCACAATGGCGACTCCTTTGGGAAGGACTTGTTTATCATAAGAGGGAGTGTTATTATTTTTCGCTTGGGTGCGTATGCACCTACCTGTATGTTCCCTTTTTTCTCCTCTATTTTTTCTTGCATATATCTACGTCATGTTTATATCACATCTCACTCAATCCTCACTCACACACTTGTACACCTCACACTACTTACATGTAGGATCACTTATATCAGCATGTTGCACTCACCACTTAGAATATCCATGCTAAGGTGTCACTTCCACACACCTCCACACTTGTATATATCCATGCTCACTCACACTTGTCACACATCACTCACTCTCACATAACCATGCTTAGTGTAATCTCTATGATAGATTTACTTTTAATATTACTTGTACATTCTTCCCTATTTGCATAGTGCTCATCATGCCTAATAACAAATACTTTCTCCATAATATACTAATCAAGAATCATTCATTGTGTACATTTCAACACCAAAGAGCATGGCTATTGACCAAATTTTGTCCTGTAATTGGGGGGTCACTTTGTGATGGGCACTAGGGGTGGCCATAGGCCCGAGGCCCGCCAAGCCCGCCCAACCCGCCCCATAAAAAAATAGGGCTTGGGTAAGGTACATAGGCCCGCAAAGCGAACTTGGCAAAATTTTATAGGCCCGATTTTTTTCCGGGTGGGCTTGGGCATGAGTTCTTAAACCCGATGAGGCCCGGCCCGGCCCGAGGCCCGAAATATATATATATATGTGTGTGGGGGGGGGGGACTTCTATAAATATAAAAACGTACCAAGTCTTTTCATGTAAAGTGAGAAACTTTATATATGGATTTCGTAATATATGAAGTTTAAAACAGATTTTTAATTAAAAAAATTGGTCTTTAAATAAAAAAATAGGTATTTTAATTTTTAAAAAAAATCTTTTAATTAACATAATAGGGCCCGATCGGGCGGGCCTGGGTAAAAATCTTTCAAATCTGGGCGGGCTTGGGATTACATAATAAGGCCCGATCTAGGCCCGAGCGGGCTTGGGATAACACTTAATTTTTCAAGCCCGGCCCGAGCCCTACCGGGCCTGCCCAGGCCCGGCCCACGGCCACCCCTAATGGGCACTGGTCCGGCAGATCACAGTTATCCTAATCAATATAACTCTCACCTTCCATTAGCCAAGTACCTTTGACGTATATCGAACGGTCCCCCCTGCATCGTACCGCTACCGAAGTCATGACGGAACGTATATCACAGTGAACTCATTCACGTACGTCATGTATATCGAATTCGCTCACACGTATTGTCCCCAGGAGGTATATGTTGAGGAAATTTATGTACACTCAGGTATATAAAATGGCTTGTCCATACTGATGGCCCTCAAAAGCAAGACGTATATCGTGGAAGTCATTCCAAAGGGGGGAACTTTTGCACTAACCCAACAACTGCATACCCTGATATAGGCGTCAAACCTATGGCACTCATATTTAGTTTTTCGGTTACTACCCGAAACTCTGCCGAAATGATAGATCGACATGCCGCCCAAAATTTTGCTCAATTTCTTGTGTTTTTCAAATGGGACCCTGTCCATGAGCCTGGTAACAAGTCAACCCGTATTTTAAATATTTTTCAAACCCAATTTTTCCCATCTCTGGGTCCCATCCGACATTTATTTTTCATATAGTCAAACCTAATACAATCGAGAACATAATAATAATAATAATAATAATAATAATAATAATAATAATAATAATAATAATAATAATAATAATAATAATAATAATAATCATGTTGAGATCCTTATCTCGTTTTTTCCTCTTTCTTTGCCAAAAGTGTCAAAAAACATTTTCTTTCCTTCTTTTATCAAAATACCAAAAAACATTTTCCTTCATAAATGTCAAAAACATTTTAGTTTTTTCCTCTTTTTATCTAAATAGCCAAAAATATTTTGTCCTCCCTTTTCCAAAAATATCAAAGATCTCTATTAAAAGTTGTCCTCCCTTCTCTTTTAAAAAATAAATTCGAATCATTTTCCTTCTCAGGTCAATCGCAAACCTAACCCTTGGCCTTGCTCCCTATTGGTTTCAGTCTTCCATCGAACCGCACCAAAGCTTCGTCAGTTATCCCACTACTTCCTTCGAGTCCAAAATCCACTTTTACCTGTGTTCCATGGAGAATACAGACCAAGTACTGAATGTTCAACCAGATTTAATGATGGTTATAACCCAACTTACTGGAAAGATTGACAACCTTGAAACCAAAGTTCATGAGATACAACGAAATCGGGTCCCCGTTGTAGAAGAGCCCGTGGTCCTCTTCCCCTGCGTGATGGGACTTCCCTCACTTGAGCCTATTTGGGTCCTAAAAGAATATCAGCATACTACACATGTTCCTCCTATCAATAGGCCACTGCCATCTCAACTCCATATGTCGAATCTTTACCATCCATGGGCTAACCTACCCATAACAGTTGATCCGAAGGAAGAAGAGTTGATCAAGGTCAAGGCGGACCTTAAGTTGTTGACCAAGAAGTTTGAACAAGTCCGAATCTCTGATAATGACATGGATTACACCCATATGTCTCCCTACTCTAAAGCAATGCTATCGAAAGCATCCAAGATGCTCAACATTGAGAAGTTTGGGGGTAATGGGCCCCCAATTGTCCATCTCTAAAGTTACCACCGAGCTATGACTCTCCTAGGTGCCTTCGAGAAAATACTAGATTGATGTTCCAACAGACTTTGAAGCTAATCGCTCTTTGATGGTTCTTGTCTCTCAAGGAATCAAGAATTCACACTTGGGATGATGTTGCCCGTGAATTCATATCATAGTACAAGTATAATGAGGAGTTGGAAGCTACCCAACGTGATTTAAAACTTCTTAAGAAGAACACTAGAGAATCTATTTGTAACTTCATAGAAAGATGGAGAGAAAAAGTGGCCACCATGACCAATCGGCCTTCCGAAGAGGAACAAGTCAGTATTATAAAGAAGAACTTCTTACCCCATGTCCAATTGGCGATGGGAGGAAAATATTACCCCTATTTTTTATCTTTCTGGGTAAAAGGAGTGGATATCGAAGAAAGTCTTACCAAGACAGAAGTTGAACCAAAGAAACTATCCGGACAGTTCACTCTGAGAAAGTATGAGAAGCCTACCAATACCAAAATTTTAACCATTAATAACATCTCTAATCCTGCCACTTCATGGGAACCATAAATCCGCCTTAACCTAATCAGAAAAGAATACAACAATCTTCATTCCCCCCTCTCCAAGGTCTACCACACCCTTTTGAGCCGAAATCTTATCTAGCCATTAGACCCTAGTCCATTACCAAACCTTCTTCCTAAAATTTTTAAACCAAATGCCCATTGTGATTTCCATCAAAATATTGGCCATACCACTGATCAGTGCTTCCATCTCTAAAATATAATCCAAGGTCTGATTGATCGGGGTATCATCACCCTACTAGCCAATCCTAAACCAAACATGACCCACAATCCACTACCAAATCATAAAAATTCTGTATTTCTAGAATAAGACCCATAATTTGATCCATATACCCAGATTGAACTTAGAAAATCACCCATCATACACGTATATTCACCTAAACCCCTCAAAGTTTAACCATATTTTCTCATACACCCTACCTGTTTTACCGATCAGGCCCTGTCACTTGTTACAAGAGTATGCATTGTAGTTCATACTCGTTCCAAAGGAAAAAATATGGAATTATCAGCGGTATTGAACCAGCTCCAAAAGTTCGGGATAAAATTTCCCTCAAAGATGACCATTGATTGTTAAAAATTCTGTACACTATTTTTGAAAGCTCAAAAGTGGGCTCGAGAGTCAGATAGTTGCATGGTACCTACCTCTAAAGCCATCTTAGATGATGTGGTCCAGATTATATTAGACTTATTTTGACGGATCGGTGAAATTTACAGTCTGACCAAGCTACTTGATGCTTTGAAACTACAAGGGCGCTTGATTCCTTCACTTCTACATCTCCCCATTGGGTGGGAGGATCTATAAGAAGAGGTTGTTAAGGTCGTAGAAGGAATTGACTTCTCGTGGAAGGATAATATCGTTGTCATTGGATAGGGAGACAAATTCGATAGTTCAGATGAGGAGAAAAACCCAGAAAAGGCTGGCCCAATAATCAATATATGTGAAATGATATCGTTTGAGGAGCTGCTAGGAGAGATTGACAAAGTGGTCGAACATCTCGAGATAGATGAATAAACCAGGATTTTTTTCCCCTTGTCTGTACACCATATGCCTAGATCGGGGAGGCATTATAAAGTTTAGATCCCGCAATCAACAACGATCGATAAGGGAAAAAGTGTTTAGAAACTTCTTATGCCTGAAATGTCCCTCAAGGAAAGTAAGATCATCGATCAGTTAAAAAACTCAAACTAACATCACTCCATCGGGGATATTTATGTCTTCCAAGCTGCACCAAAATGCCTTGATTAAACTACTTACATGGCCTAAAGTCCCTTCTTCCACCATGCCAGAAAAAGCAGTGAATCTGGTCAGATCTCTAACCTCTACTATAATGCTCTCCTTCTACGAAGAAGAAATCCCTAAGTTTGGTGAAAATCACAACTATTCTCTCAATATCTCTATTGAAGTCATGGAAAAGACCATCCCACTTTTGCTTGTCGATAATGAATAATCACCTAATGTTTGCCCATTAAGAATCCTCAACTTCTTTGGACTGAAAGTAAACAAACTTACACCAACTTCTGCCATGGTCCATGCTTATGACAATACTCATCGATTAGTGATGGGATCTATAAAGCTTATAATAGGGGTTGTCCCAATAATACCGTTACTGAATTCTAGGTCATCAACATCCCTACTCATTTCAACATTTTTCTTAGACGACCATAGCTCCGTAGTATCAAGGGTGTGTCTTCCTACCTTAATTAGAAACTGAAGTTTTTCACCCATGGGCAAGTGATGAACATCTTGGCCGAAGATGATAATATTGAGAATGTAAGGACAAGTAATCCAGTAGTAGAGATACAACATGGTGTAAATGATATGCTTATGTCATATTTTCAAGTCGAACCACTTCCACTCCCGTTCAAAGATCGAGTTTGTCTTAAATACAACCCTCATGACAATGTCAATGTGATACAGATGTTAAAGAACATGCACTTCATGGCTGGACTGGGCTTGGGATGATGATAGTAAGGAATACTAGAACCCATAGTGTTAAAAAAGGCATTCCCTCCCTGTGGTCTAGGTTATCAACCATCAATAGAGGAACTCAGAATACGTCGCCAACCTCAGTTGAAGAGAAGGCTAGAAAGTACCGAGACTGTCCTAAGGGATTCCTTAAATGGAAGATTCATCAAAGAGGGTGAAAAATTCCCCTTTTGTGGATTTTCTGAATTGTGGTATGATCATGTGGACCAAAAGGTGAAGCCAAGAATGGAGATTTTCTTCCAAAATCGTTACACATGGGATAAAGATTCCCATCCTCATATGCAACCGTTCATTGAGAAGACTATAGATGTTACTCGAGATTCTAAGGGAAGTGACTCCGAGGATTCATTCAACTTGCAGATACAGAGGTTAACACTTTGCATGATCCAATGAAATGCTACATTATCGTATTCGTCCTGCCTGATCATAGCTACTGATGCACCTCTCCTGAACTGGCATGCTATACTAGTTGCACGGGCTGAACTGCAACCCAACTTAGATGTTTATCCGATTTCCTCTTCTTTCATTATTCCTCCTTATTCTGATCACAATGTAATCGAGACCTCCTTCGATGAGGTTCTCAAAGTTGTTTTTCCCAACAATGAAATCAACAAAGATTTTAAGTACTTTTTCGTGCCTTACATTAATTGTATTGATTTTAATCAAACTCTTAATGACGATGATTTTGCAAATGAATAATTCTCATATGATCTTAATAAGGTTAATAAAAAACAACACAACTATGTTCAAATTAATGAAGATGAAACTCTTTTTATTAATCTTTATTTCTTAGCCAACTACGCGAGATTAGGATAGAGTCCACCCTTGAAGAGCAAGGGCACATGCAATTTAAAGAACTACTAAAGGAATTTTTGGACGTCTTCACATGGTTCAATGACTATATTCCCAAAATAGATCAGCATGAGATTTCAATGCTCCCAGAATGCAAATCGGTCAAGTAAAAATTATAAATGCTCCGCCCTGAATGGTCACTCAAAGTTAAGAAAGAAGTGGTCAAACAGTTGATTGTAGGCTTCATCCGGGTGATCGAATATCCCACATGGGTTTCCAATATTGTACCCTTAACAAAATCATAAGGAAAGGTTCGCATGTGCATTGATTATCGAGATTTTAACAGGACCTCTCCAAAGGATGATTACCTGCTACCCAATATTGACATGATTGTAAATAACACGACCAATCATACTCTTAAGTAATTTATTAATGGTTTTGACGAATACAATCAGATTAAGATGCACCCAGATCATCTAAGGAAAATAGCATTCAGCACCCCTTGAGTAACCATCTGTTACACCGTTATGTTGTTTAGTCTTAAAAATGCAAGGGCTACCTACTAGAGTGCTTCCATAACCATCTTGCATGATGTGATACACATAGAAGTTGAGGTCTACATAGTTGCATGATCATCAAGTCTAAGACTAGGGAAGGTCAAGTTCCTGCTCTTCGAAAGTTCTTCGAGCAACTACGACGAGACAAGATGTGACTAAACCCACATAAATGTGTTTTGGGCATTACCAAAGGAAATCTCTTGGGATTCATGGTTAGAAAAAAATATTGAAAAAGATCTTGCCAAATTGAAATCCATACTCGAAAATGCCACCAACCCCGAACGGAGAAGGAAGTTCGAGAATTCCTTGGAAAATTATAGTATATCAGCCAGTTCATTAGTCAATTGACCTCTATTTGTGAACCCAACATCAAAATCCTCTTAAAGGATTTCATTAAGGTTTAGAACAAATCTTGTTAGGAAGCCTTTGATCGAATCAAGCAATATCTAACCCGGCCTCCGGTACTCATTTCACTACAGCCTGGTCTCCCCCTACTCATATACTTGATCGTAATAGACACTGCAGCCGGGGCTTTGTTTGCCCAATACCTTGAAGAAAACTACAAGGAGAAATCCATTTGCTATGCCAGTCATAAAAAGACCAAATAAGAAGTCAACTACACTACCTTGAAGAAAGCAGGTGTCGCCCTTATCTGGGTCACTAAAAAATTATGACACTGCGTGCTCGCCTTTCCTATCAGACTCATGTCCTGAATGGATCCTATCAAATACCTGCTCGAGAAACCTTCTTTGTCTAGATGAATGACTTGAAGGTTAATATTATTAGCCAAAATTTGATATTGTTTATGTCACATAGAAATCCATGAAAGAAAGAACCATCTATGACTACGTTGTTGAACACCCTATGGAAGAAGTCGATATTTGGGTCACCGAATTCTGGGATGAAAATATCCTTTATGCATCCCAAGAAGACCTCCGGTGGAAAATGTTCTTTGATAATGCCACTAATAAGAAAGTATATGGAACTGGGATACTCTTAATTGCCCATAATTATTTTCACACTCCCATTGCCATCAATCTATATTTTACCTGTACCAATAATATGACCAAATACGAAGCTTGAACCGTAGGCCTTAAAGTCTCTCTCAATAAAGGAATCCAATGCTTATATCTGTATGGGGATTCATCCCTCATCGTCATCCAGGTCCTGAGAAGATGGAATGTCAAGAATGACAAACTCTTACCCTTCTATGCCCACCGAGAAGAGATGGACTCCTCATTCATAGATATTACATTCCACTACCTACCCTGAGTAAGGAATAGTTTAATCGACGCCCTTACTACCTAGACTCCATGGTCGATATACCCAAAGGAATAAAGATGACCCCCTTCCTAGTCAAAATCAAGTTAAACCAACCCACTGCTTCCACACTAAACCCATAACAAAAGAATATCCTAATATGCTCTAGGTACCCCCACAATTCTAAAAAGAAATGTCGAGCAACCTTTCGTAGAATGGCTGCCCAGTATATTATCTGCAATGAATCACTCATCAAAATAAACTTCGATGGAACCCACTTACACTACATTACAGGGAATAACATTGAAGACATGATGAATAGAATCCACGGCGGGGAATGTGGAACCCACATGAATGTCCATATGCTCCCCAAGAAAATCATCTGATGGAGCGATTATTGGACTACTATGGCTATGGATTGCACCACCTATGTTCAAAGATTCTTTAAATGCAAACATTTTTCCAATAACCAGCACATGCCTTCATGAGAATTATATAACATGACTTCTCCCTGGCTATTTTCCACATGGGTCATTGATATTATAGGGAAAGTTACACCCAAAGCCTCAAACGGGCATGCGTTCATCTGGCTGGCCATTGATTACTTCACCAAATGGGTCGAAGCCATGTCATACGCAGTGATGAAGGACAAAAAGGTGGCCAAGTTCATCCAAAAAACATTATCTTTCGATATGGGGCCTCGTACGAGCTAGTGTTAGACAACGGGTTACATTTCGAGGCGGAAGTCACAAAATTGGTCAACGAGTATAGGATCTAGAGGTAAAAGTCTTTTCCTTACTGACTTTAAACCAATGGTGCAGTCGAAGAAACTAATAAGAGCCTCAAAGAAATCATTAGCAAGATGATTAAGAGTTTTCAAGATTAGGCTTATCCAATTCCTTACACCCTCTGGGGCTACCACACTTCAATTCGAGCATTTATTGGGGAAACCCCTTACTCTCTGGTATACTCGTTGAACTAAAAATCCCTTCATTACGCATTATACTTAAAAGAAAAGTCAGTGAGGAAGACTGGCGTCAGAGTCATCTTGACAAGTTGTCACTCTTGGATGAAAGGAAACTAAAATATGTATATCACATACAAGTGTAGCATCGCCTAATAACACAATCATTCCAAAAGAGAGTCAATGATAGTGATGTTCGAGAAGGGAACTTAGCCCTTAAAGAGATCATAGAACCCATCTAGGACCCAGAGGGAAATTTAAGCCCAACTGGAGTGGCCCCTACATCATGAAGAAGATCTTATCCGGGGGCGCTGCTATGCTCACTGACCTTGACAGAGCAGAGATGGCCCGCCCACTCAACCTAGACCATTTCAAGAAATTCTATCCTTAGTCCAAAATCTCGGTGTGCTAGGAATCTTCTCACCCCCTTCTATTCTAAAAGAAAAAAATCTTTATTTCCCTTTACTCAGAACTAAGTGGGGCCTGATCTTCTGGAAAAAAAATTAGAAAATTTTCAAAACCCCCAGAGGTACGTAGGCAACTCATACGTTTCACATGGGAACAAACCCCTTATTTTTCATAAAATACTATTCTCTTCTTATCTACAAGAACGACAGTTTGTTTTATCATTTACTAGAACAAAGGATTATGTATGCCTTGGCAATTGGTATGGATACTTAAGATGTAAAACTCATCAAGAGGCACAAAAACATATTTAAAATCCTTTTTTATTCCATTATAGGGAAACCCGACAAGATTACACAAAATATTAGCATAGCGAGTCAAAAACTACCCCACCAATATTAACTATCCCAAAAACAAAGCCAAACCAATTTACTCCTAAACAAACAAACTAAACAACCTTCCCAAAACTATTCCTACCAAAAACATAACCGGCTTCATAAATAATCACCAACTAAAAAAAAGGCCCTACATACAGCTACCAGAAGAACTAACCCAATCAACATCTACATTTTGGGGTCCCCAAGCTTCCCTTACTTGGATGGAATACCGAAGGCGCTCCATGGAACGATAAGCCCAGATCAGCCTGGGAAAAACCACTACGCCTCCTTCCATGGTGTCAAACATAGCGATCCATCTTCGCCCAGTCTCTTTGACAAGCATCTTAGACACTACCCTCCTCCACATACATTTCATGTAGTCCCCATAAACATTCCAAACTCTTCCAATAGATTGGGAAGGATGGGTCGACGACCGATGACTCTCCCACAGAGAGCCCAACTACATGCGCATGACTTCTGTCAAATCATCCACCGACAATAAGTCTAGTGTTCGAGGTGGCACAATATTCTCCCATCCTACTAGATGCAGAAGCCACCAAGGAAAGTATAAAGAAGTCTAATGGAGGCCAACCAACTAAAGGTACTAGTATTCCCACAGTTCTAGAATGGGCTGCAAATCCCCCAACTAGGGTACCAATCATCGCGGACATCGGGCCCCGATGTCCACAAACCATTTTTCCCAGTTCTCGACAATCGGGCCAAAGTTGATGAAATAATGGGTGAAGAAATTTAGCATAGATGTTAAGGGATATTCAAGGGGTACCACCAAAAAGAATATCTCGGATAGCCACATGAATGGCATAACTGGGCTGCCTCTTAAAAAGTCAGCACAACCTTCCCGACAAGAATTTAGACCATTCAGGGCCTCTGCCAGCATCATCGCCACATGATTGTAGAGCTATAACATTCACGTATTGATTACAGCAAGTTGAGGGTCCACCAGTAGGTCTCCGATCAGCAACAATTTTGAAGTTAAGCCAAGAGCAACGACGCCGGTATAGCCCACATTATTGACATCCCGCAAATGCACAAAATACAATACAATAGGGAGGGAGATCATTCCTCTAGTAACCAATGATCGAGTCACCGAGGGTGAGAAATGGAGAAATTACTCCAATAGTGATCGAGGGGACCAAGAGAATTCAGGCATAGACACCACCACAATGGGATTTACCCCCAATCTAGCAGAAAACTCCTCCTAAGTCGGGCGGACTTTGTCCAAGCTAAAACAAAAACATTATCCTCAGGGTTCGAGAATTATACCACTACCATCAACAAATTCTAGTCAATGGGCCAGTTGTGCCATAAGGAAACCCAACGCAGGTTAAAGGCGTCATAATCCACAATGTACGAGCACATAGCCTCTAATTTCTCGAGGTAAGAGGCGAATTCAACGCTTTTAGGAAGATAATTTTTTGAAGAAACAAGACACAAATCAAGAAAAAAAGTAAGAGGAGAAGGATATGAATTGGTGAAGTAAACTCCCACAACCTTACCCCGTTTTATACTTGAAAAAATTAGCTAAAGAAAGTGTAATCAAAGCCTTGGGGTAATTTGACTGGACTGACCTACCGATAGGCAGGCTAAGGGGTATGACGATTGGCATCCCCCCATTTTTAGAAAATTCAATTTTTCCTCTTTTGTCAAAATCAAAAAAGTCATTTAAAATATTTTCTATTTAAGAGAATTCGGAATTCTTCTCTCCTTATATATAACTCATCATGTTTGAAAATAAATTCTTTTTTTATATAAACTTTAATCCTTTTTACGCTTTCAGTTAACAAAGTAAAATTGTATGTCGATTAAGTCATTAAAAGTAAAGATAAACAAATAGAATCCCATTCATTGCACACACACACACACACACACACACACACACACACACACACACACACACACATATATATATTTTGCTGCCATTACATCTCTTTTACAAAAAACAGAAAAAATAAAAAAACGGGACTCAGCTCGATCCCTTACACTTTCTCACTCTCTCTCAACTTTGTCTCTCTCTCTCTCTCTCTATGATCCCCTATCCCAGCGATGCACTTACTTTTCTCGGCGACGAGCTAAGGAGCCTCACTACCTGATGCAGACCCCTCCTTAGATGAAGCAGATGAAACCAAACAAGAAGGAACTAGGATCTACTCCCGAATATGAGCAGTCACAGAAGACACCTAGTCTCAAATGTCCCTCAGCCTAGTAGTCAACAACCGGATGTGCTGCAAGAAAAATAAGTGAAAGAAAAACAATCAATCTGAGGCAAAGAGATAAATCAGAAAAGCAAAAAGTAAAGGATAAAGATATACCTTTGGCTGAAGGACGTCCTTCATCATCCCCAACACCTCCTAATCCACCGCATTAGGCCCATGCGGAGCAAGCCACAGAAAAAGAATCTTTGACGTCTTCGCTAATGTTGGAACACTACCTACACTGTGGGCGGACCCCACTTGCCGACTGGTACCCCTACTTGAAGCCGTAGGAGGTGGAATCATATTCACCATATCATAAATGCATGATGACATCATCTAGCTCCTCAAAAAGTCGAGGTTGTCGTCCTCTGCCACGATGTCCATATATAGACAACAGGGCTCACTGATCACCGTCGCCAGTTGGGCGTCCTCCGACATATCCTACACCTGCCTCATATATCTCGAGGGCATTGATGGTAGGACCGACACCTCATCCTCCATAATCTTCCTGACTACTCTCTCCCCCCAGATAGTAGGACCCGTTGGTTATCCTTGTATGCTGAATGGCCGTCCCCCACGTATAAAAGGTCACATATATTTTGCCAAGATGAAGTCAATAATTGCACAAAGGAAAATGCTAAAAAGAAAATTTCAAAAGATAAAAGAAGGAGTAACCCACTACATTCTCCCTCCCTAGGCAGTCCAAAAGACCGTGCCACTTCCATTTGGAAACTCCCACTACCTGTCCATCGGCATCCCCTGAAATTTCATACTAAAAATCCCTAAAATTTCCAAAAAATTCCTAATATTGGCAAATGAATTTTGGAAATCATTTTTACCAAATCCCCTGTCGGATTAAAACCACCTTTTATTCCCTACATTAGTCATCACATCCATTAGCAACTTCAGTAAAGATACCCATCTCCTTAAATTCTCGAACTCTTTCCAAGAAGTTTCCAAAAACATTCCCTAGTGGAATCCCAAAAGATCAAGTCATCCACTATTTCCCCAATGGAACTTCGAAATCCACCTTCCCCAGTGGAGCTATAAGCCAAATGGATATCTCTTCTCAGGAACATCTCAGAAAAGCACATTCCCTAGCGGAATCCCAAAACCCCAAGTTACCAACTGTCTCCTCAAAATGGAATTTCTAGACTAAGATTTTTAGCTCCTCTCAAAAGGACATAATCCCCAATAAAACGTAGCTTCCCCAATAATGTTTACAAAATTTAAGATTCCCTAGGAAAGTTATCCCCCTTTAAGGCTCTCAGAATTGACCTCGCCCCTCAGAATTGGTTGCCCGCCTTAGGGTCCTCAGAATTAGTCTCTCCCTAAGGTCCTCAGAATTTACCTCGACCCTTAGAATCCCACTTAAGGTCCTCAAAAATGACCACGACCCTCAAAATTGGTCACTCCAACTTAAGGTCCTCAGAATTAACCTTGACCATCAGAATTGGTCGCTCCCACTCAAGGTCCTCATAATTGACCTCGACCCTCAGAATTGGTAGCTCCCACTCAAGGTCCTCATAATTAACCTCGACCCTCAAAATTGGTCGCTCCCTAAGGTCCTTAGAATTGACCTTGATCCTTAAAATTTGTCTCCCCCCACGTTAGGTCCTCAGAGTTGACCTTGACCCTCATAATTGGTCAGTGCCCACTCAAGGTTCTCAGAATTGACCTCGACCCTTAGAATTGGTCGCTCAGTACCTAAGGTCCTCAGAATTGGCCTTGACCCTCAGACTTGTTCAATCCCATCTTGGGTCCTCAGGATTGACCTCGACCCTCACAATCGGCCATCCTCATCATCAGTTGAGGTCCTCAAAAATGTTATCGACCCTCTAAATTGGTCATCCTTGTCCCTTCAGGTGTGTTGAATCGACCTCCATCCCAAAACATCATGTGGTGTCTATTCGATGGCTTTCACTTGTTCCAAGCTCACCCATCGGGGGAATCTTTAGAAACAACATTCTAGGACCCCTAAGTCTCTCCTTAGGTCCTATGAACCTCTTCAATTCACTATAAAACCTAGTTCGTATTTCGAGTACCGATCCAGAGGCCATCGGGTGCCCTCGAGCCCCATTTGACTCTGGCCAACTCTATCGTCAGAGCGAAAGCTCAATGAATCTTTGAAAGGATTTGAATCTCCATTCCAACAGTGTGTCCCATGCACGAATCGGAACAATGATTCAGACGAATGGACTATTTTACTATTGAAAACCAATCTGGAGGCCAGTAGGCACTCCCCAGCCCCCATTTGACCCCAATTAACTCCATCGTCAGAGTGAAAGCTCAATGAATCTTTTAAGGGCACTAAGGCCCCTTTTTAATGGTCTACCCCATATGAAAAATAGCATAACCGTTCAGACGGAAGATCCATTTTACCTTAAAAATTAATTTGGAGGCTATCGGACGCTCTCGGGCTCCGTTTGACCAAGCTCAACTCTTCAACTTGAACGATACCGAATGAATCTTCAAAGGGAACTGAATAACCTTTCCAACGGTCCACATACGGACGAATGGCCCATTTTGCTTCGAAAGGTCACTGGGCGCTTTCGGGCCCTGTCAAACTGAGCAAAGCTCTTTGGAAAGTTGAAGTCCCTCGCATAACCTTTTCGATGCCCCCCATACATGATTATGACTTACGGTGCGTATGAACGATCCATTACCATTTGATGATCCTTCATCTAATGGATAGAAAAGCTTCCGAGTTCTGTTTGGCCCAAAATCAACTCCTGGAACAGGGAGCTGCTTAAAGGACACTTGAAGGTCTCAGAATTATCTTTCTAAAAGTATGCCCCATGAATGATTTGGATTAACGGATTGCATTCTATGACTATTTTTCCATAAAAATATGCATGAGACTGCAGATTGGCAGGTCCATTTTCCAGTGTATTGGCAGTGTGTCTTGGGTCACCTGAGGATTGACAGGGCTAGGGGTATGCCGATTGGCAGTCCCCCTACCCTATAAAAGGAGGGCATGATCTCACTCTCAATTTACACCACAGATTCATCAATATAAGTGGTCTCAGCAACATTATCTTATAATCAACGAAATTTCCTTATGTGAAATTTCTTTTCATATTTTATTCCCATCATTTTCATACCCAATTTAGCAAAATCTCCTTCTCTCTCATCCAATATTCATCCGAACATTCAAGGGAGCTCCTCATCGAGGATCAAGAGCAAGCCTCAATTCTCCAAAGAAAGTCCAAATATTCTCCTCTCCCTTTAAATTTCTTTATTTTCGCACTAGTTACATAAATTCTAATCTAGTTTTTTACTTTAGTTCATACACATTAACACCCCATACTTTATTAGTTATATTGGACATACTTTATTTTCTATAAAAAAATAAAGAGAAATCAGGTTACCCCAATAATTTGCAATGGATTATTCATCACAATTTCTCAAAACTAAAAATACACCCCCCATACACACATATAATAAACTCCCATTTGAATCTATGGGATAACCCCACCCTTACGCCAAATGCGAACTACGTGGCCTTTGATGCCTTTATAAGCTACGTAGGCATTTCGGAATAAAACTCGAGTCTCAAGTCCAATTTTCAAGTTTTCTAATTTTCCTATCTTCATGTTTTCATCCTTTTTATTTATATATTACTCTATGTATAGTACTTGTGATTCATATTTGCGTTCCATCTAATGAATATCATCGTTTCATTGTAAGGATCAATATCTCGATAAGCATGCACGTAATACTTTCTATTATTATTTTGGAAACATTTATTTGGATGACCTCTTTCTATATTTTCCATGATATGAATCGAACTATTCCAATCTCCATTTATATAAACACGTGCACACACTTCATGGAGAAATTAAGGAAAATAGTAACACAAGTCCATAAGAGACCAAAAGGGCGTGATGGGTGCCTAACACCTTTACATTCCGTAACTTAGCTCCGAACCTTTGAACTATTGGTTTCGTAAGCATAAGTTTGTATTTGATGCCGCTCTCTCAAAGCGGCGACATATTATTTTCCTTATTGTATGCAAAATAGGCTGGCAACTCCATTTTTTATATTACACCACATCAACGACGGTCGAAGTGCTCCTAGAAAAAAAATGCGAGACCTTTTCTACCCTCTTCGAGTGCGCTCGCATGAGTGCCAAACCTCGAGATGGGAGGAAAAGATCCAAAAAGTAAGGGATGGACACATCGGGAAAAGTGTTACACGCCCACGTGCTATAATTGATTTGGATAATGACGTTGGGTCATGTATCCCTAGGACGGGGATACTTTCAAAATTAGTGCACGTGCAATAAATAATATTCACCCATTTGTTCCCAAAGAAGGGCATGAGTAAAATATCATAACAGACCTAAAGACATGCGAAATGAAATTTAAAAAATAAAGTATGACCGACCGACATGTTGGTCAATCACCCCCACTTTGGGGGAAATTAACGGGTGTGTGAATAAACTGTTGCCACATGGCCGAACATGTGTCACGTCACGTGAGAGGTGGATGACTAGGGAAAGGGAGATCACAAATTTAAAATAGATAAAGTTAAATTTTGAGAGATTATGTAAACATATTGGGAGACCCATACCAATAGGATTCTACAACTTAGTCAAGATAAACATAAAGAGGCCTAGTACTGTAGGATGCCTAAGTTTATATATAAGGACAAATTTTCTCATATTAAATCTATTGTATCTGGAACGGGACAACTTAGACTCTTAGCTAGCACCCTTAGCAATCCAATTGTCATTATTCTTTCGTAGTTAACAAACCGATCTCTACTCACTTTTGTCGTGGGCGTAAGATGATCTCATAGTAGAACCATGTACATCTTATCTTCTTTATTATTCTTCCTACACTCAAAATTATTTGGGGTTCATCGATAATTCCAACTTTGATTATAGGTTGAAACCCAATAAAAGATTTTATGATCGAGATGTGATGTGGAATATTTTCTAGTTTGTATGAGTTTATACAATAGAAGGTTGTGCATAGTAGTTACCATGATTTTTTTAATTGAGTATTGGAACTTTAGCTAGGAATGTAATTAGTTTTCATCATAAAAATCATAAAGAAGTTTACTTATGTGGGGGTTGAACTTACAATAATGCCCAATGGATAAAGGACTTGAACTAAATTTGTTGATGAATTTTTGGGAAATAAAAAATATGACATAGCCTCATTGTGGTTCCCTTTATACAATAGTAAATGTTTCTTTAATTCGTATTCCATATTTTATGAGTCTATGTTTTTAATATAGGACCATGTAAACATAAAATTTTATCAGGCCTTCAATAGTGATTAAGGTGACTATTAATTAGTCTTAGTTTTAGCTTTATTGAATAAGGTATGTCATTATACCATTTATTTGGAATATTACCTAATTATTCAAGTAGATGTAATTCTATCTTTCGTGGTTTGGTAATGTCTATTCATTTAACAAAGTAGTTCTCATTCTTTCATGGTTTTGTTATTGTTTATTTACTTAACAAAGTACTTTAATTCAGGTTTGGTTGCATATTTGCTATAGGATTGCTAGATCTTGGTTGACCAAGGATAGATTATCGAAGAAGCACATAGATGGAGTTGAACATTTCATAAAGTTTGTTGAGGATGGTGAGAATGATTTGGACTCTGACCGGTGCACATGTCGTGAGTGTGAGAATATATATAAGATAAGTTTTGAAGATGTAAAATACCATTTAATGACAATTGGTACTGATATGAGGTAAACTGCATGTACATGGAATAGATAAGATATTCCTAGTGAATTGTTGTCAAGCAAAAGTATAGATGAGCCAGCTTGTGACGATTATGATATGGATACTCAAAATGATGTTGAGAGCATAATAGATATAGACGAGGCTTAAAATAGAATACCATAGGATATCTGGATATATTTAAAAAATGGCTTGAAGATGCGAAAAAATCATTTTATAAAGGTTGTAAAAACTATACAAATTTATCGGCATTAATGAAGACTTTTAGTATTAAGGCCAAGAGTGGATGGAGTATTAATAGTTTTTCGAATAGGCTAACGTTGTTTGTTGACATGCTTCTTGAGGGGAATGAGTTCCATGTATCTAGTATTCAAACCAAGCATAGTTTGTAAACTTTTGAATGGAATATAAGAATGTAAACGCGTCCCCCAATGATTATGTACATATAAAGAAAAGAGTAAAAAAATTTATCATCATCTCCTAAATGTGAAGACTCAAGATATAAGGTAAAGAAAAATACTCGAACAAACACGAGATGATAAAAATAAAGGTGTTTCATCTAAAGTATTAGGGTACTTTGACCTATCCCATAATTTAAAAGGTGGTTTTAATCTGCACAAAAGCAAAGGATCTTACATGGCATGCTAATGGAAATTACATCACCCAGTAGACTTGCCAACATGGAAGTTAATCTATGATAAATGTCTTGAGTAAAGTAGAATCAATAAACCTCCGAATGTTACTTTCAGCTGATGAAATTAACTTGTTTAGTTCTCTTAGCAGTAGGTATAGTTTTTGGCCTGTTATGTTGAACACATCCAATCTCTCTTCTAGGTTGTGCATGAATAAAAAGTTCATATTTTTGACAATGTTAATATCAGGCCCACGATAACCTGGCACTAACATATATATTTATTGGGAACCTCTTATTCAGGTTGTAAAATTTTTGTGGGCAGATGGTATTGAGATTTATGATGCTTATTGACAAGAATAATTTACATTGAGGACCGTGTTGTTATAGAAAATTAATTATTTTCCTCCATATGGCAATTTTTTCAATTTTTGTGTAAAAGGATATATTGGTTGTCCAATATTCAATGAAAGTACATACTGACAAACATTGAGACACTATAGTAAGTGCATTTATACTGGACACCAAAAATACCTTCCATAGAACCATCCATTTCGACATCGAAGAAAGGCCTTTAATGGTGAGCAAGAGTTTAGATCACGTCTCGAAACATTGGGTGGAGAACAACTATTAATAAAGGTCCCAAGTATTAGGGTTTAATAGGTAAAGAAAAATGTAAATTTGAAAAAATTAAATCAAATAAGACCGGCCAAAAGAAAAGGGATTTAACATCAAATAATATGAAGAAAGGGAATGCACACAATGACTATGTTACCAATTATTAGAAGAAGAAGTCAGTTTTTTTTAGCTCAAGTAATAGAAACATTTTCCTATTTGACATAACTAGGATGTCACACACATTGAAAAGATTGTGTACGGTAATATTACTAGGAGTTTACTTTACTTTCCAGAAGAAAAAAGGATAAGGTATATTTCCACAATAATCTTGAAGATATGGTCTTAAGAACTGAGTTGGCTCCATAAATTAATGAATAGAGGCTCTTACTTACCCCTAACATGTTATACGTTATCAACAATAGAGAAAAGAATGGTTTGCACAACTTAAGGTCTTAGATAGATACTCCTCAAATTTTAGAAGTCCTGTATCGATGGAAGATTTGAAATTGTATGGTCTCAAGTCCATGATTATCACATTTGAATGCAACAAATATTTCTAGTTGAAATACAAGGTGGGTTGCCAAAGCATGTGAGATATGCTATTACAAGAGTATGTTTCTTCTTCAATTCTCTTTGTGCCAAAGTAGTGGACTTGCAACAATTGAAAGAAGTCCAAAAGGATCACGTGATATTGGAAAATATTTTCCTCCAACATTCTTTGACATAATTGTAAATTTTATGGTTCATCTTTCATAGAAGTTGAACATGGTGGTCTAGTTTTCTTTCTATGGATGTCTCTCTAGAGAGGTGAGTGAATTAAAAATATTGAGTTTAATTATGTAGTTTGTGATCGATGATATTATAAGAATTTTATCTTTATAATTTTGAATTTTAGGTATATGAGAGTGTTAAAGGGTCGTGTGGGGAATAAAAATTTCTCGAAAGGTTGTATTTCCCATGCTATATCGTAGAAGAAGATATTAGGTTTTTTTTAGTTATTATCCGAAGTAAATGCAATTGACATACCTTCATTAAGAAACGAGGAAAACAATATCAGACGACGTGAAGTTGTTGAAGTTGATTCTTTATCCTTAGACCAAAGACATATTTATGTATCGCATAACACAAACGATGTACAACCTTATATAGAGTTAGAATCTAATGGTTCTTTATAAATATGAGCTTCCTTTTTTATACTCAATGGCATGTTAGTAATTTGATAACTTGACAGGGAGCATGAGAAGTACTTGAAAGATAAGAACCCTTGTAAATCGAGAAGCAAGAAACGGTTGGAAAATGAGAAAAATCAAACTTTTATCAATTGGTTATGGTCAAGGGTAATAATTTACTTATCTAATTATATATTTTATTTATATTAGACATAAGTTTGACTAAAATTTCAAAGCAATTAGGTGGAGGCTGAGTAAGAAGTCCCGAATGATGATGTCTTTGTTGCCTTAAAATGGATTGCTCACTGACCTTGTTAAGATATAATAAAATTCTATCATTATGCTATTAATGGGGTAGGTTTTCAAACCAAATATCAGGATGACATACGACCCACCTAAAACAGTTGTGTGAGCATACTCAAAAAAACGTTGCACGTTTCTAACACAAAGGATATTAATCTTGGGCATATAAAGATGACTTTTTATGGTGTGATCAAAGAGATTTGATTCCTTGACTGTTTCTCATTATAATTCCAATATTTAAGCATGATTGGGTGGATAATAAGGCTAGCTTCAATGTAGATGAACTAGGTTTCACATTGAGGTATCGTGGTAGAATCGAGCACCAATACAACTCTTTTATCTTCGCCTCTCTAGAAAAATAAGTGTTTTATGTCCCTGACCAATAGAATGATAAATAGTTAATCATTCTATCAACTCCTAAAACTTATTGCAGATAATTATAGAGATTTTGGCAGTCTTAAACATATTGCAGATAATTACAAAAATATTGCATTTTACATAATAGATTAAATGAAAGTTTGGTTTTTAAATAATAAATTAATTTTAATTACATTTTACAACTAATTATATCAATATCAAAAAAATTCAAAGTGAGGGTGAGTACACAATAGAAAATTAAAATGAAAACCCTAAATTTGAAGATTGTATTTTTCCCCACAAATATCCAACATAAAATTAAATAAAAAAGCACAACTTTGAAGATTTGTGTTCATGTATATATGTGTGCGCATAATTGCTTGTGCGTGTGTGGATGTGTAAGAGCTTGTGTGTGTGTGCACATTTGTGTGGGCGAGATAGAGAGAGGGTAATAGTGAGTACTGAGATGGTATGGCCGTTTACCTGTCTCAAAGTGACAAGGGGGATGGTGTGTGGATTGCCGATTGGGTTTGTGAGAGATGGTGAGTGCGTGTGTATGTGCTTTCCTTTTTTTTTAATCTTTTTTGGTAAAGTAAGGCGGGAGATGAAAAGTGATTATGGTGGGAATATAGTTTTTTTAGCCATCTTTTTTTAGTATATCTTTTGAGACAACAAATATTTCACGATCTTATTTGGTTTACTTTATAAGACGGGGATAATTAACCTTCTCAAAAAGTGACCTCTTTTTAGATGGGTATAATTAGAAGTCTAACAAAATAATTGTTTTCTAGATGGCTAACTATGCCCGTCTCAAAAAGCATATTTTAAAGACTATATTTTTTTTGTCTAAAAAATAGGATCTTAAAAGCAACTTTTTTTTTTGTAGTGAATGGTGGTGGACTCCATAAGCATCGTCAATTAGGTCATTCAAAGTATGACGTGATGAAAAATCATTTACCAATTCCACCTGGTCGAGTTCCAGTAATTTTTCTAGCACAAGAGGTGCAATTTTTTTCCCACAAAATGTCTATATTTTATAGTCTCGCGACATACCCTACCTTAGAAAATGCAACTCAATGTCTTCCTACAACACGTGCACGGACATTAGAGCTTGTCACTATTAATATTTCTATCTTCATACTTAATAAATGTGAGAACACCCTCTAAAAGCTTATCGTAGGCCCTATCACTTTCTCATATCCACTATTTATATTGTCGAAAATCCATTAAAGAGTTCTTTAATTCAATTTATTTATATAAATATGTTGAAATAAAGGTCTTATTGCATATAAGAACTCTCAGTTGATAATATAAGAAAATACATTAGATCCAATCATTAAATTAATATAAAATAAAAATAAACAAATTAAGATTTCATTTTCACAAAAGTGGTCAACATGTCCAATGAAATGAAAATATTCACCAAATTGTCCCAAGAAATTAAAATAAAAATATTTTTCATTACATCATCTTCTCAAGCAAATAAATTGGCTAGAACATAAATGAGTTCTTATAATAAACAATTGGATCGTTATCACCCATGTGGTTAACACACACACGCTCATGTTCGCACCCTAAGTGAATTTCATCCACTAATATCTTAGTCTCACCTCTTAGAAAAGAGGGATTGCGCAAAATTATTTTCATAGTCATAGAAATGATCATACATCATCCATTAAACTTGGTATTTCTTAAGTTACTTATATAATTCTCCTCAATATAGTCACCGTGATGGGAATACGATGATTCTCAAAAATAGGGTGCATGAGGTGTAGGTTCATGAGAGGGAAATGTTGGAGGAGGCATTTGAGAGGGGAAACCTTGATGAACAGGAGAAGGGGAAAAATAAATCTTACAAGTGGGTAATGTTGGACGATTCATGGACTTAGAGTTGCTTTGTGTTTGACTAAAAATTTGGGAGAAACCTTTGTGTTTTCTTTCGCTGATTGTTCAAAGGTATTAGTAATCGATCTCATCTCCATCTTAAGATGCGGTATTTGTGTATCACCTCATAATTTTGAGTATTTATAATTTGACATTTAAATTTGAGAAATAATGTGAATTTAAATAAAAATTAATTGGGGAGAAATGGATTAATATTTATGTGATTCTAAATTTACTAGTGTAATAATGTGAATAAAATAATGTCAAATGTTATACCGATAAAGTGTATAAATGCGACGGGTTTTGACTATATCTCAACTGGGACACATATGTGGTTGATATTAGGTTGAGTGGGATATTTGTGATTGGTGACTCGAAAGATGACTTCACGGGCACAATTGATTCGGGATAGGTCAAAATTGTCAAAATAGGTTCATGGATGACTGGTGCTCACGTCATCAAGGTTATATGTTTATATGTTTACCTCAACACTTACATGAGAAGGAAGCCAAGATAGTTGGAGAATCTAGTCGAAGGGAAAAACTGTATTTAATGGTGCTAGTGAGGCACCACAGGGGGGATACTCACTAGAGGACCTATTTAAATAATTCTGATTAATGGATTCCTACAAAGTGACGGTGGATTCAACCATGATCGTCTGAGCCAATAATGTGTTCCACAAGATCAGTATAGATGAGGGAAAAATGAGGGTAGCAATTAGAGCCAAGACTACGAGGTTCAATAGATGGCCAGTGGGGCCAGAGAAAGGGGAATAATATGAAGATGTGTCTTATGTGTGAAGAGTAGGATCACATGCACTAATCTTTTCCGTAGCGAGTTGGGGGATAGGAACGGGATGCCATTAGGTGCAACAGTTATAAGAAGTTCTCGGTTCAATTAGTATGAGAATGTTATGTCCAGGGACCATTTGAACCACCAATCTTATTTGCAATTGAAGGTATGAATTTTATTCCAGGGTGAATGGGGTCTGTTTTGTGTGACTCTAGCGAGTCGTAGTAGTCCATTAGAACTGGATTCTCATATGAAACAAGTTTAGTAGAGGTATCATCAATAATACTATAGTTTGTATATAATTACCATTCATTGGCGTGGCTCACTTTAGTGCTATCTGTAGGGGAGCTAGTGTGAACACTGAGAGGGTATATTTTAGTAGGTTAGATCATTTTAAGAGATGATATTAGAGTATGATGTTAACCTGGGTATGGACTGGTTAGCGATGGTGGGAAGTTATAGGAAAGCTATCGTGTTCGTTGTTCTAGGACAAGATGTGTTATTTTTGCTATGTCTCACCTGAAAGAGGGCTGATCTTGCATTTATATTATTTTATTAAGGAGATTTGGAGAAAATAATTGTTTCATTTTATTTTTATCCTGGTGTATAGGAACTTTTACTGATGTGATTCAGGGTATATCGAGATTACCATTGAGCGAAGAGGTTTAACTCGTTATTGTTTTAGCACTGATGACTTTGTGATAATGCAATCACATTATTATGAAACTCCTTTTGAGACATGGGAGTTAATGTTTAGACTTATACATTTGGGGGGATAGGATTTTGAGTGTCCCATCTATATGCTTTAGGCCTACGAAAATCGATGACCGACAATGCTAGGGGATAGTGCATTAAGGAAAGTTCTTTTAAGATTCCTTGATGGATGTTGAAGGCATGGACCTTAGTAAATGTCGAAGGTAAAGAAACGATGTTGGATTCCAGGGCATCAATTTTAAATGTTAATTATTGAACGTGTAGAGAAAACACTTTAAGCTGAGAGGTTTTATGACAAAAGAACGGTAGAGTCGGCTAGTGCTGTGTAGGAAGCACTAAGAAAACTTTTGCACCACAAGTTGATGGGTGGGGAAATCTTGAACATAATTAAATTACAATTTGTAGGGTAATCGAGAATACCCATATGATATAGCCACTCCGAGAATGTAGGATCCGAACTTGAGATAACTATGTTACGTATGAGACATTAGTGATACTTGTGCTGGTATGCATGAGATATAGGGTGTATGGGCGCCCTGGTTAGTTTGATTTTTAGAATCGTCCAGGATAAAGGAATGTGGAGATAAACGTGTTGAATGTATGCATGTGGGGTAATGAGAAACGAAAATGGAATGATATGATGGACTGAAATCCATTTAAGGGGAATGATCATAACCGTTGTGAGATGAAAAACGGTGGAGGCACATGTAAAAATATATCTGTTGATAAGGTAAGACCCATAATTTTGGAAAAGTTGAGCAGAGCCTCACTTAGTCAAATGCCTAGAGTGGTTTACACATAAATAAGATATTGACTACTACTAGATGAAAAAGTGCCCAAAGAATGCATAGTTTGGAGCAAACGCAAGGGAAATGATTTTTGGTATATCTCGAAAAAAGAGAGTAGGATGTTATGCATGATGTGAAACGTTGGGCATGAGTAAATTCCAAATGCACCATTTGTAGATGGAAAAGTGTTGGTCCGAGGTTACTAACTAGAATTTTTGTAATAGATTGATGGTTCCAGTGACGACATGGATACGTAGAGAGGCCAAGAGTTCCTTCGAATTTGTGGAATGGAGTGACCTAAAAGAAATAATTATTATTAAATTTGGGGTGGCTTATACTATCGAGGAATATGCCCAACATTTCATTAGAGAGAAGAAATGAACATGAACAAGGTGTCGCCCAATATTATTGTGTTTTAAGATGAAACTCTTTCGCTCCCCCTCAGATAAAAAGTGTCAGGAGGTGATGGGGATGAAGATACATTTTGATATAGACATTTCACCCATATGCCGATGGGTAGACGTGAGGCGACTAGGATGTTGAAAAATGTGAGACATGCATATTCTACATTTTTTGTAATTCGGTGTATTAATTATCGTTGATAGAGCTACGATTGATATCTTGTAGCACTTTATTATCTATGTGACTCCTTCTGAGGCTTCATATGAAAACCTTGTCATTCACCCTTCGATTGGTCAAAAGTGGGGAATAACAATCTTCTCGGGCCCAAAATGATCTATGGTCTTTCGGCAAGGATTGAGTTAAGTTGTGTTAATTTCTTGCAGTTCAATAACGTAGTGAGAGTTACCTCACCGTGAATCGAAGTTTTTAAAGTCTGACATGAGTGGTCAGGGATTATTGCGGGTACCTACCTATGATGGGAGTCATGAGATTCAACAAAAAATGGGAGTTATAGCCGAGATATGTGGGGACTTTTTCGATTATTGAGAGGATGGCACCAGTTGCATATACGTTGGACCTACCAGATCATTTATAAAAGATTCATGATGTGTTCCACGTGTCATCACTGAAGAGGTAATGGAGGAGCGAGAGAGCTTTTTGGCATTTTCCATTAGAGGAAATCAACTTACATACATATAACTCGTATGAGGAAAGACCAGTGGCTATACTTGATCGTAGTGAGCATAAACTGCGGTCTAAGGTGGTACCTTTAGTTTGACTCCAGTGAAGGAAAACCAAAATATTGACGAGTCGACGTGTGAGCGGGAGGATGATATGCGAGAGTAGTATCCAAAGTTATTCACCTCATGTACCTCCTAATTTTGAGAGATAAATTCCTTTGTAAACGGGAAGTATGTAACACCCCGTATTTTTTAGTATATATAATTAAATTAATTCGGTTATTTTTAAATTACACATGTGCCGTAATTTAATTAAATTATTATTATGTGTGAATTAAAAATATTAATCGAGAGAGTTAAAGGTTAATATTTGTGGAATAAGATTACTAAGTGAATAGTAAATAATTATTTTACGTCCTACCGAGCGATAGTGACGTGACAACATTATATCCCAATTGGGAGGAGTATGTAGACTAATTGGGGATCGAGATATGAATTTATTATAGAGTGAATCGGATGGAAATTTTGAGATCACGGTTGACTACGAATGGATATGTATAGTCGGAATAGTGTACCCGGAGGTTGCAATTAGGTTTCGGGGCCTTTTTATTCATAACCGAGCCCACATAGGAGTGTACGGGTCACTTGGGCTTGGTCTGTTAGCCTAATTTTGGGAATTGGGAGTTCTATTAAGGCAGCAACATAGAGACAAAGAAAAGATAATTCTTGGGTGTACAACATATTTTTTTATCAAAATTGTTATTGGAATTGTGATCGGAAGCAAGGGAGTAACACTTTCATCACTAACAAAAACGAAATCATATATGTATATTAAGGAAAGTGCTTATCTTGCATGATTTTTGAGGGGTTCTTGATTTAATGTAATTTATTAATGTTCTTGGGAGATTGATAAATAAAATCTATAATTCTAGGTAGGATTTGCATGTAGAGTGAATCCCTTTGTGTATTTAAAACGAAATCAGATATTATGGGGTAAAAAACATGAAAGATGTCTCGGTTTTGATGAACTTATATAAAGAACAACATAGCTAGGGTTTTGTGTAGAAAACCTTGATGGAATCTTGAGATCTTTGAATTTAATGATGTTTTAACATTAGAGAATGATTAGAATTGATATATATGCTCCTGTATGATGTTGGAATAAAATATATTGGAGTTTGGGTGTGTTGAATGAAGAAATTGTGGGTTAAAAATGGTGAAAAACATAATAGTGAAAAAGATGGGATGTCAGGTGCCTCAAACCGATTCGTCCCACCTCGCAAACCGGTTTGGTTGTACACTAGAACCGATTCGCCTGTACACTAGAACTGATTTGGATGACCTGCTATTTCCAAAATGTTAATTATCTATTTTTGGGGTTGAATTATGGAAAGGATTTGAGATAAGTGTAATAATTGTACAAAGACTAAGGAAGGTCAGTAGGTACAAATTTAGACTCTATGATACTTAGTAAGAGTAAATTAAGCCTTTAATCTAAAATGCTTAACCAATTGAGAGGCGTATCAGGAATGTGCGGTTTAGGTTACGGGAAAGGTGGATGATAGCCTAAAATATAAATTAGTAGTTTAGATATGTTGAACTACTTAATTTACATAAGGAATAGATGGGACCCTTTGGATTGTGCATAATGCCTAGAAATTTCATGAAATAAATAATATGTGAGAATAATTTTAGTACGTTGAGTGTGCGAGATATATATTACGTACGGACTTATATGATTGGGATGTGTGTATACCGATTAAATAATATGTGTATACAGGTTGTGTGAATACCTATTGATGTGATTTGATTATGTGCGTTAACATACCTACGCTTCCTACTGTCGGGAGATTTCTGCTCAGAGGGCGATCCCACCTTTACGATTTCAATGAGATATGAATTTGAGCTCTAGATCATGGAACTTAGGGCATCTCACTATGTGACGTGTGTTAGTAGGACCGGTGTGTCATTTGGGTACGTTAGGTATGTGCGTATCCCAAAGGCTTAAAATCATGTTCGCCTCCAATGTGTGTTGATTGATTTTTGGGTTCGAGGAGACATGTCAAACCAAATGTCCTTGATTTAGTACGAGAGGTACACGGACTTGATAACAGAGTATGCCAGCATCACGAGGGGCCATTCCTAGGATGATATAGTTATACATATTATATGTGTGTTAAATATATACAAGTGCGGTATATCTACTTATGTGTGAACAGTTGAACCGATAGATTATGTATATTCAAAAGTATTTAAGTATTGAAATTTAATTAATTGACTCAATAATAATACGAGAATAAAATTAATTATTGAGACTGTGATAGCGTGTCGTATGTGTAATATGAGGGAGCTATACCCATTGAGTTCATTTAGATACGTTATCTAGTTGGGATGGGTAACATAGTTAAATAGGGTACGTTAGGCATTCACGTTAGTTGAGAGGTGAGGATCTCAAGGGAGTGTGCATAGAAACTAACATGTGTATCTAATAACTGATTTAACTGTGATTTAAACAGTTGCAAAATATTTTTAAAATATTTTTTTGGTCTCTAATTCATGTCAAAATATTTTCAAAACTTTTAGGTGTCTGGCCATAGGTACGCCAAGCTTGATGATTTTATCTAGGGATGTGTAGTTGTAGCACTTGTTGAGGCTTAAAAGAGTTGCTTTAGACGTGTCCATTCATTCACTTCTAAATAGGAGATTCTTCAGTAATTCATTTGGACGTGTGGCCCCTTCAGACTGTTTAGCTATTCAGTTTATTTATCATATTTTATTCAGATTCAGTTTTATTGTTTCAGACTTGTATTTGGATTTAACTTGGGAACCGATGGCTTATTCAGTCTTATTTATTTATATATCTGTCGTGTGATTGTTCAAACTATTATTATGTGGATGTTTTTGTTTATTTATTTTAAATTTTTGCATGTTGTTATATAAATGAAAGATAGAATTTGACACCGGCTTAATTTAGCATAAGTTGTTAGTAATTAAATAGTTTTTCGACAGTGATGCTAAGAATGAACTAAATGAGATTCCTGGTTATTTTGATGAAGGCCTGATCACCCGCGATTAAAATAGGTAGGGTGTCACATAAATATGGTTAGTGAAGGTGTTGAATTAGTGTTGGTGGTTAAACATTGAAAAGTTGGCAAGTGTAACTTAATAATATTTTGAAAGAATAACACTTAGGAAATTGGAAAGGAAATATTGGAATAAAGATGTTTCCAATTGAAAGGAAAGTTACTCGAAAAGGGTTAAAATGTGTTAAGGTATTTTAAAACACTTAAGTAGTTAGTGTGAGTAACTTAATGGTTTTTTGAGAAACTAACACTTGTGAAATGGAGTAAAGGGTGAGTTTAGAAACATGCGAGTAAAATGGTAATCTTACTTAAATCGGAAGACTTTTACGAAATAAAAATGTTGAAAAATGTGTTATATAAATTGGTCCTAAATGAATATGATTTTGGAATGAAAATCAAAGTTAAAATGTAAAGGACATGAAATTATAATTTCAAAGTGTAACACGAGTTATGAAACCCCGAATTTGGCTTCGGCTGGGTAAAAAGGGAAAGAAGGAACAATATTGACATTTGTAAAATGTTAAAACACATCAAATGAACTCGAATGACACCGGGGTAATTAAGGAGGCCCGAAGCCCGGGGTGAGAGATCCAAAATCACTAGCCAGAGCATATGGTGGCATCGTCGACGGTGTGGAGCCCGTTAACGTATACAGCTATTGGAGGATTCTGAGATAAAGATAAAGGGATATTGAACATGTTCACAAATGGGTTGTGTGGTGAAAACGTGTTAAGATTACCTAACTTAAATGTGTAAATAAATTAATGTCCATAAGGTAAAAGAAAGGTAAAGTAAGTGTATAAATAAGTGGTTTAGCACCCTAAGTGGTTAAATCCATAACAAGCACAAGGGTGCATTGTGAAAGATTTTCAAACTCTAAATAAGTATTTTCTAACACGGTGGTCGTGTGGTGTTAGAGGGGTGATTTTTAATGAAAATACTAATGTGGATTGGTTACAATAAAAAGGGTAATTTTGGTAAAGAAATGGCTTTCGGTCATACCAAGTATAGTTGTTCAAGTATTTAACAGTGGGTGTTAAATAAAGTAAGAAATGCACAAAATAATAAAAAGCAATCTTTTACAAGATTAAAGTGAATTAATCATTATAAATATGATTTTCGAAAGTAACATGTTTCATGCATTAAGTATATGTATATGTATGTTTATATATGTATACAAGGTAGTTGTATATGCACGTAGGTATGATGTCTTATAGTCTTCTTTCTGTCATTCGATTCTATACTACATTTATATATTTTTTACTAAACATTTTGCTCACACCCTCATCTTTATTACGGCCACTTAAGTGTGAATTTGTATTTTGAAAGCGTTATTTATAATTATATAATTTTGTCAATTGAGTGTAATTGAATACTGAACATCATGATGAAAAAGTACATAAAGAAACGAAACTCTAGCTTAATTCCGCATATTTGTTAACTTTTCCGAGATTTTATTTTCCATCCAACCAACCACTTGTTCGAAGTTTAATATGCTGAACCAAAGTCGTAAAGCATATATGATAAGAATGGACACACTTAGCAGATAACTGTCAAATGTTAACCCGTGCGCGAATATTTAGTGACATCATCTGTAATAAACAATTTTAGCAAATTATGCTTATTTCTTTAGTCTATATAATGCTAACAATTCTTTCAAAAAATTAGTATGCCAAATGTCATTAAACACAACAACAACAGTGCTTATTTGGAAATCAGGCATCGAACAACTAGATAAAGACACCACGAACAAATTGTCTTTTCAATCACACAGTTTCCCAACATCCAACAAAATAGATAAAGACACCACGAAGAGAGCTCCACTGGACGCTCATCTATAAGTCATGCCAGTTGTGTACGGAAGGAAAACTTAAGATAATATATATATATTATCGGCATTTACTTGGACACGTTTTTTATCATCAAGTACATATGAAAATAATTTGTTGAAGTTCCAGTCAATTTGATAGAGAGTGTCTAACATGCAATGTTTTCTAAAAGCTGAACATGTATATGATTCAACATTTGTTTGGTCAAGTTAGTTGAAAAGGATCACCATATTTTTACGAATTGATAATCACTTACAGCCTGTTTGGACTTGGTGAAGCAGAAGGAAACTACATACTCAATCCTCCTTGAACAAATCCTGACGTGTTTGACAGAAAAGATTAATAATAAAAAAAGGGAAAAACATTAGGTTTGTAAACTATTTTGTGGAAAAAAATTGTTTTAAGCGTGGAAAAATATTGTGTTTTTGCACAAATAAATATTTTAACCAAATTAATATATTGATAAATTTTGAGCCATTTCGAATCGAGCCGGAGAGAGTATAAAAAATAATTGGTTTTTGCGCGTGTCGAAATCGTTTCATTCTGAAAGGTAAACGCTTATCGTACATTACCTTAAGTACTATAGCGGAAACGTATTTTGTCTTAAGGAGAGAGTATCCGTCACTCAACTCGCTTATTTTTTTCATTTGTAGGTTTTTTATTGTTCTAGATTTTTATTGCACGTATGTGAATTGTTTCATATTTTAAATTGATAAAGCACAAAATTATATAATTATAAATAACAATTTAAGACAAAATATATTCTTTAATTATGATATCTTTATGTGCTGATTGTGTTAAATTTGCTGTGCATATTAGTTCTACAATTTTGTGATGAATAATAAAATTTTACTGTAATGAAATGACTATGCACAAATATTGTTCTTTGATATTGATTATAGTTGATCTTTCAATTGTTGGAAGTCGACAAAGTCCATGTTCACCACCATTAATTGAATGTGTTGTTTCATTTGTACATGACCATTACTACTAGATAAGACAATGCATTAATGAATGCATGATTCTTATTGAGGCTTTAGCATTAAAAACAATCAATGCTTTTTATTTTTAATTGTGTCGAAGAGAGTATCAAATATAATTAGTTTTATTATACAAATATGAATTCTATTGATCATTTGTACAATAATATGATCATTTGTTCATTTTCGTACGCATCGTAGGGGAAGCATATTTTATTTTAAGGAGAGAGTGTTCAATACTCGACTCGATCATTTTCTTCATTTGTAAGTTTTATATTGATCTAAATTTTTATTGTACAAATATGAATTGTTTCATATTTTAAATTGATAAAATAAAAAAGCATATAATTATAAATAACAATTTTAAGACAAAATGTATTCTTTAATAATGATGTTTTTATGCGCTTATTGTGTTAGATTTGCTTTGCAAAGTTGTTCTACAATTTTGTGATGAATAATAAAATTTTACTGTAATGAAATGACGATGCACAAATATTGTTCTTTCATATTGATTATAGTTGATCTTTCAATTACCGGAACTAGATAAGTCCATGTTCATAATCATTAATTTAACTAGCATATACCCCGCGCGATGCGCGGACAAAAATATATTATTTCAAATATATAACCGACATATGTATTGAAAAAATATTGATATACCAATCAATACCTATGAAAATGTTTATCTCCACACATGTATTTTATTAAGGAAATCCCAAAACGTAATGAAACTTCATTTATAAAATTGAAAATGTCTTTAAACATTCCAAATGTCATTGTGGCTACTCAATCATTGATCTCTGTTTTTTTGCTCCTACAAAATAACGATATTTTGTTTTAAAATATAAACATGTTTGAGTTAATACGATAATATTCAAATGACGATAATATGTTGGGTATAGTAAACTAATTGATCCATGGTTTAATCATTGCTGAAAAAAATATAAAAAATAAACTATCCTTACAGGAGGGGGCCTCATATATATATATATATATATATATATATATATATATATATATATGTATATATATTATTTTTTTTTGGAAGAGAGTACATATTGAAAATATAAATGATCTAATAACACTATTGAATATCCCAACCACCACACGCAACCCCCACTTATTCTCTCTGTTTTTCTCTACACTCTGATACCAATAGACAATAATAATTGTATGATTACACTGACATTTTCAGTTCCCACCAATACAAATGATATTTTACCTCATCTCGATTCAAAGGACGTTCCACATCCTGTACTTCAGCCTCCTTTTAAATTTACACGGACCCAAACGGTGGGAATCATAGCAAATATCTTGAAAGTAGCATAGGTGATTCATAGGCTACTTTGTCCTGTTGTGTAATTAAACCATGGGATCTCATCTTCGAACATGAGTAACTATATATTTTCCTTTTTTTAGATCATATATCGTCTTTAACTATGGCTTCTTCCACTTTGACACGAATCATGCAGTGGACATCACCATGAGAAAGAAGGTAAGTGGGGCAAGCAAGGTGGAAGAGTCTTCACGAAAAATGGAAGCTATCCAGTTGAGTATATTCTCTACATTAGAGTCAATTGTGATTCGAGTAACTATGTTGGGTGGTGATATAAGGAGAATATAGACGGAGTGAAGCTTAAGAGTTTTTTTTTCTTGGGGGGGGGGGGGGGGGGAGGGGGGTTGAATGTGAACCATCAAAATGTTGAATGGTTTTTTTAATGCTTCAAATACTTTGGTTTTTAAGAGGCCTGCGATTTGACGTTTGAGAGAGAAAATTAATTGCATTAAACTATCATTAAACCTCTAATACTATTGTATTAGAGGTATAATATAGATATGGTATTTCATTTGTGCATGACCATTACTACTTGATAAGATAACGTATTAATGAATGAATTTTCTTCTTGAAACATTGGGTGGCACTGAAAAAATATTTTTTAAATACTTTTCATTCCTAATCGAGTCGACGAGAGTATAAAAAATAATCAGTTGGTGGGACACGCATATTGAAGTGATTCTTGCACATGTCGAGATTGTTTCTTTCTGGGAGGCTGACATTCATTGTTCATTACCATAAGCATCATCGCGGGAGAGCATTTTGTCTTAAGAAGTGAGTGTCCAACACCCGACTCGGTCATTTTCTTCTTTTGTAAGTTTTCTATTGATCTAATTTTTTATTGCACAATAATTGTTTCATAATTTAAATTGATAAAACACAAAATCTCTCTCTCTCTATATATGCACACACTAGCGGAATGCCCGTGCCTGAAAGCACATCGAAAATTTTCAAAGTACGTAATCGTAAAGCAACAAAAAGTCTCAAAGTACATAATTGCAAAACGGGAAAAAATCATTCTCCAACAAAATAAAGTTTAATTTTATTAAAAAATGACCATAATCTCCCTTGTTTCAAGGATTATCCACATTGCTTAACAAATAACAAATAGCCTAAATTTCCAAACAAATTCATATATTACTTGACATATATAATATTCTACAATTGAATTCACATTGTGCCTAAAATGAATAAAGTGTTGGTGTAAAAAAAATAAACATAATCTCATTAGTTTGTTAGATTATCCACATGCTTAAGGGATAACAACCAATCCAACAATATTCAAAGATTCGAAATTCATCTAACAAATAGTTTTTACAAAAAAAACTTCATAAAAAAATGACATATATATCAATTCAGGTCATCCCACATGTTGTACTATGATGATTATCCATAGTTTTCGAAATGCGATCTGATAAAACATAAAAAAATAATTAGTCAATTGAAATAAGTAATGAGTTAGATATGAAACAATAACACTACACCAAAAACAGTAATCTGGCAAGATTTAAAATTGTGCCAGATCAATTCTGGCACGGTTTTGAACTGTGCCAGAATCAGGTGTTCCAAAATGGTCATTTTTTGCTGGCACGATTTAAAAGTGTGCCAGATTTGACAAAACAGGAACACTTCTGGCACACTTTAAAATCGTACTGGAATTTGATATTTCTGGCACACTTTATAACTGTGCCAGATTGAGTACATTTTGGTACACTTTTGGCACGATTTTGAACTGTGCTAAATCTTTGGATGAAAGAAAAAAATTATAAATAATATTACAAAAAATAAATAAATTAATCTCGCATATCAAGTAACAAAGAATTAATGAGAAACTTTAGCTAATTAAATCTTCTAGACAAATTCATCTATAAAGACTATTTTTATAGAAAACTCGAAGAGCCAAATTTATTACAACAAAAAGAAGAACAAGAAAATAAAAAATCCCCAAAATGAAAATAATGGAAGAAACTAAGCCCTATAAATATGGCTACAAGAAACTGAAGTCTTCGATTGAGTATCAAACCAATGATACCCAAGCCAAGGATAATCAAAAAAAGAAAAGTGGGGATTTTTTGAGATGCGAATGAAATAGATACATATAAGGAACACAAGTAATAAAAAGGAAATCTATATATGGATCATAGAGATTCGTTGGTAAAAAGTTTGCAACTTTCCATCTTCCAAAACAGCATGAGCTCTATGCAAATAAAATGCTCTTGCATTACCTTCAAGAGGCTTTGTCGACATGATTTACACACTGCAAAATAAAAGAAAATATCAATACCACTGAAATGATGAGCGCGATAAAAACATAACTCACATAAAGGTTTTACTAAATGTCGATTTAGAAAAAAATGAACATAATCTCTTTTGTTTATTGGACTATCCACCCTCTTAAGGGATAACAACCAATCCAATAATATTCAATGATATCAAATTCATCTAACAAATACTTCAACGAAACAAACATCGTAAAAAAATCACAAACATATCAACTTAGGTTCGAGGGCTTTAGATAGTTCTTTAAATTTTGTAGTCTACCTTCTGCATACCAACTTAGAAAAAAAGTACCTTTAAATTTTGTAGTCTACCTTCCGTATACAAACTTAAAATTGCAATGGTTTAAAATTGAATCTACAAAAAGGAGAGAAAAAATCAATTCTTGACGAAATGGAATCAATTAGTGAAACAACATGAAATGAATAACACGAAAGGAGAGAGAGATATTATAGAAATGAATTTCTTACAAACTCCCTCTTTTGGCGCCTTTAAAGCAATATAAAGCCTTTGATCGCCTAGTTGAGTTCCTCGTATTCGAGTCCTTGTCGGTTGGGCGTCCAGAAGCAAGATGAGATTCCAATCTCCAATAATTGCACCTTCTTGAAGGTCCGAACGAAGCAGCAGACTCGAGATATGATCCTCCCCCCGAGCAACTGTCTTTTCAGACATCCGTACTGTCTTTTCTATTCCTTTCAATAACGTGTGAACTGAAATAATAGACAAACGCGATGGAACATTCATATTTTTATGAAGAGAAAAAAAAAAGAATACAAATTGAAAAGGGTGCGACTGTGTGGTAATTATTTAATTTGCAAGTATCTAATTAAACTTTATTTAATTAGCGTCCTTTTAAATCAAATAAGTTCAGCCCTTAAACATGCATTTAAATCAACCCATCAAATATAAAGCATGCGACACAGTAAATATATTCAAGGAAAAAACCCCTTTCGAGTAAAACCTTTATTTCACTATGAATTTATAAATCGCAACTTACAATTACATAGAGAAATATGCAATGGATCAATGCGCAACCAACCCACAAAGACACGCAGTCTTGAACTCAGCAAGAGAATACACGCAGTACCCTCTAAGGAATCACATCCCAATCTTCATCAAAGAATCTTCACGCAGCAAGATCCTCAATGACACGCAGCCATACGGTGGAGAGAAGCACTCCACAAGAATGAACAAAAGCAAAGTGTTCTATGGGTTATAAAAAGATTCACAAAGGTTTGTCAAGGATGTGTGAATCAAAACATGAGTCTTGGGACTCAAAAATATGAAGACTAGAGTAATTAGAACTCTCAAAATTGTCTCTCAAAGTCTTGCAAAATAACTCCCCCGAAGTTGGCTTTTATAAGGAAACCAAAGAGAGTTTTAAAATTATGGAACTTTGCCAGCATAGAGGTACCCCGAACTGGTTCGGGTGTCTCGCGAATCGGTTCGCCCCCCGAATTGGTTCGGTGTATCGTGGACCTGTTCGCCCCCGACCGGTTCACCTTTCGGTTTGCAAAACTTCGCTGGTTTGGAGCTTAAACACATAGCATTCTCCATAAGATTTTTCTTAGAATTTTCTGCGATTTCAAAGGGCCATAACTTCATCACCAAAGCTCGGATTGAGGTGTCGTTTCTTCCAGTATCTTAGTTGCGGCGAGCTCTTCAACTTTCCATTTGATCGATCCTCCAGATGGTGCTTGTAAAATTACCAATATGCCCTTAAACTTCCATTTTTTTGCTTCTTTCATTGTTTTGACTTCTCTTGCGTACCATTTGCATAAAGTCCCTAAAATCATTGAACGTGAAGTCTTTGAGGCAGATGTGGGACACATGATGGAGATGTTGAATGCTTGATTCCCGAAATTCGAATTGAGGCCGTCGTATGAGATCGTGTAGAGGCGTGCCAAATGTAGCGACGTACGACATACATAAATGTAAGATATCGGACATGACAAAAATGTCGTTACAAATCTCCCCCTATGTCTATGCCAATACATACATAAAAAAATCCGAATTATCAAATAACAAATTGCCTAAACAAGTCTACCCTCCCATGAACCCAAAATTGAAAAGATACAAATGAATAAGTCTTCATCATTTGTTCTTCAAATCTTCAGGAATCTCAAAGCTTTTCTCATCAGGGTGTGCAATTTAGTGATCTTCAATGTAATACCTACACACATGAGATAAAGAAAATACCACATGACGTATTGAGTTTGAAATGAGATAAACATAGATACCAATTTATGATGAAAGCATAAGTCATATCTCAAAAACTCCCCCAAAATTCAAACTCCCCCATAATATGATAATTCTTTCTCCCCCTTTTTTATGCCCCCAAATAGACAAATGAGAAGAATAAATCAAATAAGCAAAGTCGGATTGTCACGGTAGTCAAAACAAGGCATCAATCAAATGGCAAACGTGCTCTTGTAAAAAGATGCTCAAAAACAAATTCACAAACTATTTTTGAATTTTTTCAAATTTTTTTTATACAAAAATAGGATACAAAAAAAAATCACACCATGGGTTTAAAATAAAACAACCAAGTCATGGAAATGGAATGTATGGGTCTGAACACATTCGATAGGTAAATAAACTCAACCAATCATATGTGCACGATGCATATATGTACTCCAAATTAATGAGCATCAAAAGTATTGTTAGGTGTAAAAAATTATTGAATTTAGATGACATTGTCTTATACAAATCAACAAATCAAAGTCAAATGATTTCCACACAATTAACGTCCAAAACTATTTAGCGTTTTTTCAAGATTTTCAAGGACGTGCAAACCCGTTAAAAATCTCCAACCAAACTCCCTCATATATATATTTCTTTTAGAGGTGTTACACTAAATTCTCAAACTTTTGAGAATTGGTGCAAAAACCTAAATGATCCACAATTGGCATGAATTTCTTTTTATTGCCTTTAAATTTTTTCGAGCTCTTTTAAACCTCTTTGGACCCCGAATAGTAAAATTCCTCCATTTTTAGGTCCAATTTAACGGCGGCTTAATTGCAAAGGATAAGTGAAAATCTTTCGTAGCCCTTCACCATTTTCAAACAAAGCACGCAAACGGCTCTTACGTGCACAACTACCTTATCAAGTTTTATCGCGATTGGTTCATTTTAAGGATAGGATTGAAGTGAAAACACCCAACCAACTTGTGATAAGACAAACACAATAATGAAATAAATCTGTGCATGTGTGCAATAAAGGAAACATAAGTCAAACATGTAGGAAGTAATACTTAATTACATCTTAATGACTCCAAACATTATGAAGCACAAGGATGAATTGACCTATTGTCTCAAACACTATCAAATAGTCACATGAAAATAATGGAATGATGTTGTGACTCGGTCATCCTAACTGTCCATCCATAAACAGTGCAAACAAAATACAAAAATCTTTTTGGATTTTCTCAAAATTTTCTCAAAATAAAATCTTTTTGTATTTTTCAAAATTTAAAAAAAAAAATTAAAACATACAAACATGATACATACTAGCAATATGCAAATAATATCATCATGAAAAACATCCTATGCTAGTAAACAAGTCAAACCTCAATCGTTAGGTTCATAGGGGTTTTCCAAAGGTGGTGACAACTTATGAAAAACCTCCATAAATTCTTGTGAAGTTTTGACTAAAAACTTAACTTGCTCACCTAAATGTGCAAACTTTCTCATGTAGTCTCCGGGAGCATGTAAAGTATCATGTGTGGATGCATGTCGGCCAGAAACACGTGTAGCAACAAAAACGTGACCCATAACCCAACTTAAAACAAATTTCCCTAAGGTAACCTCTCAACTTGCAATGTGAGCAAACATAAATAGGCCTAGGAACACCTCTCTCAAAAACTCTAGGACGCGCTCTCCTAATAGGAATGGGACGCCTAGGTGGGTTAGGGTGAGACCCACGTGAATCAAACACTAAAGTGGGAACCGGCTCGGGTGCTAATTGGGATGTAGAAGCACCGTCATGACTTATTCCTAACTTCTCACCTTTACCCTTATGAACCAACTTTTCAACCTTCTTAGGTGCGTTCAAAAAATTGACTTTGACCTCCCTGTCACGTTAGAGATCAATCTCGAGTTGGGATACACGTGTCGTCAGACTAGACAACGTGTTGGTCAAATCACACTTCTCCTTTCTTAAAACCTCCTTCTCTCTCTCCAAATATAAAACTCGACGACCTAAATCCCTATTATACTTCTTTGTTTTCAAGGTCTCAGTGTACAAATCTCTAAACGACTTTTGGACCTCACTTTCATCTCCACTCTCCTCCTCGCTTTCTCCCTCACTAGAAGAACACAAATCACTATCATCGTTCTAGTGTGCACTCTCATGAGACAAAGTGGGTGTGCTCAAATGACTAGAAAAAGTGACAACCATCCCAGGTGCTAAACCTTTATCAGACTCATCTCCCTCATCTTCCTCACTATCACTAAGTGTGGCAGGCATGGCTACTTTCTTCCCTTTCTTTCTAAGCCACGTAGGACACTCAAACGACTTATGCCCCTTACCCTTAAATTCAAAACAAGTCACGTTCTCCAAATCTTTCTCACACTCCTCATCGGAGTCATTTTCTTTTTCCCTCTCACTGCTTTCTTTGGTCTTTTCTTCCTTTTTGTTTTTCTTAAAAAATCTCTTTTTATTGGAAGAATTATTTTTGTTCATGTTGAGAAATTTTTTAAAATTTTTCGCAAACAAGGCCATATCATTAAAATCAAAGTCTTCCTCAGAATCGGACTCACAAACATTTTTTTTTTTCTTACAACGAGTCTTTAAAGCAATGCCATTATCCTTAACCTTATTGGTTTTGGGAAACACGTCAATCTCATAGGTTTGAAGATCTCCTACAAGTTCTTCCAACTTAAGTGATTTTGAATTTCCCAAGGAGTTCAAAATAGTGACTTTAGGAATAAAGCGTTTTGGAAGAGATCTCAATTTTTTAACGACACGCGTGTTATCAATCACCTCACCCAAATTAAAACATGTGTTAACAATGTTCGACAAATGTGCCTAGAAATCATCAAAGAATTCAGACTCGGACATGGTGATGGTCTCAAATTGGGTGGCCAAATTTTATAATTTTGATTCTTTAACTGCGTTCGTACCCTCATGTGTCAATTTCAAAAAATCCCAAGCCTCTTTAGACGTAGTGCACGTCATAATACGGTGGAACTCGTCAGGAGTGATAGCTCCAGAAATAGCACTTAAAATTAGTCATTTTATAATCATCTTCGGTCCAGGCTGACACGGGTTTTAAAGAGGTGACATTATTAACGGTGACCGTGGAAAGAGTCCACCCATTTTAACAAAGCAACCAAACACGCTCGTCAATAACTTTTAAACTAGATTTCATGCGAGCTTTCCAATAGGCATAACTATTCCCATAAAAAATAGGCACCTTATTAAATGAACGTTCCATTGGAAAAATTGCGATTTTTCACAAACTTGATTTAAAAAAAATCAATATCACACGGTTTTTCCGGAAATAGGAATATGCGATAAATTAGCGCAACCTGCTCTGATACTAATTTGAAAAGGGTGCGACTGTGTGATAATTGATTAATTTGGAAGTATTCAATTAAACCTTATTTAATTAGGGTCTACTTGTAAATCAAATAAATTCATCCCTTAAACATGCATCTAAATCAACCCATCAAATATAAAGCATGCGACATAGTAAATATGCTGAGACACAGATTTCAGGAAAAAAACCTTTTGGGTAAAACCTTTATTTCACTATGAATTTATAAATTGTAACTTACAATTACATAGAGAAATCTGCAATGGATCAACACGCAGCCAACTCACAAAGACATGCAGTCTTGAACTCAATAAGAGAATACACACAGCACCCTCCAAGGACTCGCAGCCCAATCTTCAGCAAAGAATCTTCACGCAATAAGATCCTCAATGACACGCAGTCATACGGTGTAGAGACGCACTCCATAAGAATGAACAAAGGCAAAGTGTTCTATGGGTTACGAAAAGATTCACAAAGGTTTGTCAAGGATGTGTGAATCAAAACATGAGTCTTGGGACTCAAAAATATGAAGACTAGAGTAATTAGAACTCTCAAAATTGTCTCTCAAAGTCTTGCAAAATAACTCCCCCGAAGTTGGCTTTTATAAGGAAACCAAAGAGAGTTTTAAAATTTTGGAACTCTGCCAACGTACTGGTACCCTGAACTGGTTCAAGTGTACCGTGAACCAGTTCGCCCCCTAACCGGTTCACCCTTCGGTTCGAAAACTTCACTGGTTTGGGGCTTAAACACATAGCATTCTCCATAAGATTTTTCTTGGAATTTTCTCCAATTTTAAAGGACCATAACTTTTTCACCGAAGCTTGGATTAAGGTACCATTTCTTCCAATATCTTCGTTGCGGTGAGCTCTTCAACTTTCCAATTGATCGATCCTCCAGATGGTGGATGTAAAATTACCAATATGCCCTTGCTCTTCCATTTTTTTCCTTCTTTCACTATTTTGACTTCTCTTGCGTACCACTTGCATAAAGTCCCTAAAATTATGGAACGTGAAGTCGTTGAGGTAGATGTGGGACACATGATGGAGATGTTGAATGCTTGATTCCTAGAATTCGAATTGAGTCCATCATATGAGATTGTATAGGGACGTACCAAATGTAACGGCGTACGACATATATAAATGTAAGATATTGGACATGACAAAAATGTCCTTACACAAATAAAATCCAACGTATCAAGACTAAGAGAGGGTATTTGGAGGAGAACCTTCCAAAGATTGATTTCTTTTAATTCTTGGTGGACGTTTACATGTGTATTTTCTTGAGATTATACATACCGAAAGAACATTGAAATATCATAGAAGTTCAGTGTACGCTTATGAAATGACGCTCCAATGTTTTAATAGAATTATTGCCAAAGAGACCTGTAGTAGAATAATGCCAACATGGAAAAAAATACCAATAATTCCTTACCACACAAACAAGTTGGCGCTTCCTAGGATTATCGACCCCCGGGTTACTGAACTTCACTTCGAGAACCACAATTAGTGAAACATTGTCTTATTAAAAAATTAAAGTTAATTTTTTATCAAAACTTGGCAAGCCAACATAAACTCTCTAAGGTTATGCAAAACTAAGTAGAGAACTTAGGTAGATAGCTTAATCAAATCAGTTCTCTTCTGAGCACACCAAACCGTCGGTTATTAAACTCAACCTACACACCAGCATGTAAAGTTAAATTACTAAATGATGGACTGTTAATGATATTACATATGTTGGAGAGAACACCACACCTCATATTTTTTGGCATGTGAAAATCTATCCTTGCAAAAAAATGTAACACAACCATCAATGGTATTGAGATTGCAGCTGAAGACCATCATAGAACATCAACTATTGGTAATATAACGTATATCATAATCATTATGTATATCTATTGGTAAAGAAATATTTTCTTTCAACAAAGCATTGTGCAAATGGTGGCACATGGATATTCCCAATAGCAGGACCTGCTCTGGAAACAACGAAAGCTGCTTTAGCAATAACATAGACCAAATCCTTTAAGTAATTAACTGGCTAGAACAATACATAAATTTAGTAGCTCAAGTAATAGTAGGATGAGAAATAATAATCAATAGAAATTTCTATTGTAGATTTCCATAGTTTAGAAGTGAGGTGGAATCACTAATTTACCTGCCTCCCCCCCCCCCCCCCCCAACACACACATGTACACACAAAAATGCAAAATTATATAATAACTTGAATGCATAACAATTGAAATGCATTATCTATATTTTATTATTATACTGCAGGGAACATAATTCAAATTCTCTGCAAAGATAATTAAATAAATAGATTATACAATTGATAGGGAATCTCACGATAATGCATCAAACTTCTAAATATGTTTTTGTGTCAACAAGGAAATAGTTTAACTTCAGTTGAGTAAGTCACTTTCAACAGTTTAACTTCAAATATGTTACAGTTTAACTTTCAACAGTTGAGTAAGGCACTTTCAACAGTTTAACTTCAAATATGCGCCGACCAATACAAATACACGTTTAACTTCAGCTAGAGCAAGTTTTTAAAACATTTCTAATTTATACACATAAACCATTTTATTAATTATCAGTAACAATTTTTTAGTGAATTGGCATACCTCTTGAAGGCGAACAATTTTCGCACGGTAAACAGCTATTTCTCGAAGAAAATTCTTCCTGCGGCAAGCCTAAGCAAGATCCCAAGAAGGGCTATAACTGTATAATTCACTTATAGCATAGGCATCGATTAAGATGTTGTATGAGAGAACAGTAAAAGCCCCTTCGGATGAAACGTGGCCATCTAAATCCAAATTCTCCATCACGTCAACTCTGCTGACCAAAATTAAGCAATTTGGACTAGGAGACGAAACTTGAATCACACTGGACGTCAATAATGTGTTGGCATGCACCACGGGGTTGTTTGGTTTCTATATCTACCACAACATATTCAACTTGAGGACATGGTCAATATCATCAATTGTTGGCGTATAAGTTCTAGAGCAGCCTACTTCAAACCAGGTATCATCGCCACTCCTTTGTGCAACCGTTGTAGGATATAGAGGTGATGTTGCTCTGTTTGACATGTTAGAGGTTGATTACGAACTAGCTAGGGAAGTATTTGTGATATTGGAGTGCCTAAATAATTCTTCTTTTTCATTTTTGCGTTCACTTACAACACTGGCTGCTTGCTCATGAAGATATCTGGCAGTATTTGTGTTATTGAAGAGCCCAAATAATTCTTCTTTTTCATTTCCGTTTTCACTTACAGCACTAGCTGCTTGCTCATAAAGATATCTGGCACATTATATATAAACAAAAACATTATAATTACCATATGCTAAATCAATAAAAAAACTATGATAATCAAATAGGGAAAGGGGCTACTAAAAACACATTAAAGATCATACAGTAATTAAATGAAACAGATAATGTAGTAAATACCATCAATGACGGAGGATATGGTTATGTGTTGTGAGGCATTGACAAAATTTGAGGAGTGGGAATTCTATTAGAGTGGAAAATCAATATATTGGTAAGAATGTCCCCTTTGTCTTTGGTTGAAATTAAATTCATTCCAAGAGAAGTCCAAAAATAAGAAGAGATGGAAGAGAAGGGGATTTCAGGTTCAGAAATGCACAACAAATTTGGTCTATGAGAAAAAACATACATATTTTAGGTTCCTTTAAGTGGGGGAATTCAAAATTCATCTAGAATTATAATAAAGAATTTCCTTTTAGATGATGATTTTGATTTTAGATTGTAGTTTTGATGGTGAGAAATACCATTTTACATTTTCTGAAACTACTTATGTTTATTTAGATGAGGTTTTGATAGCTGGAAATCATAAATTGAAAGAACTCGAGAAGAGAGTTGTTGTACATAATGAAGTTCATAGTAGAATCTTGAATTTAAGATAAGAGTGGTCCATCCCCAACCTCATCAATTACAATGGGAAAATCCTCATCATTCTCCTCCTCCATGAGAGTAGCCCAAGAATTAGACAAGAATATATAAGGAGAAGAATTATTATCGACATCTACTGTAATCGAGAAGGAAGAAATGTCATGAGGTTGAGTAGTGGGACTAGCCTCCCTAGCTATCAGTTCCTCAATAACATTTTCCCCTTTAACTGTAAGTTACACAACATCGTTAGGTACTATTGGGGTTGACAGGCTACTGTCAACGTCGATGTACCTATCATTTTGTCCTTCAAGGTTTTAAAAGTTAGAAAGATATGAGAACTTAATGTCAGTGTTGATATATCTATAATCGGTACTCACACACCACTTGTATCATTGTCGTTCATAATAGAATATTCCAATGGTGTAATCGATTAGGAAACAAGTTTCAACTAACAAAAATATTCCAACAGTGAAAAACAATCATTCTCGACAATGAACTTTTATCGATAAAATAATAAAATATAAATTGAATTCAGAAAGCCAGGAATCACACCAGACGGATCAGATTTGAGAGTGCCCAAAAGTTTATACTAAATATTATTTCATCTAAGGGATAAAAAAACTCCTAAGATAACGGATCATAAACATTCGACACTACCTTAATACTGTAATCAGGGAGGATATATTGTCCCTAAATTCATTATCAAACTTATGCATAAATATTTTCTTAAATTACAAACAAGACATATTCTCCCACCATTATACATTCTTCAATATTCAATCCTTCCTAAAACCTACGTACAAAATTTGTATAATAAAGTTGCTATGCCTTAAAACTATTATTACAACAAATCGATTAAGCTCATTACACAACATATAAGACTAAAATAAAATATATTTCATTCCTTAAAACTATTAAAACAAATCGCTTCATACATGAAATCAATAAAACAATGTCGAAAAACAGATCGTAATACAAAATCTGTACAATTGAGTTTTTATGCCTTAAAACTATTATTACAACAAATATATTACAGTAGAGTTTCATTAAGATGGTCATTCAAACTAGTGGGAGAACTTAGATAAGATGATTGATTAGAAAATCAAGGCACGTTGCTACACACTCTCATTGATAAAAAAAACCATTCATTCCCGACCCTCAGTTCAACTAAAGCAACATATAACGTGAAATGTCCAAATGGAAATTTAGAGATGGTTCAATTCAAAGAGCTTTATGTTGGTCATATTCTCATTCACATAATGAAATAGGGAGTTCCACGAATTAATTACTTCTAATTTTCTATCTTATGGAATTTTTATTTTGAACAAAACCTAACCAAGGAAAATGTAGACAATGTGAATATCAATTATGAGCCAAATGGTTTTATACCACAAACAATCATAATTTAAGTTTTATTCCACTAGTCTCCTTAGAAGATTTAATTTTACCTTTTTCATCGAGACGATTGGATCACATTACTACGCCTTCACATATGAAAGTATTCTCACCTACATATACTTCATAAAATACTTTTTTATGTATTGTATGCTCACAGTGGATGTTAAATGAGATAAAGCTCTGCAGTATTCACAATACACTTGGCCTATTACCATGACATATTTGTGTGCATTGTATAATATTCATATACAGTTGAATTGTGTCAAAAATAAATAAATTACTTGCACTACATTCATGAAACTAGGACTTAAGGACCCAAATTGAAGAGGAAATTACCTAGATGCATCTCCTGGAGCCAATAATCAGAAAATGGACAGTATCTAGAATAATCCTACAGCATGCTCCAAATATTGTAAAACACAAACTCCAAATCTGAAAAAACCATTAATTGCAAAAATAGTTGCTTTATTTGCTGAGTATAATGATAAGTCTAGTATATAAAATAGTTGTGTTATTTGCTGAGTATATAAAAATCATTGCATAATTCAATGAATCTCAAGCGTAAAGCATTTAAATAACCTATTTACCATACCCAAACACACAAAAGGCTCTATAAATCAAATTTTCCAATATATACAAATTTATACACAGGAATATAGGACATCAGTAACACAAATTCACCAAACATTCATCTGTGCCATCATACATTAGACATTAGACAATCATACATATTCATGCACATTCAAAAGTTCAACAAACCTGTGTTTAACAGTGCCAATAAACCCGACTATCTCATACATAACATACTGGGTACTTGTTTTTAATGTATTACAAGATGATAAAAAAGCATAAAAGAAAAATTCTCCAACAAACACAAACAAAATTAGTTACAAAACCATTACAAACCAAATCTAAAAAATCCAAAAATAAAATCTTAATTGTCTTAGGAGAGAAAGTACCTTTTCAACAGTGAGATAAATGATAGGTAAAGACCATTCACATGATCATCTACAACATCTAAAGAACTCATTTGTTCCTTTTATCAAACCCTTGGCCTATAATTGAAATATATTATACCTAACGTAAGAGATGGTCTATTGGAGAATACATAGTTCCAAATATAAAAAATGTTCCTGAAGGCAATACTACAAACAACACAAAAAATGTGCCTAATGGCATTACTACAAAAAAAAAATACAATATGCACATGAAAACATCATGAAAAATTATGATAGTTGATCCATACTCCAGTTTCCAATGTTAAATGTATTCTCCATTAAGTCACTTGTATGCTCGATATTTTTGCAAAAGACCCCTAATAGTGGAAAAAACTTAGGGGACAAAGCAGGTAAAGAGGGGAAGAAAAATAAAATGGGTTCTTGTTGATCTGTTTGTATGTGAAAATGAATAATTAACAAGTGTGGTTTAAGATGAGAAATGAAGTTACCTGGTACGGTGGTGGCAATGAAGAATGTTGAGGAGATGGAGAATTCATATATATATATATATATATATATATATAAAGAGAGAGAGAGAGAGAGAGAGAGAGAGAGAGAGAGAGATAGAGAGAGAGTGAAATGGGAGGAAAATGTTGTGGGAAATTAAAGAACTAAAAATAAAACCTACTATTACTAATTTTTTTAATATATTTATATTTTAGTTAAGTATGCTCAATTTTGGCACACTTTTAAAACAGTGCCAAATGTCGACACGGTTTTGAAGTGTGCCAAATTGTCATTAAACCGTGCCAAAATTTGGCACAGTTTTAAACTCCAGATTTTTAGTATCAAGGTGTGCCAAATTACTATTTTTGGTGTAGTGTAAGTAAATTCATTTAATTCAATAATAAACAACATTTATATCCCTCATAAACCAATTCAACTTGACTGTATATTGGGGCAACCTTGCCTAAATACTCATTAGGGGTAACACTGCCTATGTACTTAAATTGGTCGTACCACAAAGAGCACAAAACTCTAATATAGTTTAAAACGTGGCCAGGAAAATAGGTGTTCACATAGTATTTATTTCAATCCACTAGATCTAGAAAGGGAGGCGTTGATAACCGCAATAGAATATACAAAAGGAAATTAAAACTGGAAATTTAACTTGTCATAACTTGACAAGTATTTCTATGAAAAATTGATACCATATTTCATAGACACATATGTAGATACAAATTCTATTTTTTTGTTACTTCAGTAGGTCCAAAAAAAAAACAACTTTGATGTTTACCTTCATGAAAACTTGGTAGGATAAACATATTTCAAGGCACATTTTACCAACAAATTATTATTCAATATTTAAGGACTAAGGACAACAAAATTAATGATAAAAATTATATAAAGGATCATTCATCGAATTTGATTTTTCACCCAATCAAGAGAAAAGTTGTATATTCCTCTTCTTCCGAATACTAAGCCCCGTGAAATGCATTTTTGAGAATATAAAATCTATTAAGATCTGCCGTAAATAAATAAGCTACTCCATAGCTACCATAATTTTGATGTTCAGAAATAAACATGACGTGTTACTAAAAACTAAATGAAAAATTGACTAAACCTCTGGTGACTGTAAAACTGTATGGAAAGAGGTGAAATTAATACCTAAGAGTGATTATTATGCTCTCCACAAAAATTGCCTTTAGTTTACAAGAACTAATAAATATATTGAACTGAGAAAATCTGTGAAGTGTTACAATAGAATGCCAAACAAACACAACAAGTAAATATTGATCTGACAGAGTTAAATTGCACGAATTGAATTGTTAAAAACAAAAGGTATCCGTGGTATATATGATGGATAAAATTGATTCATTCATGACATACACTAATACACTTAAGAGTGGATGAATCTTTCAACCTTGAAATGCATTAATTTGACATTGATTCATTTATTGTGCTGCAACAATATGTGATGGAAATATGTGCAATATGTATAGTGAAAAAATAGCTGCATGTTTAATCACGTGTGCAAGTAACATGTCAAATTTTACATAATTCTTATATCGTGGTGATGCGATGGTATATAATGATATTGTGTCACATGTTTAGTGACATGATAGTGGTATGTGATCACATGACAATTACATGCCTGATTATGTGTGTACATAAGATGTTGAATTTCGATCACATCGTTGGTGATGTGTTTGTTTGCATGTCTTTAATGTGACACTATAATCGTACTAACGTGGAAATAATGTATGTGATGACATAAGGGTCACGTGATTGGTCACATGTATACTGCGAACGCTCATAACAGTGTGTGCTTAAGCACGGATGGTTAACAACCAAAACTCTATGTTTATATTTTTCGAATTTTAAAGATCAAAACTTTAAACAAATTAAATTCAAAAAAACTTGTCCACCAAATCAAACCACTTGTTATGAAAATATAATTTTTCCAATTTTATCTTTTTTACCTAAAATATGCATCTAGATGATATGAAATTTAAAGAAGTAAGATAATCACAACACGCCGATGCATGAGGAAAACAACAAAGGGAATAACCAAAGACGGCTCACCCATGCAAGCTACCACAGTGCACGAAACTTCTCTTGTTAAGATTGAGGTAAAATAAACTTTGGTGCCCAACACAAAGATCTCAAAGTATATGAATATGTAAACTTGGATCTTTAAACTCAATGGGTGAAACTATGGTTTTAGAAATTTTGTAAATAGGTAGGATTTTGATTTTCGCCAAAAGTTTAAACAAAACTAAGCTCAAAATTCCTTGAATAAATAAAAACCAGAATTCCGAGGCGCAAACTCATCCAAACAAAAATGCATAGTTTGTTTGAATGAAAGGCCTTTTTCGTAAAGAGGCTTTCTCATTCTAACGGGTTTCTAATGTGTTGTCCCCTGTTTGATAGAGATTTCTCATTTGATGTCCATTGGATGCATGTTCCAACGAGTCTCCAGATATCGTTTTAATGATGTTACAACTTCATTCGAACGAAACGAGGTATAATACTCGTTCTAATAAACTCAGAAACAAAATAAATCATCTCTTCAAAAATGATTTTAGAAATAGTTCCAAGGAATTTTGTTTAAAAACAAACACCCAAAAAATATATCCGATGATCATATTTAAAATGCATCCATACCTTATGAGATCCTCGATAAACATGAAGATCAACTTGTCACGCAAAACACGGCACGATGTATATCCGACTTTGAAGCTTAGCCGATACGTCTTTATCAAACATGTTATGGGCTTACGAGTTTAAATATATAAAGATTAACTTATAACTCAAATGTTTTGTCCAGAATTAATCCAATTATGAATAAATTGACTCAATTGGATATTCGTTCTTACAAATATCCCCCTTTCTCTATTTCGGGACAAAACCAAAATAAAAAATCTATGGTCTATCAAGATCTCTAAACAGACTCAATCTTAAACCCCAAAAGGAAAAAGAGTATAAGGGTTCGACATATATATATGCTAAGTAGCTTTGCACGCCTGATAAACTTCACCACATGTTGTAACTTGCATACTTACACACAGCTTCAAATGCAAAGAGAATATTAAATGTATGAAATTCGAATATGAATAAAATTCTAACTATGTCTAATAATCTCAACCTAGGTAAGACATCTCCCCATGTGATAAAGATATCCAAATCATGAAAGGAAAGATACCATTTTCCCCTCTTTTCTGTTGATGATTAGATAAAGCTAAAAAGCATAGAATTTTCTCCCCTATAAATAAAATATCCCCCTAAATGTGTGAACATATGATACAAAGAGAAATAGGGAGGAGGGAATAAAATCATACAATGGTGTAAATTATAACAAACACATAACATGGAAAATCAAGCACAAATAATAGAAAAAAAATGATCAAACAATATCAATATCGGAGAAAAAAGATACCAATATGATTAAAAAAAGAAGTATGGTACCATTTTTTAAATTATCAATAAGAAATATGAATTTTTAATGCACACAATGAGATATAGCAATATTATCATATAGCATTCCAAGAATAATACTAAGATAAAACATATGACAAACATGGACTAAATGCAAATCGTAAAGACTCAAAACAGTACGATACCATATATATCAATATAAAAAAAAATATACCAATGAAATACTGGAACATATATATAGGAATAAAAAATCACAAAAAACTCGACATAAACGCATTAACTTTACACACTAGCATAGTATCGATGTGTCTAAACATGTGGGATGGAATGAATGGACGTAAAATAGATACAAATGAATTATGACCTCAACACTCCAAAATGTTCAAGGACTTCTAATTGACAGTAAAAAATTATCAAACTTAGATTTATCCTCGAGTGAAAAGATAAAGTGAACTCTATAAACAAATAAGAACAATGCACATAATCCTAGAATATTGATGATTCTATAAATCAATAACGTCACGACAAAATAAGCATAACTAGGATTCATTATGAAAACTTGCTAATGTTCAACTATCCACCCTCATAAGCTAAACATGTAACATATTGTATTTTCTCTCAATACTTTTGAAGTTATAATTTTTTAAAATCAAACAAACTAAACATGTTGGCCTTAAAAAAATTTCTATTTTGATTGACTTTAATCTTTCATTAGGCTTTTGTCAACGGTGGATTTCCCGCAAAAGGAGATTTACTCTTTTCATAGCCTTTTTTCGTGAATAATTATATTTTTCAATACCAATCAAACAATCTTATGGGCAACGGTTCTTACATGTACAAATCTCCCATAGTCATAAAATCTGTAGATGACAAGATTAATGGGAGAATATTTCACATAGCTCATATATAATGTGTGAAGTTAACATTCAAAAGCTTGTGCATGCATGTGCGAAGGCATATACAAAGCGAATCCATTAAGCGAATCAAAGTCAGAACAACCCCATACAAGCATGATTAAGAACAATCTAAGTATAAACAATCATAACCAAATGTCCTAGTCACATGAAAAGCACGAAATGAATTGGATTCAAACACACCAATATGCCATATCGAATGTGTAAAACTAAAATACACAAAAAAATAAAATATTTTTGAGTTTTTGAAAATTCTTCAAAAAAAAAAAATACCAATTTGAAAAAAACTAACTCAAAAGATAAATAATTTTTTTCGTATTGTTTAATAAGACTCAATAAAAAAAATCCAAATACAAAGGGCTCAAACAATATACAACATATAACTAGCAAACATATATATATCATGAAGCACAAAAGTTAGTATTTGTAAACATGAGAACACAATCAACCAATAGATATAGTATGCAAAGTATCATATGCAAGCAAACGAGAATCAACAAATCTAATATGTAAAGCATCCAAATTAAATTTCCTAACCTGCCTAGGTGTAACGTGATGCTCTCAGGTATTGAGCACCTTGGTGACTATATCCTTAGACTTTATAGGACCTTTTTTAGGATCATATAAAAAATTCCTAAGGTGACCTTTCCTACCGCAAAGTGTGCAAGTGAACACACAACGAAGGGTGTTACCTGAAGATTGGACTTTACAAATGTTCCTAAAAATTATTGAATCTTTCAAATGCATGGTCTTGTCTTGGGTAGAGGAAATATTATGTTCATCGAAGCCAATTCCGCACTTGTCATATTTGATTTGAATGATGCCTAACATCTTATACAACGTCTCTGACCTAGATTTCAAATAAAATTTGACATGACTTGAGTCTCTCAATCTTTCTTCAAGCTCAACCATTCTAGACTCAAGTAAATGAATAGACTCCTTAAACTCTAGAATATATTTCTTTATCGCCTCCATTAAACCACAAAGGTTATTTCTCTCACCTTAAATGTAATATAGCTTATGTAGAAGAGTCCTGTCATGTGCTCTAAATCCTCAATCAAAACACTATAATTATTCCCTAGGGCATGTTCTTTCAATTTATATTCCAACTTCAAGTTGCCCTTCTTTAACCTCAATATTTACACATATAACTCACAAAAGGAAATTTTGAGTTTACTCTCCTCCTACTCCTCCTCCTTATCTTATCCATTCACACTACCATCACTCATTTGGGGATCACAAACAATGGTCTCTAAAGCATCATGTAAAAACATATCTTCATATGGGAAGATTTCTCATCGAGGCTCAAATGGTTTGCCATGAATTCGGTATAGTTGCACTCAATGAGGGGATCGGGTACCTCTTTCAGATCACTATCACTATGGGTGAAATTGTACACCTTTGGTTTCTTTCCCTCCTTCCTCAGTTTAGTGGGGCACTCAGATAGCCTATGACCATAACCTTCACAACCAAAATATCTCTTCAATTCACCCCTCTTAAAATTATCATTACGATTTTCAGGGAAGTGATCGGGTTTGTCATAGATTTTTTTCTCAAGCCTTTTCTGTCACACCCTGCTTTTTGGTATGAATGTGTAACAGAGTATATATAAAATAATGAATTATTGTTAAGGCGAAAAACAGAAATTTATTCATTATGAAAATAGTACACATAATATATTACCACCATAGGGGTGAATTACATTTATTTTACACGAATTATAAAGTAGAAAATTGAAAAGTTCCACTCCTTGCTCCCATATGGCTTATTCTTTGCCCACATGGTCACGTATGCAAACAAGTGACCGATATTTGTCTCTAAAGGGGAAAAGATATTATCCTCTTTCTCCTGGGCCATTTGGAGGAAAAAGGAATTAGCACAAATATGCTAAGCAGGCTTCACCAATTCTATAACAAATATATGCATAGATGAGAGGTAGATTGTGTATAAAATTTTGTATTTACATATCAACGCTAAAGAATTAAAGTTGATAATCCCATTCTTATCAGTTTATTAAGGTTTACATAGGAAAATCAAGGATCTTTGAGCTAATAATTCCATACTTACCAACTCACTAGGGTGGTATAGAAATAAGTAAGCCATCAATCTAACCAAATAATAAATAATCCAAAGCCTTTGGATAATAACTGGCTTGGCATAAAATTAAAGTGGCACTTATACGTATGTAGAAATAAAATCGGCTCTCAACATTGGGGATCATAGACCAAGTAGAAAATTTTCGTGGGATAACATGACAGTCTACTCCCTAGTTGATACTGATGCTTTTTCAATAAGAATCATGCACAAAAGTGGAGGGTAAAGTGAATCATTACAACGAATTGCTATGAAATTAGTTATTAGGTGAGAAGGGTTAAATTTGATCCGAATGATCATAATTAAAATATCGGTTAGTATAACAAAATATGAGTATGGTAATTTCTACACATACATGGAACCAAGTTTGGCTATCATTAAATGATATCAATATCAGTTATTAACTACACAAAATTTACTATTAAGGAGGTAAAATAAACTTACATTCTTGGTATTTCGAACTGCTTATGGATCAAAAGAGTATATCGGGAGGAGCTGGTACCTGATTCTCTGTATACAATGTTTGAGTATATAAGCATTTGCTTAAATTGGGGTTGGTTTGGCCAGTTTATATAATAAACTGTACCTTTTAAAGTTTCATGGATTTAGATGTAAATAACTTGAGACTTTAAAATCTTGGACTTAACATTTGTGACACCCCGCCTAATTAAATACCGGGCGATCACTCCTTTATTAAATTAAATCAAGGTAAACAGTTGGTTCATTTTCAGCATCACTGTCGGTAAAAATAATTTTTTTCCAATTTAACACCCTAAATAATTAAGCTAAGTGTAAAAACCATTTTCATACATACTTCCAAATTTTATTTAAAGAAAAATCATTTATTTTATTAACAACATTCAATAAGTAAAAACCACACCACATTAAATTCTGCAACATAGTCCAATTAATTTAATACATTTGTCAATCGAATGTCAACATACGAAATCTAAAGTCACACATCCAAACTGAATAAATCCCATATTAACAATACTGGAAATAACTGAAATACAAATGTCCCAATAACAATGAAATAATGGAAAGGGCGACACATGCCCAATAAATGATGATGATAGAAGTGGAGTCAATAAAGGAAGTCGTCTACGCAAGTGACATGCAACTCCCACCTAAGCTGCAGCACGTTCCTTTCAAGGGATCCTAAGCAAGACGCCCCTGTGGCTGGGCACCTGAAATAATACATATATATATATACAAGAGGGAGAGAGAAAAAGAAACGGGTCAGAGCCCGATAGTGTGTTTGATTTAAAATACGTTTAGCAAGTATTTAAATTGATACAGGCTAATGCAACAACATATTAGAGCGACACTCTCTTTAGAAATTCTCACCTCTCTTCTAATGTGCACGCCTATCGTACTAACCTTCCCAACGGTTTATCCTATCATTTTATCACACTAACCTTCCCAACAATTTAGCTTATCTCAAATTACTCATAAGATTTTAAAACCAAACAATATCATTGTTTAAAAAGATACTTCCAATTAGTAGCACAACTCTCGTTTTTAACTTCATTAATTTATAAATTTTCCCAGTGTCACATTATACTTTTCAAGCAAGTATTTCCGATTTATAGTCCAGAATTATTTCTCACTTACTATATCACAGCAACAGTTTAAATTTCCCAATTTCAATTATATATATTAGGCACTCGTATAATATATACATTCTAATGGCACAAACATACAAAACTATGGTGCAGGCATACTCTGCTATCCAATCCCCGCATCGCTCACACTAAGGGATATACAAGTTCGGAATCACTCTCGAACTGTATCAACATATATACACAAACAAGATTTGAGGCGAAGTCTACATTCCAAGTCTCTAAGAGGTCAGTACATACCCCACGCCTCTTAGGACCGTCTGAACTATCGATTCGATAGCCTGTACCAAGGATATCTATCTTCTAGGGTACAAGTCAATATCCCCCATAAAGGTCCCATCAAGATAAGACTGTCCCAGCGCGGTAACCTCAGGGATAGCAAGTAGCGCGGGTACGTTTTTCACACGTATATAATATATGCATACACAACCATATAAATATACCACTTATTATTATATCAATACAGGTTTCTCTCATCACCCATAATTACAACATTTATCCTTAATTTCACATTATTAGTATTACGTATAAGGTTTCATATCTAACCTTAACTCGAAGAGTTTTTTCACTTATTACGTGACACTCGTGGACTCTATCCTTCCAAGTAGAACATTCAGTAGGTATACCTCTATTCACTATCGTAGCTATTTGCCGTAATCTCTCACTTGAAATACGTAGTTTCATCGTTCATTACATAATGATCCCAAAAGCAACTTCTCGTCTTATAATAAAGTTCCCAACACTTATTCATATGTCCTACTGGTCTTTCCTATCTCCCAAAACATTTTATTAAGAATACCCAAGAATTATTTCACGATAATTTAGTTTAACTAATTAAACAAGGGAAATAGGAGTTTGCCAGGAGGGGTCGATCGATCGAGGTCTGGGACTCGATCGATCAAACCTTCGATCGATCGAAGCTCTATGCTCGATCGATCGATCAAGCAGGTATTTTGATTTCTGCAGAATTGCAGTTACAGGTTCTAACACTTTTCTTCATCCAAATCCATATTTTCCAAACCCAAACATCCCAAAATGCTACTACTAACATTATAACAATATAACAGATGTTTCCAACGTAAGGCATGGGTATTTCTATCATTTAATCAAGGATTAACAGCCCCAAAAGTTAATTAATTATCAAGAACACTAAAATTCTCTTAAACCGGTTTCTAACCAATTTTCTTCAGAAATTCCTTCTTATAATTATCAAAATTTCATGGTTACATTCCTCTACATGGCAAGGTTTCCAAAATTTTCATATAAATCAATACTACATGGATTTTCCTAACACAAATTGGGTTTTCTTTCATATTTTTCATCTCTAATCATTCCTAACTAATATGAAAATTGCACCAACGAAAGTACGCAAGATAAATACTTGCCTGGGATTTTTGGTATTCTGATTTTCAGATGAATCCGGTGTGGTTGCGTTCCCCGTCTCGCGATCTACGCGTTTGTGGTGACGGCGGTGCAAACGGGTGGCTTTTTGGCCTTGAATTGCCTTGAGAGCCTTCTCCTCTCTTCTCCAATGGCCGTACTAGGGTTCTGAATATTCTAACCCTAAATTGTTAACCTAAATGGCTGATATAGGTTGCTGATTTTCGTGGGTTTAATTACCAAAAAAGGTGAAATGTCCAAAACGCCCTCCCGGGGTACCAATTAGGCCTAAAAACGCCCCGAGACCCAAACTAAACCCCCGGATACACTTTTCTGACTATCTCGACCCTTCCGGACGCGTTGGCGCACTCAAAATGACCATGCGAACAACTTATAAAATATTCACTTTTTATTTATCAAAATTTAGTCCCGACGCGACACGAGCACGTTCCGACTTAAATTTCCGAAATTGTCATTTAACTCACTCATGACATTCATTATAACCAATATAATATATTACTTTGCTCATTAGTAATATTCAACAAATTTCCCATAATTACTAACTCTCGTCACGTTAATAATTATAACATAATTAATTTTCGGATTTTTATTAAATAATTCACTCACATTAAATTTAATAAATCCCCAAATTAATATAGCATAAAAATACGGGGTATTACATACTTCCCCTCTAATAATGGAATTTCGTCCCGAAATTTGGAAAATAAGCCATACCTGGTAGAAACAAATCCGGATATTTCTCGCGCATATCTGCCTCGCGCTCCCAAGTGGATACCTCCACATTATGATGCTCCCACTGGACCCGCACAAGTGGAACTATCTTCGACCTCAATCTCATCTCACTATAGTCTAGGATAGCCACCGGTCTCTCCTCGTAAGAGCTATCAGGCTGTAAGTCGATCTCATCTATCACAATGTGAGTATGGGCCATATCATCCCGAAGGTATTGTCTCAATGACGAGATGTGTAATACATCGTGGATGCGATGTAAATGCTCTGGCAGTGCCAACCTGTATGCAACCGGCCCAATCCTCTCGATGATGGGAAATGGTCCCACGTACCTCGGAGCCAACTTCCCCTTATTCTCGAACCTCATCACCCCCTTCATAGGATATACACGCAATAACACTTAGTCCCCCACACTAAACTCCCGGAAGAACCATTTCGCATCGGCGTAGCTCTTTTGCCTGTCCTGGGCTACCCGAATACGACTCCTGATCATCTCAATCCTCGCGGAGGTCTCCTGAAATCACTTCTGGTCCTAGCAACTTGTTATCCCCCACTTCAAGCCAACAAGCTAGGGAACGACAAGTCCTTCCATACAAAGCCTCAAATGGAGCCATGTCAATCGTGAACTGATAGGAGTTATTATAAGCAAACTCTACCAGTGGAAGATGTGGCTCCCAACCTCCTCCAAGATCGAGAACACACATGCGTAGCATATCTTCTAACATCTATTTAGTATGCTCTGTCTGTCCATCTGTCTGTGGGTGATAAGCTGAACTCAACCTTAACTCAGTACCCATAGCCTCCTGAAAGCTTTCCCAGAAACGTGACACGAAAATCTTGTCTCTATCTGACACAATATTCAGGGGCACCCCGTGTAATCTGACAATCTCAGTGATGAAAAACTGAGCATACTGACCCGTGGTGTAATCTGTCCGCACCGGCAGAAAATGAGCCACCTTGGTCAAACGGTCTACAATCACCCAGATAGAATCGTGGCCCCGCTGTGATGTAGGCAACCCTGTAACAAAATCCATGGAAATACTCTCCCACTTCCACGCGGGTACTTCCAATGGCTGAAGCAATCCTGACGGTTTTTGATGGTCCACCTTCACCAGCTGGCAGGTAGAACACTTGGACACGAACTCGACAATGTCCTTCTTCATCCCACTCCACCAGTATTGCCTCCTCATATCCTGGTACATCTTATCTCCTCCAGGATGTACTACAAATCGGGACCCGTGAGACTGGGTCATCACTGCATGACGTAATTTTGCTCCTTCTAGAACCACCAATCTCCCACTAAACCTCAAACCCCCATCAGAACTAACAGAATAGGACTCAGCACCCTCGGCTAGAAGTCGCACAATCTGTTCCTGGCAAAACGGGTCTGTGGTCTGGGCCTATATTACCCTCATAACAATCTCAGGTGTGACTGACATCACAGATATGAAGGAATGGGCTACTGCGTCCTGGTGGCCTAACTCCTTCCACTTTGCTTTCCAGACGTCTGCTACCTCGTCTACCGGTCTACGACTCAACGCATCAGCAACTACGTTGGCCTTCCCCGGATGATACTTTATATCAAACTGGTAGTCCTTCACAAACTCTAGCCATCTGTGCTAACGCATATTCAGCTCTCGCTGAGTGAATAGGTATTGCAACGACTTGTGGTCTGTGAACAAACAAAATTTCTCTCCCAACAAATAGTGTCTCCATATCCTCAATGCAAAGACGATCGCTGCTAACTCCAGGTCGTGGGTGGGGTAATTCTTCTCATGTGGCTTAAGCTTGCGGGAGGCAAAAGCTATAGCCTTCTCTTCCTGCTGAAGTACTCCCTTAAGTCCCCGTAAGGACGCATCGGTGTAAACCAGGTACTCCACACCCGGCTTCGGTAACGCAAGGACTGGGGCTGAAGTAAGCTTGTCTTTCAGCTCGTCAAAAGCCAACTGACAAGCGTCATCCCAAACATATGGTACTCCCTTGCGAGTCAGATTCGTCAATGGACCCGCTATTTTGGAGAATCCCCGAATGAATCTCCTGTAGTAACCAGCTAACCCCAAGAAACTACGCACTTTTGCCGGTGTCGTGGGCTGTCCCCACTCCCTCACCGCTGACACTTTACTCGGGTCAACTGCTATCCCCTGCTCAGAAACAACATGCCCCAAGAACTGTACCTCTCGCAACTAGAATCCGCACTTCTTGTACTTAGCATACAACTGATGCTCTCGTAGAGTCTGAAGAACCTGCCTCAAGTGCTCGGCATGCTCCTCCTCGGAGTGTGAACATATTAAAATGTCATCTATGAAAACTATGACAAACTGATCCAAGAACTCTCTGAATACTCGGTTCATCAAGTCCATGAAAAAGGCTGGAGCATTTGTGAGTCCGAACGGCATCACCCGGAACTCATAAGACCCATATCTCGTCAAGAAAGCAGTCTTCGAAACATCCTGCTCCCTAATACGTAGCTCATGGTACCCCGACCTCAGATCTATCTTCGAAAAGAAAGTTGCTCCCCTCAGCTGGTCGAACAGATCATCGATTCGAGGCAACGGATATTTATTCCGTATCGTGACCTTGTTCAGCTCCCGGTAGTCCACACACAATCTCAGTGAACCATCTCTCTTCTTTACAAACAAAACTGGAGCGCCCCAAGGTGAGGTACTCCTGTGAATGAAGCCCTAACCTAACAGCTGCTCTATCTGATCTCGTTGCTCTCGCATCTCTGCCGGAGCCATACGGTACGGTGCGCGTGCCATAGGTCTCATATCTGGCAATAAATCTATAACAAAGTCTATCTCTCGACTGGAGGGTAAACCTGGTATCTCCTGGAACACATCGAAATATTACCTGACAACTGGGATCGAATCTAAGGGAATCACAACCTCCTTAGAGGTATCCTCCTCTATGTAATACAAATGAGTGGTCGAACCTCCCTCTGGGCGAGGCATCGCCACTACAAACATCTCTTGCCCCTGAATGGCAAAATCAATGCTCCCAACGGAGCAATCAATCATGGCTCTATAAGCTGCGAGCCAATCCATACCAATAATCACATCATGCTCGTGTATGTCTAAGACTAACATGTCCGCAGGTAATACCAAACTACCGATCTCTACCCCCACTCCCCGGCATATAAAGAAAATAAGTGACCCACTCCCCAGTGGTGAGTCCACACACGTCACTGTGCTCTCTGCTGTGGCTAAGAACCCTAAGGCCTTCAAAAAATGCGTAGCTATAAAATAATGTGTTGCCCCCGTATCAAACAAAACCCGACCCATAGTACCATGGATAGGAAACATACCCTCAATCGCGGGTGGTGCCTCTGGATCTGCTGCCTGGTGGACATTATAGACATGTCCATACTGTAACTGCCCCTGCTGCACTGGAGCTGCTGGAACAGCTGGTAGGGCTGGCACCTGGGCTGGGGCTGGGAGGGCAGGTGGAAAAAGTGGTCTCTGTGGCTTATTACGGGCACCCTGCTGCTGTGGGGCCCTCTCGCCCTCTGGGCAATCCTGACGCCTATGGCCATGCTTACCACACCCAAAACATCGGCCTCTGAAATTACCTCCCCTCTGTCCCTGCTGACCACGGCCCCGATGGCCGTTGCCTCCCCGCCACTGGCCCTGTTGGCCCTGCTGCTGTCCCCGCTGTCGGTGTTGGCCCTGCTGGCCCTGCTAATTAGGATGGCCTTGCTGGCCCTGCCTATAGCCCCCATATCCTTGCCTAGAATCACCTGAACGGAAACGCTTAGCAGGGTCCCCCTGATGGTAACTATGCCCGTGCTGACGAGTCTGTCCATGATATGGTGCCCCACTGGCACTATTACCCCCGGCCCTGCCCTGCTGGCTGGACTCTTCTGCTCTCTTGCTTCCCTGAAGATGGAAGCGGTGATCCTGGCAATGTAGCAGTGCGGCATTGAGTACATCAGTGAAAGTACTCAGGGATAAATTCCCAATAAGGTGCTGACGGATCCTCCAAGCTAACCCGTCGACAAACATCAAAGTCTTCTTGCTCTCAGTAGGTGCCTCATCTGGCACAATGGTGAGAAGTCTCGTGAACTCCTCCTCATACTCTGCTACGGTAAGACTCTCCTGCTTCAGATTCAGTAATCTCCGCCTCATCTCAGTCTGTATGGTGGGTGGAAAATACTTGCGATCAAACCGCTCCCAAAATGACTGAATAGGGATCGTGTCCCTCTCCTCCAATGTGGTAGTGGACTCCCACCACTGCAAAGCAGCTCCCACCAGCTTAAAAGAAGCCAATAACTGCTTTTGCACATCAGTGCACTCATACATACGGAGGTGCCGCTGGATGTCTTTCTTCCATTGGCTAACTGTGACAATATGGGAGGTACCAGAGAACTCAGGGGGATGCACTTTCTGAAAAGCATCCCGAACCCTCTCCCATGCAGATGGAAGCTGTGCTGGTACTGGCGCCACTGCCTGAACCTGGGGTGGAGCCTGCTAAGTGTCAAAACCATTTTCATACATACTTCCAAATTTTATTTAATGAAAAATCATTTATTTTATTAACAACATTCAATAAGTAAGAATCACACCACATTAAATTCTGCAACATAGTCCAATTAATTTAATACATTCGCCAATCGAATGTCAACATACGAAATCTAAAGTCACACATCCAAACTGAATATATCCCATAGTAACAATACTAGAAATAACTGAAATACAAATGTCCCAATAACAATGAAATAATGGAAAGGGCGACACATGCCCAATAAATGATGATGATAGAAGTGGAGTCAATAAAGGAAGTCGTCTACGCAAGTGACATGCAACTCTCACCTAAGCTGCAGCACGTTCCTTTCAAGGGATCCTAAGCAAGACGCCCCTGTGGCTGGGCACCTGAAATATATACATATATATATATACAAGAGGGAGAGAGAAAAAGAAACAGGTCAGAGCCCGATAGTGTGTTTGATTTAAAATACGTTTAGCAAGTATTTAAATTGATACAGGACAATGCAACAACATATTAGAGCGACACTCTCTTGAGAAATTCTCACCTCTCTTCTAATGTGCACGCCTATCGTACTAACCTTCCCAACGGTTTATCCTATCATTTTATCACACTAATCTTCCCAACAATTTAGCTTATCTCAAATTACTCATAAGATTTTAAAACCAAACAATATCATTGTTTAAAAAGGTACTTCCAATTAGTAGCATAACTCTCATTTTTAGCTTCATTAATTTATAAAGTTTCCCAGTGTCACTTTATACTTTTCAAGCAAGTATTTTCGATTTATAGTCCAGAATTATTTCTCACTTACTATATCACAGCAACAGTTAAAATTTCCCAATTTTAATTATATATATTAAGCACTCGTATAATATATACATTCTAACGGAACCAACATACAAAACTATGGTGCAGACATACTCTGCTATCCAATCCCCGCATCGCTCACACTAAGGGATATACAAGTTTGGAATCAGTCTCGAACTGTATCAACATATATACACAAACAAGATTTGAGGCGAAGTATAAATTCCAAGTCTCTAAGAGGTTAGCACATACCTCACGCCTCTTAGGATCGTCTGAACTATCGATTCGATAGCCTGTACCAAGGATATCTATCTTCTAGGGTACAAGTCAATATCCCCCATAAAGGTCCCATCGAGATAAGACTGTCCCAGCGCGGTAACCTCAGGGATAACAAGTAGCGCGGGTACGTTTTTCACACGTATATAATATACACTCATACACAACCATATAAATATACCACTTATTATTATATCAATACAGGTTTCTCTCATCACCCATAATTACAACATTTATCCTTAATTTCACATTATTAGTATTACGTATAAGGTTTCATCTCTAACCTTAACTCGAAGAGTTTTCTCACTTATTACGTGACACTCGTGGACTCTATCCTTCCAAGTAGAACATTCAGTAGGTATACCTCTATTCACTATCGTAGCTATTTGTCGTAATCTCTCACTTGAAATACGTAGTTTCATCGTTCATTACATAATGATCCCAAAAGCAACTTCTCGTCTTATAATAAAGTTCCCAACACTTATTCATATGTCCTACTGGTCTTTCCTATCTCCCAAAACATTTTATTAAGAATACCCAAGAATTATTTCACGATAATTTAGTTTAACTAATTAAATAAGGGAAATAGGAGTCTGCCAGGAGGGGTCGATCGATCGAACCTTCGATCGATCGAAGCTCTATGCTCGATCGATCGATCAAGCATGTATTTTGATTTCTGCAGAATTGCAGTTACGGGTTCTAACACTTTTCTTCATGCAAATCCATATTTTCCTAACCCAAACGTCCCAAAATGCTACTACTAACATTATAACAATATAAAAGATGTTTCCAACGTAAGGCATGGGTATGTCTATCATTTAATCAAGGATTAACAGCCCCAAAAGTTAATTAATTATCAGGAACACTAAAATTCTCTTAAAATTCCTTCTTATAATTATCAAAATTTGGTGGTTACATTCCTCTACATGGCAAGGTTTCTAGAATTTTCATATAAATCAATACTACATGGATTTTCCTAACACAAATTGGGTTTTCTTTCATATTTTTCATCTCTAATCATTCCTAACTAATATGAAAATTGCACCAACGAAAATACGCAAGATAAATACTTGCTTGGGATTTTTGGTATTCTGATTTGCAGATGAATCCGGTGTGGTTGCGTTCCCCGTCTCGCGATCTACGCGTTGGCGGTGACGGCGGTGCAAACGGGTGGCTTTTTGGCCTTGAATTGCGTTGAGAGCCTTCTCCTCTCTTCTCCAATGGCCGTACTAGGGTTCTGAATATTCTAACCCTAAATGGTTAACCTAAATGGCTGATATAGGTTGCTGATTTTCGTGGATTTAATTACCCCAAAAGGTGAAATGTCCAAAACGCCCTCCCAGGGTACCAATTAGGCCTAAAAACGCCCCGAGACCCAAACTAAACCCCCGGGTACACTTGTGATGACTATCTCGACCCTTCCGGACGCGTTGGCACACTCAAAACGACCATACGAACAACTTATAAAATATTCACTTTTTATTAATCAGAATTTAGTCCCGACGCGACACGAGCACGTTCCGACTTAAATTTCCGAAATTGTCATTTAACTCACTCATGACATTCAATATAACCAATATAATATATTACTTTGCTCATTAGTAATATTCAACAAATTTCCCATAATTACTAACTCTCGTCACGTTAATAATTATAACATAATTAATTTCCGGATTTTTATTAAATAATCCACTCACATTAAATTTAATAAATCCCCAAATTAATATAGCATAAAAATACGGAGTATTACAACATTATATTTAAACTTTGGTGTAGGAGACTTTTTTTCTTAAAATATTTTGAAGTACTTATAGGAAACGTTTGGGGTCCAAATTCATAAGTTGAAAAAGTCAGGAGGGGTTAAATTGCAATTTAGAAAAAATATTTCAAAGTTAAAACTTCATTTTTCTATGATTTAGTCAAGGCTGTACCAAACTTGGCCTTACCTTATTCCATTTTGACTAGAAAAGTAAAGTAAAAATATTGGAAATTTTTTTCGAAATTTTTTATTGGCCACATGCCCTCACGCCGTTGTCAATTTTTCTGGTAAAAAACTTCATGACTTTAGGGTTTAAGATTTTTAGCCTTGAATATCTCTTTCATTTCTACACCATTTGAGATGATTTCCAAACAAACTCAACCTAAAATTTCATAAGAAATCCAAATATATAGGTTTTGTAGATTGAAACGCTGTATATCGTAAGTTCTATATCTGTGCGTTTTGTCAAAATTTTGACTTAACATTCGTGGCTTCCAAGACTATAGTAGGGATTATTATAAACCTTGTTCAGTTTTTGCTATGTTAAGGAGTAGTTTGATTTTTATATCTAGGTTTGGGATGGATTATACAGGGAGAATTTAAGATTTTAAATTTTCTAGTTTGAAAAATACTTTTGACAAATTGAAGCTTGTTGTGAATATTCATGGCTTTTGTCCATTGAAATAGAGTTCCTAAGGTTATAGTGAAGGTATTCATAGTTTCAAATCAAAGAATTAAGCTTTATATCGAAACTCACCATTAATGCTCACACTTTAATGGTGCAATTTCATGTTTTTCCTATTCTACACCGTTTTACACGCAAAAGCTCTTATATTTTAATTTCTCTAAGCATAATAATCACACATAAATCATTTGAAACTAAAAGAACATAATATAATGCATAAAATCACAATGTACCTGTTTGGTGAATTTTCCAAGATTTGAATATGCTTATGGTGTGTGTTTAAACTGATACAAATGTGCGGTATTTATAATACTTCATGAGGGAATTTGATTGGTTATTGGTGGACGTGGATTTCAAGAAAAAATTTAAGGATTTAAAAGAGAGTTTCTAAACTTCACATGTTTGTATAATGCTAACATGTGTTATTCTTGAATTTTAGTGTTGATATGTTGCATATGTGGCCAGGGGTTATGAGAAAATACTCAAACTATAGTGGTTGGTCCTTATTTTGTAAAATATTAAGGTATATAGCAATAAAAGTATACTTTAAAGAAATTTTAAGGGTATTTTTTTTAATTTTAGAAAGTTTTAAGGGCTAAAATTTTAATTTTATATTAGTTTAAGTCTAGAGGATTAATTTGATACAAAGTTGATGTTTATGGGTTAAGTATAAGTCAAATTTTATTTGTTTGGAATATTCAGGGGCTAGTTTATAATTATTAAAATTTCAGGGTGTCCAGATTAATTTAGTAAAGTTATAGGGCATCGAGGGTGGTTTCATTCTTTCTAGGAAACTTTTGAATTTGAGGTCATTATACAGGTTTAAAATAAATACTTAAGGGACTTGGTTATCGATATGTTTGGTTTTGAAAATTCCCGGGTATTACATTTTTGCATCTTTCGATTGCTTTTGAAACATGAGAAATTTCTTTATTTTTTTTGCTATTATGTCCATGTCCTCGAACTAGATGTCAGAATTATCGTCTGAAACAGATGTTTCTTCCTTATGAACTTTTAAAGCAATGCCCTTAACTTTCTTCTTCTCAGTCTTGGAGGAAAACATATCAACCTCACAAGTTTGTAAGTCACCTATAAGTTCTTCAAATTTCGTAGAGTCTAAAATACCCAAAGAATTCAAAATTGTCACTTTTGAATTAAATATTTTAAGCAACAATCTTAAGATTTTCATGATTACTCGATTTTCAAGTATCTTCCCTCCCAAGTTAAAAGATGAGTTAAAAATATCGAACAGTCTAGTATAAAACTCATTAAAGGTTTCACTCTCCAACATCTTAATGGTATCAAACTAAGTGGTGAGGTTTTGGAGTTTGGAAGTCTTAATTGCACTAGTTCCTTTATGAGTGAGTTAGATTATGTCCCAAGCCTCTTTAGACGTTTCACAAGTCATAATACGACGAAACTCCTCCGGGGTGAGAAAATAAAATAAAGCATTTAAACCTTGATTACTAAAATTTTGTAACCTATGATCAACCTCACTCCATGATTCTAGAGATTTGGGTATCCTATTCTCTCCAACTAAGGTAGTAGAAGGAGTCCAACCATTAAGTACCTATTGCCATACCCGCTCATATATAGCCGTAAGTGCGGATTTCATACACATTTTTTAGTATGCATAGTTCGATTCATCAAACATCAGGATTCCAATACCATCAAAACCACCAAAATTCATGCCTAACAATATAGGATCTAAACAAAGAAATTTAGTGTTCTATCTCTGAAACTAATATGAGAATGCCCCTAACACTCCGTGCTTAGGAAAAAATGGTCAACAACAAAAATTCTATGTTTATATTTTCAATTTTAAAGATGAAAACTTAAAAAAATTAACCTAATAAAACTTGTTCACAAATTAAATCATTTTTTATGAAAATACGATTAATCCAATTTTATCCTTTAAACCTAAAATAAGCATCTAGGTGATAAGTAGATAAAATAAGTTAAATAGTGACAACACGTCGATGTACGAAGAAAATAAAAAAAGGGAAAAACCTCGTGCAAACCATCCAAATAGATGACTATGATAAGGTTTTACTAAGACTATAAAATAGACTTACTCAATGACTCGTCTCTATCGTAAGAATTGATTCTCTTCTACCTTCAAACTCTCCTCCATAGTGCAATGTATGAGTCCACCTATGTAAGGTACCACAATGCACAAATCGGTATTTACTGATGAGGCACAACAACCATCTAAGAAATTTGAACACGGGATAATGCTTCTTCACTGCAACATAACAAATAACACATACAGAGTCCACTGCACGAAACTTCTTCTCTCAAGATGAAGAGAAAATAAACTTTGGTTCCCAACACAAAGATCTAAAAGCATATGAATATGTAAACATGGATATTTAAACTCAATAGGTGAAACTAGGATTTTGGAACTTTTATAAACAGGTAGGGTTTGATTCCGCTAAAAGTTCTAAAAAAATTGAGTCCAACATGCCTTAAATAGAGAAAATATAAATTTCGAGGTGGGGATCTCGTTCGAATGAAAATGCATCGTTCTTGCGAATGAAAGGCCTTTTTTTCTCTAATAAAACTCAAGTTCGTTCAAACGAAGAGGATTTCTCGTTCTAACGAACTTCCAATGAGTTGTCCACTATTTGACAGAGAATCCTCATTTGATGTCCATTAGAAACAGTTTCCAACGAGTTTCCAGATCTTGTTCTAAAGCGGTATGCAACTCGTTCTAACGAAGTCAGAAAAAAAAACATTTTCTTTAAAAGAAATTTAAAAACAATTCCAAATGATTTTATTTAAAAACAAACATTGAAAAAATATATCCAGTGATCATATTCAACATGAACCTATACCTTACCAGATCTTCGATAAAAATGAAAACAAACATGGCACAAAAAATACGGCATAATGTATATCCAACTTTGAAGCCTAGACGCTACGTCTTAATCAAACATGTCATAGTTTTACGAGTTCGACAACAGAAAGTCTAACCTACGAGTAAAATATTTTGTCTGAAATTTAGCCAATTACGAACAAGTTAACGCAATTGAAAAATTTTCCTTACAAATACGAGTATTTGAATTATAATTTTAGCATCATGAAATATAATATTTCATCTCGTGTATAATGTTGTTTCATCAAAGGTCACCAAGTGAAATTTAATGTCACAAATATTATTTATTTATTCATTGTGCACTAATTTTAATAATATTATCATCATTAGCTAGCTGGATATAGTTAGTAAATAAAATGTGATGTGGTGATAGTTGTGTTATAAAATTAGTTGTCCCTCAAATTAAATTTTGAGTGTATAGTACAACAGTTCATAAAGTATTATATTATTAATATAACATTCAATTTATTTGAGCAATGCTGAAAAACAATGCAATTTGTATTAATATTGAATTGCCCATTTGTTATGAAAAAGTTTGAAAAATTCAATAGAATTTATTTCAAGAGGGGACAATATATATGCTCATCCACCTCACTATATTGAATTTAGAAACATTTCAACATAAAAAGTCTCCACATTTTATAAAGGACCACTTGAATGACAAAAGATAAACATCGTGGATGGGTGAATACAGACATATTTCTTTTCTTACCAAGTGTTACATTCTTAATGCATTGAATAATATATTAAAATTTATTCCTTTCTATATGGAATAAATTCGCTCTAGAAGAATTCTATACTTAACATTAATGCATTTGTCTATGTAATTGCCAAATGTACTCTTCAATGACAACCAACTAGTGTTGCTTGATTACAAATCAATTCATTATATTTATGACATAAAATTCATTAACGACTATTTTAAAGATAATAGAATTAAATCATAAATCCATAGAAATAATCACGTGATTTAGAACCAAGCGATTTAGTGATTACTTTAAAGAAGGTATACTAAAATTATAATCTCATTCGAGACTTACGTGTAATATCAAGACTCGACAAATAGTAAAATCAAAGAAGGAAAATGAACCAGATTACATGTTTTATTTCATGATTTTTTTGATGCACATAATAATAGAGTATGTTCTAATAGTTTTAAGGCATGTATAATATGTGTGACACATCTTTAGTCCAATGTTATGAATTGTCACAATCATATTTTTAGGCCTATATAATGATAAGGAGTGTACTATTGAATGTTAAAAAAGTAGAGAAACTTATCCCAGTTAACTTTTCTTTAGAATGAAAATAAAGGTTTACCTTCTAAATATATACATGTGTTGGTCCAAATCAACATTAATATAGATGTACATGATTTGATGTGTCAAAGTCATTGCACTTTAAAGGAAAAATAAAGCCTCTAGAGGTTGAGAATTAATGTAGCAATTTTGTATAATTTCAAACTTTGGTTTGAAATTGTGGGAGAAGCATTTTTCTATAAGTTATATTCTCAACTAATTAACCCATGAATTTTTTTTATGAGAAAGGTGTGACACCCCGTCTAGTTAAATACCGAGTAGTTACTCCTTTATTAAATTAATATAGAATATCAAGTTGGTTCAGTCTTAGTATCACCGTCGAAAACAATTAGTTAATTACTATCCACCTAATATTTAAAAAGAGAGATGACAAATTTTATTAATTAAATTAACAAGTAACCAAATAATTAAATCCTCAACCATCAATTGCATAAACAATCTCATATGAATAACCAGCGAAATGAAATAAACTGAGCCTGGAGTAAACACTCCAATAATAATAATACCAGAGTAAATAAAGTCCCAATACAAGAGTCCGAATAAATAAACCAATATATGAAATAATGAAAGTATGTAACTACAACCTCTAAATAAGAATGGGCGACATGCCCTAATTGATACAAATGACTCTTAAGGAATCAAGGATAAATATCGAGGCGTCTACAATCGAGATCCTATAGCTTTCACAGCAACTACAACACGTCCTCAGAATGGAACTCCTATGCTTGGCGTCCCTGTGGCTGGGCACCTAAAAGGTTTTACAAAATAAAATAGATTTGGAAGCAAGCAGGTCAGAGCTCGAGGTGAAAATATTTTAAAACTGCAAGTGTTTAAATTACAATATTAAACAACACATATATTAAACATGTTAGTCAGTTGCCCTCACTTGAGATCCTCACCCCTCAACTATTGTGCACTCCTAACGCATCTTTTGAATTCCACCTAGTTACACCACTACCTGACTAGTCGATTCTATCCCCCGTCTAGACTGTTCTTACTTTAGATGCCACACATTTAATTTAAATAGAGTATATTCACAACTCGCACATTCAATAATCAGAGTACTTATCTCAAGTATTAGTTAAGTCTACATTATTCTTAATTCCATTAAATTCTTTAATTATTCACATCTAATAAGTAGCGGTGAATCAGTCACAAGTATATATATATATATATAAAGAACTCTCAATACATATATACATATAAGGAACCCAAAGGCTAAGCTGCAGTGCACGCATACTCTACTAATGAATCCTGGTACATCTCGTACATAAGGATCACTGTAATAACCCTTACTTTTGAGTAATTGAATTTATATTAATTTACCATGTGAGGTAATTATATAAAATATTGGAGGGTGGTGTAAATAATATCTAAGTGAGTAAAAGATAATATTTACTAGATTCTTGCATGTTTACTATTATGTAAATATAAATAGCAACATGTCTTATTTTGTAATGTCGTTTGTTAAAAACGAAAGTTATGGTTTAAAATGAAGTGGGATATGAAAATGATGTATATTATATCGAATGCCAGTTTAGAGGGCGTAGTTAGTACCGGAATGTTCGAGATAGTCAAAATAAGTGCCATGTTGTATTTTTGGAGTTCTGGGCATTTTTGAGAGGTTATGACTTAATTGTGTAGTTACGAGTCAATTTAATGGTGTATTAACATTTAAGGTTAGAAATAAGTGTTAAGTGCACGATTTAATTCTTCCAACCCTTTTATTCCTCTTATATGTTCCTAAAACTAGAGAGAAAGAGAGTTTTGGAGAAAAAGAAGAGAAAGGAGAAGAATTGAAGAAATTGGGTGTAATAACCCGCGTAATTTTGGGCTATTTTAATTAATTTCTGGAAAATGAAGGAAAATAAAGTTTTTGATAAAATTATTTTTATTGCTCAAATATGTTGGTTATTATTTTTCAGGCAAGAATTTCAAATGGTTTCGAAAACGGAGTTAAAACGGATTTTAAAATGATTTTTAAATGTTTTTAACTCTTGGAGTTGTTTTGACTTCCAACTCTTCATTTCTTTGCCTTATTTAAATGAGTATTTTGGCTTCCAACTCTTCATTTATTTGCATTATAAAAGGAGTCGTGGGCAAACCTTTTAACCTACTTTTGGCACAAATTTTGGCGGCAAATATATTTTATATTCCTCTTCTTTTTATATACACATTGGCCCTTGAGATTTGTGAGTTCCAACCTTAGATTATAGGTGTTCTTGGGGCTATTTTGTTAGAGGTTCTTGGAGGAGCTTTTGTAGATCTTTTGTAGATCTTTTGTGTTGATCTTGATCATGTGATCATTGGTTTCTCATCATGGTTTGAGGTATGGGGTTTTACACAGTATGCTCCTTAAATCTCGCGAGTGTCATTCTCTTTGAATTCTTGTTAATTGAACTCATATTTGAATTGATAAATTCATTGAAATCTGGAAAATAATTGTTGAAATTATTTTTATTCATGTGGTATCATTATATTGTTGATGAGCATGTTGTTATGAGATTTTAATATGGCACGATGTTGGGCACCCGCCAAAATTCCTGTTTCCCGGGCTATGTCTTGATAAAGCATATGCGGATGTGGTGAGGCCTGGTGACCCAGTTAAAGTGTTGTTGAGAAATTATATTGATAAATACTTTGAGATTTGCATTTTGATTTGAATATTCGTACTCGTGTTGTTACGTTTTATTCGTTGCTAGTCCGTATTTGTTGAGCATAATTCTTGTCGTATTGTGTACTTCCCCATATTTTCTTTTAGTGGAAGGTTAGTGCGGATTTTGGGGCGCTATGGAGATTGATTTTAGCGAGGATTGTTTGGGAAAGATTTGTATTATTTTGTTGTATAGAGCATTGGAGATTTGTATTTTATTTTCGAGTTAGTTGTTGTATGTAATTCGAGAGATTTGGTATTTAATTTGAAGAGATTGAGATTTGTAGTTTCTCTTTTGTTGTTGTGGGACTTGGATGCTCTATACCTTGTCACTTGTGGATTTGGATTTATTTTATCGCATTAGCGCTCCCTTTGCTCTCCCTGGGCGGGCGGAGTGTTACAAATGGTATCAGAGCTTAGGTATACAGAAACCCTCGGGGCTTGGGTTTTTGAGTTCATTGCGTGGTTAGAAATTTTTGGAGATAGAAAATTTTAGGTGATATTCGTGTTAGGTTTCGAGATTAGAGGTGAGGATTTTATTTTTGGGAGACGTGATTTATTTTTGGAGTTAGTGTAGTGGCCTGATTTTGAGAGTTAGGCATTCGGCGAATTTCGAGGGCGAAATTCCATTGTTAGTGGGGAAGTGTAATAACCCGCGTAATTTTTGGGCTATTTTAATTAATTTCTGGAAAATGAAGGAAAATAAAGTTTATGATAAAATTATTTTTATTGCTCAAATATGTTGGTTATTATTTTTAAGGCAAGAATTTCAAATGGTTTCGAAAACGAAGTTAAAACGGATTTTAAAATGTTTTTAACTCTTAGAGTTGTTTTGACTTCCAACTCTTCATTTCTTTACGTTATTTAAATGAGTCTTTTGGCTTCCAACTCTTCATTTCTTTGCATTACAAAAGGAGTCATGGGCAAACCTTTTAACCTAATTTTGGCACAAATTTTGGCAGCAAATATATTTTATGTTCCTCTTCTTTTTATATACACATTGGCCCTTGAGATTTGTGAGTTCCAACCTTAGATTAGAGGTGTTCTTGGGGCTATTTTTTTGGAGGTTCTTGGAGGAGCTTTTGTAGATCTTTTGTGTTGATCTTGAGGATGTGATCATTGGTTTCTCATCATGGTTTGAGGTATGGGGTTTTACACAATATGCTCCTTAAATCTCGCGAGTGTCATTCTCTTTGAATTCTTGTTAATTGAACTCATATTTGAATTGATAAATTCATTGAAATCTGGAAAATAATTGTTGAAATTATTTTTATTCATGTGGTATCATTATATTGTTGATGAGCATGTTGTTATGAGATTTTAATATGGCACGATGTTGGGCACCCGCTAAAAATTCCTGCTCCCGAGCTATGTCTTGATAAAGCATATGCGGATGTGGTGAGGCCTGGTGACCCGATTAAGTGTTGTTGAGAAATTATATTGATAAATGCTTTGAAATTTGCATTTTGATTAGAATATTCGTACTCGTGTTGTTACGTTTTATTCGTTGCCAATCCGTATTTGTTGAGCATAATTCTTGTCGTATTGTGTACTTCCCCATATTTTCTTTTAGTGGAAGGTTAGCGCGGATTTTGGGGCACTATGGAGATTGATTTTAGCGAGGATTGTTTGGGAAAGATTTGTATTATTTTGTTGTATAGAGCATTGGAGATTTGTATTTTATTTTCGAGTTAGTTGTTGTATGTAATTCGAGAGACTTGGTATTTAATTTGAAGAGATTGAGATTTGTAGTTTCTCTTTTGTTGTTGTGGGACTTAGATGCTCTATACCTTATCACTTGTGGATTTGGATTTATTTTATCGCATTAGCGCTCTGTTCACTCTCCCCGGGTGGGCAGGGTGTTACATTGGGGTGTGATCTAGCATCTACATCCCGAGAATCTGAGATTTCAGCTTAAGACAAGTTTCTAACTTGCTAATATATCGAGATTTCAGAAACATTGATTGATCTCGTTTGGCGTGAAATATCGAATTGTTGGTATTCCATTTACGTTAATGGGAAAGCTTGTGGTTTTTTCAAATCAAATTGTGGCATGCGTCAAGGTGACCCTCTTTCTCCAAGACTTTTTATCATAGTTACTAAGATACTCACTAGAGGTCTTCACAAACTCATGGTTCAAGGTAGTGTTAAAAAAATTTCAATTCCAGTGGGTTGTGAAATTATCCTATCTCTGTCCTTTGCGGATGACTGTTTAATTTTCACCAATGGAAGTAAGAAAAGCCTTCTCGGCTTAATGAATTTTTTACACCAGTATGAAGCTACCACTGGTCAACTTATTAACAGCTCGAAAACGATGTTTATATGTTCGGAGCGTACAACCCCTGCTCGTCGTCATATTATCATGGATAATACTGGTTTTAAGGAGTCAGCACTGCCACTTATTTATCTCAGTGTTACGCTATATACAGGTAGGAGGACTGCTTCTTTCTTTCAAAGGTTGGAGGCTGTAATACGCCATAAAATTGATACTTGGTATGGGAAAATGCTTAGTCATAGAGGACCTCTGGTTCTTCTGGAGCAACGCTACAGTCCATGTCATTCCACCTCTTCTGTGTCCTTGATCCTCCTATAGCTGTCATTCATAGATTAGAGAGGCTGTTCGCAAACTTTATCTGGGGCTACGACGAAGGAAAATCGAAGCACAAATGGGTTAAATGGGATCGCATCTGTTTGCCTCATTCAGAAGGTGGTGTTGGTATTAAAAAATTGGAAGACATCATAAAGGCCTATTCTTGTAAACTTTGGTCTTCTTTCTGCAAAGCTAATGGTACTTGGGCTCGGTATATACAACACAGATACAGGTCCCTTGCTGATTCTGAATTCTATGACTTGCCCTCCTTTTCAAGTCTGATATGGAGGAGAATGCAGAAATGTTGGGAATGTTACCATGATAATGTTGACGACAACAATTCAGCTTTATGGATGTCAAACACTGATGGAAAGTTCATTCTAAAATCAGCATGGAATATTGTTCGTCATAAGGATTGTACTTTATTCTCCTTCTCAATCATTTGGAATCCAAGAATCCTTCTAAAAGTTTCATTCTTTATGTGGTTTCTTCTTCAACAGGCTCTTCCTTTAGATTCAAAATTGAAAACTCTTCATATCTTCTTGGCCTCAAAATGTAGATGTTGTCCTATTCATGTAGAAGAAGGTTTTGATCACTTATTCGGTTCAAGTTCCATTACTCAACAAGTATGGCACCACTTCTCAGGGATGATCGGATATAGAATTAAATTTTCCTCTCTTAAAAGACTTTTTATGTCTTGGTGGTTAAATACAAGAGGGAAAAACATTAAATCACTTTTATCTATTATGGTACCTTGTTACATCTGTTGGAGGATTTGGTGTGCGTGAAACAAAAAGGAATATGAAGAAGAACACATGAAGGCTTCAAAAATTATTGATCTTGTTCATGAGGATATTAGAATATATTTCAAAGCTCGTCCCTACAAAGGCTCTAAATCTAGATACATGTTGGATTTCATTTCAGGTTTTTCTATTTCCAGCTTTGTATGCCATTAGTGAAGGGCCTTTCTTCACCAATTCTAATAAAGTTTGTTTATTTATTAGAAAAAAACTTGCTAATATATGATTTAATGTGAGTAATTTGTTATGATAGTTGTGTAATTGGAGAATGAGAACAAACAGTAGTTTTTTTTTATAAATTTTGGATGTTTAACCCTTGAATGTTGGAGTTGTAGGCATTAAGTTAGTTATATGGACTTATTGGGGTATATAATTGTTGTGGTTATGTGGTTAGGTGATGATAATGAAGGAAGTATAAGAATAAGGAGTTTCGATTTTGGATTCAATCTTGTAGAAGAAGAGAAATTTGAGGGTCTGGTAGGCACGGTCGACCGCGGTCCCCGGACCGGTCGGCCGGGCCTTCAGGGGAATGCCTACTGCTTTCTTATATAAGTATAAAATTTGAGCGCGGTCAACCGCGGTCCCGGAACCGGTCGACTTGGCTTCCCAAACTGAGCCTACTTCATTCTTTTGTAGACAAAACTGTTGAGGCACGATCGACCGCGGTTCCATGATCGGTCGATCGGTCCCTTATTTTTCACTCTTTAATCCCTAATTCTTTCTAACTTCTTTCTTTTAAGATAGGGACTTAGGAACCTTCTCAAATGAAGTAAAACTAGAGTATTAGAGTCTAGTAGTAAGGTATTTAAGAACCTCAGTAGAAATGAGAGTTGGGGCTTAGTTCGGGAATCAATTTAGTTAGTTAAATTAGAGGAAGACAAACGATTCTTTATTAGAATCAACTATCCTATACCTAAGGATAATTAGAGTGAGTTAATGTCTACTTTTAGAATGTTAATTAAGGGAGGTTTATATTGGGGATAATTAAACATTAAGGTCTATAATGATGACATTAAACGCTTACGGCTCCTGATAAAATGTAATGCATACTTGATAAAGTAAATAACTTATGCATGATAAATTTGCATATACACACCTCTCTAAATGCTATCATAGGGGAAGTTACACGTATGAGGTGAAGTCCCCTGGCTAGTGAATGCAGGGCGAATATAGTCCTCTGCCATATGACCGGTTATATTATATTGTGTGATTATTGTTTGAAGTGAGGTAATTCCAGGCGTGGTTATGACTCACCGTCAAAGGTATATGGCCGCTTCCTAACGTTATGCGATGTAGTATGCCCAAGTTGTCTTAGTGATAGGCCCTGGAAGATGACAGCTATTTGGGGGCGCGTCCAGTGGGGAAACCCGGAAGGGTGGTCTTAGAATCGTTATATGTTGTGAAATATAACTATTCATATTAAAGTGGGATATGATTGATGGCAAAGCACCTTATGAATTAAACTTCTTTGAAAAAGTCACCTAAAGAGATAAGGAACATTGAAATGAAATTGTCCAAAAAGGGAATTGAATCCTATTTCGTAATATTTTTATTCATATTCTATTGCCTAATTAAAATGTGTTCATGCTTTTAGATTGAGTAGTTAGATTCTTATCATTATTCATGATGATTAGATTGTCCATAATTGTCGTGCATTTTATTCACATGGTGATCATATAAAATCAGGCACTGAGCTGTTCATTTTTCTTTATTTTTCATGAATCTAGCATTCGTCCAGGTGCTCTGCCGCAAGGATGCCTGTGTTGACTTTTCTATCCCAGTGTCTTAGAGCTGTAACACCTTGAGGATGTTATAGGATATTTTGATATAGACGCTTCCATCTTTTGTATTCCAGTTATGATCGTTTACACGTGCGGTCATGTTGCCCAAGTTTTGTACTTGTATGATATTACGTAATGTTGTACTTTAATACTCAGTGTAACCTTGTTGTAAGTGTCTGTTGACCGACAGCTTATTCGATTATTTTGATGCATATGATGGTTGATAGATTATCTATCTTTAGTTATATCCAACTTATTTTCAATTGGGATTTTTTTAATGCTTTCTTTACCTTAGTAAATAAATTTTGACAATCCATTTACGAAAATAATGTGTGATTTTCTTGTATAACTATTATATTACTGTGATGCTAAGAATGGACCATCTATGATTCCTGTTAATATTGGAGTATCGGGCTGGCCACCTCTAATTTTATTAAGCGGGGAGTCACAGATGGTATCATAGCATCAGGTTCTAGAGTTTTAGGATATATGCGGACTTATCATGTTCTACCGTAGTGTTATTTGATAAAGAGCCCTAATATTAGGATTGTTTTGTTTTGTATGGTTGCGATCTTCTGTGAAAATCATTGTTCTACATGGTATTATAATTCTATTATTTCTTTTCTCAGATGTCGGCTAAGAGGGGTCTCCCTTCGAGAAGAAATAGAGTTGTAGAAGATGATGTAGGTCCTCCACCACCACATTAAGGAACTATAAATGCCACTGAGGTAGCTAATATAGTTGCCTAGGCAGTTAATGCTGCGATGACTTCCGTGGTTCAGCAATTTCCCCAAGCCCAACAACCGATGGTGCAAGGGGTGTAAGCTCAGACGGGACCTTCTCCATGAGAAAGGGTCTGAGAGTGTTTCTTGAAGGGTCATCCCCCATAATTCTAGGGTAGTTCTGATGTAGTAGTTGCAAATTAGTTGAAAAGGATACGCAGAACCATCTTCGTATGGTAGACTGTAGTGAGGAAGGAAGTAAATCCTTGCTACCTTTAAACTAGTTGGAGTAGCGTTTCACTGGTGGGAGTCGATGACCACTCCCGAACAAAGAGATACAATGATGATATCAGACTTTTGGGTTTTGTTTGATCGAAAGTACTTTCCTCCAGCAGTTCAGAAGGAAATGAGGAGGAAACTTCAATTATAGTTCAAGGTAAGAGTTATGTGGCTGAATAGGAGGAGGAATTCACTCGTTTGGCTAGTTTTGTGCTAGATGAGGTGACTCTAGAGGAGAGGAAAATATCAAAGTTTGTTGGAGGCTTACACTGGAGAATCCGATAACACTTGATAGGGAATCCATCTTTACAAACATTCGGGGATGTTATGAATGTCGCTATACTCCATTTTCAAGATCATCAGTTACATGTACAAGGAAGTAAGAAAGCTCCAGCTGTGGGGAAAACAAGTAAGCCAGGAGGAAATGGTTCTGGAGGGGGAGAACTATCCTCATCCCAATCATCGGGAGGTAAGTAAAAGGAGAGGGATGCCCAGCAAGGGGATTTGTTCAAAAGACAACATTTCGTGGGACTTAATTTCGATAGAGGAATTTTAGGCACAGTCAAGGTGCCCAGCAACAGCATCAAGTAAACCAGGCAGGTCGAGGTAACAATGGGGTTCAAGGCCATTCGGGCCAAGGCCTTGGACAGTTCAAAAATAATAAAGGCCGTAATCAGGAAAATATGGCAGGTCATTGTTTTCTTTGTGGGGAGTCGGGCCATTATAGGAAATCTTGTACGTAGTTGATTGGGGGACAGTTTCCTAGAAATCCCCAGCATCAATAGGTACAGTTACCACCACCTGGTCTCAATCCAGTCGTCCCTCCCCAACAAGGACAATTACAGTATGGTCATGTATACCACATACAGGATGCTATGCTTCCTCCAGCCCCGCCAGTGCCGTCGACAATTGAGGGTAAGTTTCTCATTCATGGACATATGGGTCGTGTACTATTTGATACGGGGGTGACTCACTCCTTTATTTCTAGAAGTTTTGCTCAGTCTATGGGGTTAATAAAATCTGTGGAGAGTATTTTTACTAGTGTTGAATCTTCTATGGGTAATGGTTTCCTTATTTTATTTGTTTGTAAAAGGGTAGAGATAAATCTTGGCAATTTATGTTTAGAGGCTTATTGGCTTGTACTTGATATGGCAGGGTATGAGGTCATCTTAGGTATGGATTGGTAAATGAAATATCATGCAATAATAAATTATTACGGGAAAAGTATAGTTTTTTCTATTCCGAGGCAAGAAATGTTTTTAGTGGCTATGCCTCTTTCCGGAGAGGGGGGGGGGGTACTAGAACGTATTTATATTGTATTGCGGAGGAGACTTATCAGGATGAAGTTGTTCCTTTAGATTCAATTTCCATTGTTAGAAAATTTGATAATGTTTTTCGGGAGATATCAAGTTTGCCTCCAAGTAGGGAGATTGAGTTCGTGATTGATTTAGCACCGGAAACACGGCTGATTGTTAGAGCTCCGTACCGTATGGATCCTGTTGAGATGAGGGAGTTAAGAGATCAAATTCAAATGTTGTTGGGGCAGGGATTTATTAGGCGTAGTACGTCGCCACGGGGAGCTCCTATATTGTTTGTAAAGAAGAGAGATGGTTCCTTCCGATTATGTGTTGATTATCGGGAATCAAATAAGGTTACCATCAGGAATAAATACCCACTACCTTGGATCGATGATCTGTTTGATCAACTAAGGGGAGCATCGTACTTCTCCAAAATCGATTTGAGATTGGGGTATCACCATCTACAGATACGAGAGTAGGATGTTTCCAAAACTGCGTTCCTAACTAGATATGGGTCCTATGAATTTTTGGTTATGCCTTTTGGACTAACCAATGCTCCTGCCGTGTTTATGGACCTCATGAATAGAGTGTTTCGAGACTTCCTAGACCAGTTTGTTATCGTGTTTATTGATGACATCCTAGTGCACTCTCAAACGGAGACCGATCATGCTAAGCATTTACGGTTGATTTTACAGACGTTGAGGGATCATCAATTGTATGCAAAATTTGAGAAGTGTGGTTTCTTGCTACAGGAAGTGCAATTTCTGGGTCACATTATGACTGCTCACGGTATTTCAGTGGATTCGAGTAAAGTTATTGCGGTGAGGGAATGGGGTCAGCCCATGACACCTACTGAAATTCACATTTTTCTTGGTTTGGCTGGCTATTACCGCCGATTTATCAAGGGCTTTTCTAAGATTGCTAGCCATTTGATAAATTTGACTCGAAAGGGAGTGAGGTTTGTTTGGGATGATTCTTGTCAACTAGATTTTGACGAGATGAAATATAGGTTAACTTCTGCTCCAGTACTTGTGTTACCGAGGCCAGGGGTGGAATATTTGGTTTATACTAACGCATCTCTACAAGGGTTGGGATGTGTGTTACAACAAGAGCATCGGGCTATTGCTTATGCTTCTCAAAAGCTAAAGCCACATGAGAATAATTTATCCAGTTCATGATTTGGAAATTGTTGTAATGGTTTTTTCCTTAAAGATTTGGAGAGATTATCTCGTAGGGGAGAATTTTAGTCTTTTCACGAATCATAAATCGTTGTAATATTTATTTTTTAGCATAAGGATTTGAATATGCGACAACGTCGTTGGTTAGAGTTTATGAAAGACTACCAATTTGATATTCATTATCACCCGGGTAAGGCTAATGTAGTGGCGGATGCATTGAGTCGGAAACCTGAGGGGGAATTAGCAAGAGTATGGAAGGCTAAATGGAAAAAACTTAGCAAGGAGGACGCAGTTACAAGGGCATTTATGTCAATATTGACCATTACACATACGATGATGACAAGAGTTGTGGAAGCCCAAAGAAGAGACAAAGATTGTCAGGACTGTATACGCCAGTTGTTAACCGAGGGAGCCGAATCCTACTCTATAAGTTCTGATTGGGGGTTACATTTCCATGGGAGGCTTATTGTCCCGGACGAAGTGGATTTGAGGCGGGCCGTAATGACAGAATCTCACGGGTCCAAGTTTGCTGTACATCCTGGTGGAGACAAAATGTACCAAGACATGCGCCGTCAATATTGGTGGGCGGGTATGAAACGTGACATTTCTGAATTTATTTCCCAAAGTACTACTTGTCAACTGGTGAAAATAGATCATCAACGACCGACGGGATTGCTACAACCCTTAGAAATACCGGTGTGGAAGTGGGAAAGCATCTCGATGGATTTCATCACGGGATTTCCAACGTCACAGAGCTGTTACGATTCCATTTGGGTGATTGTCGATCGTTTAACCAAGTCGTCACATTTCTTACCAGTACGTACATATTATAACGCGGCTCGCTATGCTCGGCTATTTATTGCGGAGATTGTCAGAATCCACGGGGTGCCCATCAATATAGTCTCTGATCGAGACAAGATCTTTGTTTACCATTTTTGGCAAAGTTTCCAAGAAGCTATGGGGATCGAATTGAAGTTGAGTACCTCTTATCACCCTCAAATAGATGGATAGACTGAACGAGTCAACAAAATGTTGGAGGACATGCTCAGAATGTATGTGCTTTATTTTAAAGGAGGTTGGGAATAATATCTTCCCTTGGTCGAATTTGCTTATAATAATTCGTACCAATTCACTATCGGGATGGCACGCTATGAATCATTATAAGGTCGACCGTGTAGATCACCTACTTATTGGTTGGAAGTAGGAGATAATAAATTTCTTAGACCTAAAATGATCCAAGATACTTCTTCCTAATTTAGATTATACGCAATCACATCCGAAAAGCTCAATATCGTCAAAAGAGTTATGACGATGCAAAGAGAAGGCACGTGGAACTCGAAGTTGGAGATAAAGTTTTGGTACGGGTATCACCAATGAAAGGTATAACGCGATTTGGGAAGAAGGGGAAGCTTGCGCCTCTCTATGTAGGCCCTTTTCCCATTTTTATTAAAGTAGACCATGTAGCTTATAAACTTTCTTTGTTGGAACACCTACAATAGATTCATGACGTGTTTCATGTATTTTTATTGAAAAAGTACAAAAGGTGTAAAGGAGCTCACTGGCATATTACCTTAGATGATATCAATTTACAGTCCGATATTTCATACGAGGAACAACCAGTGGCAATTTTAGATCACGGGATCTAGAGTTGTAACTTTGGTTCGGGTCCAATGGGTACATCACAATGTTGAGGAGTCAACCTGGGAACATGAGGACGATATGCGAGAAAAGTATCCACATCTCTTTTTGCAAGGTACGCCTGAATTTTGAGGGCAAAATTCCCTTATGGTGGGGGGGGGGGGGGGGGGTGGAGTATGTAATAACCCTTACTTTTGAGTAATTCAATTTATATTAATTTACCATGTGAGGTAATTATATAAAATATTGGAGGATGGAGTTAATAATATCTAAGTGAGTAAAAGATAATATTTACTAGATTCTTACATATTTACTATTATGTGAATGTAAATAGCATCATGTTTTATTTTGTAATGTCGTGTGTTAAAAATGACAGTTATGGTTTAAAATAAAGTGGGATATGAAAATGATCTATATTATTCCGGATGCCATTTTAGAGGGCGTAGTTAGTCCCGAGATGTCTGAGATAGTCAAAATAAGTGCCATATTGTATTTTTGGAGTTCCGAGCATTTTTGATAGGTTGTGACTTAATTGTGTTTTTACGAGTCATTTTAATGGTGTATTAACATTTAAGGTTAGAAATAAGTGTTAAGTGCATGATTTAAGTCTTCCAACCCTTTTATTCCTCTTATATGGTCCTAAACCTAGAGAGAAAGAGAGAGAAAGAGAATTGTGGAGAAAAATAAGAGAAAGGAGAAGAATTGAAGAAATTGGGGTGTGATCTTACATCTACTTCCCGGGAATTCAAGATTTCAGCTTAAGGCAAGTTTATAACTTCCTAATATATGATTTAATGTGAGTAATTTGTTCTTATAGTTGTGTAATTGGAGAATGAGAACAAATAATAGGTTTTATAGATAAATTTTGGATGTTTAACCCATGAATCTTGGAGTTGTGGGGATTAAGTTAGTTATATGGACTTATTGGGGTATATAATTGTTGTGGTTATGTGGTTGGGTGATGAGAATGAAGGAAGTGTAAGAAAAAGGAGTTTAGGCTTTGGATTCAATCTTGTAGAAGAAGAGAAATTCGAGGGTCTGCTAAGCGCGGTCGATCGCAGTCCGAGGACCGGTCGACTGCGCCTTCAAGGGAAAGCCTACTGCTTTCTTGTATAAGTATAAAATTTGAGAGTGGTCGACCGTTATTCTAGGACCGATTGATCGGGCTTCCCAAACTGAGCCTACTGCATTCTTCTGTAGACAAAACCGTTGAGGCACGGTCGACCGCGGTTCCATGACCGGTCCCCTGTTTTTCACTCTTAAATCCCTAATTCTTTCTAGCTTCTTTCTTATAAGATAGGTACTTATGAACCTTCTTGAATGAAGTTAAACTAGAGTATTAGAGTCTAGTAGTAAGGTATTTAAGAACCTGAGCAGAAATGAGAGTTGGGGCTTAGTTCGGGAATTAATTTAGTTAGTTAAATTAGAGGAAGACAAATTATTCTTTATTAGAATGAACTAGTCTATACCTAAGGAGAATTAGAGTGAGTTAATGTCGACTTTTAGAATTGTATTAAAGAATATCATACATGAGGGGTTATAGATGGAATGTTAATTAAGGGAGATTTATATTGGGGATAATTAAACATTAAGGTTTATAATGATGACATTAAACGCTTATGGCTCCGGATAAAATGTAATGCATACTTGATAAAGTAAATAACTTGTGAATGATAAATTTGCATATACACACCTCTCTAAATGCTATTATAGGGGAAGTTACGCGTATGAGGTGAAGTCCCATGGCTAGTGAATAAGAGCGAATATAGTCCTCAGCCATATGACCGGTTATATTATATTGTGTGATTATTGTTCGAAGTGAGGTAATTCCGGGTGTGGTTATGACTCACTATCGAAGGTATATGATCGCGTCCCGACGTTATGCGATGTAGGATGCCCAGGTTGTCTTGGTGATAGGGCCTGGAAGATGATAGCTATTTAGGGGCACGTCCAGTGGGGAAACCCAGAAGGGCGGTCTTAGAATCGTTATATGTTGTGAAATATAGCTATTCATATTAAAGTGGGATATGATTGATGGCAAAGCTCTCTATCAGTTAAACTTCTTTTAAAACGTCTCCTAAAGAGATATGGAACGTTGAAACGAAATTGTCCAAAAAGGGAATTGAATCCTATTTCGTAATATTTTTATTCATATTCTATTGCATAATTAAAATGTGTTCATGCTTTTAGATTGAGTAGTTAGATTCTTATCATTATTCATGATGATTGGATTGTCCATAACTTTCATGCATTTTATTCACATGGTGATCATATAAAATCAGGCTCTGACCTGTTCTTATTTCTTTACTTTGCATAAATCTAACATTCGCCCAGGTGCTCCACCGCAAGGACGCCATTGTTGACTTATCTATCCCAGTGTCTTAAAGTTATAACACCTTGCGGATGTTACGGGATATTTGGATATAGACGCTTCCATCTTTTGTATTCTAGTTATTATTGGTTACACGTGTGGCCGTGTTGCCCAAGTTTGGTACTTGTATGATATTATGAAATGCTATACTTTAATACTCAGTGTAACCTTGTTGTAAGTGTCTGTTAACCGGAAGCTTATTCGATTATTTTGATGTATATGATGGTTGATAGATTATCTGTCTTTAGTTATATCCACCTTCTTTTCAATTGGGATTGTTTAAATGCTTTCTTTACCTTACTAAATAAATTTTGACAATCCGTTTTCTAAAATAACGGGTCATTGTCTCGTATAATTATTATATTACTGTGATGCTAAGAATGGACCATTTATGTTTCCTATTAATATTGGAGTATCGGGATAGCCACCTCTTATATTAATAGGCGGGGTGACACTATCCCGTGCTTCGTATCACTCAGGAACCGTTTCAATACAAATAACATATAGTGGAGGCGAACATAGTTCACATACCCATGGGTCACACACATATCTATGCTCCAATGGTCAGCTGACTTATCAACTTAGAAATAAGTCATTCATAGTCCTATGTCCTTAAGGCACCAGTCTAGATCTCCCCCAAAGGCACACAAAGATGAGACGGTCCTTTCTCTAAAATCAACCTCCCGTGATAGCTAGTATTGTAGGTATGTCATACATATAATCATCCATATACTAAGTATTCACACAACTTAGGTAATCATCATTTTAATATAGGTATATTCCAGCCCCATAACGTATGTCTCACACATATAATAATATAATCCCATTTATTCTACACAATATATTTTAACGCGATAGTTCTCGATGTATAGGTCTGAGTACATACCCTAACCCAAAAGGTTACTAAGTCCCTCCCTAATATCTAAGGTTGTCTCAGTATATAAAGTTCCCCCCTTTTTATCTTTAACCTCAAATTCTAATTGGAGCAAAAGATGTTCAGGTTCTCACAACTTACAATCGTACCTCACTATTCGGATATTCGTGAATCTACCACTTAACCTCAATTAAATCTATTAAATTTTTCGGGCTTCAAATACCATCCTACTCGTCTTACCTAAGTACCAATGTGCTCAATCAATCATCACTAAAGAGTTCTAAAGGTTGTAAGTTATTCAATTATTTAAAGGAAAATACTCGTCTTCCCATTGTTAACCAGTTATTTTCTAGAATTCCTTAACAGTTACGGGATTCTACCATTTTTACACCTCCAAATCACATTACAGCGTCCCAAACTCCCAAATGAGTATACTAATCATGAAACCAACATTACTACACCAGTCCAAATGTTCAAGACTTATCAAAACATCAAAGATTATTGATTTCTTGGATTAAAAGTCATTAATAATACTATAACCCTAGTTTTTCATCATCTCTTCAAAAATCATTATAAACCTCAATTAAATTTCTAAATTTCCTAACTCTTAGTTTATAATTCATTCACTTAATGATTCCAGAAGGTCCACTACATGCAAACCTACCCAAGTTCATGATTTAATCTCCGATTTCACATTACCACAATTATTCATAATTTGTATTCAAATCTAATTTATCATATAGAATATATGCCATAAATCTTTGCAAGGTAAATCACTTGCCTGGAAAAAAAGAGATTTTGATCCTTTGAAGTAGACATTATGGGAGTGATCCCCTCTTTCCGATCTATCTGGTGGTGGTGACGGTGGTGCAAAAGCCTCTAGGGTGGTTTCTTCTTTGGGAACTTTCTTCTCTTTTTCTCTAACTCCTGTTTATGATTTTTGGTTGCGAAACCCTAAGGGAATAAAGTGTTGGATAATAAAATCAGTCTAAAATTCGTGGGTTACTGTTCCTCAAAAAGTCAAAATAACTAAAATACTCTCCCGGGTTACCGGTTAGGCCTAAAATGCCCTGAGACCCAAACTAAACCCCCTTGCTAGTGTTTTCGGACTATATCGTACCTTCTGGACATGTTGGAGCACTCAAAATGATCATACGGGTGACATAAAAATAAATTACTTTTAAATCCCTTAAATTGAGTCCTGATACGCGCGTCCCAACTTAAGTACTGAAACAGCCGTATTTTCAATTCACGACAATTTTAATAACTTAATAATCACATATTATCATAATCACTTAGTAATATTCAACATTATCATCATAATCAACTACTAACTCTCATCTCGCTAGTTATTTAAATCCAAATTAATTTCCAATTAATTATCCCAAATTAATTTAATTAATCCCATAATTAAAAATAATTTCATTTAAAAAATCATATAATTAAAAGCCATAAAAATATGAGGTATTACATACTCCTCCCCAAATAATGGAATTTTGTCCCGAAATTCGGATAAGTAAGGCATACTTGGAAAAGTTAGGTATCCTCCAGTACTTAAAATAAAATTCAAAGTATGGCTCAATTACTACAGCCCCCGATTCACGACAAGCTTGTATAACACTCTCGACACTTAATTAGTTATAGGGTCACACCGCAATAAATGCATCTCACGTTGTGCTCTTACTAAATAACATTCGAATAAGAATAACCTATAAATAATTTTTCGTATTATCTCAATATTATTGGGAGTTCGCATCTCACTTCGTATCAACTCCCGCGTTTATCTAAACACAAAACTCCTATCCAGGGAGAAACCATAAAACATTTGACTACTCTTGTCCATTCTTCGAATCTCTATTCCAGTGGTGTGACTTTTACACAAGGAAAAGCCACTTAAGACATTGGTGGTTATCCCATTATAGTCATCTGACTCTAACTTTTGACTGATCCCAAAACTCTGATAATTCGCTCACCTCTAAGAATCCAGAGGAAGGATAGTTGTAATACCCCGTACTTTTGGCTATATTTATTTATGGGATTAATTAATTAATTGTTGTATTAATTGGAAATTAATCCGGGTTATAAATACTAATGTAGTGCGAGTTAGTATTTGATTATGTGCATATATGATTATATATGAATTTGGAATTTCAAATTGTCGTGAGATTTATATACGGCATCTTAGAAATTTTTGTTGAGACGCGTGGGACCGCCGCGTCACGGTATATTATTTTGTTAATAAAAGTGAATTAAAAATCTATAACCCGTATGGTCGTTTTGAGTGCGCCAACGCGTCCGAAAGGGTCGAGATAGTCAGAAAACACTAGCCGGGGGTATAGTTTGGGTTCCGGGGTATTTTTAGGCCATCCCGGCACCATAAAGGGTATTTTAGTAATTTGGTATTTTTGGGTAATTAAAAGTGACGAAAATGGAGAGTTATAATCTGATAAGGATTGACCCAACCAACCCTTATTAACCCAACAAGCTACGGAGGTTTATTATATTAGGTTTTCATAAGTTTCCCTCAAACCAAACCCTAGCCACCTTGAGCCACCATTGAAGGAGAGCTTGGAGAAGGAGAGAGATAGAGGAATTCTGCAGAGATTCTTCACCAAATCAACACCAAATTCGAAATCAAACCAAGGCAAGTGGTTTAATTATGTTTAACTTCAGCAAATGTTCTTTCCATGTTAGCAAATTGAAGATTTATAATTGTTATTGGAAGATGAATGAAAAACCCATGATTAATTGAACTTAGGTCTGAATTTTGAGGATAAATTGCATGTAGACTAGTTGGTGACGATTAATCTGATGTGAATACATGATGGGTTGAAAGAAAAACGAATTAAATTCTGGGATTTGATGATGATATTATGTTAGGGTTCATGTTCTTGAGAAAATCTGGAAAAACTAGGTTTTTATGAAGATTGATCCATATGTAGCCTTTAGATGTTGAATTATTGAATTATGGACGTTAGTAATACTGTAGGATTTTTATATGGCATGACTATGACGTTATATCTGAGAATCATACGTTAGAAATTAGTTTTGGGATGGATTAAAATCTGCAGAACGAAGCAGTCCGTAGCCATACCTGTTCGATCGATCGATCGACATTCATCAGTCGATCGATCGACTAGATCGATCGAGCGACATTCTTAGGTCGATCGATCGACCTTCCCAGAATGAGTAAAATATTCCTTAATTTGATTTTAATGGTGGAAATCCTCGGAGAATACGTTTGTAGACCTTATGAATACCCTCACCCTTGAGGAAGATCAGTAGGGGTGATGATTATAGTGGACTTTAATTAGAATACAATTCGAGGAATTATTCTAGATTATTGAAATTCGTTAGTGAGGTAACGTTTGGGTTAATAGTGTAAAATTGTGTAATTTGATGAAATAAGGTTTAAAGCAGAAGTAAAGACCTTAAGAATAAAGATGTTATATTTGGGAATAATCGGAACTTAATAGTCTATTTAAGATAGATTTTAAGGATAAGGAATTACGGCGTGAGACGTGTCGGCAATTTAACCTTATATTAACGGGAGACTTGAAATATATAAGTTTGGAATAATGGTATAATGATGTAGAAAATACCTTATTAAAATGGTGATATCTAAGATGTGTGAATGCTTAGTATATAGTTGATGTGTATAACATACCTACCATACTTGCTATCACGGGGGAGGTTACGTTCGCTTAGGACCTTCTAATCCTTGTGTGCCTACGGGGGGGATATAGACTGGTACCTTGATGAACATAGGTCATTGAAAGACTTATTGTGATATTAATAAGTCCGCTGATCATGGGAGCGTAGGTATGTGCGTGACCCATGTGATGGTGACTGTGTTCGCCTCCATTATTTGTGATGTTGTTATCGGTAAACTATTCCTGAGAGATTCGGAATATGTAATCCTTATGTACGTGATGTACCGGGATGGATAGCAGAGTATGTGTGCGCCGCAGCTTAGTTCTCGGGGTGCTTGTGTCGTATATTTATGATGTGAATAATATATACGCTTAATTTAATGGGAACCTTCATGTTAATGTTGTGAATATAATTACGGTAATGTTCCGAGACTGTTAATGAGTTAACTGATAGTTATATCAATGGCATACTTAGTAACTGAGTTTACGTTAAACCTCTATTTCATTACAAGCGTTGTTATGCTAAATGGAACCTAGTAATATGGGTAGGACCTTTGGCAGTCTAGCTAGTTATGTCGTCAGTTAGCTAGTAGTATCGGTCGATATAGATGGGTAATTACGTTAGGAGTGCACAGTTAGTCGAGAGGTGAGAATTTAATGTGAGTGCACGTCCTAACATGTACTTTGCATTTAATGTTTTAAATGTTTTTAAAGCACTTGCAGGTTTTTAAAATGATTTCCACTTTCGGGCTCTGACCCATTTGCTTTCAAATATATTTTCTTGTAAAACCATTTTAGGTGCCCAGCCACAAGGACACCAAGCATAGGATTCTCATTCAGGTGACGAGCTGTAGCTATTTGTGGAAGCTACAGGGACTTGCTTTTAGACGCCTCTCTCATTTGGATTCCAGTCTCAGCATCTATTAGTTGTAGGGCATGTTGCCCAATTCTATTAGACATTTTTACATTTCAGTTTTCAGACTCTAGCATGTATTGCTCAGTATTCAGTTTTTAGTTATTTACTTCAGTTTACTTATCAGTTGTGGGATTTGTATTGAGGAGTTTTTCCTCCAGGTTTTATTTACATATTGTGATGGTTATTCATTCTATTTCAGTATGGTGAATGGTGTTATTTAGTTATTCATTACTCTTGTTGCATGTTAATCAGATTTAATAAAATTTGGCACTTACTTTTTAAATACTAGGTGGTTAGTAATAATAAAACGTTTTCGACAGTGATGCTATTAACTGAGCCAACTTGGCATTTTGAATTAATTTTATAAAGGAGTAGCTACCCGGTGTTTAATTAGTCGGGGTGTCACAATAGTAAGGTTTATCTACAAAAAAAATCTGTAAGAACCTTGTCCTTTATAAATAGGTGTGGATTCTTTCACACAACTCTATTATTAGGTAATATCCTCTCCCCTTTACCATATTGTACTTCACTTACTAGCTACACCCTTTGTGTAAATGCAATGATCGCAACGAGAACAAAATTACTTTCATACAGCTCCACCAGTCGTCAATCACCTTGCACCTACTCCTCAGGCTATAGGTGATACAACCTTATCAAAACGAAATGTTATCCTCACTACTTCCTGATACCCCATATTAAAGATGGGTTTCAAGGATCTCATCCTAGTCCAGAATAATACTGGGCAGGACCACGTACCGGCGTGATCACTAACTAAAAGTGTAAATCAATCAAGGATATAACAATTACTTTCCTTATGGAAACCCGTTCCAAACATTTGAAGGAACTCGTCACTTATCTTTAGGTTGACAACCCTTCAAAGAAATTTACCAACCTGACTCTTCCACTACTGGAATCGTCGGCTTGATACAAAATTTTCTGGTTGATACTCTTACTCCAATCGATTTCTATCTATAAGAGGTGCACATGGAGGCTAATCATTGTGTCCCGCTTAACACCGAATTCCACTTATAATTTATCCTATTAAGTGATACTTAATAATCCTATTCTTCCCTTGGCATATACCAAAAGTTTCGACCCGTGCACCTTTCACCACAATGTGTACTTATGGACTCTTTATGCTTTACTGACATCGTCATTCTATTAACGTGCAAGTCACTCTCACCTTTCAGTTGGGTAGAACTCCGTTCCAAATTGTTCATAATAGTTAACTATTTGTGTTCTCAAGGGATTCCCAATTTTTAAATGATTTCCCACTGCCTTCCTACCAGTTCGGACGTGATACTCTGATTGTACATGAATATATGGATTCTCATCTTTCTCTAACGATGCTAAATCCACTCTACCACTTCCATTTTGTCATATTAGTCTTCAAATACTAAATTTTACCCATCCAATTCCATGTCTCTTTTTCAGTAGATTCTCACATCAACAACCAAGGTGGCCACACACCCTATAAACCGTGCATACGGGTTCAAACGTCATATACGCTTCACACATATGCCTAATTCTTTATTGCCCCTGTATTCGCAACGTGGTTATACCACTTGGGAATTATCGATCACCCCAGGATTTGAAATTCTAAGTCCTCCTTAACATTATTCCATCCTTCAACTCGCCGTAATAAAACAAAATTTCCAATACTTACTTACCACACAACAGGCTCTACTGGCCTTATATCAAAATTTATCTTTAAACTTACATTTATAACTATATATTTCTATAACGATGGAGGTACCAAACTCATGGAAGAATGGACAAACATCTCCCTACTAACAACCTTACGCTAAGTTTCATGCATGGGATGTCTCGCAAAGCAAAATCCAAATAAGGAACCCCCTCGATACACTACTACCTAGAATTGTCTGTCATCGAAATCCGTTAGGCCCTCACTCCATAACATGTACCCCTATATTCCCATTTCTTAACGCTAAAATTACATCTTCTTTCGCAATTATTCTTAAAGAAGGGAATTCCTCTGAAAGACACTGTCTCTTAACATTAGTAGTAATCACATTCCATAAACATCGTGCACATATAATCGGGGCTCACTAAATCACGTCCCCAGACATACAACTATGAGTATTAACTTCCATGTCTTTAAAGAGTGATATAACAAACCGCTTTTCTTATTACCAAGTCCTGAACGTTAAACACAATAACATGCTAGATCTTTCCACTAAACAGTAAACCCAATACACTCGGAATCATAACAATAAAGTCCCTACACATACCAGGATCGAATATCTCGAAATCATTATGCCTTTCAAAGTCTTGAATCTGTATATATACATCTATAAAAGTATAAATGTGAGCCCGACCCTCTCGTAGATGGGGTATTACCAGAACAAAATATTCTACACTATGGTAGTCACCCCGATAGACTTGAAATATCCGCACATTATTGGTTTAGTCATTATTATAGAACCATAATAAGGATAATATTATACTCGTATAACATATCACAAAAAAGATTAATAACAATAAAGTATATACCTTTATAAATACACCCATGCATCCTCTGCGGGTAACTCTAAAGGTAACCCAATTATACCAGGAAAAATATTCACATAATAATAACATAGTTGATATATACACTAAACTCGTCTCACATGAGAATATAGCATTAATAAAAATGTAGTAACTCGTTCGGTTCACATAAAATTCGCCTCATCTTCTAAGTATAAAATAAATTCTTCTACCTTTCCAATCACACTGGTTGCTTAAATGGTCCTTGGATATAACACATCTATCCGAACCAAACCAAGAATTACAATAACTATTTCCTTTGTTAGGCATCATACTCCTATCCCTTTGCTTACTTTGAGAAAATTAACGCATGGGGTTTCACTCCCACAAAATACCTCTATGCATACTCCACTTATCTCCGGTCATACTGACCATGTTAGGGTTGTCCTTCATTGGACTTTGGTAGTCTCGCCTCTGATTTCTACCTCCGTTGTTCCCTTAGCTTTGATGGCCCTAAGGAACATGTTACTGGCTTCAATAGCCCTTACTGAATTCACCATCGTTTGGTAAAAATTCAGCTATCTGAATCATTTAAATTGCTCCACTGATGGATCTCCCCCTTATGGTTCTTCACTAACATTGTTTTCCTCAGTCTCACACTCTGAATAAATTCTCCGATTCTTGTAGTTCCCCACACAAGGAAGGGATAATATCCATATTAACAAAACGTGACATTGTTACCATCTGTATTGACCGTCCAAACAGAATTTCCCCAGAAGTGTTAGCAATTCTTCTTGTAAGTAAATTTCCCCTTTAAAGTCCTCTTCTCCATTGCACTTACTTCATTCGGAGCAAGATTTGCTAATTAATTAAATTCTTTTCACAATTTGACCTCTGTTCGACCCTCTTGTGTGAGTTCAAAACAACGTTCGCTTCTTAGCCTGAACATATGATGAAGGAACTTGACGTTAAACTGTACCTAAGATGCTTCAATTAACACAACATTCCACTAATAAATGTGGTGATTGCCTCTCACCATTGCAACTCTGCTCTTACGAGCCAAGAAAATTTTTACCCTAAATTTTCACTTCCAGTTAGCCACACTCCGACATATTTCCAAGCCATTGGATATTTTACCTTCGTTGGCTAACACGCACGATCTCCGCATTCCTAGATTTTCCACTGCTGGTTCTCTTCAATGTTTCGTCTGACTTTCTCCCAATCCAACCCTGTTGGGTGAGTCTAATTTGGCTCCACTTTCTACTATAGTTATAACTGAAAGTCATATGTTGTGCCCAAGCCATCTTTAACGTTCGGGATTTTCGCACCATAATAGGGGTGACCTTAACTACGGTCATCATTCTTGAATATACCCAATAATCTCAATTGAGCTTTGCCTCTAGCTGTCCGCTCGACTACCCTCGCCTGGCATACTACATGGCTCGGCACACGAACACACCCGAATGCAATTAAGATTCACTATCATATACATTATAGCAGGAGAACGAAATCTCACCAAAGTAATCAACAATCCTAAATGTAGGGCTCTATATCAAGGAAAACTACGCTGGAAGCATAAAAAGTCGCAAAGATCCTAAAGGACATTAGAACCTGATGCTCTGATACCACCTGTAACACCACGTCTAATTAAATACCGGGTAGCTACTCCTTTATTTAATTAATATATAATATCAAGTGGGTTCAGTCTTAGCATCACTGTCGAAAACAATTAGTTAATTACTAGCCACCTAATATCTAAAAAGAGAGATGCCAAATTTCATTAATTAAATTAACAATTAACCAAGTAATTAAATCCTCAACCATCAATCGCATAAATAATCTCATATGAATAACCAACGAAATGAAATATACGGAGTCTGCCGTAAACACTCCAATAATAATAATACTAGAGTAAATAAATTCCCCATACAAGAGTGTGAATAAATAAATCAATATCTAAAATAATGAAATTTGTAACTACAACCTCTGAATAAGAATGGCCGACATGCCTTAACTGATACAAATGACTCTAAATGAATTAAGGATAAATATGGAGGCGTCTACGATGGAGATCCTATAGCTTCCATAGCAGCTACAACACGTCCTCAGAATGGAACTCCTATGCTTGGTGTCCCTGTGGCTAGGCACCTAAAAGGTTTTACAAAACAAAATAGATTTGGAAGAAAACGGTTCAGAGCCTAAGGTGAAAATATTTTAAAACTTCAAGTGTTTAAATTACAATATTAAACAACACATATATTAAACATGTTAGTCACGTGCTCTCACTTGAGATACTCACCACTCAACTATTGTGCACGCCTAACGCAACATTTAAATTCCACCTAGTTACACCACTACCTGACTAGTCTATTCTACCCCCGTCTAGACTGTTCTTACTTTAGATGCCACCCAATTCATTTAAATAGAGTATATTCATAACTCGCACATTCAATAACCAAAGTACTTACCTCAAGTATTAGTTCATTCTATATTTTTCTTAATTCCTTTAAATTCCTTAATTATTCACATCTAATAAGTAGCGGTGAATCACTCACAAGTATATATATAAATCACTCTCAATACATATATACATATAAGGCACCCAAAGGCTAAGCTGTGGTGCACGTATACTCTGCTATTGAATCCCGGTACATCTCGTACATAAGGATCACATGTTCGAAATCACCCAGGAACCGTTTCAATACAAATAACACATAGTGGAGGCGAACATAATTCACATACCCATGGGTCACACACATACCTACGCTCCCATGGTCAGCTGACTTATCGACTCACAAATAAGTCATTCACAGTCCTATGTCCTTAAGGTACCAGTCTAGATCTCCCTCGAAGGCACCCAAAGATGAGACGGTCCTTTCTCGAAAATTAACCTCCCATGATAGAAAGTATGGTAGGTATGTCATACACATAATCATCTATATACTAAGTATTCACACAACTTAGGTAATCATCATTTTAGTATAGCTATATTCCAACCCTATATCGTATGTCTCACACATATAGTAATATCATCCCATTTATTCTACATAATAGATTTTAACGCGATAATTCTCGACGTATAGCTCCGAGTACATACCCTATCCCAAAAGGTTACTAAGTCCCCCGCTAATATCTAAGGTCATCTCAGTATTTAAAGTTTCCCTTTTTTTTCTTTAATCTCAAATTCCAATGGGTACAAAAGATGTTCAGGTTCTCACAACTTACAATCGTACCTCACTATTCGGATATTCGTGAATCTACCACTTAACCTCAATTAAATCTACTAATTTTCCTGGATTCAAATACCATCCTACTGGTCTTCACAAAGTACCAATGTGCTCAATGAATCATCACTAAAGAGTTCTAAAGGTTGGAAGTTATTCAATTAGTTAAAGGAAAGTACTTTTATTTTTCCAGAGGGGTTGATCGATCAACAATCGATCGATCGACATGCTTGGATCGATCGATCGATCGATTAAGTAGTTATTTTCCCAGAATTCCTTAATAGTTACGGGATTCTACCATTTTACACCTCTAAATCACATTACAACGTCCCAAACTCCTAAATGAGTATACTAATCAAGAAACCAACATTACTACACCAGTCCTAATGTTCAAGATTCATCAAAACATCATAGATTATCGATTTCTTGAATTAAAAGTGATTAATAATACTATAACCCTAGTTTTTCATAATCTATTCATAAATCATTATAAACCTCTATTAAATTTCCATATTTCCTAAATCTTTGTTTATAATTCATTCACTTAATGATTCCAAAAGGTCCACTACATGCAAACCTACCCAAGTTCATGATTTAATCTCCAATTTCACATTACCACAATTATTAATAATTTGTCTTCAAATGTAATTTATCATGTAGAACATATGCCATAAATATTTGGAACATAAATCACTTGCCTGGAAAAATAAATATTCTCTTCCTTTGAAGCAGACGCTATGGGAGTGATCCTCTTGTTTCGATCTATCGGGTGGTGGTGACGGTGGTGCAAAAGCCTCTAGGGTGGTTTATTCTTTAGGAACTTTCTTCTTTTCCTCTCTAACTGCTGTTTATGATTTTTGGTTGTGAAACCCTAAGGGACTCAAGTGTTGGATGATAAAATCAGTCTAAAATTCGTGGGTTACTATTCCTCAAAAAGTTAAAATGACTAAAATACCCGCTCGAGTTGCCGATTAGGCCTAAAATGCCCCGAGACCGAAACTAAACCCCCGGCTAGTGTTTTCGGACTATCTCGAGCCTTTCGGACACGTTGGCACCCTCAAAATGATCATACAGATGGCATGAAAACAAATTACTTTTAAATCCCTTAAATTGGGTCGGCACACGACTGACACACGTGTCCCAACTTAAGTACTGAAACTGCCTTATTTTCAATTCACGATAATTTTAATAACTTAACAATCATATATTACCATAATCACTCAGTAATATTCAACATTATCATCATAATCAAGTACTAACTCTCATCTCTCTAGTTATTTAAATCCAAATTAATTATCTCAAATTAATTTAATTAATCCCATAATTAAAATCAATTTCATTTAATAAATCTCGTAATTAAAAGCCATAAAAATATGGGGTATTACAAAAGGTTGAAAGACTTTGTATGAATGATGATAAATATGGGTTTTCATCTAAGACAACAATTCTTATCCAAAATAGTAATAAGACATGATTCTTATCAAGAATAGAAATAAGACCATTGAATGTGTATTCTTTGGTTGTATAAGTGTACTTAATGAACTGTACTAATTCTAATGTATGGTTGTATTGAGAAATTTATATGTACATGATTCTTGAATGTTAATTAATCCTTAAGTACTTTTATTGTTTTCTAAGAATGAAAAATGATTAATCGTGTACAGGAATCTTCAAAAGGAAGATAGTAGATCAAAGACTCTAAAGTATAAATAAGTCATTTCGTTTTATAAACAAGATTATAGTGGAAAATGACATAAACATTGCAAAAACATAGATTTTTTCAAACAAGATATATGATCCTTGAGGCTCGTAGTTTCGAGGGAATATGTTAGCACAATTGGAAGTGATAATGTTTGGAAATACTCTTAATAAATATTGTACATGATTAATGATGGAATAAGAATTTATTTCTTGCAAAAGCAGGTTACCCTCAATAGTTTTAGAGAGGTTGATCCTCGATAACAATTCTAACGCATGCCATTGCGATCGACAATCATTGTTTGAAAAGGCATAGAATAATTTGGCAAGTCACGAATTATTAGTCATAACATAGGACCATAAAGAAATATCTTTCTTTCAGTGATAACATTATACCTACTAAGATAATTGGGGATCCGCTAACAAGAGAGTAAGAGAAGTTCATCAAGGGGAATGGTCTTAAAGATGGTTTAAACCCCTAAAAAAATTACCACAATGGGGACCCAATCTAAAAGACTAGAGATCTCAAGAATTAGGTTCAAGGAGAGAAAATAATTACGTGTGATTCAATTATCACTGAGAAGAAAATAAATTCTTCCTCCCATCCCTAGGATGAGTCAATGCACTATCTGCCCCGTGTAATAATATACATTTTATTTCAATGATTTCTATATCTTGAATATATGGGTCATGTGGGCGTATTAGAAGGATATTCTTTATAGAAATTACATATGTGAGTGAGAAGGTGCCACTTCTACGAGAATAGCCAATGGACACATTATCAAATTCTTTAACACACTCATGACATTAGGGGGTGTCTAAGATCAAAACGGGCACAATAATAAGAACCGAGAATGTTCAAAGAATGACGGTGTGAATTCTATTGTCTCGATTTACACAAAATGTTGATCAATTCAAGACATAATGTTCACTGATTGGCTAATAAATTCGATAGTCTCTTATTAGGAAAGATTCAAGTCCAAAATATATCTTTACAGTTGCAACTCTTTTCCACTAATACTCTCACTAATTTTTCTTCATGTTCATTTAATTCTTCACCTAAATTTCATTCATGTGGGGAAATGTTGGAAAATATTGTGTTTTTTCACAAATTAATATTTTGATAAAATCAATATATTGGTTACTTTTTAGACATTATAAAAGTGGAACGCACACATCAAACGCTGTGAGATTAAGTAAGTACATATTACTTATAGCAAGATGAGTCATGTTTTATATTCATTTGTTAAAAACAAAAAAGTGATGAATAAGAAATTTGGTTTAAAAGTGCCCCATTTTTGTATGAAAATTATTGAGAATTTTATTTAATTTTCTGAAATAATTTTTTTGAATTATTGCTAAAGGTTATGACTGTTCGCTATATAGTGACTATTTTTAGAACCGACACTAAAGGTGGTGACTGTCACCATTAATTGTGATTGTCTAGGAAAAAAGTCCCTAATGTTAAGGAAAAGACACATCCTTTCATGAAGGAACACTTTGTTTCCTACGAATACAAGACTTGTCTTCATCTTAATAAAAAAAGATTTTTTTTTTAATACTTTCCATTATCAATACAGTTGAATAGAGTACCAAACATAACTGCTTCATGGGACAAGAACATTAAAGTTGTTATTGGATGTGTCGAGACCGTTTGATCCTTTGAGGATGACGTTCAATGTTCATAACTGTAAGAACCGTAGCGGGAATGCACTTTATCTTAAGGAGAGAGTGGCGCGACCATAAATGTGTCTAGTGTACGTGCTATGTAGGCTCAAGCGCAAGCCTGTCTCTCAAGTAATAATCCCAATAATTTGGGTATCGATCCTCAGGGAAATAGGACAAACTAAGTCGTGACGACGTTGGAAAGATTGAAACAATCCTAGCTTTGACTCTAAAAAGAATGAAAAGATGATTTTCGAAATGACTAAACTACAACTAGATGCAAATTGAGAATGATTAACTACTGAAACTAGAATGGATAAAATGCAACTACGCTAGTTAACCGAAAAGAATGATGAAGATTAGACTGAAAAACTTAACTATGAAATGAGAACAAATAGGTCGGGTTATAATCCCCCAAACCCTAGTAATTCACCTCGTAGGTTACTAGATTCGGAATTAGAAGTTTAAATGAACCCGGTCTTTAGTACTCCTAAGTATTACACATATGAGGGATCGTAGCCCGCACAGTATGTAAGCAAAGGATGTGTAAAGCATTGTCGCTTTAGCTACCACTCGTGTCGCACTTTTAAGCATCCCGATTACCTAGGTTAAATGAGATCAAAAGTCCTACGATAGTTGCAATAGTTATGAAACATGATTCTTTTAATATTTTAATTCAGAAGTTTATTTCCACGCTGACGAATTACATCAGGTGGGGTTCATGCACCCTAACCCTTAGAAACTTATCCATATATAACTAAATTAAAAGAAAACATGGATTGAGAAGAAGAAAACATCATAAGTAACAAAACCTAGATAAAAAGAGAAGTGCATAATCAAACCAACAATTTAACTAATTAACTATTGCAAATTTAAAGGAAGAACATTACTTGTATTGAAGAAAATTAATTGCAATCCCTACAACTGCACTTCTTATTACAAAAACTAGGGGTTTTCCCACATAAACCCTCTACTCCTACTTATCTAACCTAAAAATTGAATTCCTATTATTATATAACAAACTAGAAAAAATATATCCAAAATTTACAAGAGTTTGACCCCGTAAAAACTCTGAGAAAAAGAATTAAAATTTGAAGAAAACCTTAAGAGGTTTTGATCCATCGGTGGAGGCGGTTCGGATTGCCCCCCTTTTTGAGATAGTGTTCCTCATGTTGAGGCTGTTCGGATCCTTTTCCAATAAAAGGTCCGGATCCCCCCTTTTTTGAGATGGAATATATTTTCCAAGGCAGTCTGGATCCTTTTTCAATAAAAGGTCCAGATCGCCCCCTATTTTGGGACAGAGTGCTGCTTATGATGCGATTCGGATCCTTTTCCAATAAAAGGTCCGGATCGCCCTCCTTTTTCAACCAGGGAACTTTTCTTTGTTTCCTTCTCAACTTCAAATCTTCGTAACTTGATCACTGGATCTTGAATTGTCTGTCATTTCTCCCAAAGTACTTAAAATTGAATTCTCTTTCATTTTCTAGTTGGCTTGAACTCCGATCAATGGCTAAAAATTTACCCAATTACCCTTTAACTTTCCTCCTTTGACTTTTCTCATTGCCTTATCCACTTTTTCTTCCTCAATGCTTCAAATACCTACAAAACTTAGGAGAAATACACGAAACTATATGTACTTGTTAGAAGAAGTTAGTGTCAAGGAAACACGATAATTACACTCATTTTACACTATTAGAGATGGTAAAGGTCTCTAAATTAAGGGGCTAAATTTGAAAGAATTTGAGCCTAATCAAACCCCCCTAACTTAGAACTTTGCGCGTCCCGAGCAATGTAAAAGAATGCTACTATGGGTCAACTCCTTAAAATTACATTTTATTTGGATAGAGTACCGGTTTCTCGGGCAAGCGATTGCATTGAACATATGAAACAAGGCTTTAAACCCCTAGGTCACCCTAGTAGGACGAGTTGTGTCTCGTGATGGTTTTCAGTGAATATACCCACAAAATTTGTCTCAAAGAAAACTCAAAATAATCAAAAATTGTATAATTCAATCTTTTCCAGAAAATTGTCATCATCAATTCATGTTCAAGGGTCTTAAATCATAGTGCGTTTGTGCGAAGCCACAAATTTAACCATGAATTTCCAGAGGTTGACCATTACGTTACTTATCCGAAAAATTTATTTGATTCAAATTCTCACGGAGTTCTCTCACAAACGAATCTCTCAAAAAGATGGCTATTTCTTTCGGTGTGCGTGATATAAAGAGTAAATGCATTGGAACCAAGTTCACGCACACAAATAGAAAGACGAAATTCTATGGTAATTGATCTCATCATCGGATTATGGTTATAGGGAAACGGTAACATCGCCTCTAATTCACACCTTTAATCTCTTTTATTATCTTTTTGTGTTTTAGCTCTCCACGCGGTAACCAATTTCGTAATTTTGGACTCAATTAGGACTTTTGGGGCTTTTAAGGTGCATTGGGCACAAGGAAATGGGTTTGGGAGATTTGGAATTGGAAACTATTCTTAAGATGTCCATCAGTGCTTTTCCGGGCTTGTGCCCATTTTTTCTGATTTTTCTATTTTTTTCAGTTTTTCATGCTTTTCTTTTCTTGCTATTTTTGTTGCGCATTTCTATTCACTTCTTGCCCCTTTTTTTTGCACTTTTCGGACTTAAATTTTGAATTTCCATCTTTCTCAATTCTGGGCCAATTAGGTGTTTTCGGGTTGTCAAACGAAAGGAAAATTTTTATTCGGCTCAAAACGGATTGTAAAACGAGGAGATTTTTTTCGCTACTTTTTCTGGCCAATATGTTTGGATAACAAACGAGGGCCTACTTCACTGTCCTAATTACTAATTGCGTTACCATATGCATTACGACATTATTTTAAGTTTAAAGACATCTCAGTGCATTTTTCGAGGCAACATTACACACTATTCCCTTAACCGTTCAAAACAAGGGTATTGAGATCACGATGACTTTTTAGATGCTGAATTAGAACTTTGAGTTAACCAATAACTCGGATTGATTTATAAACTCACAAAAAATTAGGATAGGCTCGAATCTCACCACGTTGGTTAATCTCCACATTTATTCGTTAAGTCGTCTATGTTCGCTCAATTTCCATCTTTGATCAATTTCGGTCTTGTGTACTATATTTTTACAATTTGATACTTTAAACTGAATTTTAATGATATTTTTGAAAAAATTGAATTTCGATTTTTATTTATTTTGAAGAAAAATGTTTTTTGTTTTTTTGAGTTTATTTTTCAATTTTTTTTGGAAATTTTGGAGTTTTTTATTTTTTTTTCCTGGAATTTTGAAAATTTGTGAAGTTTTAGAAATACTCACTCGTCACCCCCCCAACTTAGACTTTTGCATTATCCTCAATCAAAAGGACTAAAATCTAAATAAGGCAAAATAAGAAGTGAGATAAATAAAACAAGCAAATATTTAAAATGCAGAATTTTTTATTTATAAAGACTATGGTACATCATAAGGAAAGAAAACATACAATCTTAAAAACACACCGACCAAATTACAACTGACACAAACACCAAACACATGATTCACTGGGGAGAGGGATTGGAGCTACTGGGCGCGCTTGGGTCGTATGGGTCATAGAATAAGCTTGGAGGGGGTCCACCAAAGTTGAGTTCGTCCATGTGAGCTTAAAGCCTATGCATCATGCTCGTGTTCCTTTGGTATTGCGAGATGAACCCATCAACTTTGCCCTCCAATTATGTGAGGCACACTTCCGTATCATTCTCGGGTAGCTCAAAATCATAGTTGTCATCGTCTTCATTGGACCCCACCTCTTGGTCCCCCATTTCGACATCAGCCGTTGCATCCTCCTCCTCGCTACTCTCATCCTTATCGGACTCTTCAGTTTCTCGGGATCTTAGAATGGACCTTTTTTTCTCATTTTTATTACGGGTTTCCTTCCCAAAGGGGTTTGAGAAATGAAGAGTCCCGACAAGATGATCGAAGAGATTATCAACTGAATGGAGGTAATGAACTGGGGATAGGGAGTGGAGTGGAACCCTTTTCATCCATCGTCGCAAAGAGGACATCGCGGTACATGATATAAGCTAGGTTAATGGATGAGGTGCAGTCAAATTGCTGGTACACAAGTTTTGCTTGCCACGGGTGCATGCCGGAGTCATTGGAATTTTGGAGGATGTTTGGGCACACAATTTGAAAAGTGAGGCACGCTTTTTCACTCAATTTTCTGACCTGAAAGACACCCTTGTTCCAGACTTCCCCGCACGTGAGAAGCTCAATGAGGACATCTTTTTTTAGCGGTGGGGAGTTGTTGGGGTAGACAAAAGCGGCTGGATTGGGGATGTCTTTTTCAACGAATTTCTTGGCTATTGTCCCCTAAGAGAATGGGATGCGTTGCCCTCGGATTCGTGCTTCAGCCACGAACTCACCGGTGCGTACGAGGGTGACGTAATATTCCCGGACCTCTGCATCCCAAATTGTGCTATGAGGCTCGTTCAAGAAGCGGCACCAACCCTTAGGACGAAACAAGTTAGTGATAAAATTGGGTAGTTCATCCCAAAGAATGACCCGTTCCACTTGGAAATTCGGTGTTTGCCCAAAATACTCCATACACCACCGCATTTCTTGGTCGGAGTGGTAGTCGGAGGGGTTATTGTCAATGATAGAGACGGAATTGTATTTGGTAGGTGTGTCTTGGGCAGCCATTGATGGAGAAAATGGATGGAAAGAATATCTTGAGAGGCGAGGGAGGATAATTTTTGGAGAGGAGTTGGTGTGGGAGAGATGGGGGAGTAGGGGTTGTATTTATAGGTGGGGTAGGAGGTGGGATGGAATGGATTTGGAGGGAAATGAGAAGGATAGAAAGGGGAAGGTATATTTGGGAGGGAAATGGTGGGATTAACGAAATGGAGGGAAGTGAAGGGGTTGGGGAAGAAGGGATGCACCTAGGGAATCGATTGAAGGAGTTTAGACGGTGGTCCGGACCTAGTGCACAGGGGCGGTATAGATTTCCATTGGTGTTTTTTATTTTTCAATTCTCCTAAAGCGGTCCAGACCAGATGCCTTTTTGTTACAACCTTCTTTTCTTATTATTTTCTCACCCTCTCTCATACTTTAAATGCATTCCCACATACTTTCAACTCAATTATGACCCTGAATTATGCTTGATCCTCATTTTCGAATCGTGATGTGGCTTTAACATGTATGCTTCCTATCTATGAATGTACTCGACACCCATATAGTGAACCTACCTATCCTATCCTAATTGACACCTAACTAATGTACACAACAATCACCCCATACACGTCGGGGCTACAATGACTTCTCAATTTCAGCAAACTTATGCCTCCTAGATGGGGTCCGATAACCAAATAGTGTTGACATCCTCTACATACGCCTGTAGATAGGTCTTTAGGTGTTGGCCATTGACTTTGAACATGTCCCACCTTTTGGATCATCCAATTCTACAGCTTTGTGGGGAAACACGGTCTTAATAACGAATGGGCCTGTCCATCGAGACCGCAATTTACTCAAAAATAGATGAACTCGGGAGTTATTGAGGGGTAGCTTTTATTCGGGTTGAAACTATTTCCGTCGAATAATCTTATCATGCGCGAGTTTCATCATTTCTTTTGAAATCTTTGCATTCTCATATGCATAATTTCATATCTCCTCCAACTCATTCAGTTGAAGCTTGCGAGCTTCATTGGCTTTATCTATATCAAAATTTACCCTCTTGATGGCCCAATATGCTTTGTGCTCCAACTCAATAGGAATATGGCAAGGTTTGTCATACACAAAACGGAACGGGGACATTCCAAGTGGGTTCTTGTACGTGGTAAGGTAGGGCCAGAGGGAATCGTTCAATCTAAAGGACCAATCTTTCTAGTTAGGATCGATGGTTTTCTCAAGGATGTTTTTGATTTCACGATTCGCCAACTCGGCCTGCCCATTCGTTTGTGGGTGATATGTCGTTCTAACCTTGTGAACGACACCATACTTTTTCATGATTTTCTCAAATGTCTTGTTGCAAAAGTGCATGTTGTTATCACTGATTATCTCTTTCGGTGCACCGAAGCGAGAAAGTATGTGTTCCTGAAGGAACTTTATCACCACTTTATTGTCATTGGTCTTAGTAGCTATAGCTTCCACCGATTTAGAAACATAGGATACCATGACTAGGACGTCTATATGACCAAAGGACGAAGGAAAAGGGCCCATGAAGTCAATAGCCAAATAATCAAAAACCTCAATGATGAGAATCGAGGTTAATGGCATCATGTCTCATCACGTGATCACCCCCATTCGTTGACACTTGTCGCAAGATTTGTAACAATTATTTACATCCCAAAACATTGTGGGATAGTACAAACATCTTTGGAGAATTTTAGCGGCTGTCTTTTTCATGGAAAAGTGGCCTCCACATGCTTTCCAATGACATAATTGGATGACTTTAGGAATTTTGTCATCCGGTACGCATCGTTGGATGATTTGATCAACGTAATATTTAAAAAGTAATGGATCATCATAGAAAAATATGAGCGACCAAGTGATGAACCTCTTCTTATCTTGAGATGTCCAATCGAGAGGGACATCTCCTGTGAAAAGATAGTTCCTTATATCCGCAAAATAGGGAAAAGAAGAGGTGGCAACGAGTTTCTCATCCAAAAAATACTCGCCTGTGGGTGTAGGATCAGTAGTTACATTAGACGAAAGTCGTGATAAGTGATCGACGAAGACATTTTCTACTCCTTTTTTATCTTTAATGGAGAGATTAAACTCATGTAGGAGTAGGATCCACCTTATGAGGCGCGGCTTTGCGTCTTTCTTTGCAAGGAGATATTTTAAAGCCGCATAGTCGGTGAAGCAAGTTATGGGGGAACTGATAAGATAGAACCGAAACTTATCAAGAGAGAAGACCACCGCTAACAATTCCTTCTCCATAGTGGAGTAGTTGAGTTGTTGTCCGATAAGAGTCCGACTAGAATAGTAGAACTTTGGCATGCTTCATTCCACTCGAATGGGGTGTCCTTCATAAGAAGGTTGCTTAAGGGTCTAACGATGGCGCTAAAGTCCTTAATGAACCTTCTATAAAATCATGCGTGGCTCAAGAATGATCGCACGTCTTTTAGCTATTTAGGTGGGGGTAGGTCAACTATGACATTGATTTTTTCTCTATCAAACTCTATCCCTTTGGATGACACGATGTGGAAAATAACTATACCCTCAATTACCATGAAATGACATTTCTCCCAGTTCAGCACAAAGTTCTTTTCTACACATCGGGCTAGTACTTTATCAAGATTGGATAGACATAGGTCGAAAGAGGTTCCAAAAACACTAAAGTCGCCCATGAACACCTCTAGCCCTCTCTCATCCATGTCACTGAATAACCTCCACATGCACCGTTGAAAAGTCACCGGTGCATTACACAAGTCGAATGGAATACGTTTGTAGGCAAACGTTCCAAAAGGGAAAGTGAAGGTTGTCTTCTCTTGATCAAGTACATATATATCAATCTGGTTATATCCGGAATAACCATCTAGGAATCAATAATAAGGGTGTCCCACTACTCTTTCAAGAATTTGATCGATAAATGGCACAGGCAAATGATCTTTCCTAGTTCCCGCATTGAGTTTCCCCTAATTAATGCAAACTCGCCACCCAGTGGTGGTGCGTTGGGGAACTAGCTCTCCCTTGGCATTTTTTTATCACAGTTATGCACGACTTCTTCGGGATGAAATGAATGGGGCTCACCCACTTGCTATTCGATATTGGGAAGATAATCCTGGCATCCAATAACTTTATAATTGCGATTCTCACAACATCTTTTATTATGGGGTTTAGCCTTCTTTGCATTTCTCTTGAGGGCTTAAAATCCTCTTCGAGGTGAATCTTAAGGGTGAAAATCAGTGGGTTTATCCCCTTTAAATCATCTATACACCAACCAAAAGAACTTTAGTGCTTACTCAAAATATTTAAAAGCTTACCCTCCTTCTCTTCATCTAATCTAGAGGAGACAATAATAGGAAATGTCTCACTTTCACCTAGGAAATAATATTTAACTTTGGAGGGTAGTTTATTCAACTCGAGAGTTTGGAATGAATTGCTAGAGGGCACAAGCATGCCTCCATTGGCGGTAACTCTTCGAATCGAGAAACCCAACTAACATTTCTCACATCCTCGTTCGACGCTCTCTCATCGAGTAACCTCTCAACTCCTCACTCTCTCTCTCGAATTCGGTGTAAGTTCCCTCTCTCTCTCATGACTATACACAAGTCAAGCTTCTAAGTAATCTCCACAGTAATTTTACTCAAAGTTCTCTTCTATGATCTCGTTAATTAAGCTCACCACGTAAAGATCATCTTCTTCCCTTACTTGTTGGGCTATGTTGAAGATGTTTGTTTTTAAAGTCATATTCCCAAAAGTGAGTTGCATCTACCCATTTTGAGTATTGGTCAGAGGCTTAATATGATCTCGCTTGGAGTGGGAATGATCTCTGGGGGTCTTGCAGGAGGAGGGTCTGAGGTCGCTGACAGGAAGGCCCATGTGGCTGAGGCCAAGGCAGTGATGAAGACGGTACACGCGACTTCCCTGGAGGTCAAGTCAGAAAAAAGGAAGAAGGTTGATATGGACACACTGATAGTGGGATTTTCAAGAATGGACTTCAAAGACCTCTTGGCCCCACACGATGACCCTCTCGTCATCACTACCAGGGTGCAGGGATGCGAAGTGCCGAGGATCTTGGTAGATGGGGGTAGTTCTGCAGATGTGATGTTTTGGCCATGCTTCAAAGCCTTCGATCTCAGCCGTGCTAGACTCGTCCCCTACCATCATCCATTGATTGGGTTCAGTGGGGAAATGGTTCACTCCCTGGGGGTATATGAGGCCGATGTGAGGATGGGGGACGAGTGGCCGAGATGGCTCACCAAGAAGGTCAGTTTCTTTGTGATGGATGAGCAGGTGTTTTCGGCCTACAACATCATACTGGAGCGTGTGGCTCTCAAGGGGTTTGAAGCCGTGCCCTCTACGGTCCATCAAATGATCAAATTTCCAACCCCTTACGGGGTGGGGGAAGTTCAGGGAGACCAGACGGCAGCGAGAGAATGTTACTACAGCTCCGCTGAAGAAAGGGAGGCACACAAGAGGGCTACAGCCACTTACAACATTGATACCCTAGACCCCAGGGACGAGACGAAGCTCAAAAAAGGAGAGGCCTCCGAGGAGGTAGAACCCATCATCCTCGATGAGGATGACCCGGGAAAAACCGTCCAAGTTGGCAAGTCTCTGAAGCCCAATATCAAGGAAGACCTCATCAAACTGTTAAGGAGAAGACGAAGCGTCTTCACGTGGAGTCATGTAGATATGCCGGGGATCGACCCTGAAATCATGTGCCACAAGCTCAATGTGGTTGAGGGAGTGAAGCCGGTAAAGCAGAAAAGGAGGATTTACTCTAGAGAGAAGTACGAGGTCATCAGGGATGAGGTCAAAAAATTAGAAGACGCTGAATTTATCAGAGAGGTCATCTACCCTGAATGGTTGTCCAATGCAGTCATTGTCCCAAAGGCCAACGGGAAGTGGCAAATGTGTGTGGACTTCACAGATCTCAACAAGAACTTCCCCAAAGACAGCTTCCCTCTCCCCCGCATTGACCAGATGGTAGACGCTACTGCAGGCCATGAGCTCATGAGTTTTATGGATGCCTACTCAGGGTACAACCAGATCTTCATGAACCCTGAAGACTCAGAGAGGACTACCTTCATCACTGATAAGGGGACATACTGCTATAGGGTCATGCCCTTTGGTCTAAAAAATGCGGGGGCAACGTACCAGCGCCTCGTAAACAAAATGTTCGAAGACCAAATTGGGAAGTACATGGAGGTCTACGTGGATGACATGCTGACCAAGAGTTTGAAGGCAGAGGATCATGTGGCAGACCTGGAGAGGACCTTTAATACTATGGACAAATACCAGATGAAGCTTAACCCGGCCAAATGTGTCTTCGGGGTCGGGGCAGGGAAGTTCCTGGGGTTTATTGTCAACCAAAGAGGCATCGAGGCCAATCCTGAAAAGATAAAGGCCCTTATTGAGATGAAGACCCCCAAGTCCATTAAAGACGTTTAGAGGCTTACATGGAGAGTGGCCGCCCTGAACAGATTTGTGTCAAGAGCCAGAGATAGGTGTTTACCATTCTTCAAGATCCTCAGAAAGGCCTTTGAATGGAGTGAAGAGTGTGACGAGGCTTTCAAGGAGCTAAAATCATACTTAGGGTCTCCCTTGCTGCTGTCACGACTTGTGCAGGGTGAACGACTTTATGTGTACCTCGCCGTCTCAGAGTCGGCCATTAGCGCAGCCATTGTGAGAGACGAAGACGGAATATAGAAACCTGTGTATTTTAACAGCAAGGCACTCCAGGGGGCAGAGCAAAGATACCCGAGGATGGAGAAGTTGGCCTACGCCTTGATCCATGCCTCGAGGAAGATGAAGCCGTACTTACAGTCCCATATAATGGGCATCCTCACCGACTCTCCTCTTAGGCAGGTCCTACACAAGCCAGAAAAATCAGGTAGGTTGATGGCCTGGGCTATAGAGTTGGGGGAGTTTGACATTGTGTATCAACCTAGGACTGCCATTAAGGGGCAGGCATTGGTAGACTTCGTGGCTGAGTTCACTTGGGAAGATGATGAGATCGAAGGTGAGACCCTTGGGATGACGGATACAAAAGACAGACCCTCCGACACACCCGCAGATAGGGCCGAGACAAGCACTGCTAGAAAGAAAGCGACTGAAAACGAAGAGGGAAAATACATATTTAGACAGGGGTCCCTCTCTGAGGGAAATTTTTCAGAGGGAAAGACTCTGTGGAGCCTCTTCGTTGATGGGTCCTCCTGCGATAGTGGCAGTGGGGCTGGACTGATACTGTCAGCACCCGATGGCATAGACGTCGAATATGCCCTGAGGTTAAACTTCAAAGCATCCAACAACGAGGCTGAATATGAGGCCTTAGTAGCAGGCCTCTCCTTGTCCAAGTTTCTTAGTGTCGGCCATATTCTGGTCCATAGTGATTCAAGGCTAGTGGTGAATCAGATACTAGGGGCCTACGAGGCTAAGGACGAGAGAATGGCTAGATACCTCGAGAAGGTGAGGTCACTACTGAAAGGCTTCAGAGAAGTAAAATTAAAGAGGATACCTAGGCTAGACAACGACCGTGCTGATGCCCTTGCGAGATTAGCCTCGGCGAGTATGACAGACATCAGGAGGACGATCCCAGTGGAAATTTTGCTTCAGCCAACTATTGAGGACCCCGAGCGAACACTTGGTAATTGCCTAAATGTCTCTCAAGAAGCTTCGTGGATGGACCCCCTGATCAGATACATTAAATAGGGTGAGATGCCAGAAGCGAGGCAGGAAAGGAAGAAGCTGAGGTACAGGGCTGCAAAATTCACTGTCATCGAAGACACCTTGTACAAAAAGGGGTTTCTGCTCCCCTTACTTAGGTGTGTGCATCCCTCAGAAGTCCCTTCCATTTTGCAAGATGTGCACGAAGGATCCTGCTCAAGCCATATCGGGGGCAAATCCTTAGCGAAGAGGGTGATCACCCAGGGCTACTGGTGGCTGACCTTGGGCAAAGACGCCGCAGCTTATGTAAAAAAGTGTGATAAATGCCAAAGATTTGCTACCATCCCTCATCAACCCCATCAGCCTCTTACCTCCATTACATCTCCGTGGTCGTTCGCAGTGTGGGGGATTGACCTGGTAGGGCCCTTACCAAGAGCAGTCAATAACTACCGGTTCCTCATTGTAGCGATTGACTACTTTTCAAAGTGGGTAGAGGCCGAAGCGATGGTCACAATTACAGAGCAGAAGACCTTCCAGTTCATCTGGAAAAATGTGATATGCAGGTATGGTCTGCCCAACACCCTCATTTCAGATAACGGGACGCAGTTCAAGAATGCCTCTCTGCAGAAGTACTGTGAGAGGGTAAATATCAAACAATTTTTCTCCACCCCAGGCCGACCTCAGGCCAATGGGCAAACCGAAGTAACAAACAGGACAATCCTAGATGGAATCAAGAAGAGGCTTGAGGAGGAAAAAAGAAGATGGGTCGAGGAGTTATATGCCGTACTGTGGGCATACAGGACGACAGTGAGGACTTCTACCGGGGAGACCCCATTCATGCTAGCTTATGGATCAGAAGCCGTCATCCCCACCGAACTCGAGTTTCCTACTCATAGGGTCCAAATGTACGACCCCCAGGGAAACGCGGAAGAAAGGAGACTTGACTTGGACCTGATTGAGGAAAGGAGGGAGGACGCTGAGATAAGGCAGGCTTCCTACCAGCAGAGGACCGCAAGGTTTTATAATCAGAGGGTGAAACAGAGACCTATAGCAGTAGGAGACTTGGTTCTCAAGAAGACTTGACAAAAGCCCCACAAACTCCATCCTAATTGGCACGGCCCCTATAGGGTCATCGATGAAGTTGTCCCTGGGACCTATAGACTAGAAAACCTAGAAGGGGAACCTTTTTCCAACCCCTGGAATGCAAATCACTTGAAGAAATACTACCAGTAGTGTTGTAGGATCTTGATAGACCATAGTTGTAATAAGAGTTTCTCTTACAGGACACTTGAAAATTAATGAGAAATGTATTTCCCCTCACCCTATTTATCAGTTCCAGTATGCATGGAAACATCTACAGAACCATTAATTTGGCGAGTTGATCCCTTGGCTATAATGAGGGCTAGCGGAGGGGACGACCCCACCACTGTCCTCAAGAAAGACGAGGGAAAAATTTATTAAAACCATTAATTTGGTAAGTTGAACCCTCGGCTATAATGAGGACCGGTGGAGGGGACGACCCCACCACTGTCCTCAAGAAAGACGAGGGTAGACTTCACATAAAACCATTAATTTTGTAAGTTGAACCCTCGGCTATAATGAGGACCGGTGGAGGGGACGACCCCACCACTGTCCTCAAGAAAGACGAGGGTAGACTTCATTTAAAACCATTAATTTGGTAAGTTGAACCCTCGGCTATAATGAGGACCAGTGGAGGGGACGAACCCATCACTGTTCCCAAGAAAGACGAGGGTAGACTTTGTAAAAACCATTAATTTGGTAAGTTGAACCCTCGGCTATAATGAGGGCCAGTGGAGGGGACGACCCCACCACTGTCCTCAAGAAAGACGAGGGTAGACATTGCTAAAAACCATTAGTTTGGTAAGTTGAACCCTCGACTATAATGAGGACCAGTGGAGGGGACGACCCCACCACTGTTCTCAAGAAAGACGAGGGTAGACTTCATTAAAAAATCATTAATTTGGTAAACCCTCGGCTATAATGAGGACCAGTGGAGGGGACAACCCCACCATGATCCTCAAGAAAGGCGAGGGGCCACTTGATTGAAAAACCATGTTTGGTTATTATGACCCTCGGCTATGATGAGGCCACGTGGGGGGACGACCCCACATTGGTCCCCAAAAAAGACGAGGGAGGGGTTAGTAGCATTAACGAAGACAGCAAACCATAAAAGAATTAAATATGGAAGATAGTAATTATGGAAGACAGTAGAAGAAGAGACGATGGTATTGATAAAAGAGAGTATTCGAGTGTTTTACAATACAGAGCACAAAAATAGTAAATACATTATGAGGGTATGGGCTACAGACAGCCACCCTAAGGGATAACATCGGCGGGTAGAGCTTCGACACCTACCAAAGAAGTCTCTTCCACAATCACGACCGGCTGATCCTCAGATGTACCGACCCTCTCATCCTGTACTTGAGATTCAACATAAGTCAGGGCCTCAGCAATTATTGGGTCGTCCAGACTGACTTCTTCAGTAGAGGGACGGACTGAGGAGACGACGTCGCCAAATCGGAGGACGACCCATCGACAGGACGTCCTGATCCCCCTCTCCAGGTACTCAAGGCCAAAACCCTGAAACTCATCAGAAGCTTTGTAAGCCTCAACAGCATCGGCCTCGGCTTTCGTAATGACTGCTTCAAGGTCAGCTTTGTACTTGGCCTCCATGTTGGTCAAGGCCTCGTCCTTTTCCTTGAGAAGCAAGTCCTTGGCCTTAATGTCCTCGTCGTGCTGCCTTGTCAGCTCGTCCAGGATCCTTGCATGCTCAGTCCTGGAACTTTCCAACTCGGCCCTTACAGTGTCAAGCTCAGACTGAAGATCAGCCTCATGCTGAATAGCCCTTTAGGCCTCATGGAACTTCACCTGATTCTCGGCCATCCATTTGGTGGCTGAGGTGAGGGCACAAACATACTGCACAAAAAACCAACAAATATCAAGAGGGGCCGAGGGAACAGTTTATTGAAAATGAAATTTAAGATGTGGGTCAGAACCAATACCTGTGCAAGGGATTGCAGACCATAGTCGTACACTTTGGCTGGAGGCATCTTTGACAAGAAGTCGTAGTCAGCAGCCGAGGGTGCAGAGAACATGGAGGCCTTGGCTGCCCTTAGATTTATAATGAGAGACGAGGGCTCGGCTTTCAGATGCGCCAGGTTCTGAGACCAGAAGGCCCCCATACTGGACGAAGAGGTCGTCCCCTCAGAGGCCTCGACCCTAGCCCTCGTCCGAAAATCAGGACGAGGGTCAACAGGTGTCTCAGGCTCCTTCCTTTTATTGCTGTTAGTAGTCGGCTCCACCACTGTCGGCCCAGTGGCCTTTATCTTCTTTGGAGCCTGCTGAGGCTCCTTACCCTTCTTCTTGGCCAGGCCAGATAGTAAGCTGGGAGCCGTCATTTCCCAAAGATAATCCGATACGCCTGCAGGACGACCTGGGAAGAGGACGACACGTCAGAAAAATTCAGAGATAAAGAGAAAACACTTAAAAAATAAGTAAAAAATGGAAAATATGCAGTGTAACTCACATAGTTTTGTCAGAGGGCCGACCCTCAGACCAGCTTCTTTGAGGAACCGAGGGGTCATCAAGTCTTCGGATTTTGCAAGTTCACCCTCTCTCCCTCATCCTCTAAGGTAATCAACAATGTCCTTCTCCTCCAGGCTAAGCCCAGGGTCTGATCTGGCCTTCATGGAGGGGTTAGAGCACTTCCTGGGGACCCTCGGACTATCGGCAACGGGCTCCCACTCCCCGAAGATGAAGAAAAACCTCTTTTTCCAATCATGGTTGGAAGTTTGCGCCACATGGAGGAGTTTCTTCTCAGACCTCCTTGCCCCCAGATGATAATACCCAGGCTGTTTGGACGAAGAGGTAATGTTGTAACAATCCAAAAATAGGTCAGCAGAGGGCTCGTCGGTGAAGGCATTCTTCCAAAAGGAAATATAGCCCAGGATCGTCCTCCAGGAGTTGGGGGGAAGTTGAGAGGGAGCAACACCAAGGGCAGAAAGGATGTCTACAATGGCAGTATGCAGAGGGAATTTGACTCCGACCTTGAGCATTTGCTCGTAAACTGCAACCTCGCCCTCTCCACAATCAAAAACCCTCTCAGAGTCAGAGGGAACCCTCATAGTTATGCTGGAGGGTACCCCATAGGCATGCCTCCATATCAGGAGGTCACGATCCCTAACCGAGGAGATAAAGGACAAGGCGTGGGAGGTATCAACCTCGTCATCTGTATCATCGTCCTCATCCCCTTCCCCCTCATCACCTGCAGGAGGACCCTGGGGAAAAGCCACTTGGAAGGCATTGGGGGATAGGGTTGTCATAGGAACGGCATCAGAGGGGACCGTACCCTCGGCCTCTCGGCCTGGGCTTAGGTCGGATGTCTCCCTCCTACCAGAAGGTCCAGCGCCAGTTGGCGAGGATACTCTCTCATCCATCTCACTCGAATGACTCTCGACTGGACGAGCGGACGACCCATAAGACTCAGACGGTTCGAATGGTTTTATAGTGGCAAGAGGAACACGAAAGATGGGTCGTACCCAATTAGGGTCGTACCCAATTAGGGTCGTCCCCTCGTCTCCTCTCTTCCTCTCCTTCTATTCGTCTGATCTCAGCAAAGAGTTTCTCTCTCAAAGATGGGAATTCAGACACTAAGCTGTAAAGCCTCCTAAGCATTAAAGGGAAGACTCTACACTTAGAGAAATTACACTAGACCTAGCTAACTTACTACAAACAGGTGGGAAATTGACCAGGTTTGACTTTCAGATTAAACAAAGAAACTCAATGGTTTTTGTCAAGAACAACCAAGAACCAGTTACCGGAGAAGACAACGGAAAAGACACCGGAAAAGATTATGGCACACCTTAAAGAAAATGGCTGCCTACGAGCCTAAAAAACAAACGAAAGTGAAAGAAAAAGAGAACGCTGGGGAAAAAGGATTACCTGATGAAGAGAGCAAGAACTGCCCTGGTCGTTAAGCTCGAAGGCTGCAGAAAATGGCGATATAGGCTGATAAAATTCTAGAGAGAGAGAATGCTTAGGCGCGAAGAAGAAGAAGGAAGAGAGAGAGTTTGAAAATATCTTAAATACTTTGGTAATGAGTGGACCCATTTACCAAGAAAGGTATAATTAGGGCACAAGTTCCCAAGTGCACTGCGCAGCCGCCATGCCTTGGAAACTGAAACAGCAATGAGTATCTGCCCAGGTGTCACTCACCTAACTGATCATACATGCATCTCATTTAAAACACTATCCCTCAGCCATCTCAACAGCACCTATGGCTAAGGGCTGGGTGGTGATTGATATACCCGTTTATATCCTTGACCTGGCTGATGATAACCTCCAAACGGACGACCCTACGAGGGGCCGACCCCTTCAACAAGCTCCATACAACCCCTCAAAGGGCCGACCTGGCACGTGGATCCAGACGACCCTACGAGGGGCCGACCCTTAACCAGGCTCCAGACGACCTTACGAGGGGCCGACCCTTCACCACTCTCCAGACGACCCTCCGAGGGTACGACAGTACGAGGCCAGAATTGGGCTAGGCTCACTACTAGAAGAAACTTTTCCCTCGGCCTCGGCTCATAGGCCGAGGGTGACATCATGACAGCGCGTGATTTGGGAGACGCGTGGAACAATGCGCGTGAGGCTGACATGGCACGTGGAAGACCGTTATAACCAAATCACCCCTCACGTGAGGGAATATTATGTCATCATTTGGCATCTACAGGTGTCAACAGGGGGTTGGCTAGATCATCATTCACATGCACCATGCATACTTGGGGGGTACACTACACCCCCCAAGACCTATATATACTTGTCACCTACAACCCTACAGGGGATCGATCCATTAACTATAGCCCTAGCCAAAACTCTGCTTGTACACACAGTAGAGAGAGAGAGAGAGAGAGAGAGAGAGAGAGAGAGAGGGTTATGTGCATTGTATCCAAGGCCATTAGTGCCCATACTTAGTGGATCACATACTCACAGTGGATGTAGGACAAATTGGCTGAACCACTATACATTAGTCTTATTTCCTCTTATACTCCTCCCCTTCTACATACTTATACACTTATACATCTCAATGGCTGCCATGGCTGCTACTGTTTGAGCTCACTATCACTTATTCGGTGGTGCTAAATCTCAGCATCATCAATATTCATAACATGAATAAAACCCTAAAATCATATACCGTAACCAAGAGTAAAAACAGTCCACCACTACATATATAATTTTCTCAATATAAATCTAACTCCGAAAAGAAAACATAACTACTATGATATATCCGAACCAACTAAAATATAAAAAGGAATAATAGAATGTGAAATTAGAATTGACACCTAAATTTTATATGAGCATCAACTAAGGAGAGTTCAAAATAGATACAGGGTTAAGGCTACACCGACAACCTTTGACCAGAAATTAGAATTCAATAATAACTTGAACATTAAGTCTACACGGAGTAAGAAGATAATTGAATTCAGGCAACAATAGTATCTACATATCTTCCTCTCATATTTGAGTTGTTTGTGAGTTTAACCAAGCCAGACAACCCAAATTATAACATGCGTATAATTCCAAGCCCAACTGAACCTAAGACTGATTCATGTTCTTTTCCATTCAACATAATTAAAGGATTCCATAACAAATCCCCACATATACATCTCTAGTATAATATCAATAACGAAGGACAATCTTTACATTTAACATCCACATAAGTACAGTACTTGGCACGTATATGTAAATGGGATATGCACGAGCCCACACAAGGATTATTCCAATTACCTCCATGTATTACTCATGCACACTAGGTATAGTTATAGGTCATCCTAAACCTATAACCTCAAGTCCATTAGTAAGGATGATTAACTATATTTATTATACAAATTTCTCAATTTTTCTACACATTTTAGCATGTACAAAACCATAAAAAACTGTACTTACGCTCTTTTACTAAATAAACATGTTTTTACTAGTAAATCGACTAGTAAAAAGTTAATACCCTTCTTACAACTATATAAACATGGTTTTAGTATTTGTAAAACCATTGTTCTCTTTTCAACTCTTTATGGATTTATTACCATTCTTACAACTATATCCATAGAGTGTATGAAGTTATGATTTTATTTTAATTAAGTCGATAAATGAAAAAAAGGACAAGCTTATTTTACATAGCAATTAGTTTTAAACACTAACAATATGGTGGCGTTGCATGGTACTTGGAGGAATCAAAGTTTTAAAATAAATAAAATTATTATTTCAAAAAGTTTCTTTTTTACTTTTATTTCATTTCTTTTGTTATTAACTACTAAAAAATGATTAGATGTTCTTTCGTAGAGTTTCATGTCATTAGATTGGTTACGTTATCGATGAACATCAACCTCGATCAAAACATCGACGAATAATTTATTGATTTAAACCTAGCCTTATCCTCTAATTGTAGCTATATCCACTTAGAATTTTGGTGACCACCGCCTTCATCTTATCGACATTTCACACTGATAAACACTCTTACTCAGTCGAGCTTAGGTATACAATCACCTTTCACTTTATCTTCGCCATTCGTAAAATCATCCTACTATCCACTAATTTCTCCCCCATATCATTTTTATATGTTCACGCCCGTGCAAACCTTGGGAGATTATCTTTGTCCGGAGATAGTTTTGACCCCGGGTGTTTAACGACATGCTCTAATTTCCAGTATTGGTTCCATACGTGATGCACTTACCTTCACTCACTAAAAACATTATCTCTGTTAGGCAACTAACCAAATCCAACTCATGAACTATTGAATTTGTCTATTGTAGTTTCAAGATAAAGGATCAAGACACGAGGAAAAGTCTGGCCATCAGGACTAATCACGTAGGTCTTTATGCCTTAAATCACTACACCAAAAATAGGAATCTGGCACGGTTTAAAACTGTGCCAAATCAAATATGGCACGGTTTTGAACTGTGCCAGAATCAGGTGTTCCAAAATGGCAATTTTTTTCTGGCACGGCTCAAAAGTGTGCCAGATTCAGTCAAACAGGAACACTTCTGGCACACTTTTAAACCGTGCCAGAATTTGATATTTCTGGCACACTTTTGGCACAGTTTTTAACTGTGCCAGATTTGGGCAAATAGGAACACATCTGGCACACTTTTAAACCGTGCCTGAATTTGATATTTCTGGCACACTTTTGGCACAGTTTTTAACTGTGCCAGATTCAGAACAGTTTAAAATTTTTTGGCACAGTTCAAAATCGTGCCAAAATATGATACACTTTTGCCACGGTTTTGAATTGTGCCAAATTTTTTATATAAAAAAAATTATTTGAAAGCACAAAATTCACAAATTAATAATATTGCACGTTGTTAATAAATAAATGTACATACAAACTTAAAAATATTACAAGTCTTTATAGTTCACATGCCCAAAAAAAATTGGGCAGAGTTTCCTCTATTTTTTGGACATTCCAAAACCTGTTAATACAAAACCTGCCTAATATAAAGCCCGCACGGCCACAAAATATAACAATTAACTTACAAAAGCCTGCACGACCATAAAACTCAACAATAAAACAACAAAAGACCGCACGGCCATGACACAAAAAAATGGAATCATGAATAAATCCCTTGTTGTAAACCATTGAGTTCTCTGTGTGTTCCACGTGAATAAATGCCAACGATAAACTGTTATCCTGCAAAAAAAATAGGATACAAAAAAGATACGATATTAGTAACCCAATAATTTGCAAATTTTTTTTTTACTTAAACTATAAAATTACATATATGAGTGGAAATTATAATCATACTCTCAAACCGGGAGACCCGAGACTACGGGGTCAGTTCCTACAAGTTACATCGGTCCCGTGCGAGGTGTTCATGCCTCCTACGAGGTCGTTGGGGGGCTGGTTTGGGTTTTCACACTTTAACGGCATGTTTTTAACTCTAAGTATGATTTTTGCAAATTATCGTCATCCTATCAAACCGGGAGACCCGGGACTACGCGGTCAGTTCCTACAAGTTACATTGGTCTCGAGCGAGGTGTTCGTGCCTCCTACGGGGTCGATGGAGGGTTGGTTTGGGTTTTCACACTTTAACGGCTTCTTTTTAAATCTAAGTGTGATTTTTTCAAATTATCATCATTCTCTTAAGCCGAGAGACCCGGGACTACGCACCCAATTTCTACAAGTTACATTGGTCCCGTTCGAGGTGTTCGTGCCTCCTACGGGATCGATGGGGGGATTTGTTTGGGTTTTCACCCTTTAACGGCTTGTTTTTAAGTCTAAGTGTGATTTTTGCAAATTATTGTCATACTATCAAACCAGGAGACCCGGGACTACGCGGACAGTTCCTACAAGTTGCATTGGTCCCGTACGAGGTGTTCGTTCCTCCTACGGGGTCGTTGGGGGGCTAGTTTGGGTTTTCACCCTTTAACGGCATGTTTTTAACTCTAAGTGTGATTTTTGCAGATTATCATCATACTCTCAAACCGAGCGACCCGGGACTACGCGGTCAGTTCCTACAAGTTACATTGGTCCCGTGCAAGGTGTTCGTGCCTCCTACGGGGTCGTTTGGGGGCTGGTTTGGGTTTTCACCCTTTAACGGCATGTTTTTAACTCTAAGTGTGATTTTTGCAGATTATCGTCATACTCTCAAACCGAGCGACCCGGGACTACGCGGTCAGTTCCTACAAGTTACATTGGTCCCGTGCGAGGTGTTCGTGTCTCCTACGGGGTCGTTTGGGGGCCGGTTAGGGTTTTCACTCTTTAACAACATGTTTTTAAGTCTAAGTGTGATTTTTGCAAATTATCATCATACTCTCAAACCGGGATACCCGAAATTACGCGGTCAGTTCCTACAAGTTACATTGGTCCCGTACGAGGTGTTCGTGCCTCCTACGGGGTCGTTTGAGAGATGGTTTGGGTTTCCACCCTTTAACGGCTTGTTTTTAAGTCTAAGTGTGATTTTTGCAAATTATCATCATACTCTCAAACCAGGATACCCGGGATTACGCGGTCAGTTCCTACAAGTTAAATTGGTCCCGTGCGAGGTGTTCATGCCTCCTACGGGGTCGTTTGGGGGCTGGTTGGGGTTTTCACCCTTTAATGGCTTGTTTTTAAGTCTAAGTGTGATTTTTGCAAATTATCATCATACTCTCAAACCGTGGGACCCGGGACTACGCGGTCAGTTCCTACAAGTTACATTGGTCCCGTGCGAGGTGTTCGTGCCTCCTCCGGGGTCGTTTGGGGGTTGGTTTGGGTTTTCATTCTTTAACGGCTTGTTTTTAAGTCTAAGTGTGATTTTTGCAAATTATCGTCATACTCTCAAACCGTGAGACCCGGGACTACGCGGTCAGTTCCTACAAGTTACATTGGTCCCGTACGAGGTATATTTGTGCCTCCTACAGGGTCGATCGGGGGTTGGTTTTGTTTTCACCCTTTAACGGCTTATTTTTAAGTCTAAGCGTAATTTTTGCAAATTATCGTCATACTATAAAACCAGGAGACCCGGGACTACACGATCAGTTCCTACAAGTTGCATTGGTCCCGTACGAGGTGTTCGTGCCTCCTACGGGGTCGTTGGGTGGCTAGTTTGGGTTTTCACCCTTTAACGGCATGTTTTTAACTCTAAGTGTGATTTTTGTAGATTATCGTCATACTCTCAAACCGTGAGACCCGGGACTACGCGGTCAGTTCCTACAAGTTACATTGGTCCCGTGCGAGGTATTCGTGCCTCCTACGGGGTCGTTTGGGGGTTGGTTTGGGTTTTCACCCTTTAACGGCTTGTTTTTAAGTCTAAGTGTGATTTTTGCAAATTATCATCATACTCTCAAACCGTGAGACCCGGGACTACGCGGTCAGTTCCTACAAGTTACATTGGTCCCGTGCGAGGTATATTTGTGCCTCCTACAGGGTCGATCGGGGGTTGGTTTTGTTTTCACCCTTTAACGGCTTGTTTTTAAGTCTAAGTGTAATTTTTGCAAATTATCGTCATACTATCAAACCAGGAGACCCGGGACTACACGGTCAGTTCCTACAAGTTGCATTGGTCCCGTACGAGGTGTTCGTGCCTCCTACGGGGTCGTTGGGTGGCTAGTTTGGGTTTTCACCCTTTAACGGCATGTTTTTAATTCTAAGTGTGATTTTTGTAGATTATCGTCATACTCTCAAACCGAGCGACCTGGGACTACGCGGTCAGGTCCTACATGTTACATTGGTCCCGTGCAAGGTGTTCGTGCCTCCTACGGGGTCGTTTGGGGGCTGGTTTGGGTTTTCACCCTTTAACGGCATGTTTTTAACTCTAAGTGTGATTTTTGCAGATTATCGTCATACTCTCAAACCGAGCGACCCGGGACTACGCGGTCATTTCCTACAAGTTACATTGGTCCCGTGCGAGGTGTTCGTGCCTCCTACGGTGTCGTTGGGCAGGTGGTTTGGGTTTTCAACCTTTAACGACTTGTTTTTAAGTCTAAGTGTGATTTTTGCAAATTATGGTCATACTCTCAAACTGGGATACCCGGGATTACGCGGTCAGTTCCTACAAGTTAAATTGGTCCCGTGCGAGGTGTCCGTGCCTCCTACGAGGTCGTTTGGGGGCTGGTTGGGGTTTTCACCCTTTAACGGCTTATTTTTAAGTCTAAGTGTGATTTTTGCAAATTATCGTTATACTCTCAAACCGAGCGACCCCGGACTACGCGGTCAGTTCCTACAAGTTACATTGGTCCCGTGCGAGGTGTTCGTGCCTCCTACGGGGTCGTTTGGGGGCTAGTTAGGGTTGTCACTCTTTAACAGCATGTTTTTAAGTCTAAGTGTGATTTTTGCAAATTATCGTCATACTCTCAAACCGGGATACCCGAGATTACGCGGTCAGTTCCTACAAGTTACATTTGTCCCGTGCGAGGTGTTCGTGCCTCATACGGGGTCGTTTGGGGGTTGGTTTGGGTTTTCACCCCTTAATGGCTTATTTTTAAGTCTAAGTGTGATTTTTGCAAATTATCGTCATACTCTCAAACCGTGAGACCCGGGACTACGCGGTCAGTTCCTACAAGTTACATTGGTCCCGTGCGAGCTGTTCGTGCCTCCTACGGGGTCGTTTGGGGGTTGGTTTTTGGTTTTCACCTTTTAACGGCTTGTTTTTAAGTCTAAGTGTGATTTTTGCAAATTATCATCATACTCTCAAACCGTGAGACCCGGGACTACGCGGTCAGTTCCTACAAGTTACATTGGTCCCGTGCGAGGTATATTTGTGCCTCCTACAGGGTCGATCGGGGGTTGGTTTGGTTTTCACCCTTTAACGGCTTGTTTTTAAGTCTAAGTGTAATTTTTGCAAATTATCGTCATACTATCAAACCAGGAGACCCGGGACTACGCGATCAGTTCCTACAAGTTGCATTGGTCCCGTACGAGGTGTTCGTGCCTCCTACGGGGTCGTTGGGGGGCTAGTTTGGGTTTTCACCCTTTAACGGCATGTTTTTAACTCTAAGTGTGATTTTTGCAGATTATCGTCATACTCTCAAACCGAGCGACCCGGGACTACGCGGTCAGTTCCTACAAGTTACATTGGTCCCGTGCAAGGTGTTCGTGCCTCCTACAGGGTCGTTTGGGGGTTGGTTTGGGTTTTCACCCTTTAATGGCATGTTTTTAACTCTAAGTGTGATTTTTGCAGATTATCGTCATACTCTCAAACCGAGCGACCCGGAACTACGCGGTCAGTTCCTACAAGTTACATTGGTCACGTGCGAGGTGTTCGTGCCTCCTACGGGGTCGTTTGGGGACTAGTTTGGGTTTTCACCCTTTAATAGCTTGTTTTTAATTCTAAGTGTGATTTTTGCAAATTATCGTCATACTCTCAAACCGTGAGACCCGGGACTACGCGGTCTGTTCCTACAAGTTACATTGGTCACGTGCGAGGTGTTCGTGCCTCCTACGGGGTCGTTTGGGGGCCGATCAGCATGTTTTTAAGTCTAAGTGTGATTTTTGAAAATTATCGTCATACTCTCAAACCGGGATACCCGGAATTACGCGGTCAGTTCCTACAAGTTACATTGGTCCCGTACGAGGTGTTCGTGCCTCCTACGGGGTCGTTTGGGGACTGGTTTGGGTTTTCACCCTTTAACGGCTTGTTTTTAAGTCTAAGTGTGATTTTTGCAAATTATCGTCATACTCTCAAACCGTGAGACCCGGGACTACGCGGTCAGTTCCTACAAGTTACATTGGTCCCGTGCGAGGTATATTTGTGCCTCCTACAGGGTCGATCGGGGGTTGGTTTTGTTTTCACCCTTTAACGGCTAGTTTTTAAGTCTAAGTGTAATTTTTGAAAAAAAATCGTCATACTATCAAACCAGGAGACCCGGGACTACGCGGTCAGTTCATACAAGTTGCATTGGTCCCGTACGAGGTGTTCGTGCCTCCTACGGGGTCGTTGGGGGGCTAGTTTGGGTTTTCACCCTTTAACGGCATGTTTTTAACTCTAAGTGTGATTTTTGCAGATTATCGTCATACTCTCAAACCGAGCGACCCGGGACTACGCGGTCTGTTCCTACAAGTTACATTGGTCCCGTGCAAGGTGTTCGTGCCTCCTACGGGGTCGTTTGGGGGCTGGTTTGGGTTTTCACCCTTTAACGGCATGTTTTTAACTCTAAGTGTGATTTTTGCAGATTATCGTCATACTCTCAAACCGAGCAACCCAGGACTACGCGGCCAGTTCCTACAAGTTACATTGGTCCCGTGCGAGGTGTTCGTGCCTCCTACGTGGTCGTTTGGGGGCCGGTTAGGGTTTTCACTCTTTAACAACATGTTTTTAAGTCTAAGTGTGATTTTCGCAAATTATCGTCATACTCTCAAACCGGGATACCCGGAATTACGCGGTCAGTTCCTACAAGTTACATTGGTCCCGTACGAGGTGTTTGTGCCTCCTACGGGGTCGTTTGGGGACTGGTTTGGGTTTTCACCCTTTAATGGCTTGTTTTTAAGTCTAAGTGTGATTTTTGCAAATTATCGTCATACTCTCAAACCGTGAGACCCGGGACTACGCGGTCAGTTCCTACAAGTTACATTGGTCCCGTGCGAGGTGTTCGTGCCTCCTACGGGGTCGTTTGGGGGTTGGTTTGGGTTTTCACCCTTTAACGGCTTGTTTTTAAGTCTAAGTGTGATTTTTGTAAATTATCATCATACTCTCAAACCGTGAGACCCGGGACTACGCGGTCAGTTCCTACAAGTTACATTGGTCCCGTGTGAGGTATATTTGTGCCTCCTACAGGGTCGATCGGGGGTTGGTTTTGTTTTCACCCTTTAACGGCTTGTTTTTAAGTCTAAGTGTAATTTTTGCAAATTATCGTCATACTATCAAACCAGGAGACCCGGGACTTCACGGTCAGTTCCTACAAGTTGCATTGGTCCCGTACGAGGTGTTCGTGCCTCCTACGGGGTCGTTGGGGGGCTAGTTTGGGTTTTCACCCTTTAACGGCATGTTTTTAACTCTAAGTGTGATTTTTGCAGATTATCGTCATACTCTCAAACCGAGCGACCCGGGACTACGCGGTCAGTTCCTACAAGTTACATTGTTCCCGTGCGAGGTGTTCGTGCCTCATACGGGGTCGTTTGGGGGCTGGTTTGGGTTTTCACCCTTTAACGGCATGTTTTTAACTCTAAGTGTGATTTTTGCAGATTATCGTCATACTCTCAAACCGAGCGACCCGGGACTACGCGGTCAGTTCCTACAAGTTACATTGGTCCCGTGCGAGGTGTTCGTGCCTCCTACGGGGTTGTTTGAGGGCCGGTTAGGGTTTTCACTCTTTAACAGCATGTTTTTAAGTCTAAATGTGATTTTTCCAAATTATCGTCATACTCTCAAACCGGGATACCCGGAATTACGCGGTCAGTTCCTACAAGTTACATTGGTCCCGTACGAGGTGTTCGTGCCTCCTACGGGGTCGTTTGGGAGCTGGTTTGGGTTTTCACCCTTTAACGGCTTGTTTTTAAGTCTAAGTGTGATTTTTGCAAATTATCGTCATACTCTCAAACCGGGATACCCGGGATTACGCGGTCAGTTCCTACAAGTTACATTGGTCCCGTGCGAGGTGTTTGTGCCTCCTACGGGGTCGTTTGGGGGCTGGTTGGGGTTTTCACCCTTTAACGGCTTGTTTTTAAGTCTAAGTGTGATTTTTGCAAATTATCGTCATACTCTCAAACCGAGCGACCCGGGACTACGCGGTCAGTTCCTACAAGTTACATTGGTCCCGTGCGAGGTGTTCGTGCCTCCTACGGGGTCGTTTGGGGGCTGGTTAGGGTTGTCACTCTTTAACAGCATGTTTTTAAGTCTAAGTGTGATTTTTGCAAATTATCGTCATACTCTCAAACCGGGATACCCGAGATTACGCGGTCAGTTCGTACAAGTTACATTGGTCCCGTGCGAGGTGTTCGTGCCTCCTACGGGGTCGTTTGGGGGCTGATTTTGGTTTTCACCCTTTAATGGCATGTTTTTAACTCTAAGTGTGATTTTTCCAGATTATCGTCATACTCTTAAACCGGGAGACCCGGGGCTACGCGGTCAGTTCCTACAAGTTACATTGGTCCCATGCGACGTGTTCGTGCCTCCAACGGGGTCGCTGGGGGGCTGGTTTGGGTTTCCACCCTTTAACGGCATATTTTTAACTCAAGTGTGATTTTTGCAGATTATCATCATACTCTCAAACCGAGCGACCTGAGACTACGCGGTCAGTTCCTACAAGTTACATTGGTCCCGTGCGAGGTGTTCGTGCCTCCTACGGGGTCGTTTGGGGGCTAGTTAGGGTTGTCACTCTTTAACAGCATGTTTTTAAGTCTAAGTGTGATTTTTGCAAATTATCGTCATACTCTCAAACCAGGATACCCGGGATTACGCGGTCAGTTCCTACAAGTTAAATTGGTCCCGTGCGAGGTGTTCGTGCCTCCTACGGGGTCGTTTGGGGGCTGGTTGGGGTTTTCACCCTTTAATGGCTTGTTTTTAAGTCTAAGTGTGATTTTTGCAAATTATCAGCATACTCTCAAACCGTGGGACCCGGGACTACGCGGTCAGTTCCTACAAGTTACATTGGTCCCGTGCGAGGTGTTCGTGCCTCCTACGGGGTCGTTTGGGGGTTGGTTTGGGTTTTCACCCTTTAACGGCATGTTTTTAAGTCTAAGTGTGATTTTTGCAAATTATCATCATACTCTCAAACCGTGAGACCCGGGACTACGCGGTCAGTTCCTACAAGTTACATTGGTCCCGTGCGAGGTATATTTGTGCCTCCTACAGGGTCGATCGGGGATTGGTTTGGTTTTCACCCTTTAACGGCTTGTTTTTAAGTCTAAGCGTAATTTTTGCAAATTATCGTCATACTATAAAACCAGGAGACCCGGGACTACACGGTCAGTTCCTACAAGTTGCATTGGTCCCGTACGAGGTGTTCGTGCCTCCTACGGGGTCGTTGGGGGGCTAGTTTGGCTTTTCACCCTTTGACGGCATGTTTTTAACTCTAAGTGTGATTTATGCAGATTATCGTCATACTCTCAAACCGAGCGACCCGAGACTACGCGGTCAGTTCCTACAAGTTACATTGGTCCCGTGAAAGGTGTTCGTGCCTCCTACGGGGTCGTTTGGGGGCTGGTTTGGGTTTTCACCCTTTAACGGCATGTTTTTAACTCTAAGTGTGATTTTTGCAGATTATCGTCATACTCTCAAACCGAGCGACCCGGGACTACGCGGTCAGTTCCTACAAGTTACATTGGTCCCGTGCGAGGTGTTCGTGCCTCCTACGGTGTCGTTGGGCAGGTGGTTTGGGTTTTTAACCTTTAACAGCTTGTTTTTAAGTCTAAGTGTGATTTTTGCAAATTATCGTCATACTCTCAAACCGGGATACCCGGGATTACGCGGTTAGTTCCTACAAGTTAAATTGGTCCCGTGCGAGGTGTTCGTGCCTCCTACAGGGTCGTTTGGGGGCTGGTTGGGGTTTTCACCCTTTAACGGCTTATTTTTAAGTCTAAGTGTGATTTTTGCAAATTATCGTCATACTCTCAAACCGAGCGACCCGGGACTACACGGTCAGTTCCTACAAGTTACATTGGTCCCGTGCGAGGTGTTCGTGCCTCCTATGGGGTCGTTTGGGGGCTAGTTAGGGTTGTCACTCTTTAACAGCATGTTTTTAAGTCTAAGTGTGATTTTTGCAAATTATCGTCATACTCTCAAACCGGGATACCCGAGATTACGCGGTCAGTTCCTACAAGTTACATTGGTCCCGTGCGAGGTGTTCGTGCCTCCTACGGGGTCGTTTGGGGACTGGTTTGGGTTTTCACCCTTTAATGGCTTGTTTTTAATTCTAAGTGTGATTTTTGCAAATTATCGTCATACTCTCAAACCGTGAGACCCGGGACTACGCGGTCAGTTCCTACAAGTTACATTGGTCCCGTGCGAGCTGTTCGTGCTTCCTACGGGGTCGTTTGGGGGTTGGTTTGGGTTTTCACCCTTTAACGGCTTGTTTTTAAGTCTAAGTGTGATTTTTGCAAATTATCGTCATACTCTCAAACCGTGAGACCCGGGACTACGCGGTCAGTTCCTACAACTTACATTGGTCCCGTGCGAGGTATATTTGTGCCTCCTACAGGGTCGATCGGGGGTTGGTTTGGTTTTCACCCTTTAACGGCTTGTTTTTAAGTCTAAGTGTAATTTTTGCAAATTATCGTCATACTATCAAACCAGGAGACCCGGGACTACGCGATCAGTTCCTACAAGTTGCATTGGTCCCGTACGAGGTGTTCGTGCCTCCTACGGGGTCGTTGGGGGGCTAGTTTGGGTTTTCACCCTTTAACGGCATGTTTTTAACTCTAAGTGTGATTTTTGCAGATTATCGTCATACTCTCAAACCGAGCGACCCGGGACTACGCGGTCAGTTCCTACAAGTTACATTGGTCCCGTGCAAGGTGTTTGTGCCTCCTACGGGGTCGTTTGGGGGCTGGTTTAGGTTTTCACCCTTTAACGGCATGTTTTTAACTCTAAGTGTGATTTTTGCAGATTATCGTCATACTCTCAAGCCGAGCAACCCGGGACTACGCGGTCAGTTCCTACAAGTTACATTGGTCACGTGCGAGGTGTTCGTGCCTCCTACGGGGTCGTTTGGGGGCCGGTTAGGGTTTTCACTCTTTAACAGCATATTTTTAAGTCTAAGTGTGATTTTTGCAAATTATTGTCATACTCTCAAACCGGGATACCCGGAATTACGCGGTCAGTTCCTGTAAGTTACATTGGTCCCGTACGAGGTGTTCGTGCCTCCTACGGGGTCGTTTGGGGACTGGTTTGGGTTTTCACCCTTTAACGGCTTGTTTTTAAGTCTAAGTGTGATTTTTGCAAATTATCGTCATACTCTCAAATCGTGAGACCCGGGACTACGCGGTCAGTTCCTACAAGTTACATTGGTCCCGTGCGAGGTATATTTGTGCCTCCTACAGGGTCGATCGGGGGTTGGTTTTGTTTTCACCTTTTAACGGCTTGTTTTTAAGTCTAAGTGTAATTTTTGCAAATTATCGTCATACTATCAAACCAGGAGACCCGGGACTACGCGGTCAGTTCCTACAAGTTGCATTGGTCCCGTACGAGGTGTCCGTGCCTCCTACGGGGTCGTTGGGGGGCTAGTTTGTGTTTTCACCCTTTAACGGCATGTTTTTAACTCTAAGTGTGATTTTTGCAGATTATCGTCATACTCTCAAACCGAGCGACCCGGGACTACGCGGTTAGTTCCTACAAGTTACATTGGTCCCGTGCGAGGTGTTCGTGCCTCCTACGGTGTCGTTGGGCAGGTGGTTTGGGTTTTTAACCTTTAACAGCTTGTTTTTAAGTCTAAGTGTGATTTTTGCAAATTATCGTCATACTCTCAAACCGGGATACCCGGGATTACGCGGTCAGTTCCTACAAGTTAAATTGGTCCCGTGCGAGGTGTTCGTGCCTGCTACGGGGTCGTTTGGGGGCTGGTTGGGGTTTTCACCCTTTAACGGCTTATTTTTAAGTCTAAGTGTGATTTTTGCAAATTATCGTCATACTCTCAAACCGAGCGACCCGGGACTACGCGGTCAGTTCCTACAAGTTACATTGGTCCCGTGCGAGGTGTTCGTGCCTCCTACGGGGTCGTTTGGGGGCTAGTTAGGGTTGTCACTCTTTAACAGCATGTTTTTAAGTCTAAGTGTGATTTTTGCAAATTATCGTCATACTCTCAAACCGGGATACCCGAGATTACGCGGTCAGTTCCTACAAGTTACATTGGTCCCGTGCGAGGTGTTCGTGCCTCCTACGGGGTCGTTTGGGGACTAGTTTGGGTTTTCACCCTTTAATGGCTTGTTTTTAATTCTAAGTGTGATTTTTGCAAATTATCGTCATACTCTCAAACCGTGAGACCCGGGACTACGCGGTCTGTTCCTACAAGTTACATTGGTCCCGTGCGAGCTGTTCGTGCCTCCTACGGGGTCGTTTGGGGGTTGGTTTGGGTTTTCACCCTTTAACGGCTTGTTTTTAAGTCTAAGTGTGATTTTTGCAAATTATCGTCATACTCTCAAACCGTGAGACCCGGGACTACGCGGTCAGTTCCTACAACTTACATTGGTCCCGTGCGAGGTATATTTGTGCCTCCTACAGGGTCGATCGGGGGTTGGTTTGGTTTTCACCCTTTAACGGCTTGTTTTTAAGTCTAAGTGTAATTTTTGCAAATTATCGTCATACTATCAAACCAGGAGACCCGGGACTACGCGATCAGTTCCTACAAGTTGCATTGGTCCCGTACGAGGTGTTCGTGCCTCCTACGGGGTCGTTGGGGGGCTAGTTTGGGTTTTCACCCTTTAACGGCATGTTTTTAACTCTAAGTGTGATTTTTGCAGATTATCGTCATACTCTCAAACCGAGCGACCCGGGACTACGCGGTCAGTTCCTACAAGTTACATTGGTCCCGTACAAGGTGTTCGTGCCTCCTACGGGGTCGTTTGGGGGCTGGTTTAGGTTTTCACCCTTTAACGGCATGTTTTTAACTCTAAGTGTGATTTTTGCAGATTATCGTCATACTCTCAAACCGAGCGACCCGGGACTACGCGGTCAGTTCCTACAAGTTACATTGGTCCCGTACGAGGTGTTCGTGCCTCCTACGGGGTCGTTTGGGAGCTGGTTTGGGTTTTCACCCTTTAACGGCTTGTTTTTAAGTCTAAGTGTGATTTTTGCAAATTATCGTCATACTCTCAAACCGGGATACCCGGGATTACGCGGTCAGTTCCTACAAGTTACATTGGTCCCGTGCGAGGTGTTCGTGCCTCCTACGTGGTCGTTTGGGGGCCGGTTAGGGTTTTCACTCTTTAACAACATGTTTTTAAGTCTAAGTGTGATTTTTGCAAATTATCGTCATACTCTCAAACCGGGATACCCGGAATTACGCGGTCAGTTCCTACAAGTTACATTGGTCCCGTACGAGGTGTTCGTGCCTCCTACGGGGTCGTTTGGGGACTGGTTTGGGTTTTCACCCTTTAATGGCTTGTTTTTAAGTCTAAGTGTGATTTTTGCAAATTATCGTCATACTCTCAAACCGTGAGACCCGAGACTACGCGGTCAGTTCCTACAAGTTACATTGGTCCCGTGCGAGGTGTTCGTGCCTCCTACGGGGTCGTTTGGGGGTTGGTTTGGGTTTTCACCCTTTAACGGCTTGTTTTTAAGTCTAAGTGTGATTTTTGCAAATTATCGTCATACTCTCAAACCGTGAGACCCGGGACTACGCGGTCAGTTCCTACAACATACATTGGTCCCGTGCGAGGCATATTTGTGCCTCCTACAGGGTCGATCGGGGGTTGGTTTTGTTTTCACCCTTTAACGGCTTGTTTTTAAGTCTAAGTGTAATTTTTGCAGATTATCATCATACTCTCAAACCGAGCGACCCGGGACTACGCGGTCAGTTCCTACAAGTTACATTGGTCCCGTGCAAGGTGTTCGTGCCTTTTACGGGGTCGTTTGGGGGCTGGTTTTAACGGCATGTTTTTAACTCTAAGTGTGATTTTTGCAGATTATCGTCATACTCTCAAACCGAGCGACCCGGGACTACGCGGTCAGTTCCTACAAGTTACATTGGTCACGTGCGAGGTGTTCGTGCCTCCTACGGGGTCGTTTGGGGGCCGGTTAGGGTTTTCACTCTTTAACAGCATGTTTTTAAGTCTAAGTGTGATTTTTGCAAATTATCGTCATACTCTCAAACCGGGATACCCGGAATTACGCGGTCAGTTCCTACAAGTTACATTGGTCCCGTACGAGGTGTTCGTGCCTCCTACGGGGTCGTTTGGGGACTGGTTTGGGTTTTCACCCTTTAACGGCTTGTTTTTAAGTCTAAGTGTGATTTTTGCAAATTATCGTCATACTCTCAAACCGTGAGACCCAGGACTACGCGGTCAGTTCCTACAAGTTACATTGGTCCCGTGCGAGGTATATTTGTGCCTCCTACAGGGTCGATCGGGGGTTGGTTTTGTTTTCACCCTTTAACGGCTTGTTTTTAAGTCTAAGTGTAATTTTTGCAAATTATCGTCATACTATCAAACCAGGAGACCCGGGACTACACGGTCAGTTCCTACAAGTTGCATTGGTCCCGTACGAGGTGTTCGTGCCTCCTACGGGGTCGTTGGGGGGCTAGTTTGGGTTTTCACCCTTTAACGACATGTTTTTAACTCTAAGTGTGATTTTTGCAGATTATCGTCATACTCTGAAACCGAGCGACCCGGGACTACGCGGTCAGTTCCTACAAGTTACATTGGTCCCGTGCAAGTTGTGCGTGCCTCATACGGGGTCGTTTGGGGGCTGGTTTGGGTTTTCACCCTTTAACGGCATGTTTTTAACTCTAAGTGTGATTTTTGCAGATTATCGTCATACTCTCAAATCGAGCGACCCGGGACTACGCGGTCAGTTCCTACAAGTTACATTGGTCCCGTGCGAGGTGTTCGTGCCTCCTACGGGGTTGTTTGAGGGCCGGTTAGGGTTTTCACTCTTTAACAGCATGTTTTTAAGTCTAAGTGTGATTTTTGCAAATTATCGTCATACTCTCAAACCGGGATACCCGGAATTATGCGGTCAGTTCCTACAAGTTACATTGGTCCCGTGCGAGGTGTTCGTGCCTCCTACGGGGTCGTTTGGGGACTGGTTTGGGTTTTCACCCTTTAATGGCTTGTTTTTAATTCTAAGTGTGATTTTTGCAAATTATCGTCATACTCTCAAACCGTGAGACCCGGGACTACGCGGTCAGTTCCTACAAGTTACATTGGTCCCGTGCGAGCTGTTCGTGCCTCCTACGGGGTCGTTTGGGGGTTGGTTTGGGTTTTCACCCTTTAACGGCTTGCTTTTAAGTCTAAGTGTGATTTTTGCAAATTATCGTCATACTCTCAAACCGTGAGACCCGGGACTACGCGGTTAGTTCCTACAACTTACATTGGTCCCGTGCGAGGTATATTTGTGCCTCCTACAGGGTCGATCGGGGGTTGGTTTGGTTTTCACCCTTTAACGGCTTGTTTTTAAGTCTAAGTGTAATTTTTGCAAATTATCGTCATACTATCAAACCAGGAGACCCAGGACTACGCGATCAGTTCCTACAAGTTGCATTGGTCCCGTACGAGGTGTTCGTGCCTCCTACGGGGTCGTTAGGGGGCTAGTTTGGGTTTTCACCCTTTAACGGCATGTTTTTAACTCTAAGTGTGATTTTTGCAGATTATCGTCATACTCTCAAACCGAGCGACCCGGGACTACGCGGTCAGTTCCTACAAGTTACATTGGTCCCGTGCAAGGTGTTTGTGCCTCCTACGGGGTCGTTTGGGGGCTGGTTTAGGTTTTCACCCTTTAACGGCATGTTTTTAACTCTAAGTGTGATTTTTGCAGATTATCGTCATACTCTCAAGCCGAGCGACCCGGGACTACGCGGTCAGTTCCTACAAGTTACATTGGTCACGTGCGAGGTGTTCGTGCCTCCTACGGGGTCGTTTGGGGGCCGGTTAGGGTTTTCACTCTTTAACAGCATATTTTTAAGTCTAAGTGTGATTTTTGCAAATTATCGTCATACTCTCAAACCGGGATACCCGGAATTACGCGGTCAGTTCCTGTAAGTTACATTGGTCCCGTACGAGGTGTTCGTGCCTCCTACGGGGTCGTTTGGGGACTGGTTTGGGTTTTCACCCTTTAACGGCTTGTTTTTAAGTCTAAGTGTGATTTTTGCAAATTATCGTCATACTCTCAAATCGTGAGACCCGGGACTACGCGGTCAGTTCCTACAAGTTACATTGGTCCCGTGCGAGGTATATTTGTGCCTCCTACAGGGTCGATCGGGGGTTGGTTTTGTTTTCACCTTTTAACGGCTTGTTTTTAAGTCTAAGTGTAATTTTTGCAAATTATCGTCATACTATCAAACCAGGAGACCCGGGACTACGCGGTCAGTTCCTACAAGTTGCATTGGTCCCGTACGAGGTGTCCGTGCCTCCTACGGGGTCGTTGGGGGGCTAGTTTGGGTTTTCACCCTTTAACGGCATGTTTTTAACTCTAAGTGTGATTTTTGCAGATTATCGTCATACTCTCAAACCGAGCGACCCGGGACTACGCGGTCAGTTCCTACAAGTTACATTGGTCCCGTGCGAGGTGTTCGTGCCTCCTACGGTGTCGTTGGGCAGGTGGTTTGGGTTTTTAACCTTTAACGGCTTGTTTTTAAGTCTAAGTGTGATTTTTGCAAATTATCGTCATACTCTCAAACCGGGATACCCGGGATTACGCGGTCAGTTCCTACAAGTTAAATTGGTCCCGTGCGAGGTGTTCGTGCCTGCTACGGGGTCGTTTGGGGGCTGGTTGGGGTTTTCACCCTTTAACGGCTTATTTTTAAGTCTAAGTGTGATTTTTGCAAATTATCGTCATACTCTCAAACCGAGCGACCCGGGACTACGCGGTCAGTTCCTACAAGTTACATTGGTCCCGTGCGAGGTGTTCGTGCCTCCTACGGGGTCGTTTGGGGGCTAGTTAGGGTTGTCACTCTTTAACAGCATGTTTTTAAGTCTAAGTGTGATTTTTGCAAATTATCGTCATACTCTCAAACCGGGATACCCGAGATTACGCGGTCAGTTCCTACAAGTTACATTGGTCCCGTGCGAGGTGTTCGTGCCTCCTACGGGGTCGTTTGGGGACTGGTTTGGGTTTTCACCCTTTAATGGCTTGTTTTTAATTCTAAGTGTGATTTTTGCAAATTATCGTCATACTCTCAAACCGTGAGACCCGGGACTACGCGGTCAGTTCCTACAAGTTACATTGGTCCCGTGCGAGCTGTTCGTGCCTCCTACGGGGTCGTTTGGGGGTTGGTTTGGGTTTTCACCCTTTAACGACTTGTTTTTAAGTCTAAGTGTGATTTTTGCAAATTATCGTCATACTCTCAAACCGTGAGACCCGGGACTACGCGGTCAGTTCCTACAAGTTACATTGGTCCCGTGCGAGGTATATTTGTGCCTCCTACAGGGTCGATCGGGGGTTGGTTTGGTTTTCACCCTTTAACGGCTTGTTTTTAAGTCTAAGTGTAATTTTTGCAAATTATCGTCATACTATCAAACCAGGAGACCCGGGACTACGCGATCAGTTCCTACAAGTTGCATTGGTCCCGTACGAGGTGTTCGTGCCTCCTACGGGGTCGTTGGGGGGCTAGTTTGGGTTTTCACCCTTTAACGGCATGTTTTTAACTCTAAGTGTGATTTTTGCAGATTATCGTCATACTCTCAAACCGAGCGACCCGGGACTACGCGGTCAGTTCCTACAAGTTACATTGGTCCCGTGCAAGGTGTTCGTGCCTCCTACGGGGTCGTTTGGGGGCTGGTTTAGGTTTTCACCCTTTAACGGCATGTTTTTAACTCTAAGTGTGATTTTTGCATATTATCGTCATACTCTCAAACCGAGCGACCCGGGACTACGCGGTCAGTTCCTACAAGTTGCATTGGTCCCGTACGAGGTGTTCGTGCCTCCTACGGGGTCGTTGGGGGGCTAGTTTGGGTTTTCACCCTTTAACGGCATGTTTTTAACTCTAAGTGTGATTTTTGCAGATTATCGTCATACTCTCAAACCGAGCGACCCGGGACTACGCGGTCAGTTCCTACAAGTTACATTGGTCCCGTGCAAGGTGTTCGTGCCTCCTACGGGGTCGTTTGGGGGCTGGTTTAGGTTTTCACCCTTTAACGGCATGTTTTTAACTCTAAGTGTGATTTTTGCATATTATCGTCATACTCTCAAACCGAGCGACCCGGGACTACGCGGTCAGTTCCTACAAGTTACATTGGTCCCGTGCGAGGTGTTCGTGCCTCCTACGTGGTCGTTTTGGGGCCGGTTAGGGTTTTCACTCTTTAACAACATGTTTTTAAGTCTAAGTGTGATTTTTGCAAATTATCGTCATACTCTCAAACCGAGCGACCTGAGACTTACGCGGTCAGTTCCTACAAGTTACATTGGTCCCGTACGAGGTGTTCGTGCCTCCTACGGGGTCGTTTGGGGACTGGTTTGGGTTTTCACGCTTTAATGGCTTGTTTTTAAGTCTAAGTGTGATTTTTGCAAATTATCGTCATACTCTCAAACCGTGAGACCCGAGACTACACGGTCAGTTCCTACAAGTTACATTGGTCCCGTGCGAGGTGTTCGTGCCTCCTACGGGGTCGTTTGGGGGTTGGTTTGGGTTTTCACCCTTTAACGGCTTGTTTTTAAGTCTAAGTGTGATTTTTGCAAATTATCGTCATACTCTCAAACCGTGAGACCCGGGACTACGCGGTCAGTTCCTACAACTTACATTGGTCCCGTGCGAGGTATATTTGTGCCTCCTACAGGGTCGATCGGGGGTTGGTTTTGTTTTCACCCTTTAACGGCTTATTTTTAAGTCTAAGTGTAATTTTTGCAAATTATCGTCATACTATCAAACCAGGAGACCCGGGACTACACGGTCAGTTCCTACAAGTTGCATTGGTCCCGTACGAGGTGTTCGTGCCTCCTACGGGGTCGTTGGGGGGCTAGTTTGGGTTTTCACCCTTTAACGACATGTTTTTAACTCTAAGTGTGATTTTTGCAGATTATCGTCATACTCTCAAACCGAGCGACCCGGGACTACGCGGTCAGTTCCTACAAGTTACATTGGTCCCGTGCAAGGTGTTCGTGCCTCATACGGGGTCGTTTGGGGGCTGGTTTGGGTTTTCACCCTTTAACGGCATGTTTTTAACTCTAAGTGTGATTTTTGCAGATTATCGTCATACTCTCAAATCGAGCGACCCGGGACTACGCGGTCAGTTCCTACAAGTTACATTGGTCCCGTGCGAGGTGTTCGTGCCTCCTACGGGGTTGTTTGAGGGCCGGTTAGGATTTTCACTCTTTAACAGCATGTTTTTAAGTCTAAGTGTGATTTTTGCAAATTATCGTCATACTCTCAAACCGGGATACCCGGAATTATGCGGTCAGTTCCTACAAGTTACATTGGTCCCGTACGAGGTGTTCGTGCCTCCTACGGGGTCGTTTCGGAGCTGGTTTGGGTTTTCAACCTTTAACGGCTTGTTTTTAAGTCTAAGTGTGATTTTTGCAAATTATCGTCATACTCTCAAACCGAGCGACCCGGGACTACGCGGTCAGTTCCTACAAGTTACATTGGTCCCGTGCGAGGTGTTCGTGCCTCCTACGGGGTCGTTTGGGGGCTGGTTAGGGTTGTCACTCTTTAACAGCATGTTTTTAAGTCTAAGTGTGATTTTTGCAAATTATCGTCATACTCTCAAATCGAGATACCCGAGATTACGCGGTCAGTTCCTACAAGTTACATTGGTCCCGTGCGAGGTGTTCGTGCCTCCTACGGGGTCGTTTGGGGGCTGATTTGGGTTTTCACCCTTTAATGGCATGTTTTTAACTCTAAGTGTGATTTTTCCAGATTATCGTCATACTCTTAAACCGGGAGACCCGGGGCTACGCGGTCAGTTCCTACAAGTTACATTGGTCCCATGCGACGTGTTCGTGCCTCCAACGGGGTCGCTGGGGGGCTGGTTTGGGTTTCCACCCTTTAACGGCATGTTTTTAACTCAAGTGTGATTTTTGCAGATTATCATCATACTCTCAAACCGAGCGACCTGAGACTACGCGGTCAGTTCCTACAAGTTACATTGGTCCCGTGCGAGGTGTTCGTGCCTCCTACGGGGTCGTTTGGGGGCTAGTTAGGGTTGTCACTCTTTAACAGCATGTTTTTAAGTCTAAGTGTGAGTTTTGCAAATTATCGTCATACTCTCAAACCAGGATACCCGGGATTACGCGTTCAGTTCCTACAAGTTAAATTGGTCCCGTGCGAGGTGTTCGTGCCTCCTACGGGGTCGTTTGGGAGCTGGTTGGGGTTTTCACCCTTTAATGGCTTGTTTTTAAGTCTAAGTGTGATTTTTGCAAATTATCATCATACTCTCAAACCGTGGGACCCGGGACTACGCGGTCAGTTCCTACAAGTTACATTGGTCCCGTGCGAGGTATATTTGTGCCTCCTACAGGGTCGATCGGGGGTTGGTTTGGTTTTCACCCTTTAACGGCTTGTTTTTAAGTCTAAGTGTAATTTTTGCAAATTATCGTCATACTATCAAACCAGGAGACCCGGGACTACGCGATCAGTTCCTACAAGTTGCATTGGTCCCGTACGAGGTGTTCGTGCCTCCTACGGGGTCGTTGGGGGGCTAGTTTGGGTTTTCACCCTTTAACGGCATGTTTTTAACTCTAAGTGTGATTTTTGCAGATTATCATCATACTCTCAAACCGAGCGACCCGGGACTACGCGGTCAGTTCCTACAAGTTACATTGGTCCCGTGCAAGGTGTTCGTGCCTTTTACGGGGTCGTTTGGGGGCTGGTTTGGGTTTTCACCCTTTAACGGCATGTTTTTAACTCTAAGTGTGATTTTTGCAGATTATCGTCATACTCTCAAACCGAGCGACCCGGGACTACGCGGTCAGTTCCTACAAGTTACATTGGTCACGTGCGAGGTGTTCGTGCCTCCTACGGGGTCGTTTGGGGGCCGGTTAGGGTTTTCACTCTTTAACAGCATGTTTTTAAGTCTAAGTGTGATTTTTGCAAATTATCGTCATACTCTCAAACCGGGATACCCGGAATTACGCGGTCAGTTCCTACAAGTTACATTGGTCCCGTACGAGGTGTTCGTGCCTCCTACGGGGACGTTTGGGGAATGGTTTGGGTTTTCACCCTTTAACGGCTTGTTTTTAAGTCTAAGTGTGATTTTTGCAAATTATCGTCATACTCTCAAACCGTGAGACCCAGGACTACGCGGTCAGTTCCTACAAGTTACATTGGTCCCGTGCGAGGTATATTTGTGCCTCCTACAGGGTCGATCGGGGGTTGGTTTTGTTTTCACCCTTTAACGGCTTGTTTTTAAGTCTAAGTGTAATTTTTGCAAATTATCGTCATACTATCAAACCAGGAGACCCGGGACTACGCGGTCAGTTCCTACAAGTTGCATTGGTCCCGTACGAGGTGTTCGTGCCTCCTACGGGGTCGTTGGGGGGCTAGTTTGGGTTTTCACCTTTAACGGCATGTTTTTAACTCTAAGTGTGATTTTTGCAGATTATCGTCATACTCTCAAACCGAGCGACCCGGGACTACGCGGTCTGTTCCTACAAGTTACATTGGTCCCGTGCAAGGTGTTCGTGCCTCCTACGGGGTCGTTTGGGGGCTGGTTTGGGTTTTCACCCTTTAACGGCATGTTTTTAACTCTAAGTGTGATTTTTGCAGATTATCGTCATACTCTCAAGCCGAGCGACCCGGGACTACGCGGCCAGTTCCTACAAGTTACATTGGTCCCGTGCGAGGTGTTCGTGCCTCCTACGTGGTCGTTTGGGGGCCGGTTAGGGTTTTCACTCTTTAACAACATGTTTTTAAGTCTAAGTGTGATTTTCGCAAATTATCGTCATACTCTCAAACCGGGATACCCGGACTTACGCGGTCAGTTCCTACAAGTTACATTGGTCCCGTACGAGGTGTTCGTGCCTCCTACGGGGTCGTTTGGGGACTGGTTTGGGTTTTCACCCTTTAATGGCTTGTTTTTAAGTCTAAGTGTGATTTTTGCAAATTATAGTCATACTCTCAAACCGTGAGACCCGGGACTACGCGGTCAGTTCCTACAAGTTACATTGGTCCCGTGCGAGGTATTCGTGCCTCCTACGGGGTCGTTTGGGGGTTGGTTTGGGTTTTCACCCTTTAACGGCTTGTTTTTAAGTCTAAGTGTGATTTTTGCAAATTATCATCATACTCTCAAACCGTGAGACCCGGGACTACGCGGTCAGTTCCTACAAGTTACATTGGTCCCGTGCGAGGTATATTTGTGCCTCCTACAGGGTCGATCGGGGGTTGGTTTTGTTTTCACCCTTTAACGGCTTGTTTTTAAGTCTAAGTGTAATTTTTGCAAATTATCGTCATACTATCAAACCAGGAGACCCGGGACTACACGGTCAGTTCCTACAAGTTGCATTGGTCCCGTACGAGGTGTTCGTGCCTCCTACGGGGTCGTTGGGGGGCTAGTTTGGGTTTTCACCCTTTAACGGCATGTTTTTAACTCTAAGTGTGATTTTTGCAGATTATTGTCATACTCTCAAACCGAGCGACCCGGGACTACGCGGTCAGTTCCTACAAGTTACATTGGTCCCGTGCAAGGTGTTCGTGCCTCATACGGGGTCGTTTGGGGGCTGGTTTGGGTTTTCACCCTTTAACGGCATGTTTTTAACTCTAAGTGTGATTTTTGCAGATTATCGTCATACTCTCAAACCGAGCGACCCGGGACTACGCGGTCAGTTCCTACAAGTTACATTGGTCCCGTGCGAGGTGTTCGTGCCTCCTACGGGGTTGTTTGAGGGCCGGTTAGGGTTTTCACTCTTTAACAGCATGTTTTTAAGTCTAAGTGTGATTTTTGCAAATTATCGTCATACTCTCAAACCGGGATACCCGGAATTACGCGGTCAGTTCCTACAAGTTACATTGGTCCCGTACGAGGTGTTCGTGCCTCCTACGGGGTCGTTTGGGAGCTGGTTTGGGTTTTCACCCTTTAACGGCTTGTTTTTAAGTCTAAGTGTGATTTTTGCAAATTATCATCATACTCTCAAACCGGGATACCCGGGATTACGCGGTCAGTTCCTACAAGTTACATTGGTCCCGTGCGAGGTGTTCGTGCCTCCTACGGGGTCGTTTGGGGGCTGGTTGGGGTTTTCACCCTTTAACGGCTTGTTTTTAAGTCTAAGTGTGATTTTTGCAAATTATCGTCATACTCTCAAACCGAGCGACCCGGGACTACGCGGTCAGTTCCTACAAGTTACATTGGTCCCGTGCGAGGTGTTCGTGCCTCCTACGGGGTCGTTTGGGGGCTGGTTAGGGTTGTCACTCTTTAACAGCATGTTTTTAAGTCTAAGTGTGATTTTTGCAAATTATCGTCATACTCTCAAACCGGGATACCCGAGATTACGCGGTCAGTTCCTACAAGTTACATTGGTCCCGTGCGAGGTGTTCGTGCCTCCTACGGGGCCGTTTGGGGGCTGATTTGGGTTTTCACCCTTTAATGGCATGTTTTTAACTCTAAGTGTGATTTTTCCAGATTATCGTCATACTCTTAAACCGGGAGACCCGGGGCTACGCGGTCAGTTCCTACAAGTTACATTGGTCCCATGCGACGTGTTCGTGCCTCCAACGGGGTCGCTGGTGGGCTGGTTTTGGTTTCCACCCTTTAACGGCATGTTTTTAACTCAAGTGTGATTTTTGCAGATTATCATCATACTCTCAAATCGAGCGACCTGAGACTACACGGTCAGTTCCTACAAGTTACATTGGTCCCGTGCGAGGTGTTCGTGCCTCCTACGGGGTTGTTTGGGGGGCTGGTTTGGGTTTTCAGCCTTTAACAGCTTGCTTTTAAGTCTTAAGTGTGATTTTTGCAAATCATCGTCATACTCTCAAACCGGGAGACGCGGGACTATGCGATCAGTTCCTACAGGTTACATTGGTCCCGTACGAGGTGTTTGTGCCTCCTACGGGATCGTTTGGGGGTTGGTTTGGGTTTTCACCCTTTAATGGCATGTTTTTAACTCTAAGTGTGATTTTTCTAGATTATCGTCATACTCTCAAACCGGGAGACCCGGGGCTACGCGGTCAGTTGCTACAAGTTACATTGGTCCGGTGCGAGGTGTTCGTGCCTCCTATATCGTCATATTCTCTAACGGTATGTTTTTAATCAATTTTGAACGTTTATGGATTTTAGAAAATTTTGACATAGTTTCATTTGTTTATTCGTTAAATCCAACATGTTTTAACATTTAATATAAACTCAACAGCAACAGCAAATTCCAAAACCAAACCACCAGCAAGTCCCTTCCACCAATTTAACTAAATAAGCTCATAAAGTATGCCATGAAGTGATTTTCAAACTTTAAAAGGAATGATCAGATATAGAATGAAAAAGATAAACTATAAATATTGAGTAGAAATAATTTATCGCATTTTAAAAGGTTAATGAATGGGTACTAAATAATAGTTACCTGTAGTAACTTGATTAAGATTGGATGGAACTGGCCTGAGTTGAACATTTGTAAAACAAAACCAAACAAATCACTGGCAGCCTATGCTGGCCTTTTGATCTCCAAACCTCCCCAATACTTGCATTCAATTCCCACCGAGCACTGGATCAAACTCTTTAATATTACAGTACCCATATATGATTATACACACACGTGTGTGAAATTGATAACATGTCCCTTTTATGAGTATAATTAGGTATCATTATGTGCCATTAGGACACGCGTTATATTGTGCTTTATTATATATATAGTGAATAATCTACCTTTGATTGTGCTTAAGATGTATTGAATTGATCTAGAGATCAAAGATTGTGATGGAAGATGATCATGGTTAATCTTTTTAAGAAAGTAGTCTATGAAAGAACTTGGGATCTCCATTCAAGGTTCTCAAAACAAGAAGCGCCATTCTTTGTATGGTGTTGTCTTCAAATAAAAATTTGGGATCTCCTACCTACTCACAAAAATCCATATGTCCATTACATATAAGAACATATCAGAAAGGAAAATGGATCAATATATAATGAAATAAATAAATATTCACATTAATTTTTCTCTCACCTGTAAATCAACAATGGGAGGTACTTCAATCTCCTCCATTTTTGTTGCTAGCGAGAAACAGGCCACAGCTAACAATTGGACTATCCAAGCTTTACCCCTCTATGTGCACATTAACATTGTCACAAACATGAACGGGCACAATTAGCATTTAAACACTTAAATATTAATATGAGATTATTATGCCCTAAAATGCATTTTGTGCACATGGAACCATTTTTGTGCCAAAAAAAATGCATTTTGTTGCAAAACAAAAAACCCATTCAAAAAATTAATATGAGAAATACCTTAGAGAGGCGACAACAGCCTTGGAGGGAGTGTGCCCTGACTGGGCCTTTGAGAACACAATCACCTCAAGTGCTTGGAAATCCCATCACCCCCATCAGATCTTGCCAAGAAAACACAATCACCTCCTATATCACCCACCTCAAGACTGAAAATTTTAGCTGCACATGGCTTTCTCTTTCCTAAACTGGACTATTGAAAAGTTATCTCGACATTCCAAAAATCAGTATATATTCGATTTAATTCCACCTCAGTATATATATATATATATATATTAGATTAAACTCTAGAATTAGATTTAATCTAGAATTATCTAGAATTAAATCTATTTTATTAAATCACTATATATTAGATTTAATTCTAAATAATTCTAGATTAAATCTAATTCTAGAGTTTAATCAAATATATATATATATATATAAATCAGTATATATATAATATAAATCAGTATATATATATATATATATATATATATATATATATATATATATATCAATATATATATATATATATATATCAATATATATATAATACTTATAAAGGAAAGAAATTACGACACCAGATAAAATACCTCAAACCGAGAAAACACGAGGTCGCCGGAAGGGACACCACGACACCGGAATATCAAAAACCCGGAACCAGGGGAGCGGGGGAGGTGACCCGAGGAGGATAAACCCGGAAAATAGGGGCGACGGCAGGGATAAACCTAAGGGGGGAGGCGACGCAGCAGGGGAGAGAGGGGGAGGCGACGCAGCAGGGGAGAGAGGGATGCGACGCAGCAGGGGAGAGAGGGGGAGGCGACACAGCAGGGGAGAGAGGGGGAGAGCGGGGGAAAGCGGATGGTAGGGCTTGGGTTTTTGGTGGAGGGAGAGGGGAGAGCGGGGGAGAAGACGCAGAAGGAGAGAGAAGAGGGAAACTAAAAGGTCCCAAAATTTTGAGGTATTTTATATCCTAGTAAAGTGTACTCAATTTTGGCACACTTTAAAACAGTGCCAAATTTTGGCACTATTTTAAAGTGTGCCAAATTTCTATTAAACCGTGCCAAAATCTGGCACAGTTTTAAACCGTGCCAGATTTTTAATATCAGGGTGTGCCAAAATGCTATTTTTGGTGTAGTGAATGATAAAGGATATGAAATAACCCTATTTGCAATAAGGTCCGGCAAAGCTCCATCCGACATTTGGCATTAAAGATTTGGACACACATTTTTCCAATCTATTGTCTTTCAATAAGTCTCCTGACAACTGTAAGATGAGTAGCTTGCTTATATTTAGGAGATAATGAAGATGTAGAATTTTAACACCTAGTTGTATTATATACAGGTACAATGCTAGGAATTTTCATTTTCGAATTGGCATGGTTAGCCTTTTTGCATCCTTTCATAGATTGGAGAATGGAAGTCTTTATAGACATATAAATGACTTTGAGTTAGTATGCAATAATTTCTCCAATCCAACTTATTCCTAAGATCTTATATGACTCAAAGTTTTCTCCTTTTATTTGAAGGATAAGGAAAAAAACTAGTTGAAGACCCTATCACCCAGCTCGATAGGTAATTGACACGAGTTGTGGGAAATATTCTTAAAAGAATTCTTTTTGGTACGATTGACAATCTTTATTACGAAACAAACACAATTTTTTCCACAAACGGAGAATATGTCATTCAACAAGTGTTGGGAACAATTAAAGGCTTCACCTCCTTAATGTCCACACCACAATTACGATAAATTGAGACAAATCCCAATTTTTTGCGGTGCATTGGACCACAACCAAATAACTAGTAGAAACTATATTCAACTATAGTTTTCTTATCTTGAGTGTAAATCATGTCGAATATCATCTAGATTTTTTGGCAAAACATCATGTGGATGGGATACCTCGGACCCAAATGATTGTTCGTATAATATAACTTTCTCGCCCACATATTAACAAAGGAGTTTGTTCCATGTCAAGGTGGAGGGAGAGGATATTCATTCTAAACACGAAAAAATCTATCACAGGGTTGGGGTGATGCAAATTAGTCAAGAGCAAAAGACACTACTTATGGAAGAAGCGTGAAAAATTTGTGACACAATTGGTCATCCGACTAAAGAGTGCTCGTCTATCCACGATTAAAAGGTGTGTACTTAAAACAAGTCAAAGTTACAGGTCATTTTAAAAGGCCATACAATAAATCTTACAGTTAAACGTGCCCCCCAGGTGAAAAAACCATCCAAATTTTGGATGGAGCAATGAAAAACCACATAGTTTTCAAATAGAAAACCAAAATTAATTTCCTGCACGCGATCAATATCCACCCTAGTTTTAGTTGCCACCAGAATTTTAACCGTAACATCAATTTCAATAACATGCTCAAACAACTATAATTCCCCGTCCTTACGTTCCAGCGCATAAGAATAACTCCTACGAACCTCAGGGGTTTAACCAATGGATGAACCAACTAGACAATTTTTTGTCAACAAAATCAACTCATATGACGCAAGTGGATCAAACCATGCAATAGATATATACTTATGTGTCATAACTTGATCAAAATCAATAGGTATTTAACAAAGAGCATCTGCCGGCACAAACCCAATAAAATCTAAAAGTCCAAATGGGCATCGAGCGTGTGTAAATACTAATGAGACCCATACAGAGCTAGAAAAGGACATAATCCCCCTTCGCAAGTGGAAAGGTAGTTGATAATCAAATTCTCCAACCTACATTGAGACGCTTCAATAGCAATCCCATAACAATTATTCTTCCAAAACCAAAAAAAAGGTAAGGCCTCAAAATCTCCTTATCTCAATAATATTGAGAGACGAAAATGACCCAAATTTAGAGTAAAAAATGGTTAATCCAAGCACATTCCCCCACCCCCCAATGGCTCAAGCCTGGAGCAGATAAATCAACAAATGAATGGTTCCTATAAATTTTCAAACAGGTGAACAGCATTCCCCTGTTAGAGGCGATTAAACATATGATATAACGTGCCAAGTTCTTTAAAGAATTATTCTCCATTAAGAAAAAAATGTGCCAAACAAAAAAAAACATGGAAACACAAGAAATATTCATTATCAGTAATGAGCTAGCCCTATATTTTAAATACACTGGATGCCTTATCGCTTGTGTGATTAAGGAACAAAGAATTGATCAAGAACTCTAAGATTTGGGAGAAATCATAGATCTTCTTTCATACTCGGTGTATCTAGAGTTCAACCTAGTAAAAATAAAGGCCATGAAAGTCACTTTACAACTTGACGATAGGTCCACTAGAATATTGAGAGAAACTATGGAAAATTTAATTTTCTAAATAAATCCATTCTACTACCCAAAATATTTTATCATCTTGGACACGCACCTTGTGGAAAGAGGAAGCTCTCAAATTCCTATCATTTTCAAATGACCACTCCTAACTACAGTTAACACTAACATCGAATGTAGGAATGGAATAATTAAATTTTGTTTTGGGAATATAACAATATAATGGAATGTATTATCAATACCTAAACAACCCAATTGCTCTTATGATAATGAGGCCGAAACCAACACTTTATCCAACATCGAGACAATTGTCCAAGAATAATTTGGCGTCTCATATTTTGAAGATTCATTAGAGGCATGTATTTCTAATTTCCTAAAGAGTTACTGATTTATATATTTTGATGAAAACATTGAAAGGAGACGTTATTATTTAGGTAGTGATATGGTAGAAAATTATCAAACGCCAGATACGATGGACCATAGAATTAAAGAAAATGAAAAGATAAATAATGAAGAGTATAGTGAGGGGATAATCAACGAATCAATGTGGATTTATCATTTGTAAAAACTCCCTTCGAGATAGACCTTCCCATTACCATCAAGAATATCCATGCCTAGCCTTGAGGTCAACGCACCTCAAAAAGAACTAGAGTATGATTTCCTAGGAAGAGACAACATGTGACCTCTAATAATTTCCTCAACTATTGGCAAAGGTCAAGAGGAGGAATTATTAAACATGTTCTGAAAAAATAAAAATCCTATCGGTTGGTTCATTGCCAACTTAAATGGGATTAGTTACTTAATTTGCACACATAACATTTACATAGTGGAAGATGCCAAATCAACTTGTCAAACTTAGAGGCGTTTGAATCCATAAATAAGAAAAGTGATTATGGAGGAGGTTATCAAGATATTATATATAGGGATCATTTATCTTATATCTGATAGTTAATGGTTTCGTACAACACATGTGGTGACTAAGAAATTAAGTATCATAGTCGTCGATAACACCGACTGAGAAATTATCCCATCGTGAATCCCCGCTGGCAACAAAGTCTTCATAGACTAAAGGAAACTAAACCTGTAACCTGAAAATACCATTTCCCAATATCCTTCATAGACCCAATTTTGGAGAGAGTAACCGACCTCGAATTTTACTTCTTTCTTCATGGATATTAAGGATATAACCAAATCGAAATCACTCTTAAAGATCAAGAAAAGACCACCATCACATGTCCATATGACATTTTTTCCTTTAATATAATGTCATTTCAACTATGATGCATAGTTGTAACTTCTCAACGCTTCATGCTCAGTCTATTTAGTAATATGGTGGAGGATATATATAAAATGCTTATGGACTACTTTAGTGTGTTCGGAAGTTCGTATTAAAATTTCCTAGAGAACCTATAATGGGTCCTAGGTAGACGTAATAATAAGAATCTAATTCTCAATATGGTTAAATGTATATTCATGGTGACACATCGAATTGTCTTAGTGTAATACCCCGTATTTTCGTGGCTTTTAAATGTAAGGATTTATTAAATTTAATTGAGATAAATTAATTTAATTTTCATCCGGAATGTTGTTTTAAATATTTACTCGCTTGACGAGAGTTAGTAATTATTGAAAATTTGTTATTTGTGGCATATTACTTGATGAGTATAGTAATATATGAGATTTATTTTTATAATATTGTCACGTGTGAATAAAATGACAATTGTGGAAATTTAAGTCAGGTCGCGCCTGTGTCGTGTCAGGACTAAATGTGGATTAATAAAAAAATGAGTAATTTATAAGTTGTTCGTATGGTCATTTTGAGTGCGCCAACGCGTCCGGAAGGGTCGAGATAGTCAGAAAAGTGTACACAGGGGTGTAGCTTGGGTCTCGGGGCGTTTTTAGGCGTAATTAGTAACCCGGGAGGGCAATTTGGTCATTTTACATTTTTGGGTAATTAAACCCACGAAAATTAGAGAGGCTCTATCTGATATTGAGGTTGTCACCTAGGGTTAGAATACCCAAAAACTTAGAACGGCCATTGGAGAAGAGAGGAGAGAGCTCTCAAGCAATTCCAAGGCTCAAAACTCAACGGTTTGCACCGCCGCCACCACCAACGCGTAGATCGCGAGAAGGGAAATGAAACCACACCAAAATCATCCGCAATCCAGACTTATGAAAATCCCAGGAAAGTGTTTATCTTTCTTATTTCGTTGGTGCAATTTTCATATTAGTTTAGGAATGATTAGGGATGAGATATATGGAAGAAAACTCAAATTGTGATAGGAAAATCCATGTAGTATTGGTTTATATGATGATTCTGGAAACCTTGCCATGTAGAGGACTTTAACCACGAAATTTTGATGATTATAAGAAGGAAATTCTGGAGAAAATTTTTTACAAACCTGTTTAAGAAAATTTTAGGGTTCTTGATAATTAGATAAAATTTTGGGTTGATAATCCATGTTTAAATGATAGAAGTACACATGCCTTACGTTAAAAATGTCTGGTATATTGATATAATGTTAGTAGTAGAATTTTTGGGACGTTTGGGTTTGGAAAATATGGATTTGGATGAAGAAAAGTAGTAGAACCCGTAACTGCAATTCTGTAGAAAATTGAAATACATGCTTGATCGATCGATCGAGCCTAAAGCTTCGATCGATCGAAGGTTCGATCGATCGAGCCCCAAACCTCGATCGATCCACCCCTCCTGGCAGAATCCTATTTCCCCTATTAAATGAGTTAAATTTAATTTATCATGAAATAATTCTTGGGCATCCTTAATATAATGTTTCGGGAGATAGGGGAGACCAGTAGGTTATACGAATGAATTTTGGAGAGACTTAATGTGGACTAAGAATTACATTTTGGGATAATTACTTAAAAATCAATTAATTTATGTATTGAAGGGTAAGATGCGTAAGAGAGTTACGTTAGAACATAATAAGGACACCTACTGAATTTTATACATGTGAGGATAGAGTTCACGAGTGTCGCGATATGAGTTGGAGAAACCCTTCGAGTTAAGGTTAGTGACGAACCCTTATAAGAATACTTAATGTGAAAGTTAAGGATAAATATTATAATTATGGGTGATGAGAGAAACCTATATTAATATAATAATAAGTGGTATATTTATATGGTTGTGTATGCATATATTATATACGTGTGAAAAACGTACCCGCGCTACTTGCTATCCCCGAGGTTATCGCACTGGGACAGTCTTATCTCGATGGGACCTTTATGGTGGATATTGACTTGTACCTTAGAAGATAGATTTCCTTGGTACAGGCTATCGGACCGATAGTTCAGAAGGTCCTAAGAGACGTGAGGGTATGTACTAACCTCTTAGAGACTTGGAATCTATGCTTCGCCTCAATCTTGTTTGTGTATATATGTTGATACAGTTCGAGAGTGATTCCAAACTTGTATATCCCTTAGTGTGAGCGAACGGGGATTGGATAGCAGAGTATGCCTGCACCATAGTTTGTAGGTTGGTGCTGTTAGAATGTATATGTTATACGAGTGCTTAATATATATATCTAAAATTTGGGAAATTCAAACTGTTGCTGTGATATGGTAAGTGAGAAATAATTCTGGACTATAAATTGGAAACACTTGTTGGAAAAGTATAATATGATGCTGGGAAACTTTATAAATTAATGAAGCTAAAACGAGGGTTGTGCTATTAATTGGAAGTATCTTTTTAAATAATGAAATGGTTTGGTTTTGAAATCTTATGAGTAATTTGAGATAAGCTAAATTGTTGGGAAGGTTAGTGTGATAAAATGATAGGATAAACCGTTGGGAAGGTTAGTGCGATAGGGGTGCACATTAGAAGAGAGGTGGAAATTTCTCAAGAGAGTGTCATACTAATATGTTGTTGCATTGGCCTGTATCAATTTAAATACTTGCTAAATGAATTTTAAATCGTACACACTATCGGGCTCTGAGCCGTTTCTTTCTCTCTCTCTCTCTCTTGTATATATATATGTATGTATTACAGGTGCCCAGCCACATGGGCGTCTTGCTTAGGATCTCTTGGAAGGAACGCGCTACAGCTTAGGTGGGAGTTGCAGGTCTCTTAATTAGACGACTTCGTTCATTCGGATCCACTCTTAGTATTTTCATCTAGTTGGGCATGTGTAGCTCTTTCCATTATTCCGTTGTTGTTGGACATTTGTATTTCAGTTATTTCCAGTATTGTTACTATGGGATTTATTCAGTTTGGATGTGTGACTTTAGATTTCGTACGTTGACATTCGATTGACGAATGTATTAAATTAATTGGATTATGTTGCAGTATTTAATGTGGTGTGATTCTTACTTATTGAATGTTGTTAATAAAGAAATAAATAAATAAATAAATGATTTTTCTTTAAATAAAATTTGGAAAGTATGTATGAAAATGGTTTTGACACTTAGCTTAATTAATTAGGGTGTTAAATTGGAAAAAATATAATTTTCGACAGTGATGCTAAGAATGGACCAACTGTTCACCTTGATTTAATTTAATAAAGGAGTGATCGCCCGGTATTTAATTAGGCGGGGTGTCACACTTAGGTCATATTGTATCGAATGATATAATCCAAGTGAAATACCTCGTATTTTGTGGAGTATATTTAATATTTATTAAGTGAAAATAAAGCAATATATGGGACTAATTATTACTTCTGTGGCTTAGTAATAATAATTTGGTATAATTTAGATTACATTTGAATACTTCATGAAGTATGATTTTTATAATAAATGTTAGTAATAATTAATAAATGATATTAGTTATATGATTGTGGGATGTGTGTACTTGTGAAATAAGTGTGCCATTTTATTTATTTCCTGAGATATTATCGTGAGTTGTGGATAGTATTAGACTGGACTCTGGCATGACACGAATTCCTTATTATGTGTTTCATCGCTAAATATTGGTCTCGGGGGTGTGGGTAGGTATACCCTTAGAAGAGAGTTTGGTCTATCACGTGTAGTATTCTGGTCTCTTTTAAGGGCCAGAAGTGAGGCATCGTTAAGAGATATTGGATAGAGTTTTAAAAAGGGGTTTGACCAGATCATTTAGCTATTTTCGTTCACTAAACCTAATCCTGGAAACCATAAAAAATTGGGAGAATTTAGGGATACTAAGAGAGGATAAATCGCAGGGAATTCAAGGGGGGTTCCCCAATTTCGAGCAAGAATTTTCTTGCAATATCTTTAATACTATGTTTCTTACTTTATAATCACTTTTTCTAATATGATTTCGTGTCGTTAATTATGTTGGAGACTCGTTTATATGATGGTTTAAGATTGGGACTGATTAGTATTAATAGTAATCAATCTTACTTTGAAAGTTAATGCTTTGGTGATAAAAATCAAAATTGACATTGAATAGTTAATGAAAATGGTTAGAATTCATGTATAGGTTCGTATTTACATACTAGTTGAATCCATGTTTAAAAAATCTTTAATTGAAAGATATTAGGGATTTATAATTGTTCTAAAGGAATGTTGGTTTAATTTGAATATTGACTGAAATCGTGTTGAAACCCCTTACTTATGATTAAAGATCATTAGGATTCTTGACCCTAAATGTTAGTTTTAGGTGGGGATTCAATTAGAGACCTTATTGGGGGCTTTAATGGAGGTTTTTGAGTAGTTTTAGTTCTGATTTTTGTATTTGGGGACGAAGCACCGCATCATTTTTCGTTCGCAAGAGGTATTGATCTCGTTCTAATGAGATCCCTTTATTGTTCGAACGACTTTGGAAATTTATATAAGTTATGAATAATCGAATGTAATACCCTGTATTTTTATGATTTCTAAATTTGGGGGTTTATTTAATTTGATGTGAGTTATTAATATAATATAAATCCGAAAATTAATTATTTTTAATTACTAACGTGACGAGAGTTAGTAATTATTGGAAACTTTTTGAATATTACTAATGAGCAAAGTAATATATAATATTGGTTCAATTAAATGTCACGAGTGAATAAAATGACAATTTTGGAAATTTAAGTCGGGACGCGCCCGTGTCGTGTCAGGACTAAATTTTGATTAATAAAAGTGAATAAATTATAAGTCACCCGTATGGCTATTTTGAGTTCGCCAAAGTGTCCGGAAGGGTCGAGATAGTAAAAATAATGTACCCGGAGGTTTAATTTGGGTCTCGGGGCATTTTTAGGCTTCATTAACACCCCGGGAGGGCATTTTAGGCATTTTGTATTTTTGGGCTTGGAAACCTACGAATTTTCTAGGTTATATCAGATTCTTAGGGTTGTCTTCTAGGGTTAACACAACCAAAAACAAAAGACGGCCATTGGAGAAGGAAAGGAAGAGCTTACCAAGGAGTTCTAGGCCAAGAACTCCTCCGTTTGCACCGTCGTCACCGCCAAACGTTAGATCGTGCAACGAGGATCACCACCACACTGATTTCATCCACAAATCAGAAACAAAAATTCCCAGGTAAGTATTTATCTTGCTTAATTTAGTTAATGCTTCATTCATATTAGTTTATGGTTGATTAGGATGAGTTTTTATGAAAGAAAACCTATGTTGGAAGTTAGAAATCGCATGTTGTAGAGATATAAATATCATTTTGGAAATTCCCTTCACATGTAGAGGTTGAACCACAAATTTATATTGATTTAGAAGTAGAAATTCTGGAAAAAGAATGAGAAGAACTAAGTTAAAGAAATTTTTAGGGTTCATGATATTTATATAGATTTTGGCCCTTTTAATTCACGATACTTGACGAAAACTCGCATGCCTTACGTAGAATATTGTTCATTTGGGTTTATGATGCCCGTGGTATAAATTTTTGGGAGTTTGGGAGTTAAAAACTTGGATTTGGATGATTTTGGATGATAATTCCCGTAACTAGTATTTTGTAATTTTTTCCATACCTACTTGATCGATCGAACGAGCCAAGAGCATCGATCGATCGACCCCTTTCTATCGATCGATCGACCCCTTCTGGGAAAACTAAATTTTCCTTGTGTTGACTTAATCCGAGTAAATGCATAATAAACCTTGATTAATGTTATTAGGACATAATGAAACATAAAAAGGACCAGTAGGGTCAAGGTAAACCCCGTTAAGTGTAACTTTAATGAAATGGGAAAATGAAGGGTAAACGAGGAAATATTCATACCTAAGAAATCTAACGTGCGTAGACTTAATAATCGAAATGTCTGGGAGTTGGATTAGAAGGTAAGTGAGGGCCTAATGAAATTATACTTAGGTAAAGGGAATACTTCGAGAGATGAGAAGTGAGTTGGAATAAATTAAGTTTCGAAAATAAAAATGAATAAGTCCGTTATAAGAAATAATCGAATAAAAATGTACTAAGACTGGAATAATATAATGTTGGGTCATGGACGTACCTAACTTATGAATACGAATAGTTATATATATCTATATGACTCTGTGATTGATCATCTATCTTATATACGTGTAAACAAATCATGCTCGCTCTACTTGCTATCGCTGAGGTTTTCGCGCTGGGACAGCCTTATCTTGATGGAACCTTTATGGGGAATATTGACTCGTACCATAAAACATAGAAATATTTTGTACATGCTATCTGATTGATAGTCAGACAATCCTAAGAGACGTGAGGGAATGTGCTGACCTCTTAGTGAGTTGGAAATATGCTTCGCCTCAATTTGTATTTGTTTGTATTAATACAGTTCGAGAGTGATTCCAAACTAGTACTTCCCTTAGTACGAGTGATACGGGGACTTGATAGCAGAGTATGCCGTCACCATAAATATTATGTGGGGTGCCAGTAGTATATATATATATATATATATATATATATATACTCTTGAAATTTGTAACTTCATACTAAGGCTAAAAGAAGTTAATTAATGGATAAATATTATTGTTTTATTATATATGGAGGAAATGTTATGACACCGTTGAAAGACTTTTTAATCAAATAATAGTTATGTGAAAACCTTAAATTCCTGGAATTTAATTATCTTAGTCCTAGAAATTGTCGGCATGGAATCTAATGAGTAATTCGAATTAAGTTAATCTTTTGGGATTAATAGTGCGGTAGGGTGCACACTAGAAGAGAGGTGAGACTTTCTCAAGAGAGTGTCGTTACTAATATGTTGTTGCATTAGCCATTAAACATTTTAAATACTTGCTAAACTAAAATTTTAAAATGTTTTACAATCGGGCTCTGACCCATTTACTGTTATCTCTCCTCTCTTGTATATATATATATATATATATATATATATATATATATATATATGTATATATATATATGTATTACAGGGGCCCAGCCATAGGGGCGTTAGGCTTAGGATTCTCTGGATATGGAACATGCTGCAGCTTTTGTGGGAGTTGCAGGCCTCATGCTTAGACGACCTCATTATTGATTCCATTTCTAGTTGTAATTTATCTAGTTGGGCATGTGTCACCCTTTTCATTATTTAGTTGGTTTTGTGAGGAATTGTAATTCATTTACTTTCAGTATCTTTTCTTTGGGATTTATTACCGTCAGCATGTTTTTCTTTGGTGTTTTGAAGTTGGGATTTACTATTGATTGTTAAATTCTTGAATGATCATCTACATTCTTACTATTATTGCGTGACTCTTGAACTGTTAATTATCAAAGGTTTTATAATTGGATTTAAATAAAATGGGAATGAGGTTTAAATAGTTTTGACACTTACTTTAAATATTAGGGTGTTTAAATTGGATTATTTTTTCGACAGTGATGCTGAGAATGAACCAACCGTTCACCTTGATTATAATTTAATAAAGGACTGATCACCGGGTATTTAATTAGGCGGGGTGTCACAGGTGGTATCAGAGCATCAAGTTCTAGGGTCCTTAGGATCTATACGACTTATTTCGCTTTCAGCTTAGCATTCTTGTTATAGAGCCCTGTTTTAGGATTGTTATATTCTTGCTTTTATGATTACGTCTTCATCTATGTGAGATTTGATGATAACTGTAGACTAATAATTTTCTTCACGTTTCAGATGCCTCCGAGACGTGCCCTAAAGGATAGGCTTGCCCAAGCCAAGCAACCAGTAGCTTCGGCTCAGGGAATGATGAACGCAAATGAGGTAGCCGCCATCATTGCTCAGGCGGTAAATGCCGCACTAGCGATAGTACAGCAGGCTCCACCCCAAGTTCAGGCAGTGATGCAAGTACCGGTACAGCTTCCATCTGCATGTGAGCGAGTTAGGGATGCCTTTCAGAAGGCGCATCCCCCATAATTTGTGGGAGGTTAAGATATTATTATAGCCAACTAACGAAAGAAAGATATCTAGAGGCATCTGCGTATGTACGAGTGCACGAACATGCATAAACAACTGTTAGCTTCCTTTAAGTTTGTGGGGGACGCTTTCCATTGGTGGGAATCTACTACCACTCTCGAGGAGAGGGAGGTTATTACTATTCAGTTGTTTTGGGCGCGATTTGACAGCAAATACTTCCCATCCTCCGTGCAGACTGAGATGAGAAGGAAGTTACTGAGTCTGAAACAGGAAAATTGTACTGTTGCTGAGTATGAAGAGGAGTTCACAAGACTTCTCACTATAGTGCCAGATGAGACACCCACTGAGGGTAAGAAGATACTATTTTTTGTGGACAGGTTAGCTTGGAGGATCCCTCATCACCTTATAGGAAATATGTCTCTGAGTACGTACACAGATGTACTTAATGCTGCCTTGCTACACTACCAGAATCACCGCTTCCATCTACAGGGAAACAAGCGAGTAGGAGTGTCCGGTCAGTAGGACAGGAGAGGGGGTAGTGGTGCTAGTGGAGCACCGACATCTCAGGGGCAGACTCGTCCGGATGAGTAGAGTTCTCATCAGGGGGACCCTACCAAGCGATTCCGATCAGGTGATTGCAGGCCGGGATTTGGGGGATTTAGGCACGGTCAGTAGTGCCAACATCATCAGCCGCAGGGGTAGCAGAAGGGCCATCAGGGCCAGCAGCGATTTTATCAGGGCCAGTAGGGCCAATGGCGTGGTGGTAACGACCAGCAAGGCCAAAATCAGCACGGACAGAGGGGAGGAAATTTTAGGGGCCGATACTTCAGGTGTGGTAAAACTGGCCACAAGCGCCAGGATTATCTAGCGGGTGATAGGGTCCCACAGCAGCAAGGTGCCCATAATGAGCCACAGATGACACTTTTTCTAGCTTCCCTCCTAGCACCAGCTCAGGTAGCGGCCCTACCAGCCATTCCAGCCGCTCCAGTGCAGCAGGGGCAGTTACAGTATGGACGTGTCTATAACGTCCACCAGGCAGCAGCTCCATAGGTGCCGCCCGCGATTGAGGGTATGTTTCCTATCCATGGTACTATGGGTCGAGTTTTATTTGATACTGGGGTGACACACTGTTTTATAGCTACCCATTTTGTGAAGGCCTTAGGGTTATTAGCCACAACAGAGATCACTGTAACGTGTGTAGACTCACCACTGGGAAATGGATCGCTAATTTTCTTTATATGCCGGGGTGTAGGAGTAGAGATTGGTAGATTGGTATTACCAACTAACATGTTAGTCTTAGATATGCATGAGCACGACATTATTATTGGTATGGATTGGCTCGCAGCTTACAGAGCCATGATAGATTGTTTCAGTGGGAGTATTATCTTTGCCATTCTGGGGAAAGATATGTTTGTAGTGGCGATGCCTCACCCAGAGGGAGGCTCGACCGCTCATTTATATTACATAGAGGAGGATACCTATAAGGAGGTCGTGATTCCCTTGGACTCGATCCCAGTTGTTCGTGAGTATTCTGATGTATTTCAGGAGATACCAGGCCTACCCCCTAGTCGACAGATAGATTTTGTCATAGATTTATTACCGGATACTCGACCGATAGCACGTGCTCCATATCGTATGGCTCCGACGGAAATGCAAGAGTTACGAGATCAGATAGAGCAGCTGTTAGGTCAGGATTTCATTCATAGGAGTACCTCTCCTTGGGGCGCTCCAGTGTTGTTTATGAAAAAGAGAGATGGTTCACTGAGGCTATGTGTGGACTATCGGGAACTGAACAAGGTCACGATACGAAACAAGTATTCGTTTCCTCGAATCGATGATCTGTTCGACCAACTGAGGGGAGCAACTTTATTTTCGAAGATAGATCTGAGGTCAGGGTACCATCAGCTTCGTATTAGGGAGAAGGATGTTTCAAAGACTGCTTTCTTGACGAGATATGGGTACTATGAGTTCAGAGTGATGCCATTTGGACTCACAAATACTCCAGCCGTATTCATGGACTTGATGAATCGAGTGTTCAAAGAGTTCTTGGATCTGGTTGTCATCGTCTTCATAAATGACATCCTAATATATTCACACACCGAGGAAGATCATGCCGAGCACTTGAGGTAGGTTCTTCAGACTCTACGAGAACATCAGCTATATGCTAAGTATGAGACGTGTGGGTTCTGGTTACGAGAAGTGCAATTCTTGGGACATGTTGTTTCTGAACAAGGGATAGCAGTTGACCCAAGTAAAGTGTCAGCGGTGAGGGACTGGGGACAGCCCACGACATCGACGAAAGTGCGTAGTTTCTTGGGATTAGCCGGATACTACAAGAGATTCATTCGGGGGTTCTCTAAAATAGCGGGTCAATTGACGTACCTGACCCGCAAGGGGGTACCATATGTTTGGAACGATGCTTGTCAATTGGCTTTCGATGAGCTGAAAGACTAGCTTACTTCAGCACCGGTCCTTGCTTTACCTAAGCCAGGCGTGGAGTATCTGGTTTACACTGACACCTCCTTACAGGGACTCGGGGGAGCACTTCAGCAGGAGGAGAAGGCTGTAGATTTTGCCTCCCGCAAGCATAAGCTGCACGAGAAGAATTACCCCACACACGACCTAGAGTTAGCAGCGGTCGTTTTGCAATGAGGATATGGAGACACTATTTATTGGGGGATAAATTTCGCTTGTTCACAGACCACAAGTCACTGCAGTACCTATTCACTCAGCGAGAGCTAAATATGCATCAGTGCAGGTGGTTAGAGTTTGTGAAGGACTATCAGTTCGACATATAGTACCATCCGGGGAAGGCCAACGTAATTGTCGATGCGTTGAGCCATAGAACGGTAGACGATGTAGCGAACATTTGGAGAGCAAAATGGAAATAGTTGGGTCACCAGGACGCAATAGCCCGTTCCTTCATATCTGCCATGACAATGACACTCAAGATTGTTACGAGGGTAATACAGGCGCAGACCACATACTCATTTTGCCAGGAGCGGATTTTATGACTTTTAGCTGAGGGTGCTGAGTCCTATTCTATTAGTTCTGATGGGGGTTTGAGGTTTAATGGGAGATCGGTGGTCCCAGAAGGAGAAAACTTACGTCATGGAGTGATGACCTAGTCTCACGGGTCCCGATTTGCGGTGCATCCTGGGGGAGATAAGATGTACCAGGATATGCGGCGGCAATACTGGTGGAGTGGGATGAAAAAGTATATTGCTGAGTTCGTGTCCAAGTGTTCTACCTGCCAGCTGGTAAAGGTGGACCACCAGAAATCATCGGGGTTACTTCAGCCATTGGAAATACCCGCGTGGAAGTGGGAGAGTATTTCTATGGATTTTATTACTGGGTTGCCTACATCACAGCGGGACCATGACTCCATCTGGGTAATTGTGGACTGTTTGACCAAGGTGGCTCATTTTTTGCCAGTACAGACAGACTATACCACGGGCCAGTATGCTCAGTTGTTCATTGCTGAGATTGTTCGATTACATGGGGTGCCCCTGAATATTGTGTCAGATAAAGACAAGATTTTTGTGTCACGTTTCTGGGAGAGCTTTCAGGAGGCCATGGGTACGGAGTTCAGGTTAAGTTCAGCTTATTACCCACAGACAGATGGACAAATAGAGCGTACTAATCAGATGTTGGAGGATATGCTACGCATGTGTGTCCTTGATTTTGGAGGAGGTTGGGAGCCACATCTTCCACTAGTACAGTTCGCTTATAATAACTCTTATCAGTTCACGATTGGCATGGCTCCATTCAAGGCTTTGTATGGCAGGCCTTGTCGTTCCCCAACGTGTTGGCTAAAGGTGGGGGATAACAAGTTGCTCGAACCAGAGGTGATTCAGGAAACCTCCGCGGAGATTGAGATTATCAGGAGTCGCATTCGAGTAGCCCAGGACAGGAAAAAAAGCTACGCCAATGCAAAACGATTCTTCCGAGAGTTTAACGTAGGGGACCAAGTATTACTACGTGTATCTCCTATGAAAGGAGTGAGGAGATCGGGAAGAAAGGGAAATTAGCCCCGAGGTATGTGGGACTATTTCCTATTATCGAGAGGATTGGGCCGGTAGCATACAAATTGGGATTGCCAGAGCATCTACATCGCATTCACGATGTATTCCACATCTCATCGTTGAGATGATACCTTCGGGATGACATGACCCAAACCCATATCGCGATTGAGAAGATTGACTTACATCCAGATAACTCTTACGAGGAGAGGCCAATGGATATCCTAGACCATAGAGAAAGAAGATTGAGGTCAAAGGTAGTCCCACTTGTCCGGGTCCAGTGGGAGCATCATAATGTGGAGGAATCCACTTGTGAGCATGAGGCGAACATGCGTGAGAAGTACCTAGAGTTATTCTTACCAGGTACACCTTATTTTTCGAATTTCTGGATGAAATTCCGTTATTAGGGGGCAAGTATGTAATACCCCATATTTTTATGCTTTCTAAATTTGGGGATTTATTAAATTTGATGTGAGTTCTTAATTTAATATAAATTTGGAAATTAATTGTTTTTAATTTCTAACGTGACGAGAGTTAGTAATTATTGGAAACTTGTTGAATATTACTTATGAGAAAAGTAATATATAATATTGGTTCTATTAAATGTCACGAGTGAATAAAATGACAATTTTGGAAATTTAAGTCGGGACGCGCCCGTGTCGTGTCAGGACTAAATTTTGATTAATAAAAGTGAATAAATTATAAGTCACCCGTATGGCCATTATTTCCCTGACCCACATTCTTGGGAATATGGAGAGAGGGGGGATAGGGAGGACACACATAAATCGGGATGGCCATAGTGCCGACTCTGTTGGGGAAAATTTTCATTAGTGGGCTTGACTCTGTTTGCATGGGTGTTTTATTTTCTTATATGCGTATAAACCTATCTATATTTTCCCTTCTTATCCTCTATTATTTATTTTACCTATATACCTCATGCTTATATCACTACTCACTCACACACTTGTAGATACTCTACATGTACTTCACACCATGTGCACCTAGGATCACCTATATCCACATGTTGCACACACCACTTAGAATTTTCATGCTTAGGTGTCAATAACACACACCTCCACTTATCACACTTATATATATCCATGCTCACTCACACTTGTCACACATCACTTGTAGTTGATCCATGCTTAGGTTCACTACCACACACTTACTTACAGATATTCACACATCACTTACTCTCATATATCCATGCTTAGCATAATCTCCATGCTCTTTGTTATACTTACTTTTTATACTTCTACACTCCCCAATTCTTAGTAAAATGATCACCACGCCAAAAAAAGATACTCTATCCATAATATACTAATCAAGAATCATTCATTTTGCACTCTACATCACCAAAGAGCATGGCTATTGACCAAATTTTGTCCCGTAACTTAGGGGTCACTTCGTGATGGGCACTGGTCCGGTATATCGCAGTTAGCCTAAGTGATATGACTCCCACCTTCCATTATCCAAGTACCTTCGACATATATCGAACGGTTCCCCCCGTATCGTACCGTTTGATCGAAGTCATGACAAAAGGTATATTGCAGGGAACTCATTCACGTACACTGAGTATATTGAATCTCACACCTATTGTTCGTACGAGGTATATAGTGAGGCAATTCACGTGAACTCAGGTATATCAAATGGTTTGTCCACACCGACCGATTTCCCTCAAAATGAAGGCGTATCCTAGAAGTCATTGCAAATGGGGAAACCCTTCCAATTAACCAAAAAACTACATACCCTTATAAAGGCATCAAACCCAGGGCACTCATATTTAGTTTGTCGATTTCTACCTGAAACTCTTTCGAAATGAGGGGTCGGCATGCCTTCTAAATATCGTGCAATTTTTAAAAATTGGACCCTGCCCACGAACCTAGTAACAAGTTCAACCATATTTTTACATATTCTAGGAACCCAATTGTCCCAATCTTGAGTCCCATCCGACATTTCTTTTTGCATTTAAGTAAACCTAATACAAGTGAGAACAAAATAAACATAATAATTAATTATATTGAGACCCGTCTCTCATTTTTTCCTTTTTCTTTACCAAAAGTGTCAAAAACATTTTTCCCTCTTTTATCAAAAGTACCAAAAACATTTTCCCTTCCATTCACCAAAATATTTTTCCTCCCTTTTGCTCAAAAACAATTTTGTCCCCCTCTTTTTCAAAAATATCTCAAAAAATTCTCCTTCTTTTATTAAAAAATAATAGTTTTCCTTCTTCTTTTTAAAAAAAAAAATTAAAATTTTCTCCTTCTCACGTCAATCTCACACCCTTGGCATAGATCCCTATTGTCTTCGGTCTTTTGTCAAACTACCCCGAGGATCCGTCAGTTCCTTGACTTCCTCCGAGTCCTGAATTCATCTTTATCCACAGTCCGTGGACAACACAGACCAAGCACTAAATGTGAAACCAGATTTGATCACGGTCTTAACCCAACTCACTACCATGATTGACAACCTTCAAAGAGAGGTTCATGAGATATAATGAAATCGGGTCCCTATTCATGAAGAACTTGAGGTCCTCTTCCCTCGAGCTATGGGTCCGCCCACATCTAAGCCTAATTGGGTTCCCGAGGAATATCACCATGCTCCACATACTAAACCTGCTAATGGGTTGCCGCCAACCCAGCTCGTTATGAAGAATCATGCCTAGCTAGGGGTTAACCTACCCTTGACCGTTGATCGAAATGAGGAATAATTGAACAAAGTAAATGAGGACCTAATGATGTTGACCAAGAAGTTTGGCCTAGTCAAAATCTTTGGGAACTATATGGAATACATTCACATGTCTCCCTATCCTAAAGCTAGGTTGTCAAAAAAGTTCAAGATGGCCAACATCGAGAAATGTAGGGGTAGTGGACCCCCAATGGTCCATCTATGAAGTTATCACCATGACATGACTCTCGGGGCATCTGAGGAAATAATGGCCCAAATGCTTCAACAAACTTTGAAAGACAACACTCTTCACTGGTTTATATCTCTCGAGGAGTCCAGAATCCGCATTTGGGAGGATGATGCCCACGAATTCATGTCACGGTACAAGTCTAACGAAGAATTGGCCGTTACCCACCGTGATTTAGAGCTACTCAATTGTAGACCCCTTTTATGCGGAAAGTGTTTTTAAGGATGACAAAACAATTTCTTTTTATGAAAAACTTTTTCCAATTTTTAATTCGTATCAAAATTGTGAACAAAATTATCTTAACTAAATTTTATCTTAATTAATCCTAAACATACATCTAGTGATTAAAGAAAGTAAAATAAAGTAAAGAATAGAATTCTCACAATGTCGGATGTATGAGGAAACCACTAATGAAAAAAACCTCGGACGACCCAAGCCAGATAATCACTATGAATGTGGAGGAATAAATGATATAAACCAATATGTAAAAATACACCAAAATCATTTGTTATGTGAGCAAAACATGATATCAATTTCTAAAAAACATTTAAATTAGGATACCAATATGAACCAATGCAAAACTAATATGATACTAATTTTTGTAAACTAATCAATATAAACATGCCAACAAATGTATCTGCTCATCAAACAACATATCTCCCTACATCACACACATCTCTCCCCCTTTTGTCTCGAATAGACAACCTAGTGCAAAGAAACCAAATTAGAGATATATCTAGCAAAAGCATATCAATGAAATATATCAGATAATTTTGTAAACAACAAGCTAATAATGATCAATAATATCAAATTCATAGGTAGCAAACATTAAGCACATAACATGAATCAAACAAAGAAATCACGTGTGATTAACCATCCACAATGCATTAATAGATTTAACCAATATGAATCTGCATATTAACTATCCAAAAGCAACCCAGTAGTACCAAAAATATGAAAAAAAAAGTACCATGATACTGAAATAGAAAGAATAAAATTTCCAGAGCGTCGCTCGAATGAGATAGCCTTGTCATTCGAATGACATAGGCTTTTCGCGATATGTCTTCACGTGACATCTATTTCTCGCTCAAACAAGAAAATCAAACTCTCACATCCAGTTCTAAAAATTAAACAGTTTTTCCTAGCAAAAATATTTCTTGAAAAAACTAACTGGAAGTGGTAGAAAACTGCAAAACAGTAGCGAAAACAATTTGCATTACATGCTAACATAGTAACGATGTGCTCAAACATGAACATGGAATGTATGGGCGCGAACTACAACAAATGAATCACAATTACAATACATCGAAATGATCAAGAGGCTCTAATTTATAGCTATAAATCATCAAACTTTATTGTAGCCATATGTGACATTTAAAGATTGAGCTTAATGAACTAAATAATCAAATATGCACACAAATCCGAAATTTTGACGATTCTATAAATAATAGCGTTTAAATTATTCAACATTAGGATTCGTGGTGCAAACTTGTTTAAATTATCCATCTAAACTCCCTTGAATATATCATATTTTTCTTTTAGAATGAACATAAACTAAATGGCCCATATTTTGGCAGATGCTTATTTTTATTTCCTTGATTTTCTTTTGGGCTCTTTTAAACGGTGTCTTTCACGACGAGTCAATTTTTCACTCTCGCAAACCTTTCCCGTGAAAACTCATGATTTTTTCAAATAAATCCTCATGGTAAGCAGTTCTTACATGGACACCTCCTACTTAAGTCTACTTACGCATAGATGAAAAAATTGAGATAAGAACGTCTCACCAAACTCAAATATACAAAAGATGTCAAACATTCATATAAACTCTTGCATGTGTGCAATGATGCCATTTATACAAATTCGAATCAAAATTTATATCAACTGTTAAACAACCCCATAATACAATGGTTAAGATCACCCCAAGTATCAATAACTATGACCAAATGTCCTAGCCACGTAGATAATGAAAGGAAGGGGGTCCAAGCACACCAAAAAACGAAAATCTTTTTGGTTTTTCAACATATTTTGACTCAAATAAAAAGAAAAATATTTTTGTATTTTTCAAAAAAAAAATCTCAAAGACAATGTATTTTTAAAATAAGACTCAATAAATGAAAAATATAACACAAAATGATACACATGACATAACACTAGAAAGATATAAATCATGATGGAAAGTCTAGCGTTTGACAAACATGGTAACACAATCATCCATTAGATATAACATGGGAAGAATCAAGTGAAACCAAATGAGAACCATGAAGTTTTAGTCCTAAAGACACTAAGTCCAATTCCCTAACCCAGGTAGGTGTGACATAATGCATGGGTTTTTTGGGAGCCGACACGATTTTATTCCTTAATTTCCTAGGAGCATTCATAAGGTCATAGAAAAAATATCTAAGGTGACGTTTCTTACCGTAATGTGTGTAAGTGTAAAGACGTCGGGAATGATTACCCAAATGTCGACCTCTCCTCATATTCCTTGTGGATCTCTCACATATTTGGTTTTGGCCTTAGGAATGGGAACAAATCTATCATCATAGCCTATGCCACACCTATCACTTTTGACTTAGATGGTGCCTAACATCCTATCCAACTTCTTTGACCTAGATTCTAAGTCAAACTTAATCTTACTCGATTTTTTCAACTTCTCCTCTAACTCACTAATCCTAGTCTTAAGAAAAGACCTATACTCCTCAAACTCTAGAATGTCCTTTTTGAAAGTATCCATCAAACCATGAAAGCTATCCCTCTTTTTCTTAATGTACTCTAGTTTATACCTAAGCTCCTTCTCCCGTGCCCTAAGATCCTCAATCAAAACATCATTATTATCTATGGCACGCTCATATAACCTATCTTGCAATTTCGAGTTTGCTTTTTTACTTTCACCTCTTTGTTATATAATTCATTGAAGGCAACTTGCAACTCTTTTACGTCAACCTCCTCTTCCTCACTCGTTTCATCCTCACTCACTTGGAATTCAACGGCCTCATAAGTGTCATGCACATGAGAATCTTCAGGGGAAGATTTATCACCGTCTCTCACATGACATGCCAAGAAAGCAACAAACTTGCTCATATTGGGGACACTCTCTCCCTCTTTCAAATCACTATCACTTAAGGAGGCACTATAAGCTATCACTTTCTTTCCCTCTTTCTTAAGTCTAGTGGGACACTCGGAAATTTTGTGACCATGCCCTTTACACCCAAAACACCAATCTGACTCAACCCTATTAAATTTCCCACTCTTAGCCATAGGGGTGGAATCTACCTTGTTGTTCCTGAATTTCTAAACCTTTTTGGCATCTTTTGATTTCTTTTGAAATTTAAGAAACTTTTTGAACTTCTTTGCCAATAAGGTGACGTCCTCAAAATAGAAATCAAAATCGTCATCCGAAACTTTAGTCTCCTCTTTTCGGGCTTTCAAAGCAATGCCCTTTTCTTTCTTTGACACTTATTTGGAGGTAAACGTGTCGAGTTCATAGGTTTGTAGGTCACCTATGATCTCTTCCAGTTTCATCGAATCAATCATACCTAAGTTGTTTAAAACTATCACTTTCGCATTAAACCTACTTGGCAAAGATCTCAAAATTTTCTTTATCCCACGATTTTCGGGTATCTTCTCTCCCAAGTTAAATGCCGAGTTGACAATATTGGAAAACATAGAGTAAAACTCATCAAACATCTCACTCTATAACATATTTATCGTCTCAAACTTTGTAGTGAGATTTTGAAACTTATATGCCCTAACCATGTTAGTGCCCTCATGAGTAAGTGTAAGTGTATCCCAAGCCTCTTTTGAAGTTTCACAAGAATAATTAAATTATACTCTTCCGATGTGACATGTGAGGAAATAACGTGCAGACCCTTAAAGTTGTAAAGTGTAAGCATATGTTCAGCCTCGGTTCATGACTCAATGATACACGCTCGTCAAATGATTTTAAAGCACTTCTCATCAATTGATTTTAAAGCACTTCTCATTTGCATTTTCCAATAAGCATAATTTTTTCCATAAAAAATGGGAGCACGAAAACTTTCAAAACCAACAAAATTCATTTTGAAGAACAAAAGGGATCAACACAATAAAAATATGTTTCTAGCTCTGATACCAATTTCCAGGCCACTTTTATGATAAAAGTGTTTTTAAGGATGACAAAACAATTTCTTTTTAGGAATAACCTTTTTCCAATTTTTAATTCGCACCAAATTGTGAGCCAAATTTAACTTAACCAAATTTTATCTTGAATAACCCTAAACATACATCTAGTTATTAAAGCTAGTAAAATAAAGTAAAGAATAGAATGCTCACAATGTCGTATTTATGAGGAAATCACTAAGGGAAAAAACCTCGGATGGCCCAAGACAGAGAATCACTATGAACGTGGATTTACAAGTAAAAGACATAAGTGTTAATAAGTGACTCGATCCCCATGAGACTTGATGCTCTTCTGATCTTCAACAACTCCTCTCCTAGTGCCCACACGAATCCTACAGGGATCATATGAAAAACCTTTTTCCAATTTTTAATTCGTACCAAATTGTGAACCAAATTTTATCTTGATTAATCCTAAACATACATCTAGTTATTAAAGCTAGTTAAATAAAGTAAAGAATAGAATGACCACAATGTCGGATGTATGAGGAAATCACTAAGGGAAAAAACCTCGGACGACCCAAGCCAGACAATCACTATGAACGTGGATTTACAAGGAAAAGATATAAGTCTTAATCAGTGACTCGATCCCCATGAGACTTGATGCTCTTATGATCTTCAACAACTCCTCTCCCAGTTCCCACACGTATCCTACTGCAATATATATCCACAACAATCGCCTCCATGAATGCCTCGGTGTCCACCGATATAGCTTGTAACGTCTACGATGTTGAACATGAACTCTTTTGCTTCTTCACTTCAAAACTCAATGTTCAAGTGCAGAACAAAATCTCCTTGGTACAAACAAAGATCACTATAGCATATAGTAATGAAAAATTGGATCTTTGAAACTTTAAGGATGTATTTGGCTTTAGAAAACCATAGAAAACATGTGCAAACAACGTTCTGGTTCGTAAATTGCTTTCCAGAATGCACACTTATGAAATTCTAATGAAAACACTCCTTACATAAATTTCCTGAGGAGGCGGATCGTTCAAGTGACTTTGGACTATCGCTGGAATGATATGGACATGTCATTCGAATGATAATGCCATCTCGCTCGAACGACTAGTCGGGTCGTTTGATCAATACAGCGAATTAGAGTTCCAACAAAACACTACTCTAATCCGTATTTATTAGAATAAAACAAAGTGTAAATGATTTAAAACTCTTTTAAAAACATTTCTTTAAGAAAATAAGATCCTTAAATATTTTAAAATAAGTTTCGAATCCATTAAAATTACGCATTCATACCTGAGTGATATCGGAATGCAATTAAACTTGAAGATGAAATATGCACCATAAACTATAATGATGAATACCTTGAAGCTTAACCACAATGTATTCAATAAATTTCAATACGTTATAGTATGTGTGAGATCGTGATAATAAAAATATGACCTATGACTCAAACGTGTTTCGTCCAGGAATAAGTCAAATAAACATACAACGAACACAATTGGAAATTTTGTCCTTATAACCTTGGGGAATCAGTCAGTAACTTTATAGCAAGGTGGAAAGAGAAAGCAGCCACCATGACCAACCGGACTTTCGAAGAGCATCAACTTAGCATCATAAGGAAGAATTTCTTACCCCCTATCCGAGCGACGTGGGAGGATAGTACTACAGTCATTTTTTAGCCCTCCAAGAAGCAGGAGTGGAGATCGAAGAAGGTCTTACCAAGATAAAAGTTGAATCAAGGAAAGTTCCTGGACAATTCACTCCTCAAAAATATGAAAAGCCTATCAATACCGCAATTTCAACCATCAATAACATCTCTTAGTATGCCACTTCATGGGAACCAGAAAGCCATCCTAACCCAGTCAAGAAGGAATACACTGATATTCATGCTCCCCTATCCAAAGTTTATCAGTTCCTCCTAAACCGAAACCTTATCCAACCATTGGATCCTCGTCCATTACCAAACCCACTTACCAAAAATTTCAAACCAGATGTTCATTGTGACTTTCACCAAACCATCGTCCATAACACTGACTAGTGTTTCCACCTCCAAAATTGTATCCAAGGTTTGATCTATTGGGGTATCATCACCCCACCAGTTAATCCAAAACCAAACACTATCCGTAATCCACTCCCAAATCATACATATGCCATATTCTTAGAAGAAGACCCAAGTTTGATCCATCTACCTAGATCGTACCAAGTAAGTCCTCCACTATACCCATTTATTTTCCTAGACCTCTTCAAGTGTTCCCATATTTCCTCATACACCCTACCATCTTCATCATTCAAGCCCTGTCACTCCTTACCAAAGCGTGTATCATTATTCATTATGGAGGTAAAGATATGGAATTGTCAAAAGTGTTGAACCAACTCCTAAAGTTTGTGCTAAAATTACCCTCCCAGATGACCATTGACTACTAGAGATTCTATGTGCTATTCTTTGATGCTCAAAAATGGGCTCGAGAGTCAGACAATTAGGTGGTATCGATCGATGAAGTCAGTCTAGATGATGTCGTCTAGATAATGGTCGTCTTAGTTCAACAAATTAGTGATATTTGCAGTATGTCAGATCTACTTATTACTTTGAAATTATAAGGGCACCTGGTCCCTTCACTTGTACATATCCCCATCGAATTGGAGGATTAATATAAAGAGGTTATTGAAGTTGTAGAGTGTATTAACTTTTCATGGAAAGATGATGTTATTGCCATCGAATGAAGGGATGAGTTAGATGATTCAGATGAAGATCAAATCCTAGAAAAACTAGCCCGATAGTCAGCATATAAGGGATGATATCATTTAAGGATCTACTAGGAAAAAATAAACAAGGTGGCTGAACAACCCGAGATCAATGAGGAAATAGGGTTCTTATTTTTCCCTTCTTCTGTGAACCATATGAACAGGTCAAGGAGGCATTATTAATTCCAAACCTGCCACCATCAATAAATGACAAAGGAAAAAGTTGTTGAGAATCTCCATATGCCATAAATAACCCTTGAGTAGAGAAAGATCCTCGATCAATTGAGGAAAATACAAGCTAATATCATCTTATGGGGACTCATTATGTCTTTATAGATGCATAAGAATGCCTTAATGAAGATACTCAGTGGAACCATAATTCCTCCTTCAACCACACCAGAAGAAGAAGTTAATCTGGTTAGATCCCTGACCTCTACTGGAATGCTCTCCTTCTCCGAAGAAGAAATACCTAAGATTCGGTCAAATCACAACACTGCTCTTAATATCTCTGTCAAAGTCATGGGAAAGACTCTCCCAGTATCTCTTATCAATAATGAATTAGCTCTTAATATTTACTCGTTGAGGACCCTTAATTGTTGGGGACTTAAAGTGATGAACATTCCTGCAACCTCTATCGCTTTACGTGCTTACGATAATACCCTTAAAGAATTGATGGGATCTATAAAGCTTAAATAGGGGCTGGCCCTATAAATCATGTTGTTAAATTCTAAGTCATCGATATTCGAGCTTATTTTAATTTGTTACTTGGGCGATTATGGCTCCATTGCATTAAGGGTGTGACTTCTTCCTTACATTAGAAACTAAAGTTCTTCGCCAATGGGTAGGTCATCACCATTTTGGGTGACAACTATAATGTCGATAATACAAGCACTAATAATCTAGTACTTGATATACAACACGGGCGAATGATATGCTTATGTCAGGCTTTCGAGTTGAACCCCTTATACTCCTAGCAGGGGTGATTTCAAAGATAGGGTTTTTATGAAATATAATCCTCATGGAAATGTCAACGTGGTCCAAAGGTTAAAGAACATGCATTTCATGCTCGGATAGGGGATGGGATGATGACATCAGGGGATACTTGAACCTATTATATTAAATAAATATTCTCCTCCTTATGGTTTGGGCTATCAACCATCAGCTGAAGAACTCCAAATGATTCGTCATCCTCGGCTAAAGAGAAAGCTAGAATGCACCACGAACATCCCAAAAGATTACTTAAATGGAAGATTCATCAGAGAGGGTGAAGATTTCACTTTTTATGGCTTTCCTGAACCGTGGTATGATCATGTGGACAAGAAGATGAAATATGGAATGGAGATGTTTTTCCAAGATATCCACTCATGGGTAGAGAGTTCCCAGCATCATGGGCAACCACTCACTGAAGAGACCATAGACAATATCATAGCTTCTGAAGGAAGTGACTCTAATGATTCCTTTAACTTTTATACAATGGGGATGGCGCTCTGCATAATCCACTTAAGCACTACATTATTGGATCCATCCCGTCTGATCAAAGCTTCAAATGTACCCCTTCTCAACTGGCATGTTGTACCTGTTCCACCTATTGAAATTCAATCTAACCCAAATTTTTATCCCATTGCTTCTTCTCTTATTGTTCCTCCTTACTCTGATGTAATTAAGACCTCCTTCGATGACGTTCTCAATGATGTTTTTCTTAATAATGTAATAAATGAAGATTTTGAGTATCTTGTTGTGCCTAACATTAATTTTCTTGATTCTAATCAAACTCTTAATGATAATTGTTTTGCAGATGAATAATTCTTGACTTATCTCAACAAGGATGATAACAAATAACATAACTTCATTCTAGTTAATGAAGATGAAACTATTGTTATTAATCTCAGTTCTAGTAGAAAACTACGGGAGATTAGGTAGAGGCCACCCTTAACGAGCATGGACGCGTGAAACTTGAGGAATTACTGAAGGAATTTGTGGAAATCTTCACATGGTACTATGACAACATGACTGACATTAATCTCAAAATAGCTCGGCACCATATTCCAACTCTCCCAGAATGCAAACTGGTCAAATAGAAACTGTGAAAGCTTCGCACCAAATGGTCGCTCAAAATTAAGGAAGAAGTGGTCAAAGAGTTAAACGTGGGTTTCATTTGTGTGATTAAATATCCTATATGACTAGCCAATATTGTACCCGTACCCAAATTAGGGGGAAGGTTTACTTGTGCATTGGCTACCGAGACTTGAACAAGGCCTCTCTAAAGGATGATTACCCTCTACCCAATATCAACATGATTGTGGACAACATAGACATTCATGCTCTCGAGTCATTCAATGATGGGTGTATCAGATATAATAAGATTAAGATGCACCCGAATCATCAAGAGAAAACCACATTCATCATCCCTTGGGGAACCTTTTATTACACGGTCATGCTATTTGGTCTAAAAAATGTTGGGGCTACCTACAAGAGGGATGATATAACCATCTTGCATGATCTAATACACAAAGAAGTTTAGGTCAATGTAGATGATATGATTATTAAGTCTAAGACTATAGAAGTTCACAATACCGCTCTCTGGAAGTTCTTTGAGCGACTACGATAATATCAGATGCGACTTAACCCACAGAAATGTGTCTTCGATGTTACCAAAGGAAAACTCTTGGGATTTATGGTTAGTGAGAAAGGGATAGAAGAATATTATGCCAAGATGAAAGACATACTCAAAATTCCATCACCCAAAATGAATAAGTAAGTCCATGGATTCCTTGGAAAATTATAGTATATAAGTCGGTTCATCTTCAAGTTGAATTCTATATGTGAACGCATCTTCAAACTCCTCCGAAAGGATTCAACCAAAGTCTGGAATGAAGCTTGCTAAGAAGCCTTTGACCAAATCAATAAATACCTAACCCGTCCTCCGGTACTCATGCCTTTATAACTTGGTCCTCACCTACTCTTATACCTAACCATAACTGACACTATAGCTGGTGATTTGCTAGCTAAATACCTTGAAGAATCCCGTAAAGAGAGAGACATTTATTACACTAGTCGTAAGTTGTTTGGATACAAAGTTAATTACACAGTCTTGGAAAAAGCATGTGTTGCCCTCGTCTGGGTCACCTAAAAATTACGGCATTATATGCTCACCTTTCTCATCAAACTTATGTCCCTAATGGATCCCATAAATACCTACTCCAGAAACCTACCCTGTCCAGCTGAATGGCCTGATGGTTGATGCTGGTAGCCAAATTCGATATCGTGTATGTTATGTAGAAAGTCATGAAAGGAAGAGCCATCTTTGACTACCTCATTGATTACCATATGGAAGAAGCCGATGTTTGGATTTCAATGTTAACGGATGAGAATATCCTTTGTACCTCTCATGAAGGCCTCCGATCACAAATGGTCTTTGATGGCGCCGCCAACAAGAAAGGGTATGGCATTAGGATACTCTAAATTTCCCATGATGACTCTCGCACTCCAACTGCCATTAAGCTGGATTTTCTCTGCACCAACAACACGACTGAATACGAGGCATGAACGGTAGGCCTTAAAATATCTCTCAGGAAAGGAATTTTATACCTAAATATCTATGGGGATTTGTCCCTCATCATCGGTCAAGGACAAGAAACTCTTACCCTTCCACGCCCACCTAGAAGTACTAGCCTTTTAGTTCTAAGATATCACATTCCACTACCTGCCTCGAGTAAAAAATAACCTAGTCGATGCTCTTGATACCTTAGCCTCTATGATTGACATGATCGAAGGAATAACCATGGACCCTTTCCTAGTCTAAAAGAAAGATAAGCCATCCAACTGCTACCATATTGATCTCATCATAAAAAAAGATCCTAATGTAGCCGAATGCTGGTACTATGATATTTGGTGCCTCCTCAAGCTAGGTAGGTAACCCCAAGGCTCTGATAAGAAAGATCGAGAAACCCTCTACAAACTGGTTGCCCAATACATTATCTGTGATAAAGCAATATTGAAGAGAAACTTTGATGGAACCCATTTTCACTGCATCACGTGGGCTAACATTGAAGAGATAATGTAAAAACTCTATAGCGGAGACTGCAGATCCCAGATGAATGGTCATATGCTAGCCAAGAAAATCATCTGACAGGGTTATTACCGAACTACCATGGTTAAAGTTTGCACTGCACATGTTCAAAGATGTATCAAATGTTAGCAGTTTTCTAACCTCCAACACTTGCCTCTGTGGGAATTGTATAAAATGACTTTTCCCTAGTCATTTTCCATATTGGATATCGATATCATAGGGATGTTTACACGTAAATCCTCCAATGGTCATGAGTTCATCCTAGTTATCATTGATTACATCACCAAATGGGTCGAAGGCGAGTCATACGCGGTACTAAATGCCAAGAAGGTTGCAATGTTTATCAAGAAATATATCATCTGTCGATATGGGGCCCCGCATGGGCTAGTATCGAATAATGGGTTACATTTTTAATCTAAAGCCACATAATTTGTCGACAATTATGGGATTCAGGGACACAAATCTTCCCCCAACCGACCTCAAACTAATGGTCCAGTTGAAGCCTCCAATAAAAACCTCAAAGCTGTCATCAACAAGATGATCGAGAGTTATCAAGACGGGGCCGATCGAACACTTTATGCCCTGTGGGGCTACAGCACTTTATTTCAAACCTCTACTAAGGCTACCCCTTACTGTCTATTATATGGCACGGAAGCAGTCCTACCCATGGAGCTAGAAATCCTTTCATTACGCGTTATGCTTGAACGCAAAGTCAGCGAAGAAAATAAGCATCAAAATCGTCTCGATGAACTGTCACTCTTAGACAAAAGGAGGCTGAGAGATCCAAATCATATACAATGGTACCAACACCGGATAGCGCGATCATTTAACTGGAGAGTCAAAGACCGTGGTGTTCAAGAAGGGGACTTATCCCTTAAGGAAATAGTAGAGCCTATCCGGGACCCCAGAGGGAAATTCAAGACCAATTGGAGCGGACCCTACACTAAGAAGATCTTATCAGGCGATGCCACTATGCTCACCGACGTTGATAGGGAGGAGATGGTCCGTCCAGTTAACATGGATGGTCTCAAGAAATTTTACACCTAGTCTGAAATCTCGATGCACTATGACTCTTCTCATCTCCCTTCTATTCTAAAAAAATCTTCGTTTCCCTCTACTCAGAACTACATGGGGCTTGATCCTCTAAAAATCTTTCTCTTTCAAAAAAGACACTTAGAAAATTTTCAAAATCCGCAGTGGTATGTAGGCAGATTATACGCTTCACATGAGCATGCCCCCTTTTTTTCACAAAATGCTATTATTTTCTTATCCCCAGGAAACGCACTTCATTTTAACATATACATGAACAAGAGGATTATGTATGCCTTAATGATTGGTATAGATAATTCAAATGCAAAACTCATCAAGACGCACAATATTATAATTAAAATTTCCTTTATTTCATTAATAAAAATTTCATTACAATTACATCAGCATTGGGAGTCGAATGACTTTCCTATCCAACCTACCCCTACTTTCCTAAAAAAATAAATAAACCAAAAACAAGCCAACCACTCCTAAACAAGATTCCTAATTTTTTTCCTAAATAACCTGTATAACCATAAACACCATATAAAAGCTTTATAAATTCTACCCGAAGCTACCGGAGGAACCAACACCATCATCACCCATATCCTGGGGTCCCAAACTTCCCCTGACCGAATAGAGTGTTGTTGCTCTCCATATAATGACAAGCCTGTAATATCATGGGAAAAATAGAACACCTCCCTCCATGGTATCAGATATGGAAAACCACCTTTTCCCGGTCTCTACAGCCAGCATCTTTGCAACTACTATCCTCCATAAGAACTTCATATAGTCCATGGAAATAAGGCATACTCTACCAACAAAGTGGGATGGGAGGCTTGATGGTCAGATATTCTCCCACAGAGATCCCAGCCATGCGCATATGCTTAGTCAAATCCTCTACTAGAAAGAAATCCTGTGTATGAGGTGGCACAATCTATTCCCAGCCAAATTGGCGTAAGGGCCGCCAGGGAACGTAGAAAGAGGTTTGCCTGAGGCCAATCGAAAGTAGAGATAAGTTTGCCTCAAGACAACCTACCTAACATACTGGTATTCCCCAAGTTCTAGAATAGGCAACAGCTCCCCCACCAAGGCACTGACTAATGCAAACCTTGAGCCCCGTGCTCCACAAACAAATTTTCCCAACTCTTAATATTAAGGCCTACACTAATAAAGTAGAATGAAAAGAAGTTTGGCACAGTAAAGGATACTCAGGTGGGACCACCATATGGAATCTCTCCAACAGCCAAATGACTAGAATTACAGACCTACCACTCAAGAAGTTTGAACGGCCTTCCCGCCAGGCATCCAGACAATTCAGAGTCTTTGCTAATATCACTGCTATAGGATTATGATGGTACGACATCTAAGAAGGAATGAATGCAAGTTGTGGGTCCACCGACAGTTCCCTAGTCACCAACAGCAGTTTTAAAACCATGCCCAGAATGACGGTTCCAACATAGCCGACAACTTAAAAATGCATAGAATGCAGCATAGCAAGAAGAAAAGATCATTCCACCTGTAACTAGTGACCTGGATGCCGAAGGAGAGATATGAAGAAGTCCTATTAACAGTTCTCTAGGGGACTAGGAAAACTCAGGCATAGCTGCCGGAACACTGGGATTTATCGCCAACATTGTAGAAAACTCTTCTTAAATCGGGCAAACCTCATCTACCCTGAAGTGAAAGGCATGGTATTTAGGATACGAAAAATCTACTGCTATCATTATCATATTCCACTCTATGGGCAGGTTATGCTATAAAGAGACTCGACGCATGTTAAAATCATCATAGTTGACATTTTATGAGCAGATCACCTATAAGATTTTGAGGTAGGTAGAAAATTCAACACTACCAGGGAGAGACATTTCACAAAGTAAGAAAGAAGAAATCAAAAGAGAAGGAATGTGGAGGTGTGATGAAAATACTCCACCCACACAGCCCATTTATACTAGGAACGCACAAACCAAAGATAAAAACCCTCCAAAAATGGAAGGAAAGCTTACCCCAACAAGTACTAAGAAATTAAAGAAAGTGTAATCAAGGCCTTGGAATGATTAGACTGGACTGACATGCCGATAGGCATGACAAGGGGCATGGCGATCGGCAACCCCCTATATTGGGAAATTCCCCTTTTCCTTTTCAGTCAAAATAAAAAAACTCAATGAAAATAATTTTTATTCTTAAAAAATTCTGAATTTCCTTCTCCCTATGTTTTTACTTATCTTGTTTAAAAAAATCTCTCTTTTTAATTCCCTTTTACGGTCTCTGCAGCAAAGTAAAAAAATCATGTGCATTATGTCATAAAGAATAAAAATTAACAAAAACTTCACTTTATTTGCATAGATGTTGTTGCGTTACATTGATTTTATAGGAAGAAATAAAAAATATAATGAAACTCATCCCGAACCCACATTTCTCTCTCTATCTCTCTCCTACCTTCACCTATAATCTCTTTCTCTTTCTCTCTCTTCTCTTTCTCTCTCTATCTCCCTAGGAGCCTCCTTACCTACGGCGTGCTCTCTTCCTTTGGCGATGAGATAACGTACCTTTACTCCCCGAACAAAACCCTTCCTCAGATGAGGCAGACGACACCAAATAAGAAAGAACCGGGAACACATCCTGAATTTGGGATGTTACCAAAGCTATCCAATCTCAAATATCCTTCAGCCAGGTTGTTGATACTCGGATGTGCTGCAAGAAAAACAATAGGAAAAGGGAAAATCAATCAGCTTGAGGTAAAGAAAGAAATAAGAAACTTAAAATACAGAGAGATGAAAAGTATACCGCCTGCTGGAGAACCTCCTCCGCCAGTCCCAGCTCCGCTGGGTCCATCTCATTAGGATGGTGCAACATATTCACCAACCCTCCATCAGTCCATCTAATATTATAAAAAGGATGGGCCAACCGCACAATGGGAACCTCCGAGGTCATCGCCACTGTCGATGTCGATGAACCACTTGCACTATGGGAAGACCCCATAGGATGACTCGAACCCGCCTGGGGGAGTGACATCATGTCATATATAATGGGCGGCATCAACTAGATCAACACGAAGACCAAATAATCATATGATGCCACCATGTTGGTATATGACAAGTAAGGCTCGTCCATCATCGCCGCAACCCACGCATCATCCGCCATCTTCTAAACTTGCCTCATATTCATAGGGGTACTCATAGGTGGTACAATCACCTCATCCTCCATAATGTTCCAAACTAATCTCTCCCTAAGGTACCAGGAGTAGACGAACTCATTCGTCAGTAGATGCTGCATTTGCGCAAGCCCCTAGTCAACCCCATATGCTGGATGGCTATCCCTCCGGGATAAAAGGTCACCTACAAAATTATCGAGCAGAGAAATATCAATATTGGAAAATATCATAAAGGAAAAATAGTCTCAAAAAGAAAGAAAGACTTACCCGTTCGCTTGTCAGGTCGTTCAAGACCCGACGCACCACCTCCAAGGAGAGAGATTTCTTCGAATGTCAGTTGAACCTCCATCACCGATAAATCCAACAGAAGTCCCCAATAGTCTCGTCCTTGAAAGCTATCAGTTGGGTGTTAAACTCAATCACCTCATATAACCACGTCTGCAAAGGACACAAGGCCAGAAATCAAGAAATCAAGAATAAAATGCATAAAGGAAAATGAAAATGCATAAATGAAATTAAACAAAATAAAGAATACCTCCAAAAGATACGTGGTGATAGTAAAGGTCTATCGAAAGCACTGGATGAACGCATCAAGAGAAGAATAATTGGTCACCAAAGTCAAGCTCCACCAGCCATAAGGATGGACGTTAAAAAACAACCCTAAAAATGGAAAAAACCAAAACTCGATGACGTCTCCACTCATCGCTATTAAGAAGCCACTCAATACAAGAAGAATAAACAAATGGGTCATCTGCCACACCTACCGCCCATCCTCCTCATCAATCCTCCGACTCAATAATAACTTCCTCAAAATAGACAAATGAAGAGTCCCCAAAGACCACCTCTCGACATCACCTAACGACGTCGTCAACACCTCTGGCGTTGCCTGTAAGGTCCTGTCCGCCTCTATTCGCACCCCATCGTAGTCCATCACCCGAAACTATGGCACGTATATGGGAGTCACCATCATCTCCCCAAATTCTAAATATATAGTGTGAGTGGTGTCCCACACTTCTCCCCTAGAGCAGAAAGAATAGCCGTAGAACGAGGAGTCTCATTTAGCGTAGATGTCAGTTTCCCCAAACTAGGTGAGAACAACACCCAATGCACGAAATATAGAATGTTATCCCAAACGTCCTTAAGCCTCGTCATCCCTCGAGAAGGTAGAGTCGACAAAAAAACATCGAATTGTCAAAAAGGGAAAATCCTTGTCAAAAATTAAGAAAAAATGGGAAATATCATCAAGAAAGAAGAAAAAAATAACAAAAGTCATCATCACTTACATAACCTCTAGGGTTCACTACCCTATAAGTACAATGACACGCCATCTCACCCAAAAGAATCCATTCATCCGCCACTGGATCGAATGAGTTAAAGGAATTTTCACTATCCACGCAAGGGGTAACTTAAGCCTCCATTCCAAGTTTGCCCAATCATCAACATTAATCCATGCCATATGTGTCATGCTGCATGAAAAATCAACCATTTATTTGTTTTGAGAATGCTAAATTTATTTGCAAAAGGTAATTGCAGAAGGAGGAAAGTCTGAATGTTGTGAAAATTGAGGTGAACCAGCCCCTTTTTATAGGAGGCTAAGGGGCATGTCGATCGACAACTCCTAGTAATATATCGATCAGAAGTATCTGTCCACCTACTCTAGGTACCCCAAAACACCTTGCCACTTCCATTTGGTAACTCTCACGCCATGTCGGTCGGCGCCCTCCTTGAAATTTCATTCAAAAATTCCCAAAAAATGCTGGAAAATCCCTAAAAAAATCCTAAAATTACAAAATAAATTTTAAAACCTTTCTTCCTAAGAAAATAATTTTTACCAAACTCATTTCCCTATAAAAAATCTTACCTCCCCAAAATAATTTTCAAAATAAATTAGATATCCCTCGAGCAAAAAGAAGGAAACATCCAATCCATGGATTAATTCCTCTTCCCCAGTGTAACCACAAGATAATTTCCTTAGTGGAATCTCAAAATTTCCACAAGAAAACTAAAACTCAAACCCTTAGAATTGTCTTTGACCCTCAGAATCGGTCATCTCTACTTAAGCCCTCAAAAGTGGCATCGACCCTTAGAAGTGGTAATCTCTACTGAAGCCCTCACAATCGGTAATCTTTACTTAAGCCCTCGGAATTGGCTTCAACCTTTAGAATTGATCATACCTACTTAAGCCCTTAGAATTGGATTTGACCCTCAGAATTGGTCATCTCTATTTAAGCCCTCGAAATTGACTTCAACCCTCAGAATTGGTTATCTCTACTTAAGCCCTCAGAATTAGCTTCGACCCTAAGAATTGGTCATCCCGACTTAAGCCATCAATTTTGGCTTTGACCCTTTGAATTGATCATCTCTACTTAAGTCCTTAGAATTGTCTTTGACCCTCAGAATTCGTCATCACTACTTAATCCCTCAAAATTTTCTTTGATCCTCAGAATTGGTCATCTCTACTTAAGCCCTAAGAATTGGAAATATCCACTTAAGCCCTTAGAATTGGCTTCGACCCTCAGAATTGGTCATCCCTACTTAATCCCTCAAATTGGCTTTGACCCTCAGAATTGGTCATCCCTAGTTAAGCCGTCGGAATTTTCTTTTAGCCACAGTATTGGCCACCTATACTTATTCCTGCAGAATTGGCTTCGACCTGTAGAATTGGTCATCCCACCTCAAGTCTGCGGAATTAACTTCGACCCACAGAATTGGTCATCTCTACTTAAGGTCCTTATAATTGACCTTGGCCCATCGGTCACCCCCATCATTTACCTAGGTCCTCAGAATCGACCTCGACCCTCTGAATCAATCATCCTCGTCCCTTAGGTCTTCATAATCGACCTCTTTCCAAAATATCATGGGGTGTCTATTCCATGACTTTCACTTGTTTCAAGATCACCCATCGAGGGGATCTATAGACACCACAGTTTAGGAGCCCTTAAGTCTCTTTATATGTCCTTAGCACTCCGCCATTTCATTGCAAAACCTAGGTCGTACTCTAAGTACTAATTTAGAGGCCATCGGGAGCTCTCAGGCCCAGTTTGACTTCAGCCAACTTTATTGTTAGAGAAAAATCTCTTTAAATATTCAAAGGGCTCTGAATCCCCTTTCTAATGGTCCACCCCGTGCATGAATCATCATAACGATTTGGACGAACGGACCATTTTACTACCAAAAATCAATCTAGAGGCCACCAAGCTCTCTCGGGCCCCGATTTGACCTCATTAAACTTCACAGTTACAGATAATCTCTTTCAATGTTTAAAGTTCACTAAAACCCATTGGAAGGTATCTGAATTACAGACTCAACTTTGGGACCCAGGAGCGATCCAAAGGACTCTTGAAGGTATCTGAATTACTTGTCTAGAGGTATTCCCCGTGCATGATTTGGATCAATGTATTGTGTTCTATAACCATTTTTTCAGGAAAATCTGCACGAAACTGCTGATCGGTAGGTCCATTTCCGTGCCGGCCGGTAGTGTGTCAAGGTTTACCTGCCGATTGGATGGACAAGGGGCATGCCTATCATCACCACCCCTGACCCTATAAATAGAGGGCATGACCTCACTCCCAAGGTACACCTTATATCCATCAACATCACTGATCTCACCAACATTCTCTTGTAACGAGTGAAGTTTACTCCTGTGAAATTCAATTCAAGCTTACATTCTTATAATTTTGATACCCAATTTGGAAAAATCTCATTCTCTCTCATCCAACATTAAAGGGAGTTCATCCAAGATTAAAGATCAAGCTTCAAAGAAGGACCAAATCTTTCCCTCTCTCTTTGAATTCCTTGTTCTTGAATTAAATACTTTACGTTCATAATCTAGTTTTACATAAGGTCCTACACATTAACATCTTACATTTTTATTTGAATATTTCACATACATTATTTTCTATAAAAAAAATCAAAACAACCAAAAGAGGGTTACACCCATAAATGTCGAACATGATTATCCATCACACTTTTCTAAAACTAAAACACATCTTTCTACACATGCACATGTAATAAAATCTTGTTCGAATCTATGGGATAAAACACACCCTTATTGCGCATGCGAAATATGTGGACATTAATGCCTTTATAGGCTACATAGGCATCTCGGATTAAAACCCAAGACTCATGCCTAATTTTCCAATTTTTCTGTTTTCCAATTTTTCCAAATTCCCCATTTTCATATTTTTCATATTCTCACATTACTATAGATATTAAATTTGTGATCCTTGTTAGCGTTTCCAACACCTATTATCATTCCATTATAATGATCAATATCATGATAAACACTTAAAATCATATTTTATGTAGAATATTTTGGGAACATTCCTATGGATGACCTCACTCTATCTCTTCTATTGTATGAGTTGGGCGATTTCGATCTCCATTATATATACATGCACACACACTTCATGGAGAAATAAAGGAAAAATAATAGAACAAGATCATGAGAGACTGAAAGGGCGGGATGGGTGCCTAACACCTTCCCATTCCATAACTTAACCCCCAAACCCTTCGAACTATTGGTTTTGTAAGCATCAGTTTGTCATTGATGCCGCTCTCTCGAGGCGGTGACATGATCTTTTGCCTATTTTGTGCAAAATTGGATGGCGACTCCATGTATTTACATTCACCCCACACTGATGACGACCGATGCGTTCCTATATCGAAAAAGGGCACGAGACCTTTCATCCCCCCTTTCCTTCCCCGACCCCGTTCTTGGTAAGAAAGAGAGATAAGAGAAAGAGGAAGGACACACGTAAATTGGGATAGCCAGGGAGGGTAGATGCCTTCACGTATGAGAGAACATAGATACTAATATAGTATATTAGTCACACTAACACACCATTAATACATTAAAAATCATCTTATATATTCCTACATATATTCACTCGATCTGATGTTAAAAAAAATTAAACATTAAAATTTAATTCTGAAATTATTTTTACAAAAATGTTTAATCACATAAATTAAAAATAAATTTTGAACAATTTCAAAAATTCTTTTTAATAAAACCCACACATAATCATTAGAAATGATAAAATGCAGTGTAATGGAGTGTGTCCTACATGGATAAAAGTAAAATCCAATGAGCCATAAAGGGTGTGAGAGACAACCTTTCATGTCTGGTTGAATTCCTAGATCGGAATAATAATGCTGAGTTGGTGTCAACTTTCGTAAGGAGCTTGGCGTAGGTAAATAGACTCACCCTAACTACAAAAAAAATCTTGTCAAAATTTATGTCCAACTAGCTGAAGGTCTATATAGCTAATGCATGAAACAAAAACCCTAGGAGTGCTCTATATAGAAACCTTCATGAGTGTGTATGTGCTGAAATTCGTATCGTATTCTTAAATAGTGAGTCTCATGAAGATGCTGTCCATTATTTTGTATGACGTTGGAGGAACACGAGGTGTACATGCCTCTCATCGTACCTTTGGGTGCGATTGGGGGTGTCTGCCCACTTGCAGCACATTTTCAAGCCTAAGTGTGTCTGTTTTCAAATTAGGATCCTATTCTCAAATCAAGAGTCACGTGACTATGCGTTTGGATACTACGTGTTAAATTGTACGTGCACGAGGAGTTTGTACCATTCATGATGCTTTGGGGGGGCAATTATGGGTGTCCGTAAACTCGTAGTACTTGTTCAATCCTAAATATATCCATTTTCAAATTTGGGTCATTTTTTCAAATTAGGAGTCCCATGACTACGTAACCGATTGCTTCATGTTACGTTAATCGAGAACAAGATGTTCGTGCCACTCACGGTGCCTTTTGGGGTCTGTTAGGGGTGTCCGCCTACTCGTGACATGTTTTCAAACCTAAGTGTGCATTTTTTCTAATTATGGTATCATTCTTAACTCGGGAGTCCCGAGACTATACGCACGGTAGCTACATATTATGTTAGACATGCATGAGGTATTCCTTCCATCCGTCATGTCGTTTCGGGGCGATTAGAGGTGTCTTCCAACTCACAAAAGGTTTTCAAGACTATGTGTTCTTGTTTTCAAATACGGGATCTATTATCAAACAGGGAGTCTCATGACTACGTAGTTTCTACATGTTTTATTGGACACGCATAAGGTATTCGTCCCACTTATAGTGTCGTTTGGGAGCGCTTGGGGTGTTCGCACGCTTTCAAGCCTAAGCATGCATGTCTTCAAATTTGGGCCTTATTCTCAGGCCAGGGGTCCCGCAACTACCCGGTTGGTTGCTATGTGTTACGTTGAATGTGCATGAGGTAATCATGAAACTCACAGTACCGTTTGGAGGTAGTTGGGCATATGCTCACCCGAACGACATGTTTGCAATCCTAGGTGTGCCTATTTTTAAATTCGGGTCCTATTCTCAAACTTGGAGGACCACAACTATGCTATTGGTTGCTACATGTTATGTTGGACGTGCACGAATTGTTCGTGTCATATACGATGCCATTTGGGTGCTATTGGGGGTGTTAACCCACTTGCAACACGTTTTGAAGCCTAAGTGTGCATGTTTTCAAATTTTGGTCCTATTATTAAACTAGGAGTCCCGCGACTATGCAGATGGTTTTTACGTATTATATTGGATGTGCAGGAGGTGTTCACGCCACTAGTTGTGCCCTTTGGGTGATTTTGCGGGTGTTCGCCATCTCACGACACATTTTTAAGTCTAAGTGTGCCAGTTTTCAAATTTGGGTCCTTTTCTTGAACCAGGAGTCACGTGACTGCGCGGTCGATTGCTACGTGTTACATTGGATGTGCACGAGGTGTTCGTGCCACTCAGTATGACTTTTGGGGGTTGTTGGGGGTGTTTTCACACTCGTGGCATATTTTCAAGCCTAAGTGTTCTTATTTTCAAATTTCGGTCCAATTCTCAAATCAGGAGTTCCGAGACTATGTAACTGATTGTCACGTATCATGTTGGATGTGCACGAGGTGTTCATGACACATACATCGCAAATTCTAATGAAAACTTATTTAATTAGAGTCAATTTTCAATTTTTTTTATTTAAACCCTATCACATACATCTATGTGGCTAAAATTAAACCATCACAAATACATTCGGACATATAGATTCCAGGAAAAAACCTTTCAGGTAAAACCTTTTATTTAACAATGAAGAAGTAAAACGCATTTTACTTACACAATGAAATCTACGATAAATATCCATAGACAGTCACATAGACATGCAACCTAGAATCATCAATGGATCAACCGCAGGGAACCCACAAGAACACGCAACTCTTAATCATCCAAGAACATCCACTAGCACTCCTAATGACACGCAGTCATCAACCATAAATTTACCCTCTCTTCAAGAGAAACTTCATTAAGATGGTATCTTGGTTTCCAAAACAATTCACTAAACTATTAGGATTTTTGTGAATTAAAAAATAATGTTTTAAACCCTAAATGAAGACGACAAAATAATTCTGCAGTTTTCGTGTACCTAAAAAGCTCAGGTCTTCTTAAGGAAAAATGACTCATTTAATTAGGTATGTATAACAAAATTCAGCCAGCGGGTTTGTTTGAACGACATAACCATGTCGCTCGATCTTACTTCTCACGACACATCAAACGAGTTTAGAAAAGTAAAAATATGTGATGTCATTTGATAAAATGCTTCAAGAGAGCTTCAAATGAGACTTCACGCCACATTGCATGTCGTTTGAAAACTTCGTTCAAAGAACTTTGTCATGTCGTTTGAATGACATCAGCAAAAAATATTTTTTTATTAAAACTCCACCGAAATATTAGAAAAAATTCCTTTGACGAAAAATGATGGCTCAGATGTTTAAAAAAAGTTTAGAAAAATTATCCCAACACTTTATATGAACCGTTAAGGGACTTAAACACAACCTTACCAAAATCTATCTCAGAGAGGCTTTTCTATTGAAGAATGTTGATATTCGGATCCGTCTTGATGCATTATTGAACTTGAACTTTTCTTCGAGCGATATATGACATACTCTTATTTAAGCCGAACACTATAAAATATGTCCTTACAAATATCACCCTATGTATATGCCGGTATAAACTAAAAAACATCTAAATTATCAAATCAAATGTCCTATACAAATCTAATACCCTCCCATGAACCCAAAACTAAAAAGGTACTAAAATTGCAAGTCTTAAACTTTCTTCAAAAATCTTCAACATGAAACCTTCAAATTAATAATGTTTCTTTATCATCATGAGGGTGTGTAAAATAATCTTCAACTTTTGTACCTACACACATGAGACAAGAAACAAAACCCTTCATGACGTATCGATTTTGAAATAAGATAAACATAAATCAAAACTAAGATCAAATCTCAAATCTCGCCCGTTATTTAAACTCCCCTATTAAATCATAATTCGTTCTACCCCTTTTTATTTGTTTGAAATAGACAAGGAAAAGAATAAATAAATAAAATCATGGAGTTTCATAACAAGGAAAGAAAATCAACTACGATCATTAAGGATAAACCTAAAAACATTCACAAATTATTTTATATTTTTCAATTTTTCAAGAAAAAATAATTTACAAAAAAATCACACACCATGAATTTACACTAAGATAACCAAATCATGGAAATGGAATGAATGGGTGTGAACATATTCAATAGGTAAATCGACTCAAACATACATAACATATGTGCACGATGAATATGGATACTCCTAACCAATGAATTTCACAATCATCCTTAAGTGTATAAATGGTTGAATTCAAATGACATCGACTTAATCAAATCAACAAATCAAAGTCTAAAATGATCTCCACACCAATAACGTCTAAAACGATTTATCGATTTTTCAATACTTTCTTAGGATGTGAAAACCCATTGATTTACTTCCTACCAAACTCCCTCAAATATATTTCTTTTTCAATCTCTTTTGAGGGTACTATTTTTTTTCAACTTATAGAAATCCTATTGGACCCATTTTTGGCATATGACTACTTTTATTACCTTAATTTTTCCCGAGCTATTTTAAACGGTGGATTTGACAACGTGATTATTATTCACTTGCACCCCTTTCCTGTGTTCACTCATTATTTTTTCATATTAAACAAATTCATCACGGGCATCGATTGTTACATGCACTATTTCATTATCAAGTTTAATCGCGTATTGTTATGTTTTAAAGACATGATTAAGATGGAAACACTTCAAACGACATGTGATAGACAAGTACAATAATCAAATAAATCCGTGCAAGTGAGAATTAAAGGAAATCAATAGTAAAACAAGTAGAAAGTAATCTAAAATTACATCTTAATTAATCCAAACATTATAAAGCACTACACCAAATCTGTTGAATTGTCACGGTCATTCACCTTGACAAGTTTAACTTGTCAAGTTCAATGACCGTAACAATTTTGGGCGAGACAACTTTTTTTGTCACGGACTTATCACGGTCATTGACTGTGATACGTTCATTAGAATTGTCACGGTTATTTCACGGTACCTGACCTTGACAAGTTTATTACAGTTACGGACCATTACAAGCCCGTGACAATGGTTAAAAAATTATCACGGTCAATGACCGTGACAAGTCCGTGACAAGTTTCTTTGTCATAGACTTGTCACGGTCAATGATCGTGATAATTCTTGTCAGAATAGAAAAAAAATCTACTGGGTAGTATGACCACTGCAACAGCCCAACAGTATATTTCTACCTATTATAGCAACATTGTACCTGTTCAAACATTATATATCCAAATAAAATAGAGATAGTGAAAATATACATTCAAAATAGACATAATATGCATCACGATACAATCCAAATATAATTCAAATGTACCAACTTAAAAACAATTCAAATGTACCAACTTAAAAATAATACAATTCAATTCAAATAATGTCACTACATGTCATGGGTAAGGATAAATCCGAGGAGGTGAGTAGGCCACACGATATATGAATTGACACACCCACTGATATACATCGTGTCGCATTGTTCATGCAACCATAACGAGGAGTTATCCTTCCCGGGTATCACATGCATGACGAGCACCTTGGACTCGATGTCTTGAAGCTCACGTCCATGAACTAGTCCATCCTGGATGATATTTGGGTCCCTCAACCCCCGCCCTATCCCCTGTCCAGCAAATTTGTCCATTATAAACATGCTCGGCCAACCAAGCATCGACATCGATCGATCTAAGGGATACAAATAGGGAACTGGATCATTAAAGTCCGCACGTGTCGGTGATGAAGCAGTGAGGTCCACATCTTCGTCATCCCGCACATCATCCTCCCTCACCTCGTCCTCCTGCACATCCTCTCCCCACATTCTCCTTCCCTTTCCGCTTGCATTTTCTGCCACCCAACGAACGCTTCATGAATGAGAACATATCTTGGACCGTCGCCTCCAAATGGAACAACTTTGTGTCATGCGAGTCCACCGTTCGAGCCAACCCAGTGTCGCTCATCTCCATTCCGATGATCCTAGATTTTGCCACCGACGAGCTCACCCCCCTTGTCCTCCCCTTGCGATCAGAGACAAGCACTTAGCTGAGTGCGTCTGTGGACAAAGATGCCTTGTCGGCATCAGAGTGAGACTCATGCACTTCCTTAAACTTTGCCTGAAACGACAAAAAGAACATGATTAGTAAAATAAGTAAATAAAAAAGTTATAACGTAATTAACAAAAAGTAAATTGTCGGATTACTTACAATTATGGCCGCGACGCTCGGGGACACCTCCTTGTCCTTCCCCTTCTTCGTTCGAAGAGCCACATAAGTATCGAGCCTATGTGGCCTACCCCCAAGGCCACTCCCTATCCCCTGAAATAAAATAAAGTAAAATTAGTATCGGCCCCGCAAAGTAAAATAATGCATAATAATATATTTCTGTAGTTATAGAAAAATTAAATCTTACCATCATCATATGCTCCACCTCAGCGTAAGACGTCCGGCTGGAGTAGTGCGCGTCCGTCTTTTTTTCCCGGTTTTCCCTCCCTGATTGGCAAGATGCCAATTGTCGCTCCCCGATCTCATTATCAACAAACTTTTGCCATGTGGCAATGAGATCGGCTCCTTCGGCGGGACGAATTCACCCTTTGGATAATGGACTCTCGTGTCTTTTCAAAGTACCGGGTGCGCATATTTTTCTTCCACGTCTTGTGTTGCTCCCTCAACTGCTCCAAGACGGAATCACGTAGCTTTGGATAGAGGCTGAATTGTTCCTCTCCAACAAATACAATGTTAGTTACAAATAAATATAAGTATAAATATAAAATGAAATTGAAATTAAAATATAAATATAAATACAAATATAAATATAGATACATTACCTGTAGTGCCACCCAAACAACTAACTTGAGCTCATATGGCACCTCCTTCCAACTAATGTACCCCGGGCCGATGATCGTCTTTACCAGCTCGAGGGATCTCGCTAATAGTCCCGACTTGTTCTCGATGGCCATCCCCAATTTTCCATATTTGGGGAGCCTAGGGACCGAGGAGCCCTCGTCGCCTCCGCTACCACCGAGACTAGACGGCATCATCATAACAAGCATCATTATCATCGCCTTAATACCTGAAGGAGACATTTTCTATAAAATAATGTTATTAGTACATATCAAAATGAATTAAAAGAAGACATGCAAATAAACTAACAGTTAAAGTATACAATTGTTAATTTACTAATTTACAATGAGAGGCAATCCTACTTTCATAATTAATCATATATTAATTTACTAAAAAAATTAATAACCAATCAATTCGTTTACAAGGGACATTACGCACAAACACGCACATTACACACACATATACACACACGCAACTCCCCACTCCCCACCCCCCATCCCTACCCCCTCCCCCCCCCCCCCCCCCATCTCCTCTAAAGGGTGAGTTCATGTATGTTTCATTTAATTTCATATATATTTCATTTAATTATCATATATATATATATTGTTCGATATACAAAGTAATTTAAAAAAAAAGTTGAAAAATTCCACTCCCATATGGACAATAGTCCAGTGGTCATGCCACTTTTAAAACTAACCAACCCAATATCGATCCACTATAATCCAATAGAAATGTCAACAACAAATGTGTATCCCGTACTCCTTCTAATTCATCTACTCAATTAATTATTTTCATCAATTAAACTAACAATGAGGGGCAATCCTACTTTCATCTGAAATGGGCACTAATTATTAATATACTTTCACATAAAACTATACAATTAAAGTTACAATTAAAGATATACAATTTATTTTATTAAAGCTATACAACTAAAGTTATTTCGAATCTCAACAATTATCTGTTAATGAGGGGCAATCCTACTTTCATATGAAATGGGCAATGCATATTTTATTAATCATTTTCTCCATTTCAATTGCTGAGATTGCCCCACCACACACACACGCCACCCCACCACACCCACCACCACCACCACACCCACCCCACCCCACCCCCTCCCCACCTCACACCTGCACACACACACACACACACATACACCCCACCACCCCCTGCCCCACTCACCCCACCACACACACCTGCACACACACACACCACCACTTCCTGCCCCCCACCCAGCCCCTATCCCTCTCCCCCCACCCCACCACACACGCACGCAGACACACATGTACACACACCCCACCCCACCCCCACGACCCCCTCCCCCCACCACACACCCCCACGCATATAGACACACATACACACACTTGTAGAAATGAAACAGAAAGAGAGGAAAAAACATAACTTAGAGAGAGAGAGAGAGAGAGAGAGCTCGAAATCACTTAGAGAGAGAAAGAGAGGGAGAATCAAAAGGGTGGGAAAAAAAGAAAGCGTAGGTTTTTTTTACTCAAGAAATTGTCACGGACATGTCATGGTCATTGACCGTGACAAGTTAACTCTATTGTCAAGGACATTGACCGTGATAAGTCTGTGACAAGTACAGTTATCACGGACTTGTTACGGTCATTGACCGTGACAATACTTTGTCACGGACTTGTCACGATCAATAACCGTGACAAAAAACGAGTGTTTTTTTGTCACAGTCAATGACTGTGACAAGGCTGGCCGGCTAAAGGGTGCCAATTTGTCCTTTTTGGTGTAGTGAAGCACATGGATGAAATGATGTATCATCTCAAGACACTATCGAATAGTCATATGGATATGGAATGATGTTATCACTTGGCTATCCTAAATACACATCCAGAAACGGTGTAAACAAAATACAAAACTCTTTTCGACTTTTTTCAAAAATTTTATCAAGATAAAATCTTTTTGTCTTTTTCAAAAAAGTAGAAAATCTTTTTTTATTTTTTCAAAAACAAGAATCTCTTTGGTTTTTTGAAAATATATCAGAAATGGAAAATATGAATACACAAGTGGCACGCACTAGCTATAGGCATAAAATATCATCATGAAAATCACCTTATATTTGCAAACAAGTCTAAGCCTCAATCGATAGGTGCGGTGGAGTTATCCAAAGATGGTGACATCCTATAAAAAAACATCCATAAAGTCATGTGAAGTCTTGACCAAAAACTTTACTTGCTCCCTAATATGTGCAAACTCTCTCATGTAATCATCCAGGGCATCATGTGTGGGTGCGTGTGTCGGAACACGTGCAAAACTTAATGCGACACACTACCTAACTTAAAACAAAATTCCCTAAGGTGTGATATCTTCTTACAATGGGTGCAAACATACACGAGCTTAGTAATACCTCTCCTAAAATGTCTACGACCCACTCTCCTATCCATAACGAGATGCCTAGGTGGGTTAAGTTGAGATCCATATGGATCTATCACAAACTTGGGAATTGGCTCAGGTGCAATATGGGAAATGGACACACCATCATGACCTATTCCTAATCTCTCAACACTACCCAAAGAGGGACTGAAAATCTTCTATCCTTCCTTATTTGATGTATCCTATATAGTTCCTTTACCTCTCGAGCAGTTTCAAGATCTCTATGTAGTTGAGACACACGAGCTTCAAGTTTAATCTTTTTCCAACCTACAATGATAAACTGCTCACTCAAAGTAACCTTCACATTGTCTAGTTTACTCGTCGATACCGCAAATCCCTTCAAAATCTCTATCTCTCTCTCCAAATGTAACACCCTAAGACCTAACTTCTTATTCGACTTATTCATTTTTAAGGTCTCGGCATACAAATATCTAAATGCAATTTGGAGCTCACTTTCACATTCACTATCTCAATTGCTAGAAATACTCAAATCATCCTCGGGAGCCTCACGTTCACAAGTATCCTCATCGTCATTGGACAAACTAGGTGTGCTCATGTGACTAGCTAAAAAGGAAACACACATCCCATATGAAGATTCATCCCCAGAATCCTTCATTTCTTCCTCACTATTACTAAGAGTGGATGGCATGGCAATCGTCTTTCTCTTTCTCTTTAGCCTAGTTGGACACTCAAAGGCCTTATGCCCCTTACCCTCGCATTCAAAACATAGGTCTTATTCTTCTTTCTCTTTCTATTTCTCATTCTTATCGCTCTCTTTGGCCCCATCTTTCTTTTTATTTTTCTCAAAAAATCTTTTATTAGAAGAGTTTTCTTTGTAAAATTTGAGAAACTTATTAAAAATTTTAGCAATAATGTCCATATAGAAATCAAACTCACACTCAAACTCTGAATCATAAACTCTCACTTTCTTTCTTTTTTCTCTCTTGGACACTTCCTCTCCTTTCCTAGACTGTGCTCTAAGTGCTATCCCTCTATCCTTAGGCTTGACCGCGTAATAAAGCATGTCAATTTTATATGTATGGAGGTCTCCTACTAGTTCTGCTAATTTTAAATTGCTCAAATTTATTAAGAAATTCAAAACAGTTACTTTCGAGATAAAATGTTTAGGCAATGATCTCAAAATATTTTTAACCACTTGTGCATTCGGAATGTGCTCACAAATTTTGAAACTAATGTTGACAATGTCAACCAAACATGCATAAAAGTCATCAAAACACTTAGATCCAATCAGGGTAATTGTTTCAATTTGAGTAGTCAAATTTTGCAATTTAGACTCTTTCACTGCAGTCGTGCCTTCATGGGTAAGTTGTAAAATATCCCACACCACTTTTAACGTAGTGCACACCATAATACATCGAAACTCACCATGGGTGGCAGCTCTAAAAATTGCACTCATCCCACTAGAATTAAAAGTTCTCCATTTAAATTCTTCCTCAGTCTAGTCAGTCGTAGGTTTAAGATTAGTGACATTATTATCAGTGATAGTGGGAGGATACGTCAATAGGCATAATTAGACCCGTTAAAAACTGAGATTTAATACGGGCTTTTGAATAGGCATAATTAGTGACATTATTTAAGATTTCTTCGATTGATTTGAAATGAGATTTAATACGGGCTTTTCAATAGGCATAATTAAACTCGCCAAAAACTGGCAACCTATTATATAAGTTTTCATTTGGAAACATTGCGATTTTTCAAAATTAGATTTCTAAAAAAAAAAATCAATATCTCAAAATTTTGTGACAAACTGGATCACTCGATAAATTAGAGAAACACGCTCGGATACCAATTTGAGAATGCTATGTCATTTTGGTTTTAACCAATTCACAAATTCCAATTTAAACATATTTAATTGGACTCAATTTTAAACAAATTTTATTTAAACCCTAACACTTGGATCTAGGTGGGTAAAATCAAAACATCTCAAATAAATTGCTGACACACAGATTTAAAGAAAAAAAACCTTTAGGGTAAAACCTTTATTTCACTATGAAGAGGTAAACCGCAACTTACATACACAATGAAATCTGCAATGAATATCTAAAGACACTCACATATATATGCAACCTAGAATCAGCAATGGATCAACCATAGCGAACCCACAAGAACACGCAGCTATAAATCAACCAGGAATACCCACAAGCTTTCCCAATGACATGTAGTCATCAGCAGTAGATTTACCTCTCTACATAAGAAACTTCAAAAACCGTATCTTGTGTTCCAGAACAATTCACTAAACTATTTGGATTTTTGTAAATTGAAAAAAAAAGTTTTAAACCCTAAATGAACAAGGCAAAATAATTTTACAGTTTGCAATTTTCGTGTATCTGAAAAAGTCTTGTCTTCTTAAGGTAAAATGACTCATTTAATCAGGTATATATAACAAAATTGAGATGGAGGGTTCATTCGAACGGCATAGCCATATCGTTCGAACGACTTTAAATGTCGTTGGATCCTACTTCTCGCGACACATCAAACGAGTTTAGAAATGTAAAACAATGTGATGTCATTTGATCAAGTGCTTAGAGCAAACTATAAATGAGACTTCGTGCCACATTGCACATCGTTTGCACACTTCGTTCGAACGATTTTGTCATGTCGTTTGAACGATATCAACGAAAAATATTTTTTGTTAAAACTCCACCTCAACACTTAGAAAAAATTACTTTGATGAAAAATAACTCTTCAGATGATTAAAAAAGTTTAGAAAAATTATCCCAACATTTTAAATGAATCGTTAAGGAAGTTAAACACAACCTTACCAAAATCTATCTCTCAAAGGATTTTCTGTTGAAGAATGTTGATATTCGAATTTGTCTTGATGCATGGCTGAACTTGAACTTTTGTTCGACGGTTGTGATGGTATACGACATACTCTAATGCAAACCGGACAATATAAAATATGTACTTATTATATATATACAAAATACGTGAGAACTAATGGACCCAATGCTACATAAAAATGCATTGTGTGCTTTAACTATATCATGTGGGTGTATTATTGTGGGGGTTAGTTTCACGATTGTGTTCATATACGTGTAGGTAGTTACATCCCTATTATATGATTGCTAGTTGTGCTTAATTGTTTATGGTAGTTTGGACAATAATTTGTTTAATTAAAAGATATTAAAAAAGATAGAGCCTTACTTTATTGGGAAAAAGGATATGCTAATAAATATATGTGTAAAACTTGGGGTGAATTCGTAATTAAGTTATTAATAGCATTCCATGATAGTTGATCATTAATTGCTCATACTTAATTGTCCAGATATAGAGCCTTATAACATATTTATTCTTTAGGTTTGGGCATGCATGTACTGTTGGACTTATGTGAGAGATGAGATACTTATTGCATCTGAGAGATGATGGGTGGTATGTATTGTGAATTAATTTCATCATTATTTTTTTGTACTAAAAGTTAATTCTTAAAACTTCAGGGAGTTGACCCAAATTATAAATCTCCCCCCCCCCCCCCCAATGGGATTATTATTGAATAAACATGTTAATAAGACTGAGCGATCAGACTTATGATTATGGTGATCCACCTTGGTATTTGCAGAGTGGGAATCATTGGTCCATTATAGCTTCCACCATATTGGGAGCTGACATAGAAGGGTTACCATTGCAGTCTATTTTAATTTTGTTTGGATGTTGTAATTAGAGGAAGTTTTAGGTGTACCTTTTTTTTCATTTGAACAATTGTAATTGCAGATTTTTATATAGTGGATTCAGTTCTCAAAGTTTAGTGTTGTTTATTCATCATCATTTATTGACATCTTTACTGTGTTCGTATTAGTTTACTACAATCTTAGTTATCGTTGATGCTAAGAATGATATAAATTATTCTAACATCCTCAGTATTTCATGCACAAACTAATCAACTGGGCATGGGAAATAATCATAGGGTGTCACAATCATTATAAGAGAATCCATGTTCTAGTTTACTTATAATATGTGTTACGTCCATTTTGTTTTCTACTGGGCATTTTTTGATGTGTCTAGATCCTATTAGAGGATTTTATACTCTCGTGCTACGATGACCTATGTCTGGACATCATTCATTGTTGTTTGAGCTTTGGTAAGACTTTAAGTGTATTCGAACATAGAAAAGACTGAGAATGAAGACCATTGTGATTTAGTGGTCAAGTATAGAATGGGTGGTTAGACAATGGTTCTCACCACAAATGTGAGGGTTATAATGGGAAATTTTCATGGTTGGGGGGATTTGTATGCAACTTAGAGACTTTTACAGGTACAAGTTAGTGAATGTGTTTCATGTTGAGTCCGTTCTTGGAATTTGAGTTTTGAGGAGCCAATTGGATTTTTCGTTGTATTTATAATAATATGGACTGTTGTGGAAATTTAGGCTGGTATAATGACCTTAAGAATTTTTGCATATAAGAGACAAAGCAATGTATTGATATATTTTAATAAATGTGATAATTCTGTAGGATTTACTTAGATGTAGATCAATTACAATTGAATAGTCAAATTGTTGTTAGGCTCATACTTTAACAAGGTACATTTATGTTGTTAAATCGTTTCGTGGTTTGGATGATGATAATATGATAGTGTTTAGACATATGAGGAGGTTCGCCAAATGGTTATGGAATATGAGTTGGAGACTAGCTAGATATAAATAAAGTATAACTAAGTGAGGGAAAATTGAAGAAAAAAGTATTGATTTTCCTCTTAGTTCAAGTTGAGATGAGTCAATTAGAGATTATTTTGAGGATGGAGTTAATTGCGCATTATAGGCATGCATTTTGCTGATGTATTAATTATGAATAAGGTTTAGTAACATGTTAGTTTCAAGAGGCTAAAAAAAGAGCGTGTTTCGATTGAGGGTTGTAATTTCTAGGGTAATATTGAGAGTACCTCTATTAGAGAAAATTAGGGGAGAATGGAAGAGGTTATTACAAAATGGCGAGTTAAGAAGAGAGGGAGAGGGAGAGAGATAGAGAGATCCTGAGATAAATTATACTTTCCATTTTTATGATGTATGGATTATGGTCGTATTGTTGGCAGACGACCGAAAGTGGATTCAGATTATAATGGTGTAGAGCCAAGGATTGTTCGATTAAGGTTTGTAGATTTTTATGTAATGGTCATTAATTCTAACAATGGGTTATAAACGTGGGTTTAACATGATTTAGGAAGTATTATTGAGAGTATTGTGTAGTGATGTGAGGATTTTAGGTTGGATATTGATGTAGTTCTTTGATTAGGGATATAATGATGTGCGATGTTCATAATATCTATATGTTGTATAATGATGTTCCTTTGTTGGGCATAATGGTTTTGCTTAGAGATTTTTCTTTATAGGTGGATTGAATGTTGAGGTATTATGGGTTAGCATTCACTAGGATTTAATGTGAATGGTGAGAGACCTCATTCCATATGAAAGTGACTATGCAATTTATTATGTATGGGTAAATTATGTTTATATTGTTCCCTAGATGTTAACTGGTGGTGGATATGTGAACATTTATGTCATTATCATTTAATTAATAAAGGGACGAAAGGTTGATGGATTCTGTAAATGCCTTACGAATTTTAGTAAGTATTCTTGGGTGGTGGCAATGCCCTACTGTGGATTTTATAGTGAATGTGATGATATATTGATTTTTGGATACGACATAGGTATGTATATTATAGGTGATTTTTTGTTCAAAGTATTTATATTGGCTATATTCATGCTGGCATGCTTTATATGATGGCTACGTGGGATGGTTAATCGATGATAGATTTATCTCAGTACTAATGATATGAGTGATGAGATGAAATTATATTGTAAGAGTTTTTAATATTTTAAGAATTTTATGGCTAGTTATGGTGTCAGTTACATGAAATGTTGTATGGTAACATATCTCAATATCATAATGATTTTGTCAGGGAGACTAGTGATAATGGACCCTTATTGGAATGGTTAGATGTTCATAGGTTTGGATGTTGTTAAAATTTTTATAGGATTTTAGGAAGGGCAGAGGGCGTCCTACTAAAAATTAGAGGAAATCATGAGTTTTTTAGCATTGTTGGATTAACTAACCTAAAGGAGTTTTTTATCACTCTAAGAAAGGGTGAGCCTTTGTTGGAATTATCACAAATTTATATTTGTGTTGTCTGTACATTGTTTTATATTTAGTCATGGCCTAACGAATCTTGACTACCGACTAAGATGGGTAATAGTGTATTAAGAGTGTTCCTTGTTTGTATTTTTCTTGCGAGATATCCCACACATGAATTCTAATAAGTGTCAGTAGATGAGAGATGTTTGGGCCCTAGGACGTTTAGTTTAATACGTTGGACATTACTTGCATGGAGATATTACGCATCGAGCGGTGAGATTTTATATGACTTAAGTCTAGTGGGGCCAAGCAGTGCAGCGTATAGAGCATTTATGGATGTTCGTACCACTTTTGAATAAGTGAAGAAATCTCAAGAAAAGTGTAGTCACGGTTAGTAAGGTATTAGAGTATACGTTTACTTTTTAGTCATGAATAATATATGTGGTTGAGTTTGGTGTGTATATACATATGTTACATATGTGATATTTGTGCACGTATGCACATGGTTGTAACAACCCGCGTAATTTTGGGTTATTTTAATTAATTTCTGGAAAAAGGAGGAAAATAAAGTTTTTGATAAAATTATTTTTATTGCTCAAATATGTTGGTTATTATTATTATTAAAGGAGACAATTTCAAACGGTTTCGAAAACGGATTTGAAACGGATTTTAAAAATGATTTTTAAATGTTTTGAACTCTTGGAGTTTTTTGACTTCCAACTCTTCATTTACTTTCCTTATTTAAAGGAGTCTTTTGGATTCCAACTCTTCATTTCTTTTCATTATAAAAGGGAGTCGTTGGCAACCTTTTTAACATACTTTTGGCACAAATTTTGGCAGAAAATATATTTTATATTCCTCTTCTTTTTATATACACATTAGCCCTTGAGATTTGTGATTTCTAACCTTAGATTATAGATGTTCTTGGGGCTATTTTGTTGGAGATTCTTGGAGGATCTTTTGTAGATATTTTGTGTTGATGTTAAGGATGTGATCGTTGGTTTCTCATCATGGTTTGAGGTATGGGGTTTTACACAATATGCTCCTTAAATCTCGCGAGTGTCATTCTCTTTGAATTCTTGTTAATTGAACTCATATTTGAATTGATAAATTCATTGAAATCTGGAAAATAATTGTTGAAATTATTTTTATTCATGTGGTATCATTATATTGTTGATGAGCACGTTTTCATGCAATTTTAATATGGCACGGATGTTGGGCACCCGCCAAAATTCCTGTTTCCCGGGCTATGGGTTGATAAAGCATATACGGATGTGGTGAGGCCTGGTGACCCGGTTAAAGTGTTGTTGAGAAATTATGTTGATAAATTATTTCAGATTTGCATTTTGATTTGAATATTCGTACTCGTGTTGTTACCTTTTATTCATCGCTAACTTATATTTGTTGAGCATCTTTCTTGTCGTATTGTGTACTTCCCCATATTTTCTTTTAGTGGCAGGTTAGCGTGGATTCGGGCGCTATGGATTATTGGAGATTGATTTTATCTTGGATATTTTGGGAAGAATTTTTAATACATTTGAGAAGACTTGTATTTATTTATTTTGATGTATAGAGCATTGGGATTTATTTTATTTCGAGTTAGATGTTGTATTTAATTCGAGAGATTTGTTGTATCGTATTTGAAGAAATTCGAGATTAGTGGATTTATATTATTGTGGGTTTATTTAGATGCTCTATACCTTGTCACTTGTGGATTTGGATTTATTTTATCGCATTAGCGCTCTGTTCGCTCTCCTTGGGCGGGCGGGGGTGTTACAATGGTATATGGTTTATGGTCTCCCTAGTCGTGGCACACTATAGTAGGAGTATGTGCGCCGTTTTTCTTTTATCTCATGGGATACGGGTACAAGCTAATTGTGTGTAAGCCTTTGATATTCCTGCGGGTGGACATTATGCTTTAGAAAATTCTGGTGACGAAATTCCTTTGTTAGAGGGAAGAATTATACCCCGTGTTTTCATGGACTATATTTGATATTGATTAAGTGAGAATAAATTAATAAATGAGAGTAATTATTAGTTGTGTGGCTTAATAATAATAATTTGGGATAATTAATATGTAATTGAATACTCCATTCAATATGATTTTTGAAATGTGAATTAGTAATAAATAATAAGTGATATTAATTATATGATTGTGGGCTATGTATATGTGTATAATAATTAAGCGTGTCATTTTATTGAAGCTGTGAGATATTATCATGAGTTACGGGTAGTATAGTTTAGATTGGAATCTGGGGTGATACGGATGCGGTTTATGTGTTTTTATCGCTTTAAATTGGTCTTGAGGGTAGGTACACCCTTGGGAGAGATTTTGCACTATTTCGGATAGCATTCTGGGCTCTTTTCAGGGCCTAAAATTAGGCCTCATCGAGAGATGTAGGGTTAGATCTTTAAAAATGGGTTATACCACATCATTTAGGTATTTTTGGCTATTTTCAGGGCTTGAAATTAGGCCTTATTAACCCTAGCTACCATAAACACTTGGGAGAATTTCGACAATCTTGGAATGGAAAAATCATGGGGAATTCAAGAGGGGTTCTTCAATCATCCAATATCAGGCAAGAATTTCTCACAATTTATTAATTATGCGTTTCTTAATTTATAATCATTCTTTCTTATACGATTTTGGGTCTTTAGTTATGTTGGAGACTGCTTTATATGATGAGTTATGGTCGGGACTGAACAACGTTAATAATAATTAATCTTACTTTGATAGTTAATACTTTGGTGACAAAACCCAAAATCGACATTAAATAATATGAAAATTAATATAATCCATGTTTAGTTTTGTAGTCACTTTTGAATCAAATCCATATTTAATAAATATTAAATTGATAGATATTAGGGATTTATAAATTATTCTTGAGGAATCTTAGGTTAATTGGATCATTGATTGAAATCATGTTGAAAACCTTGTTCATGAATAGAAATAATTAGGATTCTTGCCCTACATGTTTGTTTTAGGTTTTAGTATGATGGGGATTTGATTGAAGATCTTAGTGGGGACTTTAATGGAGGTTTTTGAGGAGTTTTGGCGCCGATTTTTGTAGTTGGGGACGAAGCACGATGTCTTTTTTCATTCAAAGGATGTATTGATCTTGTTTGAATGAGGTCCCACTCATATTCGAATAACTTTGGAAATTTTTTGCCGAAGTTGTGCAGGATTGAAATACGAACGCGTGGGCGCTGGCTTTGTATTTATTGGACTTTTTTATTTGATATGATTTTTCTACTAAATGATGCGCGAGACAAAAGGTTTGATTTGGTGGTTTTTAGTCGGGACTTTTCTTTAGGATTACTTCACCTACTTTAGTGATGGATTAGAGTTAGTTAATGTTGAGGATAGAAATGTAGGTTAGAGATATTACCGTTGAACTATTATACTTACATCTAGCGTAAGGATTTAGTTTAAATGCATAAATGCATGAGTGAACAATATCCTATAGTCATATGTATATATCGAGCTTAGAGAGTTACTGCCACACCCTTCTTTTGGTATGAATGCACAAGAGAGTATATGTAAAGAAATGAATTAAAGTTAAGGCGAAAAATTGAACTTTATTCATTATGAAAATAATACACATAGTGTATTACCATTGCAAGGGTGAATTACATTTATTTGACATGAACTATAGAGTAGAAAATTGAAAAGTTCCCTTCCTTGCTCCCATATGGCTTATTCTCCTTTCTCTCAGGTCACTGGTATTTGTGTCTAACGGGGAAGAGATATTATCGACTTTCTCCTAGGCCATGTAAAGGAAAAATGAATTAGCACAAATATGCTAAGAAGGCTTTACCAATTCTATACCAAATATATGTATAAATGAGGGGTAGAGTGTGTATATGATTTAGTTTTTGTATTGCAATGCTACATAATTAAAGTTCATAATCCCATAATTATCAATTTATTATGGTTTGCATAAGAAAATCAAGGATCTTTGAGATAATAATCCCATAGCTCACTAGGGTGGTATATAAATAACTAAGGCATTAATACAACCAAATAATAAATAATCTAAAACATTTGTATAATAACTGGCTGGGCACACAGCTAAAATGACACTCATACGTATGTAGCAATAATCTGTCTCTCAACATTAGAGACCATAGGCAAAGTAGAAAATTTTTGTGGGATAAAACGGCAGTCTACTCCCTTGTTTATATTGATGTTTTTTCAATAAGAATAATACACAAAGGTGTAGGATAAACTGAATCGTTACAACGAATTGTTATGATATCAGCTATTAGGTAAAGGGTTAAATTTGATCTGAATGGTCATAATTAAAATATCAGTTCATGTAACAACATATGTGTATGGTAATTTCTACACGTACTCGGAATCAAGTTTGGCTAGTATTGAATGATAAAAATAGTAGTTATCAAATATGCAAAATTTACATTAAAGAGGTCAAATAAAAATACTTTCTCGGTTTTGAACTACCTATGGATCAAAAGAGGATATCAGGAGGAACTAATACCTAATTCTCTATATACAATATTTGGATATATAAGCGTTTGTTGGAATTGGGGTTGGTTTGGTCAATTTATACAAAACAACTGTATCATTTAATGTTTTGGGTTTTTAGTTGTAAATGACTTGGGACATTAAAATCTTCGACTTAAGTTTATATTTGAAATTTTGTGTAGGAGGATTTTGTTTTAAAATATTTTGAAGTACTTATAGGCAAAGTTTGGGGTTCAAAGTCATTTGTTAAAAAAGTCAGGAGTGGTTATATTGCAATTTAGGAAAAATATTTCAAAGTTAAAACCTCATTTTTCCATAACTTAGGAATGGTTGATCGAAATGTATCCTTACCTTATACCATTTTGACATGAAAAATAAAATAAAAACACAAGAAAAAATTTCAAATTTTTTTTATTGGCCACACGGCCTCACGCGTGTGGTCAGTGTTCTTGGTCAAAAACCTCATTTCAACCTCTCGATGGTTGACTTTAGGGTTTCAAATTTTTAACCTTAAGTACATCCTTCATTTCTACACCATTTGAGATGATTTTCAAACAAAATGAACCTAAAATTTGATAAGAAATCCAAATCTATAGGTTTTATTAAAGGAAATGCAGTATATCGTAAGTTTTATAACTATGTGTTTTGCCAAAATTTTGACATAACATTCGTGACTTTCAAGAATATGCCAAGGATTCTTATGTACCTAGTTTGTTTTTGCTATGTTTAGAAGTAGTTTGGTTTTGATTTTAAGGTTGGAGATGGATTATGCAAGGAGCATTTAAGATTTTCAATTTTCTAGTTCGAAAAACACTTTTTTGACAAATTCTAGCTTGTTTTGCAAATTCATGGGTTTTGATCATTGCACTAGAGTTCCTAAGGTTCTAGTGAAGGTATTCATAGTTTCAAATCGGAGCTTTAAGATTTATATCAAAATTCACCTTTGATGCTCAAGCTTTAATGGTGTAATTTCATGTTTTTCCAATTCTATACAGTTTTGCACATAAAAGCTTTGATATTATGATTACTCTAAGCATAATAATCACACAGAAAATGTTTGAAACTGAAAGAACGGAATATAATTCATAAAATCACAGTGTACCTGTTTGGAATGAATTTTTCAAGCTTTGAATATGCTTATGTTGTTTATTTTAACTGATGAAAAAGTGGGATATTTATGGTACTTCATCATGGAATTCGATTGGTTGCTTGTGGAGCTGGATATCAGGAAAAAAAATCACGGATTTTAGTGTGAGTTTTAAAACTTCACATGTTTGCATAATGCTAACATGTGTTATTCTTTTCTTTTTGTGCTTATGTGTTGCATATATGGCCAGGAGTTATGTTAAAATACTCAAACTTTGGGGGTTGGTCCTTGTTTGGGAAAATACTATGGTATATAGCCTTAGACGTATATTTTAACAAAAGTTTGGGGGTATTTTCATAATTTTTGAAATTTTAAAGTGCTAAAATTATAATTTTGTGTTAGTTGTAGTCTAGAGGATTAATTTGATACAAAGTTGAGGTTTATGGGTTAAGTATAAGTCAAATTATGTTTGTTTAAAATATTCAAGGGCTAGTTTACAACTACCAAAACTTCGGGGTGCCTAGTTAATTTAGTATAGTTATAGGGCATCAAGGGTAGTTTCATTCTTCTTAGGAGACTTTGAATATGAGGTAATCATAAGGTCTTAAAATAAATACTTTAGGTACTTAGCTATCGATATGTTAGGTTTTGAAAATTCCCGGGTATTACAGTCTACCTACCTAAAAAAATTTGTCCTCGAATTTACCTTGGAAGAGATAAGGATATTGATCTTTCATAGCATGTTCTAGTTATCATGTGGCTTTTTTTTTATTTTGATTTTCCCAAAGTACTTTGATGGAGGGGATTTCCTTGTTCCTGAGATGTTTCACTTGGCGATCCAGAATTTGAATAGGGCGTACTTCAAATTCATGGTGTGGTTCGATAAAATTTGCTTGCCATGTGATGGTATGGGAGGGATCAGAAATATACTACCATAACTAAGACACATGAAATACATTGTGACTGTTGGATAACTCTGTAGGTAATTCTAATTGATGGGATATAGGGCCAATATGATTAGAAATGGTGAAAGTTCCAATATATATAGGGGCTAATTTTCCTTTTCTTTCAAAGCATAAAATTCCTTTACGAGGAGAAACTTTAAAAATACTTGGTTATTAATTTGAAATTCTAAGGGATTCCGGCGCTGATCTGCATAACTTTTCTGAGGATCTTGGGTTGTTTTCAATCTATCTTAGATTTGTTTTATCTTCTCAATAGTTTCTTGGATTATCTTGGGATAAAATTGTTGGCTATTTATCCATTTTATCCAACATACATGTGAATGAAAAGGTCTTCCATATAAAGCTTCGTATGGGGAAGCTTTAATACTGGACGGATAATTATTGTTATAAGATAACTCAACAAGGGGTAAATGTTCATTCCAATTTTGGGGAATATCTAACGTATAAGCTTGTAGCACATCTTGCAATGTTTGAATTGTATGTTCCAATTATCCATCCAATTGTGGGTGGAATGATGTACTTGATAGAAAGAACTTTTGCGTGTATCTTTTTTTCGTCGTTGCTTGAAAAGCTCCTCTAATCAAAATCCTCAAATTACATACAAATATAACAACTTAAGCATAGTGGTAAATAAGGATGTCAATCCTAATCTAAGGAGTGAAATGCTAAACATGAGAGTATTAAGAATATTATTCACTTGATCACTTTTTTTTTTTACTTTTGGGTTTTTTTTATTTTTATTTTTATGTTTTTCAAATATTAAAACAAGTTTGTGAGGATGAAGTGAATTTAAATCTAAGAACAAATTAAAACTAAAACAAACTAAATAAAAGTGTGAGAGTGAAAGTGTAGAAAACTAAGTGAAAGTGTTTAACAAAAATTGAGTGAAATGTAATTAATAAGAAAGTGAATCAAGGGATGAATATCCACCCCCAATTCTCACTACTACTTCTAGTTTGAATTATTTTAATTTGACTGAATTCCAAAATATTTAACTAGTTCAAGAGTTAATTCTCATTACACAAATGAACTAGTTAAATATTATTTTAGATTAATGATTTTAACTCCCACAAATACTACTAAATGATAATCAAAATCAATTACATGAATCACCCGCTAGGATAGACTCAACCAATTAATTTTAATTTAGACAAGATAAACAAAAGTAAATGAAAATTCTATCAATATTTTTATCAATTAGAAACTCATATCTCTATTTTGAATCAAATGATAAAAATATTAACACAATTTTTAATCCTCTCTCAAGGATTGTTTTTCATTTCTCAATGAAAAAAAATAAGAAGGGGAATTAATTTCACTAATCGAAGGAATTCAACAAAATTAAAAGTAACAAACTAAAATAATAGGATTCATGGGTGCTTCAATTTATCCCTTGATTGGGAAATTAGTCTTCCATAATCATCATCCAACTAGTAACAATTAATAAAATAACTAAATGAAATTGAAATTTAAGAGAAAAGGAAATCAAACCAATTAGAGGAGAAATGAAATTGATCTTCATTTTGATTCACACTTCTTCTCAATTACAAGCACACCAAGAAAAATTAAAAACAATTTCTAAAAATTAATCCTACTTTCTACTAAAATTTCTAAAATCTATCTAGAATTTTTTTGGTGATATAAAAAACAGATTTCTCTCTCTAGTCTTCTTCTCTCCAAAAGCTCCTTGAATTGGGGTCTTCATCTTCATTTTAAAAAAGGCATGGAGCTAGGGGTATATAGGGTCATTGGTATAAGTGTGCATGTGGTTTGGATGAGGTCATGTGGGTAGTGAGGTGAGAGGATATACAAATTTGTTATGATTTATGGGTATTTTTGGAAAAGAGGTAAAAGGTTTGTTGGGGGGCATTTGGGGAAAAAGGGTTTAAATGGGTTTTATTTTGGCACATATGGGATTGACTTTTAGTTTTGTTTGACTTGGTCTTATTTAATGCAGGTGGTAAAATCGAGGCTTGGTTGAGGAGTTCACATGAAAGATGGGAAATGGGTATGGGAAGGTTGGGTTAGGATGGTTGCATGGGCGGAGCAGGGTCGGAACGACGCCGACGGATGGTTGTCGGCGTATGGCTTGCCGACGGAGGCGTCAGATCGGGAGATGGGGATAGGGTCGCGGCTGGTAAGCTGGGTTTTTCTGGCCGAAAGAGGCAGGTGGGATGGCGTCGCCGGCGGGGTTTGTCGCCGATTTCAAGCTGTTATTTTTTCGGTCGTGGCAGCACCGGCTGGTGGTTTGGGACAGAGGTGGTGCGACGCCGGGGTTGCGTTGAAGGAGTATGAGAAATGAGGTTTTGGTGGTATAAGGCTTAGTGGTTGGAAGAGTTTGGTTATGGGGTTTTGTGTTTTGGAGAGAGGAGAGTGGGTGAGTTGTTGGTGAGAGGAGAGAGAAATAAATGAGGGTTAAAGGTAGAAGATGAAGTGGGGTCTTGTGGTGTGGTGAGGGTGTATGGGGTTAGTGTGAGGGTGAGGGGTTAGTGTATGGGTATAGGATATGTTTGGGTGTAGGGTAGTAGTATGAGGGTGAGGGTTAGGGAGGTGTAGGACAAGTTGTGTGTGTGTGTGTGTTTAAATTGTGACCCTACTAAAATAACACTAATAAAATATAATTAATAAAATAAAATAAAAACCTAATAAAATCTAATGACTCAATTAAAAATAAAATCTAACTAAAAATAAAACAAACTAAAAATAATAAAAATATCAAAACTAAAAAAAATAAAATCCTAGGCTATTAAAAATTAAAATAATAAAACAAAAGAAATAAAAAATGAAGAAACTAAAGTCCTAAGAAATATAAAATCTAATAAACTAAAAATAAACTACTAAAACTAATCCTAATAAAATAAGACTAAACTAAAAGCTAATAAAAATCAAAATAAAATAAAATTATACTAATAAAATAGAAAAATAGAAAATAAAACCTAGAAAATACTAAATAACTCTAAAATAAATCCTAAAAATAAAAATAACTCAAACTAAAAATCTAAAAATAATAAAAGGGTAAATTAGACACACACGGGGTTCGAGGTAGGTTTAGGGTAGGCTTAGGCTAAGGTTAGGGTACGAGAGAGGGAATTAGCTCCATTATGACTGCAATTGGCCTCAAAATATAGCTTTTGACACCGCAGTTGTAATTAAGCCTGCAAGATAAACATTTAAGCGCATAAGACCCATATTACCGAGAATTAGCAACTAAAGTACATCTATTTGGGGTATAAATTGTACAGTTTTGGGTGCTTATCACTCTACCCCCAAACAGAGCGTTGCTAGTCATCTAGCAATAAGATAGAGAGAAACAGACATATAAGAAACCAAAAGTGTACCACTTTCGCGGGCACTTGCGATTGCACTTAGCATGTGCAACAAGCCTTTAAACCTATAGTTTACCCTACACGACGAGTAGTGTCTCATGAGGGTTTGCAGGGAATATACCCACAAAATTCTTATTTCAAAAATGATTTATTGAAAGGAAGTCAATCTCTTATTAGACGTAGAATAATCGCACAATCCATCACATGAGAAATATTTGAGAAATACAAGCTAGAATGTGTAAAAAGTTTAGCGAAGTAAATACTTAAGGCACATCCTCCGTAGAACTCAACGTGTGTAGTGTGAATCAGTCAAAACGGGTCGAGTGTCACAAAAGTAATTCCTAGATTGCCTTTTTGGAATAAACGTTTCAACTTCAAATCTCACGGATATATCTCTCTCAAATGAACTCATGAGATTAGGTAAGTGTATCGCTCTTGTGTGTGATGAGGTAAGTAAATGTAAGCAAGTTCAAACGTCTCACACACACATAAGAAAGAACGAACAATTGAAAGAGAAAATGATCTCATGAAAGAATGCTAACCACTATAGTGAGAACGTCGAGTTATTCACCACGTTGACTTTCATTTGCCCAAACACCTAGGGGAACATGTATGATAATGGGTGAGGGGAAAATGAAATGGGAAGGATGGTATAAGGTGTGGTAAGACAGATGTGTGATGTATGGATGTAGTATGCAGGATATAATGGTGATATGAATGATAAAGGATGATGGATGACTGTATATGATAGAAGAGTGTTCTATACTTTAGGCACAAATGTCTTTATTTCAAAATAACTAACTACACTCTCTTTCTTTTATTTTCCCTTTTTTTTTTCTTTTTTTTCGAATTTTCTTTTCTTTAATTTGCTATTTTTCTATATTTTTTTTCTTTTTCTTTTCTTTTTCTTTTCCTCTCACTTTTCAAACCAACAATGAAGACATTTACATTTGAAATCACACTCTTTTATTTGAAAATGATGATGGATGATATAAATAAAGGTGATAGGTGACGGTGTTGGGAAATATGTGGGAATATGGAAGAGCATGGGAATATAATGGGTGAAGTGAATGGTAAATGTTATATGGAAAAGTGGTAAGTGTATGGATGAAAATCTAGTATTCGGGACAAATTTCAAGACGCGCATTTTTTACAACTCGAAAGTGATGTCGTTCTCAGTGATAAAGCCAAAATTTTATGAAAGATAATGAGATCATACAACAATTTAAGTGCGGACCCAAACGAAGTTGAATCAACTTGTGACTCAGAGATCGCGTAAAACACTCTGAAAGGGTGAAAGGCACAAATCTCACAAGCTAAAGTCTCTACTAGTGATCCTTAAGGTTCTCTTTAGAATTGTAGTCCTCCTTAACTCTAAATCGTATTGACGTTATAAGTGCGCAAATTTTGTTGAGTCTAGAAATTCATGGTGCAAAATGCCTTGTTACGTATTACATAAGCTATTTAGAAAAAATATTATCTAGCTTAATCCCTAGAATTTGAAAGATGGATGATTGAAAATTCACATCAATGAGTGAGATGAAAGAAACTGCACGAAATTTTAAAAATCAGCTTCAAAACTCAAAAAATTTCAAAAGAGGCACGATTTTGATAAAATTCCCCACCCGAACATCGTCCTCGATGTTAGGTAAAATGATGTTTAAAATTGAGAGCATAAGGTAGGAAAGAGTTTACCAGAATCAACCGCTCATGAAGTGGACAAATGAAGCGAATATGAAACCTTAATAAATGAGTGAGATAGCAAAATATGGACAAGTCTATAAGCATGAGAACCACCCCCAAACAGAATAAGACTCATACTTAAAAAAAAGCGGGTTGCCTCATGGTAGCGCTAAGTTTAACGTCTTTAGCCAGACCGATGGGAACTCACCCAAAAAGAGATGATAAATGAGGAGAGAATGGGTGGAAGAAAATTCGGGGGATAAGAATCACCCCCAAACAAGGCTGAACGGTCGGTCTTCATAAATGGGGTCAACAAGGTCAATATGTTCTATGTGAGTGGAGCCTAGCTCCAAGAAGGGCTTCAAGCCTTGACATTGACCTGAAAGAGGCTACCATCCTTGGGATTTTGCACGGTGATGGCACCATAAGGGGTAACTGAATCAACAATGAAGAGTCCAGACCACCTGGTTTTCAATTTCCCGGGAAAGAGATGCAACCGAGAATTATGCAACATAACTTTTTAACCAGGGTGGAATTCTTTGCGCATGATGCTTTGGTCATGGATCCACTTCATCTTGTCCTTATACTTTTTGGACAAATCATAGGCATCATTTCTCATTTCCTCCAATTCATTAAGTTGCAGTTTCCTATGTACAGCCGCCTCATCAATATCAAAATTAAGGGCTTTGACGGCCCAATAAGCATGATGTTCAAGCTCGACAAGAAGGTGGCAAGGCTTGCCGAAGACCAAACGATAAGGAGACATGCCAATTGGAGTCTTGTAAGCAGTACGGTATGCCGACAATGCATCGTTCAAGCATAAGGACCAATCTTTCCTGTTAGGATTGACGGTTTTTTCAAGAATTTGCTTGATCTCGCCGTTGGAGACCTCAACTTGACCACTAGTCTGTGGGTGGTAAGAGAGAGCAACCTTGTGGGTAATACCATACTTTTTGACAAGTTGTTAAAAGACTCGAGTACAAAATTTTTTACCCCCATCACTAATGATAACTTTGGGTATTCCAAAATGCGTGAAGACATGCTCTTTGAGAAATTAGACCACAACTCAATGGTCATTTGTGCGGAAGGCAATTGCTTCGATCCATTTGGAAACATAGTCAACAATAACAAGAATATATTGAAAACCATGAGAGGAGGAAAATGGTCCCATGAAATCGATACCCCACACATAAAAAATTCAATAATGAGGATGGGTATGAGAGGCATTATATGAACAAGAGAAAGACGCCCAGAGTGTTGGTAATTCGAACAAGCCTGGTAATATTGATGGGCATCACGGAAAAGGGTAGGCCAATAGAAACCACTTTGCAAAATTTTGGCAGGAGTCTTCTTTGAGCCAAAGTGGCCTCCACAAGCACTATTGTGACAGAAGGACAGAATACTGAGTTATTCACACTCGGGAACACAACGGCGAATGACTTGATCGGGGCAATACTTGTAGAGAAATGGGTCATCCCAAGAGTATAACTTCACATTCGCCATGAATTTGGATCGATCCTGTTTCGACCAATGATTAGGAAGTTGATCGGTAATAAGAAAATTGACAATATCAGCATACCAGGGCGAAGTGGAGATGAAAAAGATTTGTTCATCGGGAAATGACTCAGAAATGGGGATATGATCACAGTCAGACATGACAGTAATGCGAGAGAGGTGGTCAGCAACAACATTTTCACAACCTTTCTTATCGCGAATTTCAAGGCTAAACTCTTAGAGTAAGAGAATCCACCGCATCAATCGTGGTTTGGAATCCTTCTTATAAAGAAGGTTCTTAAGAGTAGCATGGTCAGTATACACGATGATAGGGGGACCTATGAAATATGAGCGAAATTTATCAAGAGCAAACACAACCGCTAACAACTCCTTTTCAGTGGTTATGTAATGAAGTTGAGCATCATGAAGGGTTTTTCTAGCATAAGAAATGACATGTGGGCGCTTGTCAACTTTCTGGCCAAGCACGACACCAAGTGAAAAATTAGAAGCATCACACATGAGCTCAAAGGGGAGAGACCAATTGGGAAGTTGCATGATAGGAGCGAAAGTGAGGTTAGCTTTTAGCCGCTCAAAGGCAGAAACACATGCTTCATCAAAGACAAATGGGACATCTTTGGATAAAAGGGTTGTCAAAGGTCGCACAATTTTAGAAAAGTCCTTAATGAAGCGCCTGTAGAAGCCCGCATGTCCTACGAAGGAGCGAATGTCCTTAACAGACTTAGGAATGGGGAGTGAGGAAATCAAGTCGAATTTTGCTTTATCGACCTCAATACTGGAGATGGAGACAACATGACCTAAAACAATACCCTTTTTTACCATGAAATGGCATTTTTCCCAATTGAGGACCAACTTCTTTTCTTGACAACGCTGAAGGACCATAGTGAGGTGAGATAGGCATTGTTCAAAGGATGAACCAAACACAGAAAAATCGTCCATAAAGACTTCCAGGAAATGATCTACCATGTCACTGAAAATACTAGTCATACACCTTTTAAAAGTCACAGGTTCATTGCAAAGGCCAAAAGGCATACGAGAGTATGCAAATGTGCCAAATGGACATGTAAAGGTAATTTTTTCTTGGTCTTTAGGGGCAATGGGTATTTGGTTATACCCTGAATATCCATCAAGGAAGCAGTAGTAAGCATGGCTAGCCAAGCATTCAAGCATCCGGTCAATGTATGGGAGAGGGAAATGGTATTTGCGAGTGACATCATTGAGCTTTCTATAATCAATACAAACACGCCAGCCGGTTTATATGCGGGTAGGCACAAGCTCATTGTCACTATTTTTTACAACGGTGACTCCAGACTTTTTAGGCACCACATGAATGGGACTGACCCATTGGCTATCTGAAATGGGGTAGATAATACCAGCATCAAGTAATTTTAAAATTTCAGCTCTAACGACCTCTTTCATTCCCGGATTGAGTTGTCATTTTGGCTCACGAGAAGTCTTGGTATGCTCCTCTAAATGAATGCGATGGCTACGGACATTGGGGATGACACCTTGAATGTCAGAAATGGTCTACCCTAAAGAAGTGCTATTTTGAGTGAGAGTGTGGACCAATTGCTCTTCTTGATTCGGTGTTAAGTCAGAAGCAATAATGATGGGGTGATGTGGGTTTGGGCCTAAGAAGGTATACTTCAACTTAGTAGGTAATGGCTTAAGCTCCAAACTAGGTGGTGGCTCAGGAGAGGCATCGGACTCAGACGCAGAAACAGAGTCTGGGAGAATATCGGGACACGGGTTGACTGGGTTATGCACAGAAAGAAGAGTATCGACAAGGAGAGGCTCAAACGGAGCAATCCAAGTGCAAGTGTCCAGCAGTGGTGTAGAATCTAACAAGGCATTGACCTCGGAGATGGAAGAATAAATATCAAAGTCGGACCCAAAGTGAGCCAAACATTGGTGGATAGGATCTTCTGGGTAGGTGGTATCCAACATCTCTTGGACTAAGGAGTCAATCATACAGACCTCATCAATGGAATCAACATCGGTCGGTTGTTGCATGAGGTGGAAAATATTGACTTCGACGGTCATGTTACCAAAAGAAAGATTCATTGACCCATCTCGACAATTGATGATGGCATTAGTAGTTGCCAAAAAGGGGTGACCCAAAATGATAGGAGTGTTGATTTGGTCGGGAGAAGGAGTGTCTAAGATGATGAAATCCACAGGGTAGTAAAAGTCAGACACTTTCACCAAAACATCTTCAACAATTCCTTTAGGCACTTTCACAGAATGGTCGGCAAGTTGAATAGAAACCCGTGTAGGTTTCATGTTTTGTAAACCTAACTCAAGGTAGAGAGAGTAAGGTAGAAAATTAACACTAGCTCCAAGATCAAGCAAAGCCTGAGTAGAGAACTGATCTCCTAACATGCAAGAGACAGTGGGATGACCATGGTATTTATATTTCACAATACAATTATCATGGATGGGGGACGTGGCTTGCTCAGTCACAAAGGTATCATGAGGAACATTTGTCCTTCGCTTGACAGTGCACAAGTCCTTAAAGAATTTTGCATAAGAAGGAACTTGTTGGATTGCGGTGAGGAATGGAATGTTTATGTGAACATTCGGAAAAACTTTCTTGATCTCATCAAATTATTGAGATTTCTTTGTTAGGGCCAACCTATGAGGGAAGGGGGCTCTAGGGACAAAAGCAGTGGTGGCCTTAGTAGGTTTGAAAGCATTCTTTTCGGTGGCTTTATGGGATGGTGGGACCTTAGGAAGTGGTTCTAATGGGAAAATCTGGGTGCGTGGGATGGGAACATCACAGGGAGCATCAACACCATTGTCAACCTGTTTACCGGATCGTAGAGTACTCACCTCTTTCATGTCCGCTTGGTATGTGGGTGGAGTGGATGGGGATCCAACCTCATAAGCCGACTCCTTTCCATTCCCCGTAGGGTTAGGAATGTGTTCACTCGGAAAATGACCTTTCACTCGCTCAGACTCAAACTGATTAACACGTTGCTCAAGCCGTTGGATGGCTTGAGTCTGTACTTGCGTGGTTTGTTGTTGAGTCATGATGAATTGAGTGAGAAGATTCTCAATAGAGGAGGTGGATGATGGAGGTGGAGGGGCATAAGGGGGTTGGGGGACCAACTCTCGGTTAGAACTAAGAAGCCGGGAATACTCGTAGGACGGAGGTGGGACAGGGACAATATGATGATTGGGGTGGGACGGTCCTCCTTGGGGGACAAAGGATGATGGATGGCTTTGTTTGTGGTAAGGAGCATGGTGGTGTTGGATAGGAGGGCGATGTTTCCTTTGCGGGTTTTGATGAAACCCTGGTGGACCACCAACATGTTGTTGTGGTTGTAATGGAGCAAGGTGATTGTCGCACTTATAAGACAAATAGGGATGGTTCCTATTATTCAGATTGTAAGTAAACGACGGTGGTTCGGGTTTCGAGTGGTATCAAAGGCACATACTTGGGCGAGAGTGGGTTTGGGATCATCTTGAATAAGGGGGCACACATGAGATAAATGATCATGACTTAAACAGACATGGCAAGAAGGACTAGACTCGTTGACATTCATCACTTGTTTAGAAAGAGAACAACTGAGAGCATCAACCGTCTTAGTCAAAGTGTTTAAGCCATGGAGTAAGGATTTAAAATCGGGATCATTTTTAACCTCATAAGTGCTACCTACTTGTGGTGGTTCGGATCTCGAAAATTCATTGGTGCCCTCCCAATCTTGGGAATCATCGCCTAATTCAAGCAGAAAATTGTAGGCGGCAATGGGAGTTAAGTGCATGAATTTGCCTTTGTGCATGGACTCAATCATGGCGCGAGTGGAAGGAATGATACCATTGTAAAAACTATGGACGAGGCGACTCTTCTCGAGACCATGATATGGGCAACAATTGATATAATCTTGAAAACGGCCCCATGCTTCACAAAATTGCTTGGTGGGCTTTTGACGAAAATCTTGAATGGCTTGGCGCACCTCATTGGTCTTACTTATGGGATAAAACTTTGACATGAACTTCTTCACAAGTTGTTCCCATGTATGGATAGAATTAGGTGACAAGGAATGTAGCCACGTGGATGCTTTAACATGGAGAGAAAATGGAAACAAGCGAAGATGAACATTTTCTTCATCTAAGTTTTGATTTTTGAAAGTAGCGCAAACGGTGAGAAATTTTCGCAAGTGAGTGTATGGATACTCACGCTCAAGACCATGGAAATTGGGCAACATGGAAATGGCGAGTATTAAGAATATTATTCACTTGATCACTTTTTTTTTTCTTTTGGGTTTTTTTTACTTTTGGGTTTTTTTATGTTTTTCAAATATTAAAACAAGTTTGTGAGGATGAAGTGAATTTAAATCTAAGAACAAACTAAAACTAAAACAAACTAAATAAAAGTGTGAGAGTGAAAGTGTAGAAAACTAAGTGAAAGTGTTTAACAAAAATTGAGTGAAATGTAATTAATAAGAAAGTGAATCAAGGGATGAATATCCACCCCCAATTCTCACTACTACTTCTAGTTTGAATTATTTTAATTTGATTGAATTCCAAAATATTTAACTAGTTCAAGAGTTAATTCTCATTACACAAATGAACTAGTTAAATATTATTTTAGATTAATGATTTTAACTCCCACAAATACTACTAAATGATAATCAAAATCAATTACATGAATCACCCGCTAGGATAGACTCAACCAATTAATTTTAATTTAGACAAGATAAACAAAAGTAGGTGAAAATTCTATCAATATTTTTATCAATTTGAAACTCATATCTCTATTTTGAATCAAATGATAAAAATATTAACACAATTTTAAATCCTCTCTCAAGGGTTATTTTTCATTTCTCAGTGAAAAAAATAAGAAGGGGAATTAATTTCACTAATCAAAGGAATTCAACAAAATTAAAATTAACAAACTAAAATAATAGGATTCATGGGTGCTTCAATTTATCCCTTGATTGGGAAATTAGTCTTCTATAATCATCATCCAACTAGTAACAATTAATAAAATAACTAAATGAAATTGAAATTTAAGAGAAAAGGAAATCAAACCAATTAGAGGAGAAATGAAATTGATCTTCACTTTGATTCACACTTCTTCTCAATTACAAGCACTTCAAGAAAAATTAAAAACAATTTCTAAAAATTAATCCTACTTTCTACTAAAATTTCTAAAAGCTATCTAGAATTTTTTTGGTGATAAAAAAAATAGATTTCTCTCTCTAGTCTTCTTCTCTCCAAAAGCTCCTTGAATTGGGGTCTTCATCTTCATTTTATACAAGGCATGGAGCTAGGGGTATATAGGGTCATTGGTATAAGTGTGCATGTGGTTTGGGTGAGGTCATGTGGGTAGTGAGGTGAGAGGATATAAAAATCTGATATGGTTTATGGGTATTTTTGGAAAAGAGGTAAAAGGTTTGTTGGGGGGCATTTGGGGAAAAAGGGTTTAAATGGGTTTTATTTTGGCACATATGGGATTGGCTTTTAGTTTTGTTTGACTTGGAATTATTTTATGCAGGTGGTAAAATCGAGGCTTAGTTGAGGAGTTTACATGAAATATGGTAAATGGGTATGGGAAGGTTGGGTTAGGATGGTTGCATGGGCGGAGCAGGGTCGGAACGGCGTCGACGGATGGTTATCGGCGTATGGCTTACCGATGGCGGTGTCAGATCAGGATATGGGGATAGGGTCACGGAGGTTAAGCTGGGGCTATTCGTCGGAGGGGATGGAGGGACGAGTAGGATTCGACAGGTATGGGGTTTTCTAGCCGGAAGGGGCAGATGGGATGGCGTCGCCGGTGGGGTTTGTCGCCGATTTCAGCTCTTATTTTTCCAGCCGTGGCAGCACCGGCTGATGGTTTGGGACAGAGGTGGTGCGATGCCGGGGTTGTGTTGAAGGAGTATGAGAAATGAGGTTTTGGTGGTATAAGGTTTAGTGGTGGGAAGAGTTTGGTTATGGGGTTTTGTGTTTTGGAGAGAGGAGGGAGGGTAAGTTGTTGGTGAGAGGAGAGGGAAATAAATGGGGGTTAAATGTAGAATATGAAGTGAGGTCTTGTGGTGTGGTGAGGGTGTATGGGGTTAGTGTGAGGGTGAGGGGTTAGTGTATGGGTATAGGATATGTTTGGGTGTAGGGTAGTAGTATGAGGGTGAGGGTTAGTGAGGTGTAGGATAAGTTGTGTGTGTGTGTGTTTAAATTGTGACCCTACTAAAATAACACTGATAAAATAAAATTAATAAAATAAAATAAAAACCTAATAAAATCTAATGACTCAATTAAAAAATAAAATCTAACTAAAAATAAAACAAACTAAAAATAATAAAACTATCAAAACTATAAAAAAAAATCCTAGGCTATTAAAAATTAAAATAATAAAACAAAAGAAATAAAAAATGAAAAAACTAATGTCCTCAAAATATAAAATCTAATAAACTAAAAATAAACTACTAAAACTAATCCTAATAAAATAAGACTAAACTAAAAGCTAATAAAAATCAAAATAAAATAAAATTATACTAATAAAATAGAAAAACAGAAAATAAAACCTAGAAAATACTAAATAACTCTAAAATAAATCCTACAAATAAAAATAACTCAAACTAAAATTCTAAAAATAATAAAAGGGCAAATTAGACACATACGGGGTTCAGGGTAGGTTTAGGGTAGGCTTAGGCCAAGTTAGGGTACAGGAGAGGGAATTCGCTCCATTTTAACTGCAATTAGCCTCGAAATGTAGCTTTTGACACCGCAACTGCAATTAAGCCTGCAAGATAAACATTTAAGCGCATAAGACCCATATTACCGAGAATTAGCAACTAAAGTACATCTATTTGGGGTATAAATTGTATAGTTTTGGATGCTTATCAGTACTCAAATGAAGTTTAGTACCAATTTTGGTTTGAAGTGTTTGCCAAAACTTTCATAAAAAACGAGAATCTCTGTTTGATAATATGGATGAAGGAATTCCATGTAATCGGACAATGTTTCAAATAGAAACTTTACTTAGCTTTTTAAACGAATCAATGATTTTTACTGGTAGAAAATGAGCACAGATGGTAAGTCGGTCAAATGTTATCCAAATGGAATTATATCCTTGGGACATTGGAGGTAGTCCACTTATAATTCCACTCGGTAATTGATAAGGGTTGGGGAATCCAGCAAGGTGTTAGGGTTTTATCTTTACTTGTTGACATGTAAGACATTTCCTTACAAAATTCTCGATATTATTTTTCATATTTGGCCACAAATATTGTTTCTTTAGGATATGGTACATTTTGGAGCTTTCGGGATGAATCATAAACTTAAAACGATTGGCTTCTTGTAATAATTCCTCATGAAGAGATAAATCACCCGGTATATATAATTTATTTCTAAATCATAGCCATGTTCCCCTATCATACGAAAAGTTAGGATTCTTATCTTGATGATATTGTACAAAAGGATCTTGAGATTGTTGGATTAAGATTTTCTCTCTTAATTCGAGATTTGCAATGATGTTAGAAAATTTTGAGAAAGGTGATATTAATTGAAGATCATATTGCTCTATGGTAGAAGCAATATCGTAAGAAATTAATGTATGGAGTCATCCTGTTGGATTACAACTTAAGGCATTGGCTACTACATTTCCTTTTCCTTGACGGTATTTTAACTTAAATTCGTAATCTTCCAAAAATTCTATCCCACGTCGTTGTCTTAAATTTAACTCCTTTTGAGTAAAGATGTATTTCAAAATTTTATGATCATAAAAACTTGAAAATTTTCACCACAAAGATAACGACGCCAAATTTTTAAAGAAAAAAACTACAATTGCTAACTCAAAATTATGGACAGTGAAATTTCGTTCATGAGCTTTGAGTTGTCATGATCCATACTCTACAACTTTCTCATTTTACCTTAAAATCCATCCTAAACCTTGCAACGAGGTGTTAGTATATACATCATAACTTACATTACTAGAAGGAATAGTACGGGTTGGAGCACTAGTTAATTTGTCCTTCAAAATTTGGAATGCTTGACTACTTTCATCATCCAATGCGAATGGCATTTCCTTCCTTGTTAGATTCAATAGAGGGAGAGCAATACTAGAAAAACTCTCCCCAAAACTGCGATAATAACATGCTAATTCTAGAAAAAAATTTACCTCGGTAATATTGGTAGGATTTTTCCATTCCAAGATGGATGAAATTTTAGCAGGATCAACTTGGATTCCATTTTTAGAAATCACATGCCATAAAAATTTGATTTCTGTCATTGGAAAATCACATTTTCTCTTCTTCGTATATAACCTATGGTTTCTAAGAGTACTTAATATTGTCTCTAAATAGTGTGCATGTTCTACTGATTTTTGGGAATACACAAGACTATCATTAATAAAAATGATAATGAATTGATCGAAAAAAGGTTTAAAATTTTTATCGATAAGATCCATAAAATATGCGAGTACATTGGTTAATGAAAAAGGCATGACCGTAAATTCAATATGCCCACAATGAGTTCGAAAAGCAGTTTTTGGCATATCTTCTTCTCTGGATTGTAATTAATGGTAACCGAATTGTAAATCTATTTTTAAAAAGACCCTTACTCTCGAGGTTGATCAAATAGATCTTCAATTTGGGGTGAAGGATGCTTATATTTAAGAGTTATTGAGTTCAGTTTATGATAATCTATGCATAATCTTAAACTTCCATCACGTTTCTTGTCAAATAATATAGGAGCTCACCAAGGATATAATATAATGCGAGTAAAACCCTTTCTAATAAGATCATTTAATTAGGTAGGGAATTCTTGGAGTTCTAAAGGAGCCATTCGATAGGGAGGTATCGAAATATGAAGAGTATTCGAATAAAGTTTTATAATAAATTCGATCTCTTGGGATGGGGGTAATCCTAGTAATTCTTTATGAAAAACATCTTTAGATTGTTCCAAAATTCTTGGGTTTAACGTGGAATTTCAAATCTGAAAACTTAATGGTTTTGAAATACTTGATCCTTGAAATATAAAGGAATAATTTTCTTCATTTTGAAAAAAAATTCTTGGTCGGACAATCGATATAAGCAGTATGTCTTCATAGAGCATGCATTTCGATAATAATGTCTAAATCGCAAATATCTAAGATAATCAAGTCCACAAGGATTATACCTAAACCAAGATAAATGTTACAACTTTTATGAACTTGTGTTGGTGTATTGATTTCTCCCATAGGTAATTAAATATCCAATGGAACAGTTAAATTTATAAGTGGTCATCGTAATAATCTAGCTAGTCTAAGACCGATAAACGAATGTGTTAATCCTGAATCAAATAAAATATGTTTAAAAAATGATGAAAAATTATTGTAGCTTCTATCACGTCGTGGGAATTTTGTGTAGGCAATATCGCACAATTCTTTCCACGACTCAGGATTGGCACAATTTTCTTAGTTGGATTTGGTTTAGGGGAATTTTTGATAAGACAAGATCTTGGATTTTGTGAGGGATTATCTAATTGACGATGACCTGGAATATATCTTAATTTAAGACATTGTGGCTAGATATGTCCTAATTCCTGACATTCATGACAACGAATCACTGAATGGGTTGTGTTACGATGAATCTGCAAATAAGCTTGTCCACTTAAATTAGCATATTTTGAGGTGGAGATTAAGGTAAAGTCCTAATGGCACAATTATTTCTACTAAATGGGTGAGAAGATCATACTATAACAGAAAATATTGTTCCATAATTTCCACCATTTTGATAAGTTTAGAATAATTGTTGATCTAAAAAGGAGGGACAAAATTCTTAATCCTCATATGTAATCCTGTTATAATATACTTGTATATATTTATCTCAATATCCACATATTCAATGGCATAATGAGATATCTCGGTAAATTTCGCTTCATAGTGGGCTAGTGACAGAGTTCCTTGTTAAAATTTTAAGAAATCTACGGTTCGTTGATCTCCTTCACCTTTAGGAAAGTACTTTTTGAAGAAAATTTCTTCAAATTGCTCCCAAGTTAAATTCATGATAGTCTGGTTACTATGTACTGCTTGCCACCATAAATCAGCTTTGCCTTCTAACTTATGAGCCGCTAAAGTTACTCGGAGATTTGATGCTATTCCTACCCCCTTGAGAATTTTCACAGTTTGATGCATCCCTTTCTCAGCTTCACTGGCATTTGGCTTTCCAAGAAATAGCAGAAGTCATTATCGTAAAAAAATCATTGAGAATGTTCATCCTATGAACTTCTTCTAAAATTTCGTCTGGAGCCGAGTGATGAATTTGTTGTTATTGGGATAAAGATGTTAGTTCCCGAAGACATCGCATGATTCCTTCAGTGTGGGTATATTCCATTTGATTTCCAGTGGAGGGAATTAAAGTACTAACCATCCTAAAATATAATAGAATATTCATAATAATAAATAAGAATATAAACAAGAATATTTCATAAGCCTATTTTATTATACAAAATAGAGTTTGAGGATACATTAGAGTTATAGTACATTACTTTCTTTATATCATTAATTATACTACAATAGTTAAAGTTAATCATCCTCCTAAAGTTTAGTAAGACACACTGTGTACATTACTTTATTCTACTCTATAACACTACGAGAGATGAGTTTCTTTTTTTACACTTGGATTTTTCTTAATTGCAAACAATAACATCATTGTTAAAAGAGTTAGAAACTAGAATATCAAGATAGACATTTGGTTATGAAGGATCGTCATCATCTGCTGAATTACTCATATCTGAAGATATGCCAAGCATGAGTACACCATTCGAAGTAGTATCTTGATACATCGATGGAGTCGGTTGTGCATCGGCTAAGGCAAGATTTATAGATTCTAAGAGTATCACTGGATTATTAACATAGTCATCCACTTTCCTCATTATGTGCATCTGACTAACCGCTCATCAAAATAAGGGGTGGCCAGCCCGATACTCCAACAATAAGGGAATCATATATGGATCATTCTCAGCATCACAATAAATACAGTAAGTATACGGGATAATCACCCAATATTTCAGAAACGAGGGTTGCCAAAAATTTTATATTTTAAGTTAAAGAAAGAATTTAAACAACCCAATTTGAAAAGAAAGTGGAAACCCAAAAGAACTTATATTACCTTCACATCAAATATACAATAAGGGGACCAAATATGCAGTCGGTCAATAGTCACTTACAACGTAAAACAACAATTTAATTAAGTTACATAATACATTACAATAAGCAAATACAAAAGCTTGGGCCACATGCCTGAGTAAACAACCCGATCATAGCTAGAGTAAAAAAATGAAGGCATCTACAAAACCATATCTCGTATTATCCGCAAAGTATCACGGCTCCCCAAGAACACCGGAATAGGAAAGTCAAAACGAGCATCCTTGCGGCGGAGCCCCTGAGCGGATATGAAATTCATGCACAACAAGAAGTATGAACGGATCAGGGCCCAATTTTGTATGATCACTAGATGAATAAAGAGTATGACAGTTATGAACAGTTAATCATGATTGATAAAGATGAGAATCTACCTATACAATCACAAAGCATAAACTAAAGAGATTTAAATGATCATGAGTTTAATTCGATTATGGAAGAGTATATGAATAATTAACATTAATTAAAAGACTCCATCACTTTACACTTTTTCATTTCATCGTTTCGTTCCTTATCAGGAAACATAATAACAATTATATGCTCTTTGTGGAATTTATCATAATTAAACTCCCACTTGAATAAGAATAGTTATATTCATATACATATAACGATTCTAAGACCGCCCGTCCGGGTTTGCCCACTGTGCGCGCTCCTAAATTACTATCATCTTCTAGGGTCTCTCAACCAAGACAACCTGGGAACCTACAACGCAAGAGGTCGGGAAGCGGCCATATGCCTGCAAGTGAGTCATAACCACACCCAGAATTACCTCACTAGCGCAAAATAAACATATAATAAACGCTCATATGGCTGAGGACTATATTCACCCTGCATTCACTAGCCAGGGGACTTCACCTCATGCGTGAACTTCCCTTATGATAGCATTTAGAGTGGTGTGCTTAAGTAAATTATCGTTTACCATATTCATTTTCATTTCCATTTTTATAAATTTATCACATTTTATCCGGAGCCATACGTACTTTGTACCATCATTTCAACCTCAAAGAATGAATAAACTCTCAATTTATTCTCCAAACATTTTAGGGTGTTATTATAATCCACCAAAACTATCATACCTCAATTGAGCCTCTAAAGTCTCCCAATATGACCTTACAACCCCTATACTCATAATAGTTATCTAAAGAAAAAGAATGCTCTAACCTCACTTTGTACACCTCCGGAATAAGCCCCATTTAAACCATTTCCAATGGAGGGTAGCTAACTAGGTCATCTAGGACTCCAAGTTTACTTCATACAAGAAGGTCCCTAAGTCCTAAGCCTAAAGAAAAAGGGTTAGATTTGAGTTAGAAAAATAACTCAAAACAGCTGGATTTCCGATCGATTCGCCGTGGCCGAATCGATTCGGTTTGAAAGCAAATCGATTTAAACCAGCCGAATCGATTAGGATAAGAGGACCTGCCTTTCTGCATAATTGTCGAATCGATTCGAATAGGCTGAATCGATTGGGCACACTCAGACCTGTAAGCTTCCCCTATAGAGAATCGATTCACTAGGGGCGAATCGATTCGCCCAGCCCAAAATTGCCCAATTCGGCTATGGAGTTTTGGACTCCAAATTTCCCCCAACTCATTTCTACCCAAACCAAGATCATTTATTGCAACCAACTAATAATGATTGCATTTAACTACTGTTACTTACACCCATAATCATCTATCTCAACTTCGAAGGATTCAAAACCCACAAATCCATAAAAATCCAAACATTGTTAAACCATAACCAATCCACAACAATCAATACAAATTATTCATCCTAAACCATATATTAGCAAGTAAAAAACTTGCCTTGGGTTTGAAATCTCATATTTCCTTGTGGTAGCAACAATCCTAAATCTTTAATTTCCAATTTCTCTCTTTTCTTCTGTTTTCTCCACACTCCCTTCTTCTCTCTTTCTCTCTAGGTTAGTAAATACACACTTAAGAGAATAAATGAAATGCAAGACTTAAATCGTGGATTTAGTCTAAATTCCTAACTTAAATGGTTAGCATCACATTAAAATGACTCATAACTACGCATTTTTGTTATAACCAGTCAAAAGTGCCCGGAATCCAAAAATACAATATGGGACTTATTTTGACTATCTCGCACATTTCAAGACTAACTACGCCCTCTAAATTGGCATCTGACAATTTTATAAATAATGCCAAGTTTCGGTTTTGTTTAAACCATAAATGTCATTAAAAGTATATGACACTATAAAATGCAACATGATGATATTTACTTACACGTACAGTAAATATACAACAATCTAGTAAATATTAACTTTTAACTCATTCAATTAATATTTACTCCATTTCTCAACATTTTATATAATTACTTAATATAGTAAATTAATATAAAATAAGTCTCTTAAAAGCGAGGGTTGTTACATACTCCCCCCCTTATGCGGGAAAATTTGCCTTCAAAATTCAGGCGTACCTTGCAAGAAGAGATGCGGATACTTCTCCTGCATATCGTCCTCACGTTACCATGTCGATTTCTTGGCGTCGTGATGACCCCATTGAACATGCACCAAGGGCACTACCCGTGATCTCAATATACGCTCTCCGTGCTTTAAAATTACAACCGGTTGTTCTTCATACGAAATATCGGTTTGCAAAATGATATCCTCCAAAGGAATATGACAAAGGGCTCATTCACACATCTTATACTTCTTCAAAGAGGAAATGTGAAACACCTCATGGAGTTGTTGTAAGTGTTCCGGTAAGGCAAGTTGACACGCCACTGGACCTACCTTGGAAATAATGGGAAAAGGTCCAACAAAGAGCGGTGCAAGCTTTCCTTTCTTCCCAAAGAGCTTTATACCTTTCATTGGCGACACACGCACCAAGACTTGATCCCCAACTTCTAACTCCACATGTCTTATATTCGCATCGGCATAACTCTTTTGGAGATCTTGAGCTATTCGGATGCGATTCTGGATGAGTTCAATATTGAAAGAAGTATCCTAGATCATTTCAGGTCCAAGAAACTTATTATCTACCACCTCCAACCAATAAGTGGGCGATCTACAAGGCCGGCCATAAAGTGCTTCATAAGGTGCCATCCCAATAGTAAATTGGTACGAATTATTATAAGAAAACTCAACCAAAGGGAGATATTGTTCCCAACCACCCTTGAAATCAGGCACACACATTCGGAGCATATCCTCCAACATTTGGTTGACTCTTTCCATCTGCCCATCTGTTTGATGATGATAAGAAGTACTTAATTTCAATTTGGTTCCCATATATTCTTGGAAACTTTGCCAAAAGTGGGAAACAAATATCTTATCTCTATCGGAGACTATATATATTGGCACCCCGTGGAGGCTAACAACCTCCGTAGTAAATAGCCTGTCATAACGAGCGGTATTATAATCGGTGCGCACCGGTAGGAAGTGTGTCAACTGAGTCAAACGATAACCCAAACAGAATCATGACCACTTTGCGACGTTGGCAAGCCTGTGATGAAATCCATCGATATAGTCTTCCACTTCCACACCAGAATTTCTAACGATTGCAACAAAACTATCGATCGCTGATGATCTACCTTAACCAATTGATAAGTAGCACATTGGGATACGAAATCAGAAATATCCCGCTTCATGCCCGCCCACCAATACTGACGGCGCATGTCTTGGTACATCTTGTCCCCACTAAGATGCATTGAAAATTTAGACCCATGAGATTCTGTCTTCATGGCCCGTCTTAAGTCCCCTTTATCCTGGATAATGAGTCTCTCGTGGAAACGTAATCCACCCTCCGAACTTATTGAATAGGATTCTGCTCCCTCGATTAAGAATTGGCGTATACGGTCCTGACAGCCTTTCTCCTTTCCTTGAGTTTCTATAACCCTTGCCACAATAGTAGGCGTAACGATCAACACTGACATAAATGCCCTAGCAACCGCATCCTCCTCACTAAGCTCCTTCCACTTAGCTTTCCATATCTTCGCTAACTCCCCCTCGGGCTTTCGACTCAAAGCATTCGCCACCACATTTGCCTTTCCCGGGTGATAGTGGATGTCAAATTGATAGTCTTTCACGAACTCTAACCACCGGAGTTGTCTCATATTTAAATCTCTCTGGGAAAACAAATATTGCAATAATTTGTGGTCCGTGAAAAGACTAAATTTCTCCCTGAGGAGGTGATGCCTCCAAACCTTCAAGGCAAAAATAACTGCAAAAAGTTCCAAATCATGTACCGGATAATTCTTTTCATGGGGTTTTAGCTTGTGAGAATCATAAGAAATAGCCCGCCGCTCTTGTTGAAGTACACCTCCCAATCCTTGTAGAGATGCATCGGTAAAGACTAAATATTCCAATCCTGGCCTTGGTAACGCAAGGACTGGAGCAGAAGTCAACCTATCCTTGAGCTCGTCAAAGATGATTGACAAGAATTATCCCAAACAAACCTCACCCCTTTCCGGGTCAAATTTACCAAAGGACTAGAAATTTTAGGTAAACCCTTAATAAACCGGCGGTAATAACTCGCCAAACCTAGAAAACTACGAATCTCGGTAGGTGTCGTGGGCTGACCCCACTCCCTCACAGCAACAACTTTTCTTGGGTCTACCAAAATACCCTGGGCTGTCACAATATGACCCAGAAACTGTACTTCCTGCAACCAAAAACCACACTTCTCGAACTTGGCATACAATTGGTGATCCCTCAATCTTTGCAGGACCAACCATAAATGAGTAGCATGATCGAATTCTATTTGAGAGTACACTAGAATATCATCAATGAACACGATGACAAACTGGTCCAGGAAGTCTCGAAACACCCTATTCATAAGGTCCATAAACACGGCAGAGCATTAGTTAGTCCGAAAGGCATAACCAAAAATTCGTAGGACCCATATCTCGTTAGGAAAGAAGTCTTGGACACATCTTGTTTTTATATCCACAACTGGTGATACCCTGTCCTCAAATCTATCTTAGAGAAGTACGACGTTTCCCTAAGTTGATAAAAAAAATCATCAATCCGAGGCAACGGGTATTTGTTTCATATGGTGACTTTATTTAACTCTCTGTAGTCAACACATAACCGGAGAGAACCGTCCCTTTTCTTCATAAACAACACCGAAGCACCCTATGACGACGTGCTATGCCTAATGAACCCTTTCTCTAGCAAGTCCTGAATCTGATCCCTTAACTCCCTCTTCTCAACAGGTGCCGTACGGTATGGAGCTCTCGCAATCAGTCGAGTTCCCGACGCTAAATCAATTACAAACTCGATTTCCCTACTGGGAGGCAAACTTGGCATTTCCCAAAAAAAATCTTCAAATTCCCCAACAACCAGAATAAAATCTAAGGAAACAACTACATCTCAAGAAGTCTCTTCCGCAATGTAATAAAAGTAAGTGTCAGTACCACCTTTTGAACGAGGCATAACCACTAGAAACATTTCTTGCCCTGGAGCGGCAAACACTATACTTTTCCCATAGTAATTTACTATCGCATGATACTTCACTAGCCAATCCATACCCAGGATTACATCGTACCCGACCATGTCATGGATGAGTAAATCGGCCTCAAAACACAAGTTACCAAGATTAATTCCTATTTGTTTACAAACAAAGAAAATGAGTGAACCATCACCCATGGAAGACTCAACACTGGTGAAGGTACTCTCTGCAGATTTAATCAACTCATTAGTCTGAGCAAAACTTCTAGAAATGAACGAGTGCGTCACACCCGTATCAAACAACACACGACCCATCTGCCCCTAGATGAGAAATTTACCCTCAATAGCTGGAGGCGCGAGCAGAGCCGGAGGAAGCAAAGCATCCTGAATGTGATAAACACGCCCATACTGTAGTTCTCCCTGTTGTGGAGGGACAACCGGATTAGGTACTTGTGGCGGTAACTGAGCCTGTGGTTGCTGTGGAATCCTAGGAAGTTGTCCCCCAATCAAGTGAGGACATGACCTCTTGAAATGGCCCAACTCTCCACATTAAAAGCATCGATTTGGCACAATCTCCTAATTTCGGCCCCGATTATTTCTAAATTGTTCGAAGCCTTGGCCCGGATGGCCTCTACCCCCATTACCACCCCGACCGGTCTGTTGTTGTTGCGGGGTACCTTAACCGGGCCTGTTATTGTGGGGCACCTTGATCGGGCCTATTGTTATTGCCACCAACGTTAAACCCACCAAAATGTTTTCGTTTAGACAAGCCCCCTTGCTGGGGGTCCCTTTCTACTTGTTTATTTCCTGAGGATTGGGACAAGGGAAATGCTCCTCCTCCTATCCCATTACCTTCGAGTTTTCCCCCTTGTCCAAACACTTTAGCCTTCTTACTACTCTGGATATACAACCAGTGTTCTTGGAAATGAAGCAACGTCGCATTCATCACATCCCCAAAAGTCTGCAAAGGTAGATTTCCCAGCAAATGTTTTCGTATCCTCCAGTTTAAACCTCCCATGAACTTTGATATTTTCCTCTCCTCGAGGGTCACCTCGTCCGGCACAAAACTTGCTAAGAGGGTGAACTCCTCTTCATACTCCACAACTGATCTCCCGCCTTGCACCACATCCTGAAGCTTTCTTCTCATGTCCCTTTGAACTGCGGGAGGGAAATACTTCTGGTCAAATAGAACCCAGAAGTCATTGATGGTTATAGAATCTCTCTACTCTTCCATAGTCATCAACTTCCACTAATGTTGTGCTGCTCAAACGAGTTTGAAAGTTGCAAGGATTTATTTTTTTTCCTCACTACACTCCACCATATGCAAATGGCATTGTATATACTTTTTCCATTGATTAGCTACTATGACATCGGAACCTCCTTGAAATTATGGGGGATGGCCCTTTAAAAAGGATTCTCTAACTCTCTCCCACAGAGAAGGCCCCGTAGGAGCTTGTACATCCCGAGATCGTTGCGGTTGAGCTTGTGGTAATTGTTGAACCACTGTAGTCATCGCAACATTGACCGCTTGGGCCACAATATTTGCTACCTCAGTAGCATTTATAGTTCCTTGCTGTGGCGGTGGAGGACCTACCTCCTCTTCTACAACTATATTCCTTCTACCAGGGCGACCCCTCTTAGGCGGCATCTGAGATGAAGAAACAATAGAGTTAGAATACTATTTAAAATAATCTATTTCGTAGAAGATCGCAAACATATGCAACAAAGTCGTCCTATAATTAAGCTCTATATCTAAGACCGCTACGGAAGAACGTCACAAGTCCACATAGATCTTAAAGACTTTAGAATCTGATGCTCTGATACCATCTGTGACAACCCGCTCATCAAAATAAGGGGTGGCCAGCTCGATACTCCAATAATAAGGGAATCATAAATGGATCATTCTTAGCATCACAATAAATACAGTAAGTATACAGGATAACCACCCAATATTTCAGAAAAGCGGGTTGCCAAAAATTTTATATTTTAAGTTAAAGAAAGAATTTAAACAACCCAATTTGGAAATAAAGTGGAATTCGAAAAGAACTTATATTACTGTCACATCAAATATACAATAAGGGGACCGAATATGATGTCGGTCAACGGTCACTTACAACGTAATACAATAGTTTAATTAAGTTACATAATACCTTACAATAAGCAAATACAAAATCTTGGGCCACACGCCCAAGTAAACAACCCGATCATATCTAGAGTACAAAAATGAAGGCGTCTATAACAACATATCCCGTAATATTTGCAAAGTATCACGGCTCCCCAAAAACATCGAAATAGGAAAGTCAAAATGGGCGTCCTTGCGGCGGATCCCCTGAGCGGATATGAAATTCATGCACAACAAGAAGTATGAACGGGTCAGGGCCCGATTTTATACGATCACCAGATGAATAAAGAGTATGACACTTATGAATAGTTAATCATGATTGATAAAAATGAGAATATACCTATACAATCTCAAAGCATAAACTAAAGCGATTTAAATGATCATGAGTTTAATTTGATTATGCAAGAGTATATGAATAATTAACATTAATTAAAAGACTCCATCACTTTACACTGTTTCATTTCATCGTTCCGTTCCTTATCAGGAAACATAATAACAATTATATGCTCTTTGTGGCATTTATCATAATTCAACTCCCACTTGAATAAGAATAGTTATATTCATATACATATAACGATTCTAAGACCGCCCGTCCGGGTTTGCCCACTGTGTGCGCCCCTAAATCACTATCATCTTCTAGGGTCTCTCAACCAAGACAACCTGGGCACCTACAACGCAAGAGGTCGGGAAGCGGCCATATGCCTGTTAGTGAGTCATAATCACACCCGGAATTACCTCACTAGCGCAGAATAAACATATAATAAATGCTCATATGGCCGAGGACTATATTCACCCTGCATTCACTAGTTAGGGGACTTCACCTCATGCGCGAACTTCCCTTATGATAGCATTTAGAGCGGTGTGTTTAAGTAAATTATCGTTTACCATATTCATTTTCATTTCCATTTTTATAAATTTATCACATTCTATCCGAAGCCATACATACTTCGTACCATCATTTCAACCTCAAATAATAAATAAACTCTCAATTTATTCCCCAAACATTTTAGGGTGTTATTATAATCCACCACAACTATCATACCTCAATTGAGCCTCTAAACTCTCCCAATATGACCTTACAACCCCTAGACTCATAATAGTTATCTAAAGAAAAAGAATGCCCTAACCTCACTTTGTACACCCCCAGAATAAGCCCTATTTAAGACATTTCTAATGTAGGGTAGCTAACTAGATCATCTAGGACTCAAGGACTCTAAGTTTACTTCATACAAGAAGGTCCCTAAGTCCTAAGCCTAAAGAAAAAGGGTTGTATTTGAGTTAGAAAAATAACTCAAAAGAGCAGGATTTTCGAATCGATTCGCCCTGGCCGAATTGATTCGGCCTGAAAGCGAATCGTTTTGGACCAGCCGAATCGATTAGGATAAGAGGACCTGAATTTCTACATAATTGTCGAATCAATTCGGATAGGCTGAATCGATTGGGCCCAATCAGACTTGTAAGCTTCCCCTATAGCGAATTGATTCGCTGGGGGCGAATCGATTCGCCCAGCCCACAATTGCCTAATTCGGCTATGGACTCTTGGACTCCAAATTTCCACCAACTCATTTCTACCCAAACCAAGATCATTTATTCCAACCAAATAATAATGATTGCATTTAACTACTATTATTTACACCCATAATCATCTATCTCAACTTCCGTGGATTCAAAACCCATAAATCCATAAAAAACCTAACATTGTTAAACCATAACCAATCCACAATGATCAATATAAATTATTCATCCTAAACCATATATTAGAAAGTAGAAAACTTGGCTTGGGGTTGAAATCTCATATTTCCTTGTGGTAGCAACAACCCAAATCTTCAATTTCCCATTTCTCTCTTTTCTCCTCTTTTCTCCACACTCTCTTCTTCTCTCTTTCTCTCTAGGTTAGTAAATACACACTTAAGGGAATAAATGAAATGAAAGACTTAAATCATGTCTTTAGTCTAAATTTCTAACTTAAATGGTTAGAACCACATTAAAATGACTCACAACTACGCATTTTTGTTAAAACCTGTCAAAAGTGCCCGGAATCCAAAAATACAATATGGCACTTATTTCGATTATCTCGCACAATTCGGGACTAACTACGCCCTCTAAATTGGCATCTGGCAATTTTATAAATCATTTCAAGTTCCGATTTCATTTAAACCATAAATGTCATTAAAAGTATATGACACTATAAAACGCAACATGGTGATATTTACTTACACGTACATTAAATATACAACAATTTAGTAAATATTAACTTTCAACTCATTCAATTAATATTTACTCCATTTCTCAACATTTTATATAATTACTTAATGCAGTAAATTAATATGAAATAAGTCTCTTAAAAGCGAGGGTTGTGACAGTGCATTTCTCCTAACACTCTATTAGTCAACATAAGTCTCTTGATATCGCTACTGGAACCTACCCAATTCTCATCTACCACGCGAATCATTTCTCTAAGACTTGTGAGTGCTTCTTCTGGGACTATATTTTCCCAATGGTTCGTTAGTCCAATATCCACATTAAACATAAACGAATCCCACGTATCCATATTGCAAAATGGAATTACCATATAATACTAATAAAAGAAGTTACGAAAAGATAAAATAACTAATATCTTATAAACTTTTTCCATATAGAATGCTAACCTGATGATATGTTTAAATTTAAAGCATGCTCTAATACCAAATTGTTACACCGTACTTTTTGGTATGAATTCACAAGAGAGTACATATAAAATAATGAATTAAAGTTAAGGCAGAAAATAAACTTTATTCATTATGAAAATAGTACACATAGTGCATTACCAACGTAGGGGTGAATTACATTTATTTGACACAAACTATAAAGTAGAAAATCAAAATAGCCACTCCTTGCACCCATCTGGCATATTCTCTGCCCACACCATCACGTATGGAAATAGGTGACCGATATTTATCTCTAAACGAGAAGATATTTATCCTCTTTCTCTTGAGCCATCTGGAGGAAAAAGGACTTAGTACAAATATGCTAAGCAGGGTTTACCGATTCTATAACAAATATATGTATAAATAAGAGGTGGAGTGTGTATAGAATTCAATGTTTCTGTAGCAACGCTAAGAATTAAAGCTGATAATCCCACACTTATCAGTTTATTAAGGTTTACATAAAAAAGTGAAGTATATTTAAACTAATAATCCCATACTTAACATCTCACTAGGGTGGTATAGAAACAAGTAAGCCATCGGTACAACCAAATAATAAATAATCCAAAACATTTGGATAATAGTTAGTTAGGCACATAATTAAAAAGCCACTCATACGTATGTAGCAATAAAACTGTCTCTCAATATCAGAGACCATAGGTTAAGTAGAAAAAAATGTGGGATAACACGTCAGTTTACTCTATAGTTCATACTTATGCTTTTTTAATAATAATAATGCGCAAAAGAGTAGGGTAAATTGAATTGTTATAATGAATTGTTTTTATATCAGTTATTAGGTGAGAAAGGGTTAAATTTGATCAGAATGATCATAATTAAAATATCAGTTGATATAACGATTTATGATTATAGTACTTTCTACAAATACATGGAATCAGGTTTGGATAGCATTGAATGATATCTACAGCAGTTATCAAGTATGCAAAATTTACTATTAAAGAGGTAAATGAAGCCTATTTTCTCGGTACATCGAACTTCTTATGTATCAAAAGAGGATATCGGGAGGAGATGGACCATGATTCTCTGTATACAATGTTTAGGTATATAAGCATTTGTAGGAATTAGGGTTGGTTTGGTTAATTTATACAAAAAACTATATCTTTTAAAGGTCTCGAGATTTAGTTGTAAATAACTTGGGACTTTTAAATCTTGGACTTAAGATTATATTTGAACTTTGGTGTAGGAGACTTCTTATCTTAAAATATTTTGAAGTACTTATATGTAAAGTTTGGGGTTCAAATTCATAAGTTGAAAAAGTCAAGAGGGGTAAAATTGCAATTTAGGAATAATATTTCAAAGTTAAAACCTCATTTTCCCATAACATAGGCTAGGCTAAACCAAACATGGCCTTACCTTATACCATTTTGACCAAAAAAATAAAATAAAACTATTGGAAAAAAATTTAGAAAATTTTAATTAGCCATGCGCCCTCACGCGCGTGGTCAATGTTTCTGGTCAAAAACCTCATCTTCAACCTCTCAATTGTTGGCTTTAGGCTTTTAAATTTTTTACCATAAATATATTATTCATTTATACACCATTAAGATGATTTCTAAACAAACTCAACCTAAAGTTTTCATAAGGAATCCCAATATATAGGTTTTATGGATTGAAATGTAGTATATCGTAAGTTCTATAACTATGTGTTTTGCCAAAATTTTGACTTCACACTCGTGTCTTTGAAGAACATGGAAAGGATTATTATGTACCCAGTTTTGTTTTTGTTATGTTAAAGAGTAGTTTATTTTTTATTTTCAAGGTTTGAGATGGATTATGCAAGGAGAATGTAAGATTTTCAAGTTTCTGGTTCGAAAAACACTTTTTGACAAATTGTAGCTTGTTGTAAAAATTCAAGGGTTTTGATCATTGCACTAGAGTTACTAAGGTTCTAGTTAAGGTATTCATATCTTCAAGTCAGAGGTTTAAGCTTTATATCTAAATTCACCATTGAAGATCAAGCTTTAATTGTGTAATTTCATGTTTTTCCTATTCTACACTATTTTGCGTGTAAAAACTTTGATATTATGATTACTCTAAGCATAATAATCACACAAAAAATGTTTTGAAGTGAAGGAACTGAATATAATGCATAAAATCACAGTGTCCCTATTTGGAGTGAATTTTTCAAGCTTTGAATATGCTTATGTTGTTTGTTTTAACTGACGAAAATGTGGGGTATTTATGGTACTTCATCAGGGAATTCGATTGGTTGCTGGTGGAGGTGGATTTGAGGAAAAAATTCAAGGATTTTAGTGTGATTTTTAAAACTTCACATGTTTGCATAATGCTAACACTATGTGTTGAATATGTGGCCGAGGGGGTATGTGAAAATAGTCAAACTTTGGTGGTTGGTCCTTGTTTGGTAAAATATTAAGGTATATAGCCTTAAAAGTATACTTTAAAGAAAGTTTAGGGATATTTTTATAATTTGAAAAAGTTTCAAGTGACGAAATTGTATTTTTGTGTTAGTTGAAGTGTGGAGGATTAATTTGATACAAAGTTGAGGTTTATTTGCTAAGTATAAGTCAAATTATATTTATTCCAAATATTCAAGGGATAGTTTGCAATAATTGAAACTTTAATGTGACACCCCACTTAAAATAATAATAGCTAGATAGCCATAGACTATATTAAATCAGGAATCTCAGATGGCTCATTCTCAGCAACAACAGACTATACCAAAAATAAATAAGGCGAACTACCCGAAACCATAAAAGTGGATGCCAAAAATTAAATAAAAACATACAATGGAATTCAAAAAAACAATGACAATGACTATTAACATGAATAAAAATATACACTCTCAACATGCATAAGGGACATACTCTCAATACATCATAAGTACATTAAAAAATATACCCGAATAAGTTGTCGGGTCACAGACAGTATAATAACCATAAAGAAGAAATATAAACAGCTGCATAACTCTTGGGTGTAAACCCGATGTACAACATGAATCCTATCTAGATTTACAAGAAGTAGGAAGTGACTACAATCTAAATCCCACATCAGTTCGCATCTGCTACGGCTCCCAAGACTCTGGATAGAAAAGCATCCGGTATCCATGCGGTAGGACACCTTTAGTACAATATATATATATATATATATATATATATATATATATATTTATCAAAAGAGAAATATAAACGGGTCAGAGCCCGAGGTGTAAAAATGTTTATCAAGTGTGTTAACCGTGCATAATAAATATAAATGCACTATTTCATAATTAAAGTGGAGTCGCACTCTCGTGAAACCCCCAAACTCACCTCTCATCTACAACGCGCACCTAGACGTGTCCTAGTACCTTAATTAAGTTGCCCCACCCATATAAGGACAATCTACATTACAATAGGCACGACCCATACCAGCATGACCTACCATCCTAACATAACCCAAGAATCCTTTTCCATTTTAATCCCACCAAAATATATATATGCACATATATGCTTTACTAGGCTATATTGGTTCCAATTATTAACTTAAACTAGTTATAAGTCTTAATACGTCACCCATTAACATTAAGCATCAATATAAATGTGTATTCTCTAAACAACATACATACAAGAACTAAGGCAAAACTTTTCTCTACTCTCAACATTGCACTACGTTTCGTGCGTGGGGCGTCTCGCAAAGCGAAATCTAAATAAGGACCCCCCCCGATACACTACTCCTTGACAATGTCGATCGTAGGGATCCATCATGTCATCTACATATATCATACTACTGCAACTACTTAAATAATTAGTATTTTATTTAAGAAGATAAATTGAATCGCTATCTAACTCCTTGAGGTCGAGATAACCGCAATTGTCTCTAAGTACGATCTTCCGACCCAAATAAACTAGTACACCCAATCACCTAAGATGTACATCATAGAAACTCCATATCCTCTTCACATATAGGATAGATAAATATATATTTAATCTAAATATATATAATCAATCATTCATTCCTATAACCACGTATACATAACACACATAATGCATACTTTGCAATACACATAACATCAACGTTTGTAGGATACCAAAATACTGCACCATGCTATCATCTTCCAGGAATTACTTACTTTCTCCCGGGGTCACCACCTATCGGACTATTATCACACCGCCATGGCGACAAAATCAATCCTAACGTATGGGAAGCGTTCATAGTTACTAACCAGCAAGTGAGAACTACTCATACCCAAGACTTCCCACCCCTAAAAAATAAAATCACACATATAATAATGGACGACTATGACCTAGGGAATATCCCATCCGCTCCTCAAGCCAAGGGCTCACCCTCATCGCGCAACTTCCCATGATAGCATGTGCCGGGTATGCTTCACACCATAAGTATATATATCATTCACACTATATATATACGTCCATATGATCACATCATATAATCAAACCATCACGCACAGTATAAATATTCACGCCATAAGTACACACATATATACATATATATACATATATATCCACATATATACACACTATCTCTTATTTGTATGTATGAAATTCATAAACTTGGTTATACGTGTATATCATCCTCTTTATACTAGCTGTCGTCCCGAGTGTATTTTATTTAATTCATTATATAAATACGATCCATCACTTGAAGTATATTCATCCAATGCACCTATGATATGAATAGTCTTCCAATATATTCAACATTAAGGTTATCACCCCAAAGTTTAATGTATACAACAATCACAACACATCCCAACAATATCCAAATGCACATCGATATATTAAATAACAATCCCAACTATCGGTATACACATGACTAATAGTCTACAAGCCTCAAGCTTAATCTTAAATTCATTTTATGGTCCCATCAAGTATGGAAATCTCCATTGTTAATATCCCATAGAAATATAGTAACTCGCCCGACTACCATTTCAACTCAACCTATTCTTGTTGATAGTGCAATCCGATTTTTTTCTCAATTTCTCCTATGGTTCAATTGCTCTTATGAACCTTTAACATTTATGCATTCACAATTTATTCCTTGAGTTTATAATCACTAAGTATACGTGACCTCTACAATTCATTGGTCCCCAATCATATCTTATAATGAATCCTATCCCTATAAGGATTCGAAACAAAATTCATCTTACAATTTCACACCATACCCTCGCTCATCTCTCAAAGAGTCCTAAACCTCACGTCATATATAAGCTCACTTATGACCTCTAAATAGAACTTACATCCCTAATGAGGCTTGCCACTACCTCGATACATAACTCCAATGCATACATATTTCCCATACTATTCCGATAAGTCCCCACAATCATAACATGTGAGAGACCCTAAAATAAACTCCAAAATGTAACTCTTGCATCATATGAATAAGTTCCAAATAGACAAACCCAATCGAAATCGAATAAAACTCCTATACGTACGTGTGTATGTTTCCAAAGTTATTCAATATCTCCCCACCATCATATCATATGAGAAACCCCTTATAAGTCTCCAAAACATATCTCTTGCATCATATAGGAAGGTCCTTTATCGATAAACCTAATTGAAATGGATCAAAACTCACTCTAGAAAAACCTCACCAAAATAGCCCTGTTTTCGAATTGATTCGGCCAGGCCCAAATTGAATCGGTCTCAAGGGCGAATCGATTCGCTCCAAATGCGAATCGATTCGTTCCAAAGGACCTGAGAGACTGTCCTAGGCTGAATCGATTCACCTTAGGTCTGAGTCGATTCGGTCACACAGACCTGGGAGACTGCAACATTCCGGATCGATTCGAAAGGGGATCTAATCGATTCGGCCTATTCAGTAGGCTACGAATTGGTTCTTTTCTCACCAAAACCTAAATTTCTCAAAATCAATTTTAATCATCTATCAAGCCTCAAACTTCAAACCTTACATGTTTTCCAACATAGAAATCATCCTATAAATCATATCTACACATAATATAACCTCAAATCCATTTATAAAACTCAAACACAAGATTTATTCTACAAATCTAGGTTTTGACATATATACCCCAAATCCAATTCTTTTGCACATAAATTATGAAATATAATACACAAATGAATTATTTAGCAAGATTAAACACTTGCCTCAGAATTGTAGAGGTTGAATCATCCTCGAGATCGTGTACGAGCCAGAAATCTCCAAGTTTTCTCCTCTCTCTATTCCTTTCTTATTCTCACATTCTCTCAAATGATATTGGCTAATCCGTAAGCCTCTTAAGCCCTTAAAATATAAATCCCAGTTTTAAATGGTAATACACACTTTAAATGACTCGTTTACTCCAATTCGAGTCAAACTAACTTAAAAATATTTCGGAATCAAAATAAAACCCAAGGATAGCCATTTCAAATATATCGACCTATCCGGAATCAATGGCGCACTCAGAATCATCGTCCAGAATAATTTATAATGTCCTCAATTTTTGGACCTCTATTTCCAAAATTTTAAAATTCTCCAATTTAAATAAATTTTATTTCTCCCGAAAATTTTATTTCTCAGTCCCAAAGTCACGAGGTATTACATTCAAGTGTCTAGGTTATTTTATAATGTTATAGGGCATTAAGGGTAGTTTCATTCTTCTTAAGAAACTTTTGAATTTGAGGTCATCATAAGGGTTTAAAATAAATACTTTAAGGAATTGGTTCTTGATATTTTTGTTTTGAAAATTCTTGGGTATTACAGTAACCAGTTAAAGTGTTTGAGAGAATTAATTTAGTAATTAAATCATAAAACATATATATACATTATGAAAGAATGTGTATATAGTGATATATGTACTCATAGTTTAGAGACGCAATGCACTACGAGTAAAATTTAATGAGAATTAGGGTTGATTATCCTAAGAAAGTAAAGAATAATCTGATGTTTAGGGATTTAGATGGGTTGGGGTATGCTTGAGTGCACACGATATCTTATTTAATCATATATGTTTAACTTGGTTTCGAGAGATTGTAAACCAAAATAAATTAAGGATCCAATGATATGGGGATTGAGAAGTTTGGGTACGGTTGAGTGTGTGCGTTATCCGATGGTGTTATATATAATGTTAGATTAGGTGGATATACCTGTACTCATGGTGAGTCTATTGGTTGGGGGTCGAATTTGACATCGAGACAGGGTATCACGCTCCATCTGAGATGTGCTAGGTTGTAGTCATGGTCCTTATTTTAGATCATACCATCAGCGGTCACTACTTATGGATGAGAGAAATAGAATGACTTGATCCACCTACATAGTGTAAGTATGGGCGGTAGGTTGCATCACTACGTAGTCTCATCACCCCATTTATGTGTGTTTCTTATTTTAGCCCGTTAGGGATTTCTACAGACTTGCTGATAGAAACACGAGATGGACATCGAGGGTAGATGTCTGCATGTACTATCTATCGATCTATCTCTCTCTCTCTCTCTCTCTCTCTCTCTCTATATATATATATATATATATATATATATATATATATATATATGAAAATTTCCATAGTACATAATTGCAAAATGGTAAAATTTTGTTCCCCATCAAAACAAAGTATAATTTAAAAAAAATGACCACATAATTCTTTGTTTTTAGGACTATCCAACCTTCTTAACAGATAACCAAAATTCCAACAACATTCAAATAATCTAAATTCATCAAACAAATTCAAAAGAAAATCACTAATAGAAGTTTACCATACATAAAGTAATACCTAACAGTGGCGACTTTATTAAACCCATGGCTCATAATGATAATGTTTGTAGAAAAGTCGCTACTTTAACAGCATTTAAAAAATAAATACAAAAATTTACACAATTACAAAACATCTAACAAGACAAAATGAAAAAAAAATATAAACTAACAAATTACTTAAGTTCATGAACCAAATCATACACTTTAAGTTCATGAACATAATTAAAAAAACAAATTTCTCATACACTACTGAAATAAAAACCTTTATAAGTTTGTACTCGATGACTTAAATAGATAAATCAACAAATTATTTAAAAAAAAGTATTTATGAAAGTTTGTACAATCATTAGTTTAGTAATATGAAAATGGGGAAAAAATGCCCAATCACTGATTGTAAACTATAATAGGAAATTTGAAATAATTAATAATGTGAATAATTTACAACAACACTTAGTATAGACATAATATAATTACAGCCCATTACCCATTCAGTTTTACAGTTCATATAAGACATGTAATATTGCTCCCTAAGTTCTACATAATGGAGATATGCAAATGTAATAAAAAAAATTAACAAAACAAAGATATGATGTGTGAGTTACAAAACAAAGATATAACATAACAGGGGGAAATATAAAGAAAAACAAAACGAAATAAAAATTGTAATGAAATAATTCTATATATCTTTCATGGTCAACTACCAATGGTGCCAGAAACTTGATGAGAAAAGCCAAAATTGTAATGAAACTACACTCCAAATTAAAGTACATATAATAATGAATAAATCAACACAAAATATCAAATTATAATCACGTATTAACTTTCGAAACTAAAATACTACATACTCCAAACTTATTTACAATTGGAACCAAAATAATACACATTATTTAAATTGAAACATTAAAAAACATTTACTTTAGGAATATAATCTTCTCTTATAAATGAGTTAGGCCATCTATAGTGGAGAGGCTAAAAAAGATTTATATTTACGACGTTGGAGGTTAATTGTTGGGACATTGTACACACTGGAGAGGCTAATGGAGGATGTAAATGGTGACGTGATCGGTGCTGGACGGACGAGTGCCAGTCATCCAAGCCTGTACGGACAACTGACACTCGTCCAACGCCCCCTCCAACGGTCCAAAATTCAACCGTTGTCAATATGTCTGTCATAAATCTATCCGTTAAAATATACATAATTAAAAACCAACCCCTATAAATATCATTCCAAATTGTCTCATTCTCATTTCATATCAATTCCAAATACCTTAATTATTTTCATACCAATATTAATACCTACCATACCAAGTTTCGTATTTTCAGTCCAATTTTAAACACTCATATTTATTTATATTATTAATCAATTTTATTATCCAAAATGCATGTTATTCAAAGGAAAAGATGTGGAAAAACCGCTAAACCAAACGAGAATCGCCCCCACCCCCCAACCAATCTTACCAATCGTGTATAGAAATTTTGTTTGGGTGTGTGACGAGAGTACACCACAGGCGAGAGACGCAATAGTTGATCCTAATGCGCATGAAAACGAGAGTCAATTTCACATGCATGGGATTCTACAATGTCTGATTGAAGTATATGCTCGTTTCGTCGCTGTTCAGGAAGTTTGAGATATCATTGACAATTTTGGATTCAGTCATTTATTTAGGGAAAATTTTCCTAACTCGAATAATTAAATGACGGGAGCGCCAATTAGTAGGTGGTTGGAGATAACATAGACATGTCAACTACCTTGTGTGGAGTTGGGGATTACCGCTTTCAATTTTGTGTATTTATCCGATAATATTTGAATATAATTCTACGCAATTTATTTTATTCACCTATATTATTTAAGAATATTTCGGTAATTAATACTCATTAAATTTGATTAATTTTGTAGGAATTCAAATTGGTATCCATCCAATTTTGCCCCCCTTTCCTACGAGTAGTCCGTATACCGTGGATGAAATATTCTAATTATATTTTTCGGGAATAGCCAATCCAGATCGCAAAGGACGCAATATATCCTGCACCCTAAAATTGTACATGTTTCAGTGGCGTGCGCAAGCTCCTGAGGATAGATTAGCGAGCGCGAAACAAATCGCCCTTTCTTTATTGGTTTCATGACGAGTTCCCTATTTTTTTTTACTACAATTAATTCAGTAAGGTTGTATTGGGCACCATTTTTACACAACCTAAACGACATGGTTGATAGGGATTTGGATTCTACCATTCTCCCATAAGTTTAATATGCCCTCGATGCATGCACCACAAATGAGCAGAAAAGAGTTAATTATTTCTGGCAAAATTGTAGAGGTAAAGTTTTCTCTAATTACACATTTCAATTTTCTCGATAATTTATAAAAGTACTTGTTTTATAAGTAACCAATTATTAATGAGTTGTTATTTAAATTTCCAGTACCTAGGGTACGAGTATCTCCGTGCGATGGCTCCACTCTTGCTACCACTCATTGGAAAGGTGGCCAAGAATGTTACGATGGGTGAAAAATCAACGTGGCGCTCTAATCAGCTAACTACGATTTAACTATGCCACCATGCATGAGCAACTAAAAATGCATTCTCCCAAGTTAATTATATGGAAACCCCTTATGGTATTTCTTGAAAACTAGTCAGAAGGCCCTAGAGTTGCACATGTTTTGGCTCGGAGATAATACATGCTTTTCAATCCTGAGTTAGGTAAAACTTGGTACTTCAGAGATCGTTGCTACCGTTAATTGACAAACCATATTGCTATTCCTGATAACCCGACTTATCCAATGTCATTCATTCCAAGAAACATATATACGCAACACATCAGAAATTGAGAACCTATAATTGCTCATTTGATAATGTCATCGTTGGAGGAATGACTTATATAATGGAAGATTGCGGGTAAGGATGCAATTTTACTCGCAATATTTCGGTGGGAAAACCACGAAGGGTTTGAGTTTGCCTTGATTATACCAGATGATGTACGGGGGTACCCATCGCACCATCAGATAGATGGAAGGCTCCACATACGTACAACACATAGGGATAATATTCCTCTTCAGATTTTCTACCCTTAACACGGGATGCTAAAGTTATCGATTTAAGTCGGAATGGCACAATAGTTGTTCAATTAGATCTACCTAGTACGCCAAATATTTTACCTCTTAGTTAATTCTACTCACGATCACAGTGGCGTGAAATGGTATTTTTAAGAGAGGACTATATCGAGAAAATGAAATCCAAAATGTTAGAACATGAGCTTATGTTACTAAGGATGTTGCGAGAGAAAGATGAAGAGAATGCTCATCTGCGAGGCGCAGGACCGAGCTCGGATCTGGGAGACTACCCCATTCACCAATACGCATCACCTTACATATACGGAGATGAATATCCTATTTCTTCTTTTAATATTGCCTAGCCACCCTCACAAGATCCCTGAAGATCGACAACACAAGCATCTCTTGTCGATGACGCTTGTGGAAATTTTAACACATTTTTTGGGTGACATATAATATTGTCTGAATTCTTATTCATTTTTTAATGGATGTTGTTATAATAAAATCTTGTTCGATTTATTGTTCATTTAATATGTATTATTTAGTAAATAGGTTGGTGGGTTTGTGTTGTTTAATCGGTAATAAATGAGGTTGTGGGGTTGTTGTTTATCATCAGTAGTAAAATGATTGGTTGGATCATGTTGTCGCATCAGTAGTAAATGGGTTGGCTTGTTTGTGTTGTCCAATGGGTAATAAATGAGTTGGTGGGTCATTGTTGTACAATCGGTAATAAATTAGTAGGTTGGTTTGTGTAAGGACATAATTTTATAAATTTTCAAAGGTAGAATCTTGGAATTTTCTGTTTTCTCCTAGATCACAGTTCGTATGTCTGATACCGCTACATTCGGCACGTCAACACAATCATCCTCGACAGCCTTTATCCGAATTCAATGCGTCCATTATCTTCACGTGCATCATGCGACGTGCTGCTCAGGTCATTCCCACTACTCCACTACGCATTATCGAGAAAATGGTTTATTGGAGCTTTAATATTTGCATAAATAGTTGGGAAATTTTTTAGAAAATTATTTTTGAAGTCTGGATTAATTTTTATCAAAAGAAGAATTTTTTCTATGTGTAGAAGCGAAGTTCCATGAACGACGAGCTCGCTCAAACGACTTTGACTACCATTCACGTGAGATAGGCATGTCGCGCGATCTCGTTCGAACAACATCTGTCCTTCGTTCCAGCGACATGGCTATCTCGTTTGAACGAGCCACCGCCTCAATTTTCATATAAATACATGTTCACCTTCTACACGATTTTTAAGTCTTTCTGCAATCTCAAAATTCTACGAAAACAATCCAGAATAAGACTTCATCTTTTTAAGGTTTTCTAAACCTTTTTGATTCACAAAACCATTCCCATATATGCGTGTGAATCTTTAAACCTTTTAGAGGATCATTTACTCATTTGGAGTAATTTGTGAGGAAGTCGTTTTCTTTTTCATTGTTGCCCTACTAAAAAGGGATAGTTCCTACCGACGACATCATAACTCACACCCGAGGGTATTTCTGTGTCACATATTTTCATTATAATCCATGTAAGCTGTTTTCTTACAAAATTATAGTGAAAATAAATGGTTTTTCCCCTTTTGGGGGATTTTTCCACATTTGTGTGTATTTGAATGTTCTTGCTTGATATTATCATCATCAATCACACCTAGATGCATGGTTAGGAATTAATTAATAAAAATTGAGTTTAATTAAATAACTTTCTTATTTGAACACTGTAATACCCCGTACTTTTGGCTATATTTATTTTTGGGATTAATTAATTAAATGCGTAATAATTGGAAATTAATTCGGGTTATAAATACTAACGAGATGCGAGTTGGTATTTGATTATGTACATACATGTCTTATATGAATATTGGATTATGAAAAATTTGTCGTGAGATTTATATACGGCAATTTGGGAATTTTGTTGAGACGTGTGAGACCGTCGCGTCATGGTATATTATTTTAATTATAAAAAGTGATTTTTATTTCTATTACCCGTATGGTCGTTTTGAATGCGCCAACGCGTCCGGAAGGGCCGAGATAGTCAGGAAACACTAGCCGGGGGTGTAGTTTGGGTCCCGGGGTATTTTTAGGCCATATCAGCAACTTAAAGGGTATTTTGGTAATTTTACATTTTGAGGAATTAAAAGTGACGAAAATTGGGAGTTTTAATCTGATGTGGATTTAACCCACTAAACCCACTAACCAACCCATATTAAACCATTAAGTTACGGAGGCTATCATTAGGTTTACAACTTTCCCAAAGAAAACCCTAGCCACCTTAAGCCACCATTGGAGAAGAAGCTTGGAGAAGAGAAGAAATTCTGCATAAATCTTCATCAAACCATCATCCAAACTCAGAGACAATCAAGGCAAGTGTTTTGATTATATTTAAATTCGTAGAATGTTCCTTCCATGCTAGAAAATTGCAGAATATCAATTGTTCTTGAAAGATAATGAAAACCCATGTATTTTGAAGCCTAGAACTTGAAATCTTGAGAAGAATTGCATGTAGAATGATAGGTAGATGAGTATTCCCATAATATTTATGATTAGAAGAAATTAAAACGGATTTATATTGGATTAATTCATGATTCAAAAAGTTAGGGTTCATGTTCTTGATAAATTGGGAAAAAGTGTTGAGATTTGTAAATTTGGTTGATGTTAGGATGGATTAATCCTTCAAAACGTGTTAGGATGTGATTATAATATGTTTAGGATTGTTTAGAGACCTTAAAACGATTGTTGGGACTTAGTTTAGAAGAGATTTGAGGAGTAAAAATGGTGAAAAACGAGTTTTAGGAAAATCTGGGACGAATCAGGTAGGTCGTTAGAAGCCCCTGCCCAAGTCGTTCGAACGAACTCGTTCGAACGAGCTTCTAACGAATTGACCAGTCGTTCTAACGAAAGGGAGCCTCGTTCGAACGAGATCTCGTTAGAAGGGACAGTTCGTTCGAACGAACTGGAACTCGTTCGAATAGCCTCGTTCGAACGAGACTTCTAACGAGTTGACTGAGGAATCTCGTTCGAACAGTCTCGTTCGAACGAGACTTCTAACGAGTTGGCAGATTGGGCCTTTTTGGACTGTTTTGATTTTTGGAGTCCCGTAAACTTGTTCGAGGATATAGATAACATTTCGATGATGATGTAATGTTAGAATTGGGACTTTTGGGTATTTATGAGAAGGAAATTATATACGAGAGTTAAATTAATTGGACGGTTTGGGTTGAGACGTGAGTGTCTACTACAACGTGAGTAAATTATGGCGCGTATGATTATAAACCGGAATAGTATAAATAGTGATAATTATAAGTTAGTACGAGAAAGCGTTATGTACTACGATTAAACTACGGGATTACTAAGATGTGTGTTTACTTAGTATTGGTATATGAATTGTGTGTATGACATACCTACCATATTTGCTATCACGGGAGGTTTGCGTTCGCTTAGGGCCCTCTAATCCTTGTGTTGCCCGGATTTAGACTGGTTACCTTGATGAACATAGGTCATAGAAAGACTTATTGGGATATTAATAAGTCCGCTGATCGTAGGAGCATAGGTATGTGCGTGACCTATGTGATGTGACTGTGTTCGCCTCCATTGTTTGTGATGTTGTTATCTGTTAACTATTCCTGAGAGATTCGGAATATGTAATCCTTATGTACGTGATGTACCGGGATGGATAGCAGAGTATGTGTGCACCGCAGCTTAGTTCTCGGGGTGCTTATATTGTATATTTATGATGTGAATAATATACACTTAATTAATGGGAACCTTCATGTTAATGTTGTGAATATAATTACGGTATTGCTTCGAGAAATATAGCGAGTTAACTGATAGTGATATATATATTGCATATTGAGCATCTGAGTTACGTTAAACCCCTACTTAATTACGAGCGTTATAATGTTAATAGAACCGAGTAAAATGGGTAGGACCTATGATAGTCTAGCTAGAGATGATGTCACTTAGCTAGTGGTTTGTGTCGTTGTAGATGGGTACTTACGTTAGGAGTGCACAGTTAGACGAGAGGTGAGAATATCATGTGAGTGCACGTCCTAACATGTACTTTGCATTTAACGTTTTAAATGTTTTTAAAGCACTTGCAGGTTTTTAAAATATAACTCCACATTCGGGCTCTGACCCGTTTGCTTTTCAAATCTATTTTTCTTTGTAAAACCATTTTAGGTGCCCAACCACAAGGACACCATGCATAGGATATTCATTCAGGTGACGAGCTGTAGCTGTTTGTGGAAGCTACAGGGATTTGCTTCTAGACGCCTCTATCACTTGGATTCCAGATTCATTATCTATCAGTTGTAGGGCATGTTGCCCATTTCTATTAGAGTTACGTTTCCATTACAGTTTTCAGACTTTGCCATGTATTGATTTAGTATTCAGTTTACTTATCAGTTGTGGGATTTGTAGTGAGGAGTTTTTCCTCCAGACTTTATTTACGTTTTGTGATGGTTATTCTATTTACTTCATTATGGTGAATGGTGTTATTATTCTTTATTACACTTGTTGCATGTTAATCAGCCTTTAGTTAAAATTTGGCACTTACTTTTTAAATACTAGGTGGTTAGTAATCATTAAAATGTTTTCGACAATGATGCTATTAACTGGACCAACTTGGCATTTTGAATTAATTTAATAAAGGAGTAGCTACCCGGTATTTAATTAGTCGGGGTGTCACAAACACAAGTGCACTCTTCTCAAATTGGTATTAGAGCCAGTTACACAACTTTACTGTGTATTTTTCCGCAAAATTTTTCTAAGATATCAATTTTCTGAAATTTTGATTTTTGAAAACAAGTGTGTTCATAATGGAGAAGTCATATAATAAAATACCAGTTTTTGACGGGACAAACTAGGCATACTGGAAAGCCCGCATGAGATCTGCATTAAAAGCCATTGATGAACGTGTCTGGATTTTGGTTGAAAGAGGGTGGACACCTCCTTCCGTCACTCTTGAAAACGTGACCAATTTAAAACATGTTACTACATGGACTGAAGAAGAATTTAAATGGCCATCTTTTAATTCTAAGGGTTTAAGTGCTATTTCTGGGTCTGTCACACCTGATGAGTTCAAACGCATAATGACGTGCACCACATCAAAAGAGGCATGGGATGTTTTGCAACTTACCCATGAAGGAACTAATGCTGTGAAAGAGTCTAAACTGAAAAATTTAATAACTCAATTTGAAACAATCACCATGCTTGAATCTGAATGTTTTGATGAATTTTATGCTAGACTGTCTGATATTGTTAACACTAGCTTTAATCTTGGTGAACACATTCCTAATGCTAGAGTTGTTAAAAAGATTCTTAGATCATTGCCTAAGCGTTTTATCCCTAAAGTCACTGTGTTAAATTCTATGGGTAATTTAAATACGCTTAAATTGGAAGAACTTGTAGGAGACTTGCAAACGTATGAAATTGATATGTTTCCTAAATTTGTCAAGTCTAAAGATAAGGGAATTGCACTTAATGCCCAGGAGAGAAAGTGTGAGGGGTTGGCAAGAAAGAGGGGAGAGTCATCTATAAAAAAGGAGACAGATACGTCAGATTCTGAGTGTGATTTTGACTTAGATGATTTGGCTCTATTTTCTAAAACTCTCAAGAGAATTCTCAAATTCAAGAAAAATGGTAATTTTAAAGATACAAAGAAGTTTGGGGAAAATAAGTTTGAAAAGAAAAATGAAAAAGATTTTAAAGACCCTCCTAAGAAAGAAAGTGAGAGATACTTTGAGTGCGACGGTAGGTGTATTACCCCGCCCTAAAAAATAGGTATTTAACGTTATTTGAAGTGCTTTCTCCAAAGAAAAATTGGAGGAATAAATAATCGAAGTGTAACACGTCAAGTAATACGTAAGGTGGAATATTACGTAAATCATTTAAACAAAAACAAATCCAACAATGCATGTATCTCATTAATGCGTATTTAATCTCTAATAGTATTGGCTAGGATGTGCATTAAGTTTGAGAAAAAAAAATACCAAGGAACGAATGAGACACAGATAAGGTTAATACAACGCGACATTTAAATGGTACGAAAAGAAAAATATCGCAATATGGGTTAAACGAGATAGTTTTATGTTTCATGGTTCATGGTTCACACGAGTTTTGTTTTGAGTTTATATAATTATTTTAAGCACTTTGGTTAAGTTTCGTGCGATTCGGACAAGTAACGAATGCTACGCAAGCATGTGTACTAATTGTCTTACAACGCGCGACACAGCGAAAGTCCAGTCTTGTGCAAATTGTTTAGGACATCTCGGGAGGTCAAAAAAACATGGTGAATATGTTTTTTTTACTCACAAAAATATAAGGAATAAAATTATGAAGAGAAAAATCGGAAAAAAAATACGTTTGTACGAAGGTCCCGATTCTTGCGGGCCTTGTATAGGACAATCCAGGAGACCAAACGACTATTGTAAATATGATTTTTTAGCCAAAAAAATGCAAGGAATATGATTCTTCAGTTAAAAATTTTAAAAAAATATTTTTTTTGGGCTTGTACCAAAAGTGACGCAAATCAACTTTTGTGGGTGTTTTTATACATTTTTCAAATGAATCTTGGGGATCATATGTTTGGTGTTTGTGTAGTCACTTTCAAGACTTATTAAACAGATCTTGGGAAAACAAATTACACCCATTAGGGCATTCAAAACCTTGGGTTTGTTGGTCAAGGGTGGAAAGCTTCCATTGTAAGATAAATGGGAGGGAAATACTTGGAGCCAAAACTCTCAAACATTTTCAGATTATATCTCCATCTTCTAGCTCTTGCAAGAGTTGTTCTTCCTTCCAAATTCGTGGTCCTCCTTTGCCACCACTTTTCCACCATCAAAACACCACATTGGAGGTCCCCAAACTCCATTAAAACACCTCTCAAAGTTGGGACAGCTCATAGGGGATTTTGAGATAAGTTTTTGAAGCTCAAAGGAAGTCTTGTTGGGTGATTTTAAAAGGATTTTATCATAGTAGAAGAAAGAGTAGTTCATAGAGCTTGAAGATTAATTGGGATCTTGAAGAGGGGACTATTGTGACTCCCTTTAGAGCCACCTTTGGAGGTGGGGGAGTCACCCACCTACTCTACCATTATTTAAGGACATTTTGAGGTGGGATTCTTTAACCTTGGTATAGGTTTATTATTTAGCATAATGTCATATTGTTATTTACATATATTAGTTTTAGTATCTGAAGGATTTGTGTTGATTTGCATCTATGGAGTTCATTGGGTGGGGTTTCTATGATTTCTTGGACAAGTGGGTTTTCAAAGAAGTGATTTAAATGGGTTTTGAATTTGACAAAATTTCATAATAGTATTTTCCACCATTTGGGTGTAAATTGTGTGAGAAAACCAATTCATGGGTTTATTAGTTACACTAGTGGTATTTTGTGTAAGGATGAGTATTTTTATGAAATAATAATGAGGTTTGAATGTACTAATAGACTTATTAGTATCATGTTTACTATTTTCTATGAAAATGGGTACTTACAACAAGAGGTTTAATGGATTTTTAAAATAGATAAATTTCAGCCCCAAATCACAATATTTTATGGAGTAAAATGTTTAAATTTCAAGTTTTAAGGTGAATAAATGATTTCTTTGATAAAGGAACATTTGAAGCTTGTGTACCCTTTTTGTTAGATTGGTATAGTGAGTTTATGTTGATAAATCATTATAAACTGCACAAATAAACTTTCATTTATAAAGTGTACTATTTAGTTTGTTTAAACTAAGTTTTGGGATTAAAAGCGTAAATATGCAAAAGTGTAGTCTTTTTGAGAACTTTGGGTAAAAATGTAAATAATGAGAATATAGGAGACTAAGTATGGAAGAAATGATTAAGTATGGATTTTTATGCAATTAATCATGATGAAAGTGTGTGACACCAAGTTTGAAATTATAAAGTGTCAAATGTGTAAATGCTGGTTAAAATGGAGTTTTAGTGTTAAACTCACAAAATCAAGTGCATGGACTTTAATATGTGAAAGGGATGATTTTATATATTAAAGAGGCTAAAATGCAAAATGTGTAAAATTTGATAAAGTGAGAAGTTAAAGAAGTGTTTTAATGACGAAAATGCCTACGTGTCGAGAACGGAACTCAAAAATGGTGTTTTAGTGAATAACACTTGAAAAAGAATAAGGTTGCGAGTTTTGATGAAAAGGAGGGTAAATCGATAATTTACTTAAAGCGGGAAATTTTTATGAAATAAAAATGTAAGTGAATGTTTTTATCCAAGCACGATGAAATTGAATTAAGTCCTAAAATGTGAATCATTTTTGTGTAATATTAACATGTGTGTGAACAAAGGACTTAAGGAGAAGTAATGTTTTTCCAAGTATAATGGGAAAATGGACGGTTAAGTCCAAGTCTTTGGCTTCGGCCCAAAGGAATGAAAATTGAAGCACAACTGTGAAAGTGTTGAAAACATTGACAAGATAATGATAGTCGGATGACGCCGAGAGAAAATAATTAAGGAGGGCATGACGTCCCTAGTGGTGAAAGACCCCAAACCAACTGCAGTAGTATATGGCGGCGGAGACCGGTGGTGTGAGGCCACGAAGTCCGTGAGTGTTTGTTGGCAGATCCCAAAGAGAAATAATGCTAAGTAATGAATCTAATATTCATGAAAGAGGCATAAATGAATGGCACTAATTCATTGATTTACTAATACAAGAATAACGCATTAAATGCTTAAAATTCATGTGTCAACATGGAATTGTTTAATAAGGTGACTTAATGAAATTAAGCTACCTAAGAACAGTAGAATTAAAGTAAACATAAGCATGTGTTACATGAAGTTTACAATGGAAAAGAGTATTTTTCTAAACACGGCATGTGTGTGCGTTGAATGGAAGTCCTGAAATGGTTAAGTAACTTTGGCATGAGTTAATGAATATTATGGAGTAAATCTCCTTGAAAGTAAGAAGAATGTTTTCCAAACAAATGCCGTTTGTTTAAACTGGGTGAGTTAATGGAAAACACGTATAAGTCCTAAGCATGATAATGCAAATGACTGTTTTGTAATGGCAGGGAAATTAAATGGTATTAAAAGATGTTTTTGAAATAAACAGTTAAATACATTGGCATATGTATTTTTCAAAGGTATATATGTAGATATATACATATTTTTACATGCATGTAGTTTAGCGTGTGAGTACCTCTTTATGCCGCTCGTTTCTATACTGCATTGTATATGATCCCTCTGAGCATTCGGCTCACATCCCTTCTTTTGTTGCGGCAGGTTGTATGATATTTCGTACTTTGAGAGCGCTATACAAGTAAGTAACTATCTGCATTTACGATTAGTAGCTCTGTTTAATTGGCCTTGGGAGCACTTCCCTTAGGTCATAGCACTTAGTGATTGTAATTTGTACTTGCATGATAATAAGTGTAACGTTAAATACTAATAAGAATGGATTAAAAACATTAATTAGGATGTTTCATTGCATTTAACTATTAACGTATGATTCGGATCAGGTTAATCCTTAATTGACCTTTAAATCCTGGTCAGGGCGTTACAACTTGGTATCAGAGCTTTAGGTTCAATGTTTCTTTCGGGTGTGACGTGGTGAGGTCGATAGTGGATCTTTCAACATCGATGTTGGTTTGGGTCGGTCGTGCTAGTTTGGTGACAGTTTGTATCCCCGTCAATAATGTCAAAGAGGTTAGCATGACAAGTAAGTTGGTGTCAAGTGGCACACGATCAGGTTGATAGTTATAAATCGCTTTCGCATTTTTGATATAAATATGTTAGTAATTACGGGCGTCAGCATAAGCTAATGTCGCCAACATCGTAATTTCATTGTATAAGAGATATAATGTGTGTTGATTTTAATGGTAACAAAGAATATGAGAAGTTAATGCACCAAATTGTGTGAGTTAAATTGTCGCTAGAAAGATTAGTTGAGTTTAACTTTGGAGGTAGGTGAGTTAAATTTTGTTTAATTCTCAACCATTATGTGGTAACACCTTAGTCTTGTGCGATGTACATCACATGGAAGTTCGATGATTAGCAAGACTTAATGATTTCAGTTGAATTTAGCTGGTATGCTTGTAGTTTCATCTATGGAAATCATAATGACTAAGTAACTTGATTATGTTTTGGGTTTATATAACCTTGATGATTTCAAGTGATTTAAAAACAAATCCATATAGTCCTGGGGACTTAGTGTTAGAAATGATGATGTTAAATCATGATCTTAGAAAAATGAGGTGGTATTAAGGAATAGGATCTTTTGTGTCATCAAATGTATTGGACTAAAAGTTTTATAGGTAGTACCTGATGCCTAGTATCCTACCAAAAGTTTTATAATGATGATAACTTGCGATCTGGAAAATGAGTGTTATGGCTACGTAGTGAGGCACGTTAGTTGTCATGGCTGAATAATCACAGAGGTTAAATGATAGGATATAATGAGTTTGATCTTGGGTTAGCATTATGGATAAGAAGGTGAACTCATTATTGCTCCTTGGATATATGTACTAAGGTTAATCTAATGATGTGTCAGTGCAAGTAATATGATTTCCTTAATAATGGTGAAATTAAGGTTGCACCACGTGGTATGGTACTGTCGACGTCTCTCGTTGATATTATGGAATCCCTTATGACTTAAGGAATATAGAGTTATGACTGGTATGACACATAGTGATTGGGATTAGTGTTTGGCCTTTGAGAAAATAATTTAGCGGCCATGCTCGAGTGTTATACTTGAAAGGATTTTTTTCATGATAACTCCTAGGCTAGGATACGTGTGTTCAATTGGAGTCAATTGGCGTGGTGACTCTTCCATGAAGCATTGGGAAAAGTTATCATATTGAGGAATGCATAAGCTATCGGTGATTGTAATACAATTTAGTCATGTTATTTGTGGCGGTACCTTAGAGTTAGTTCCATGGTTTTGTTTATAAGCTTTCATTATGGTATGACTTGGGAAGAATATCAAGAATAGGTTGATACATGCTAGGTTTTACACTCGGAAGACTTATGACACAATGATGTTCACTATGGTTTTAGAAATAACACTCAGAGTCGAGTGTTAGGCTTAATTATAACACCTGTGTGTGCTACCCGTATGGATTAGTATGACACTGGTGAGGAAAATCATTGGGTATTAGGCATGAGTCATAGTTAAAAAAAATCGAGTTGACGTTGTAACTAGTCCGATAGTTATGATTTGGGATTATATAAGACGTTGCCAAGAATTGTAGCGATGATCCCTAAGGATGAATTTATGTAATTATTGTGTTTCACTAAATGAGAAGGATCTCGAGGTTTGAAAGTTAGCACTCGCATGTTGAAATTGTGGAGACTTGAGTATATTAGGTCAATAACTAACATTAAGCAATGAGAAATGTAACTTCGCTTTGGTATGAAGGATAACGAGTAACCTCAGTCTTAAGGAGGGAAGCCTAGCGCTTTAGCTTCCCAAGTGAATCGATCCCCAAGTCATTGTCTTTAAAAATGGGTAGCCGTGATTAATGATTCAAGCTAGGGCACATGGCTAAGCAAATACTTTACCGTACGTATGCGTCAGTGAAAATTTTAAACTTTAAGTGTACGTGGTTCGTACTTCACGTAGCATGGTTCGTTCTCCGAATTCAATGGTTTCATCCTGGCGTGGCAGCCGCCTGATCCATTGCATATTATTGTTCCTTCTTTGATCTCAGTAATGGAAAGTTGTTTCAATTATGGGTTGGTAGTCAGGTGTAGCATTGCGTAGCTCAGTAGTGATGCGGAATAAGTCGGTTAGAGGTTGTTGTGTCACGGTACATGAGTACTCTCTTCTTCAGAAGCACCTATATTTTACATTGGTTGGAGTGTGCGCATGGTATTGAGGTTTGTTACCTGTAGTTTGCATGGGTACTTAATATCTTTAGGTAAATAAAGTCGTCAGTTAACTAGTATAGTTGATTATAACGTATATCATGGATTTGAGTTCACGACTCTAAGATATAAATATTAGAACTTGATGGAACATTAAATTCTAGGGATGCACCCCGTATGGAAATTACGAATTGAGAATGTAGTTTCTAGTGTGTATTTGGGTTGTCATAGCTAGGGTTACTCTATGCTAATGCTTAGTCTCGTAGGAGATACCGGTCGGATCGACCATTGGAATTAAATTACTGTCTTGAAATTTTTAATGTGAATAGTTATTGATGTTGAGGATGTATCAACCTAAGCTAGGCAAGACTCAATCGTTTGATGAAACGTAGGCTTGTAAATCCCGATGTTCTGTATAATACATGATAATGAGTTCATTGGGTGTTAGGATGATACTTGCTCACTACTAGTTACTTTGAGGAATTGTCTATATGGACATGTTAGGCATACTTGGGAGTTAACAATAATATCTTAGGATGATACTTGCTCACTATTAGTTACTTTGAGGAATTGTCTATATGGACATGTTAGGCATACTTGGGAGTTAACAATAATATCTTAGGATCCACCGTAGTTGTAACTGATTAATGGTATGAAATCTTTTGGTTAGACTATAGTGCTAAAGACACCTAGGATTGGAGTTAATTTGTTAAATGAATGATGTATGAGCATGATGATAACAAATTTCGGGGACGAAATTTCCTAAGGAGGGAAGAATGTAATACCCCGCCCTAGAAAATAGGTATTTAACGTTATTTGAAGTGTTTTCTCCAAAGAAAAATTAGAGGAATAAATAATCGAAGTGTAACACGTCAAGTAATACGTAAGGTGGCATATTACGTAAATGGTTTAAACAAAAACAAATCCAACAATGCATGTATCTCATTAATGCATATTTAATCTCTAATATTATTGGCTAGGATGTCCATAAAGTTTGAGGAAAAAAATATCAAGGAACGAATGCGACACGGATAAGGTTAATACAACGCGACATTTAAATGGTATGAAAAGCAAAATATCGCAATATGGGTTAAACGAGATAGTTTTATGTTTCATGGTTCACACGAGTTTTATTTTGAGTTTATATAATTATTTTAAGCACTTTGGTTAAGTTTCGTGCGATTCGGACAAGCAACGAATGCTACGCAAGCATGTGTACTAATTGTCTTACGACGCGCGACACAGCCAAAGTCCAGTCTTGTGCAAATTGTTTAGGACGTCTCGGGAGGTCAAAAAAATATTGTGAATATGTTTTATCACTCACAAAAATATAAGTTATATTTTTTTATAAAGAGAAAAATCGAAAAAAAAAATACTTTTGTACAAAGGTCCCGATTCTTTCGCGCCTTGTATAGGACAATCCGGTAGACCAAACGACTATAGTAAATATGATTTTTTAGCCAAAAAAATGCAAGGAATATGATTCTTCAGTTAAAAATTTCAAAAAAAAAATTTTTTTTTTGGGCTTGTACCAAAAGTGACGCAAATCAACTTTTGTGGGTATTTTTGGGCATTTTTCAAATGAATCTTGGGGATCACATGTTTGGTGTATGTGTAGTCACTTTCAAGACTTATTATACAGATCTTGGGAAAACAAATTACACCCATTGGGGCATTCAAAACCTTCGGTTTGTTGGTCAAGAGTGGAAAGCTTCCATTGTAAGATAAATGGGAGGGAAATACTTGGAGCCAAAACTCTCAAACATTTTCAGATTATATCTCCATCTTCTAGCTCTTTCAAGAGTTGTTCTTCCTTCCAAATTCGTGGTCCTCCTTTGCCACCACTTTTCCACCATCAAAACACCACATTGGAGGTCCCCAAACTCCATTAAAACACCTCTCAAAGTTGGGACAACTCATAGGAGATTTTGAGATAAGTTTTTGAAGCTCAAAGGAAGTCTTGTTGGGTGATTTTAAAAGGATTTTATCATAGTAGAAGAAAGAGTAGTTCATAGAGCTTGAAGATTAATTGGGATCTTTAAGAGGGGACTATTGTGACTTCCTTTAGAGCCACCTTTGGAGGTGGGGGAGTAACCCACCTTCTCTACCATTATTTAAGGACATTTTGAGGTGGGATTCTTTAACCTTGGAATAGGTTTATTATTTAGCATAATGTCATATTGCTATTTACATATATTAGTTTTAATATATGAAGGATTTGTGTTGATTTGCATCCATGAAGTTCATTGGGTGGGGTTTCTATGATTTCTTGGACAAGTGGGATTTCAAAGAAGTGATTTAAATGGGTTTTGAATTTGACAAAATTTCATAATTGTATTTTCCACCATTTGGGTGTAAATTGTGTGACAAAATGGTTAAAACCAATTCATGGGTTTATTAGTTACACTTTGGTATTTTGTGTAAGGATGAGTATTTTTATGAAATAATAATGAGGTTTGAATCTACTAATAGACTTATTAGTATCATGTTTACTATTTTCTATGAAAATGGGTACTTACAACAAGAGGTTTAATGGATTTTTAAAAAAGATAAATTTCGGCCCCAAATCACAATATTTTATGGAGTAAAATGTTTAAATTTCAAGTTTTAAGGTGAATAAATGATTTCTTTGATAAAGGAACATTTGAAGCTTGTGTACCATTTTTGTTAGATTGGTATAGTGAGTTTATGTTGATAAATCATTATAAAGTGCACAAATAAACTTTCATTTATAAAGTGTACTATTTAGTTTGTTTAAACTAAGTTTTGGGGTTAAAAGGGTAAATATGCAAAAGTGTAGTCTTTTTGAGAACTTTGGGTAAAAATGTAAATAATGAGAATATAGGAGACTAAGTATGGAAGAAATGATTAAGTATGGATTTTTATGCAATTAATCATGATGAAAGTGTGTGACACCAAGTTTGAAATTATAAAGTGTCAAATGTGTAAATGCTGGTTAAAATGGAGTTTTAGTGTTAAACTCACAAAATCAAGTGCATGGACTTTAATATGTGAAAGGGATGATTTTATATATTAAAGAGGCTAAAATGCAAAATGTGTAAAATTTGATAAAGTGAGAAGTTAAAGAAGTGTTTTAATGACGAAAATGCCTACGTGTCGAGAACGGAACTCAAAAAGGGTGTTTTAGTGAATAACACTTGAAAAAGAATAAGGTTGCGAGTTTTGATGAAAAGGAGGGTAAATCGATAATTTACTTAAAGCGGGACATTTTTATGAAATAAAAATGTACATGAATGTTTTTATCCAAGCACGATGAAATTGAATTAAGTCCTAAAATGTGAATCATTTTTGTGTAATATTAACACGTGTGTGAACAAAGGACTTAAAGAGAAGTAATGTTTTTCCAAGTATAATGGGAAAATGGACGGTTAAGTCCAAGTCTTTGGCTTCGGCCCAAAGGAATGAAAATTGAAGCACAACTGTGAAAATGTTGAAAACATTGACAAGATAATGATAGTCGGGTGACGCCGAGAGAAAATAATTAAGGAGGGCATGATGTCCCTAGTGGTGAAAGACCGCAAACCAACTGCAGTAGTATATGGCGGCAGAGACCGGTGGTGTGAGGCCACGAAGTCCGTGAGTGTTTGTTGGCAGATACCAAAGAGAAATAATGCTAAGTAATGAATCGAATATTCATGAAAGAGGCATAAATGAATGGCACTAATTCATTGATTTACTAATGCAAGAATAATGCATTAAATGCTTAAAATTCATGTGTCAACATGGAATTGTTTAATAAGGTGACTTAATGAAATTAAGCTACCTAAGAACAGTAGAATTAAAGTAAACATAAGCGTGTGTTACATGAGGTTTACAATGGAAAAGAGTATTTTTCTAAACACGGCATGTGTGTGCGTTGAATGGAAGTCCTGAAATGGTTAAGTAACTTTTGCATGAGTTAATGAATATTAGGGAGTAAATCTCCTTGAAAGTAAGAAGAATGTTTTCCAAACAAATGCTGTTTGTTTAAACTGCGTGAGTTAATGGAAAACACGTATAAGTCCTAAGCCTGATAATGCAAATGACTGTTTTGTAATGTCAGGGAAGTTAAATGGTATTAAAAGATGTTTTTGAAATAAACAGTTAAATACATTGGCATATGTATTTTTCAAAGGTATATATGTAGATATATACATATTTTCACATGCATGTAGTGTAGCGTGTGAGTACTTCTTTATGCGTCTCGTTTCTATACTGCATTTCTATATGATCCCACTGAGCATTCGGCTCACATCCCTTCTTTTGTTGCGGCAGGTTGTATGATATTCCGTACTTTGAGAGCGCTATACAGGTAAGTAACTATCTGCATTTACGATTAGTAGCTCTGTTTACTTGGCCTTGGGAGCACTTCCCTTGGGTCATATCACTTAGTGATTGTAATTTGGACTTGCATGCTAATAAGTGTAACGTTAAATACTAATAAGAATGGATTAAAAACATTAATTAGGATGTTTCATTGCACTTCACTATTAACGAATGATTCGGATCGGGTTAATCCTTAATTGAACTTTAAATTTGGGTCGGGGCGTTACAGTAGGGGTCATTGAACTTTTGAGTGTACTACTAGGATGAACAGAGAAAAGGCAAAGCTTTCTTTAATGCTACCCTTAGTGACGATAGTGAGGTCGAGTCGGTGGATTCTAAAGATGAGTCACCGCATGAGTGTAACTTCACTGCATCCATGGATAGTCATGTGAGTACTTCTAGTGCTCCTCATGACGATGAGGATGCTGCTTCACAGGGGCACCTCGACAGTGAGATCGATGTGAGTGAGGGGGAGGATGACTCAAGTGAGAGCGAGTGTGATATTCAACGTGCCTATGCCGAGCTATATTCTAAGTCATTTAAAACTAAAAAGCGTAAGAAAATGTTAGTTCTTAGGATCACCGGTTTAGAGGATGATTTAATAAAAGCGAGAGAGAGAGAGTCCTCCATATGCACTACCTTAAGAGTGAGAGAGTATGTCTATGTTGAGAAAGAGAGTTATTTTGAGAAAGAGAGAGGGGACTTGACTAAACAAGTGTCTAGTCTTACGAGTGAGCTCCATTCCTTTATGTAGACTCAGAAGAAACTTGAAGCCCTTGTAGCCCATCTTACTCTTGATCTGGAGAAAGCACGAGAAGTCAAGGTACAAATCAAGGATAGATCTGAAAAGATGGGTAATATGCTCCTTGGCCCCTCTTTAGGTTTTTGTGATAGGAAGGGAATAGGTTATGAAGGTGCCTCCACATCCCAAATTTCACCTGGACCAGTTCCTGAGTTTACTACGACTCCTTATGGCCATCGTCAAAAACCTCGAAGGAGAGTTCGACCAAGAAAAGTAAACCAAGGTCCGCCTAAGACTATGTTCTTTTGTACATATTGCAAAAGAAAAGTCCACCTCAGGGAGTTTTGCTATAGTATGGGTCGGACACGACGTACTACTGCTCCACCACAGCATATTGATGATTTTACCAGTCTGAGAGAGCGAGTTGAGTTTTTAGCTGCCACATCACAGAGTTTGATGGAGGAATTTCGATAGATGTCTTTGCCGTCAGTTAATGCTTCTCACATTCCGGATAAAACCAACAACAAGGGTAAGAAAAGGTCACCACTTCTTGGGTACCTAAGAAAGATAAAAAGGCCCTTGTTGTTCATGTCGCTCTCAAAGAACATAATACCTCACACTGGTATTTTGATAGTGGGTGCTCCAGACATAATAAAAGTGATGCCTCATTTTTTACTTATCTTGAGGAGTATAAGGATGGTAGAGTCGCCTTTGGAGATGGGAGCAACTCTAGCATTATAGGACGTGGTACTATAGAGTTACCAGGACTTCCTAAGCTAGAGAATATTTTGTACGTCAAAGGTTTGAAAGCAAACCTTCTCAGCATTAGCCTACTGTGCAACACTGACTTTGTCGTAAAGTTTGACCGGGACGCTTAAAATGTATATAATCAAGTCGGTAAACTTTTAGTGCGAGGGGTGAGGACAGAGGATAATTGCTACGGGACTGAGACCATGTCCTCACTTATCTGTAACAACGCCACGATCACTCCTATGGATCTGTGCCACTAATGTCTAGGTCACATGAACATTAGAGATTTAACTCGTTTAGCTAAAAAAGACCTAGTACGTGGCTTACTATCGCTTGAAAAGCCAACTTTAATGGTTTGTGGACCCTGTCAGTTGGGAAAACAAATTCGTCCCTCCCATAGGAAGTTGCATTCCATTACCACCTCTCGTGTACTTGAGCTTATTCACATGGATCTTATGGGTCCTACTCGTACTGAGAGTCTGGGTGGTAAGAGGTATATCCTCGTGATGGTGGATAATTTCTCCAGAAACTCGATTGTAGGTTTTCTGGGGTTGAAATCCGATGATGTGGAGTTTTTAATGACCAAGTTTCGTGTCCTGCAAAATAAACACGGAGTCACTATTAATAGGATACGTAGTGACAACGACACTGAATTTAAGGAATCAAAGGTAGATCTTTACTATGATAGCATTAGGATCAAACACGAGTTTTCTGCTGTGAAGACTCCTTAGCAAAATGGGGTTGTTGAGAGAAAAAATAGGACAATCCAGGAAATGACTACATCTATGCTTCTAGGTCGTAAGATTTCTAGGAGATTTTGGGCAGAGGCAATGTCTACTGCATGCCACATGGTGAATAGGGTTTACCTGCGTCCACACACACTTAAGATGCCTTATGAGTTGTGGACTGGCAAGAAACCCATCCTTGCATATTTTCATATTTTTGGGAGTAAATGCTACATCCTACGGGATCGAGAGCAATTAGGAAAGTTTAACTCCCAACGCGACGAGGGAATACTGTTAGGCTATTCATCGAATAGTAGAGCGTACCGAGTTTTTAACCTAAAGAGCTCTAAGGTTATGGAGTCAATAAATGTCACCGTGCAAGATGATGAACCTTCGGCATTTATTTATTCTAGCCTTCAGTGTGAGGATGAGGATGTTTCTGGCAGTAATTTACTTTTACCTCACCGACACTCTATGGACCCTACTCTTGTGTTAGGGGACACACTTGCTTGGGTTCGTAAGAGTCATGACCCTTCTTCCAATATTGGTGATCCCACTCTAGGGGTGAAGACTCATGCTCAGCTCAAGAACGTTGTTAGCCATTTTTGCTACACGTCCAAAGTCGAGCCCAAGAATCATAAAGAAGAACTCAAGGATGAACACTGGATATCTGCTATGCAGGATGAGTTACTTCAGTTTAAAAAGAATAATTTCTGGGAACTTGTCCCCCGACCTAGTGAGACTAATGTGATAGGTACCAGATGGATTTTTAAGAATAAAATGGATAAAAATGGTACCAAAATTAGAAACAAGGCTAGGTTGGTCGCTCAAGGCTACACACAGATAGAAGGTGTAAACTTTGGGGAGACATTTGATCCTATTGTGAGGCTTGAGTCCATACGCTTACTACTGTCCATCGCATGTCATCTGCGCTTCAAGTTATATCAGATGGATGTCAAGACTGCCTTTCTAAATGGCATTCAATAAGAGGAAGCTTAAGTGGAACAACTGAAAGGGTTTGAAGACCCTAAGCACCCGGAGCACGTCTACTATCTGAGGAAAGCCTTGTATGGTTTGAAGCAAGCACTCCGTGCTTGGTATGAGAGGCTTACTTTCTATCTCTTAGCCCGTGGCTTTAATAAAGGGGGAGTTGATATGACGTTGTTCGTCAGGAGAGATGACGGTGCTATTTTGGTTGCCCAGGTCTATGTGGACGACATAGTCTTTGGATCCATGTGCTCCCAATATGCTCATCACTTTGAGGAGGAGATGAAAAGTGAGTTTGAGATGAGCATGGATGGTGAGCTTACTTTTTTCCTTGGTCTCCAGGTTCGTTAGCTAGTGGATAGGATGTTCATCTCGCAATCTAAGTATGCTAGAGACCTACTGAATAAATTTGGGTTAGACTCCAATAAGAATGCACGTACACCTATGAGTACCACTACCAAGCTTAATAAGGACACTTTAGGCAAGGACGTAGAGCAAACCTTATATCATAGTATAATAGGTAGTCTTATCTACTTGACTGCCAGTCGTCCCGACATAGCCTTTAGTGTTGGAGTCTGTGCGCGATATCAGGCATCCCCAAAAGAGTCACACTTGCTCTAAAACGTATTATCAAATACGTGAGTGGGACTCTCTCATACCATACTTGATATTCTCTTGATACTGATGATCGTTTGTCCGCTTATTCGAATGTCGATTGGGTCGGGGATGTAGATGGTTGTAGGATCACTTCTGGTGGGTGTTTCTATTTTGGTTCTGCTGTTGTCTCCTGGTTGAGCAAGAAGTAAAATTCCATCTCTCTGTCCACCACGGAGGTCGAGTACATCGTCGTCGGGAGTTTTTGCACGAAACTCTTATGGATGAAGCAAGTGTTGGAGGATTATGGGATTTCACAAGACACCATGACTATTTCCTGTGATAACACGAGTGCGATACACATGTCCCGCAATCCAGCCCAACATTCGTGCACAAAGCACATCAGGATATGCGAGAACTTTATATGTCAGTTAGTTGAGGAGAAAGTCGTATGCCTGAGTTTCGTACCCACCGATCGTCAGTCATCCGATATCTTCACGAAGCCTTTAGATGCCCTTAGATTTGAGAGTCTTAGAAGTCTTTGGGGATTTGCACAGTTGACTGAGGGGTTGGTCCGTGTCTAGGATAGGATGCTTTTTCATGCTCATATCATATGCTTCCTATTGCTAGTTTGTTTTATATGTATCATTAATTTCTATTATTTTTTATTTTTGAAAAATCCAAAAAGATCTTTGGTTTATAAAATTTTAGAAAAGCACAAAAAGATTTTTGTATTTTATTTGCACCTTTTATGGATGAGCATTTAAGATAGCCGAGTCACAATTTCATTCCATTTATCCATGTGACAGTTTGATACAGATCTGAGATGCTACATCATTTCATCCATGTGCTTTACATTGTTTGGAGTATTTGAGATGTGATTAGTGATATCTTTCTAAATGTTTGACTCCTATATCCTTTATTGCACACGTGAACGGCTTTATTTTATTATTGTACTTGTCTATCACATATTGTCTTGAGTGTTTCCATCTCAATTCAGCCTATACAGCTAACAATATGCGATAACACTTGACAAGATTGGAATGCATGTAAAAACCGTTTTGGTGAGACTGTGTGTTTATTTGAAAATAGGAAAGGGCTGAGAAAGGTTCATTTAACTTTTGCGATTCTAAGACACCGTTACAAAGGACCTAAAAAATTGAGAAATTTTATTATCCGGGGTCCAAAGAGGTTAAAAGAGCCCGAAAAAATTAAAGGAAATAAAAAGTAATATATGCCATCTATGGGCCATTAGGTTTCACCATCAATTCTCCAAAGTTTGAGAATCTAGAACGCCTCTATTCAAAATATATATCTGAGGGAGTTTGGTTGGAGAATATAAACGGGTTTGCGCTTCCTTGAAAGTCCTGAAAAAGCATGAAATAGTTTTGGACGTTATTGGTTTGGTAATCACTTTGAGCTTTGATTTATTGATTTGATTGAGTCAATGTCTCATATTACCACCTTTTTACACCAGACGAAGATTTTGAGTTCATTCGTTAGGAGTATCTGATATTCATCGTGCGCATATGTCATGTTTGTCTGCATTGATTTTCCTATCGAATTTTATCACACCCTTACATTTACGCTATCATCGACTTGGTTGTTTTTGTGTTCTTTCATGGTGTGATTCTTTGTTATATATTATGTGTGAATTTTTTTTAAAAATACAAAAATAGCAGTTTATTCCCATGTGTCATTCTCCATGTGCATTTATTTATGCTTCTCATATCTGTCTATTTGGGGACATCATAAAAAGGGGGAAAAGAATTATGGGGGAGAATTGTTTTGGTGTTTGGTTGATTTATGAATGATTTACTTAAGCTTAATTGATCATAAATTTTTTCATATCACTATATTTCAAACTGTTGCTTGTCACGGGTATTTGCTTTATCTCATGTGTGTAGGTACAATATTGCTCATTATTTGATTACACACCATGATGAGAAAAGCTTTGGAAGTTTCTGAAGAGCTGAAGATTTGGAAGACATGTCATTGAGTATTATAAATTTGAGGGTTTAATGGGGATATTATCTTGTATGTCATTTGATTGCATAATTCAGATTTTTTATGTATGTACTGGTATAGACATAGGGGGAGATTTGTAAGGACATAATTTTATAAATGTCCGAGGTAGAATCTAGGAATTTTCTATTTTTTCCTAGATCACAGTTTGTATATCTGATACTTCTACATTCGGCACGTCAACACGATCATCCTCGATGGCCTTTATCCGAATTCAATGCATCCATTATCTTTACATGCATCATACTACATGCGACATGCTGCTCAGCTCATTCTCACTACTCCACTACGCAATATCGGTAAAATGGTTTATTGGAGCTATAATATTTGAATAAATAGTTGGGAAATTTTTTAGAAAATTAATTTTGAAGTCTGGATTAATTTTTATCAAAAGTAGAATTTTTTCTAAGTGTAGAAGCGAAGTTCCTTGAACGACGAGCTCGCTCAAACGACTTTGACTGTCGTTCGCGCGAGAGAGGCATGTCTCGCGATCTCGTTCGAACGACATATGTCCTTCGTTCGAGCGACATGTCTCGCGATCTCGTTCGAACGACATCTGTCCTTCGTTCGAGCGACATGTCTATCTCATTAGAACGAGCCACCACCTCGATTTCGTATAAATACCTGTTCACCTTCTACTAGATTTTTAAGTCTTTCTGCAATCTCAAAATTCTGCGAAAACAATCCAGAATAAGACTTCATATTTTTAATGTTTTCTAAACCTTTTTTATTCACAAAACCATTCCCATATATGTGTGAATATTTAAACCTCCAAGAGGATCATTTACTCATCTGGAGTAATTTGTGAGGAAGTTGTTCTCTTCTTCATTGATGCCCTACTAGAAAGGGATAGTTTCAACCGACAACATTAGACCCGACACCCGAGGGTATTTCTGTGCCACATATTTTCATTATAATCCGTGTAAGCCGTTTTCTTACAAAATTATATTGAAAATAAAATGTTTTGACCCTTTGGGGGATTTTTCCTCATTTGTGTGTGTTTGAATGTTCTTACTTGATATTATCATCATCAATCACACCTAGATGCATGTTTAGGAATTAATTAATAAAAACTGAGTTTAATTAAATAACTTCCTTATGTGAACATAAGTGCACTCTTCTTAGTTTGTGTTGTCCAATCGGTAATAAATGAGTTGGTTGGATCGGGTTGTCACATAAATAATAAATGGGTTGGTGGTTTTGTGTTGTCCAATCGGTAATAAATGAGTTGGTGGGTTTGTGTTGTACAATCGGCAATAAATGAGTTGGTTGGATTGTGTTGTCTCATCAGTAATAAATGTGTTGGTGGGTTTGTGTTGTCCAATCGTTAGTAAATGTTTATTTTCACATCCCATACTATAAGAGTAGTACGATGTGGAGGAAATGATACATCTTCACCTCCCATATTGACCTGCCGGGAAAAATATATTTCTCAACTATATACAAATTATGTCTTATAGTGATATGGATGAAATGATACTAGCTCAGATTGTCGCAGCTTATAATGACGACTCTGATGATGAAGCCGTAGCGATTTATAACAGAATGCTAAGGAGAATCTATCAATCTTATTCATTGCACAGTACTAAAGAAATTCATGAGCATAAAACGATTCACCGTGATAGATATGCGACCCAAAAAAATTTATGGAGAGACTATTTTCAGGGGAATCCAACCTATACTAGAAAAATGTTTAGGCGTTGCTTCAGGATGAGATAGATGAACTTCAATATCATTTTAGAACACGTTTGAAAAAAAGATCCATATTTCATCCAAAGACCCGACTGCGTGGGCCGACTTGGATTAAACTCGCACCAAAAGATCGTATGTACCCTTTTGTATGTTAGCGTACGGTGGATGCGATGACTTATAGGATGAATACTTAAAAATTCCTGAGATAGTGACGATTGAGACTTTAAAATGTTTATGTAGGGCTGTAGTGAAGGTGTTTAGCTCGGAGTATTGTCGTACGCCTATGGCCGAAGATATTTCCCACATTCAGCCTGAGAATGAGCAACGTGGTTTCCTCGGGATGATCGGTAGCATCAACTGCATGCACTGGGAATGGAATAACTGTCCACATGCCTAGAAAGGAAAATATCAAGGGCATTGCCATTAAGCCAGTATTATTTTAGAGGTCTTGGCATCTTATGATACATGGATTTGGCATGTGTTCTTTGGGATGCCAGGTGCATGCAATGATTTGAATATTTTTGCCAAATCTCACGTGTTTTAAGAACTTCTGGAAGGAAATTGGATCCCAATGCACTTCAAAATTAATGAAAACATGTACGACCAATGGTACTACCTCGCAGATGAGATTTATCTTCCCCTCGCAACTAATATTTTCAAAAGTTTTATGAGTCCAACCACTAAAAAACAAAGCATGTTCACACGAGTGCACGTCTAACGAGCCTAACTACCCATACTAGTCATGATACCCTGATTGACTACTAAGTGCATAATATTATGCTTTAAAGTCTCCCTAAATAACTCAAAACCAACGTACTTATGATTTCGATATGGATTGAGGATTGCTTTATTTTATTCTCGTATTCTTATAAATGCACAACTGATAATACCATAAGTGTACATTGAAAAATAGCGTCATCAATATAAGACACCAAACATGATTCTGGTATACACACATTATTTGCTTTATGTATACATACTAATTTATATGAATATAGAAATACTGCACCCTAGGTTAAGAAACCCCTTAATGCTATGCATATTCGACTATCTAGTCCATTTGCAAAGCTCACACATATAGGACAACAGGTTCAATCTCTCGATAACCAATAAAAACATAAATAGCTATTGGACGCGAACATAGACCCATGACAATGGGCTACGCACATACCTACGCACCTATACGACCGTCATCAGTATAATTCTCACTGATAGCCCATACCTAGATTCCATGCTCTAATGCTACGACTCTAAATCCCCCGAAGGCACACAGGATCCGCTCGTCCACAACGCGTTAACCTCCGTTCGATAGTCATTAGCTAGGTATGTCATACACATAATACTTTAATCAATAAGCATACACACAACTTATATAACTTCATCAGATTTCCCACAGTCTAGTGTTTGTAGCATATATATTATATCTCTTATTATAACCCATACTTTATTCGTGTATACTCTACCTTATATTTTCGCACCTCCTTAATTCTATGGATTTTATACCTTCTGAGGGTCGCCATTGACACACCCCAACCCAGTTAATTATAATTAAGTTTGAAAGTCCAGGTGAGTCAAATCATAATTACCTCAACCAAACCATCTTCTCGAGTATTCTTTTTCATTAACGGTATGAAACCATAAAGCCAAACGTTTCACATATTTAAAAGTGATTTTACTTATTAAAATTTGCTTCAAGGATAAGTAAAATTAAATTACCCCTTTTTCATTTGACCAAAATTATGGTTTATGCATCCTTTTCTAATCCAACCCGACCTCCTGGATTTGGCAGTGACATCATGTTACCTGAAACACATAACCATAGTAACCGTGAGCAAAAGATCCCAGTGAATGCATCACTACTAAACTATTCCATAAAGTTAAATGCAATAAATCTTATACATGTGGTAATACATATGTACTTATCCGGCTCATTAACAATCATGTATTACTTATCCGGTCCATTCATAAAGAATTACCAATTATACACTTATCCAGCTCATTCATAAAGAATTATCAATTATACACTTATCCGGCTCATTCATATAGAATTATCAATTATACACTTATCCGGCTCATTCATATAGAATGACCAAATTATCTGAATCATGATTCACATATCCTATCTGCAATAGACAATTCTCCCCCATTCCTGGTCGAGGAGTAACCCCTTGTCTTTAATAGACAAATCTCCCCCATTCCTGGTTGAGGAGTAACCCCTCAATTCGGTAAACCGAAATGAACAAATTCATATTCAATATTATTCTGATCATATGCATAACCATGTATAATACATCTTACCAGTGAGTGATATTCATATCATATCCATAACCATGTATAATACATCTTATCCGTAAGTAATATTCATATCATATCCATAACCATGTATAATACATCTTACGCGTGAGTGGTATTCAAATCATCTCCATAGCCATGTATAATACATCTTTTTTCTAGTGAGTAAACTCACCTTGGCCACTTCATGTATTTTTCCTTTGCCCTTGTCCGACACTTGTTCAACCGGTTCTTCTTTCCTTTCAAATATAAATTCTTACAATATTAGTATCATCATAAGGATCTTAACCATCCAAACAATACTTAAACGTAACTCAATTCATAAGAATCATAACCCGAACATACTTTAATTTTTTCTTGGTAACCCAATTATTATAATATTAAGTTCCCAATATAAAAGACAACACATCATTTCAAGTTTCCTAGATCAAGATGTGTCCATTTCTTTATTACAAAGCAAATTTGTCCTATATGTTCCTTTATCGTTTAGTCAACTTCCAGGAATTTTCATATTTTTTCTACATCATAAATTCCTGTGATATTTCACCCAACATCCATAACAATATTTATCAATACAAAATAAAAATTCCATAATTTTTAAGGTTCATTTTCCATGTCAAGCAAAACATCGAACACCTGGTGTTTATACTTACACCTTTCGGGCAGATTTAATACCTGAACTTCAAACTATCACCAAAGATTCATTTTTTGGTATTTTCACACTATTTTTGTATATGTAACACACATTTGTGTCCTTCTTAATATCCAATTAGAATCACTCTATTCCAGTAAGTATACAAAAAGATATGGATGTTTGAATAAACAAGATTTCTCAACAAAACAATTTCAAGGGTTTACACATTCAACTTAACTTAAACTTTCATCTAACCACACATATATATTAAGGGATGAAAGTTTAGTAAACAAATGATGATTTATTATCATCTATAATAGTACTATAAGAAAAATAACAAGAGTTTGTAGTTAGGATTACCTTCGGGGCTTTTACGTAATTTCTACGGATTTTTCTCCAATTTTTCTCCTCACTTTTTCTTCCTAACTTTCCAATTCTCTCTTCCTCTTAAGACAAAATATTTAATGGCTGAAATATGATGAAGGAATATCTTATTTCAATCCTTTAAAGTCGGAAAAACCCCACCTCCTTCCTCCACCAATCAAAATCCACCATTTGTTAGGCAAATAAGACGAAATATCATTTAACGAATGGACAAATTTTCCCCTGCTTTGTAATTCCAGCATAACTTCTCGCTCGGACCTCCGTTCAACACATAGTTTGTTGTGTTACAACCATAACTCACATGTATACAATTATATAGTTTTGACCTTAAGTCAATTGTTACATTATAAGGGTCAAAACTAGCCTCCAACCCAAACATTTTTATCAAAAACTTCACAAATTTGTGTTTGTGACTAATTTAATATTTCATAAGTTATGAAGGTAGGATTAGACTAAACACAATAACTTAAAATTATATATTTTAATAACACATTATCCCCATCCCATACGGTAATCATGATTTAAACATGGTTTATCATAACCGGGTCGTCACAACCTTCCCCTCTTAGAAAATTTCGTCCCCGAAATTTAGGATGAATTTCACTTTTCAAACAATTGGGGATACTATTTTCTCATTCTATATTCCCATTCCCATATTCCTTATTTAATTTTATGGATCCTCCACAACACTTTAACTACGAAACTACTTTATTCCATAAGAATTAGAATCGGTTCCTCGATGTACGACACATCTTCTTTCATAATAACTTAGTATCATTATCATTACCCGTAAGAATAATCGTCTAATGATTTCTTATTAATGAAAACCAAACCCCAACTCATATATTACTTCACACCATTATATACGTATGCCAAACATTCACACATACTAGATTATTAGTTATATCATCGTGTAATATTTCAATAATATTACCATATCGACTTATTACACGTCATATTTCCATCTTCCATTCAACACCAAATGCATGTGTTTGACTTTAACTACTATCCATATCATTTCTGATGTTTAAGAGTATGTTAAATCTCTTCCTTACAATTCCTTAATTTAAATATATCCCCACTACTCTTCATATATCAAAACTATACAATCTTTCGCTAAATGCTTTTTCTTAACTAATCCTTCATATTCACGTTCATCTATATTGTGCAGTCATGCACTATGAACTCAATATAACTTCTCACTATATTCCCCTTTTTAGTATCGTATGATTATTCTTTAACTAAACATACAACGACTTTAACTAGTCATTTATCTGGCAAAATAACTTTACAATCATAATCTTACCCCAATCCTTATTAACATTATAGTCTTATGCAACATTATTAACACACTCACCTACTCGTTTGGTAACATGGGCATTAAAAATAACATCACCACTGATTTTTTTTTTTCATCACACATACCAACCCCATAATACTTATCTTAACTATTATATGTCGTAATTCTTTCAAATAACTTGAACAAATACCTTAATGTATCCCATTATGGTATCTTGCATAACATCTTATCCTTACACATACTTCTTGGTGACTCCATATAATATCAATCATATTCATTATATGTCATACTCTTACTGATAACACGTACATATAATGACAAATACAACTCAATATCTACCCAAACCAGTTGTCGATATTCCAACCCGATTAGCATCTTTCCCATACTCATAAACAACACATAAACTTCCAATTCTTTAACACCTCGTCTCAGCTTTACTATTCATATAAGAATTTAAACATCCCAAGAGTAATATTCACTACATATACTCATACTATTAAAATTTTTACATCTCAACTCTTATCATTCTTTTCTTCTACTTATCATAATCCAGTATGAACCCATATTCAGATCAATTATTATATATTGACTAGTAATTGAATTTCAGACCATTTCACATATTAAAATTAAATATATACAACTATTAATCCTCTCACTTCACCTTTACCATGTGAATCTTCATTTTATTCACACTCTAACAATTTACTATATCATCCGTTAACGGAATATCGGTTCCCGTACCTCACTCTCCCACATAAATGGGCACACACCAAACCATGGTTTAATAAGTGACACAACTCAAGTCTATATATTCCAGTATAAGAAGAGATTACTTCCAATATTTCACAATTTTCTTATACCACATTTTGTCTTTAAAAAATTTCCTTCAATGACATGTTTGTCTATACCACAAATAAAACAATGTAATGATTCAAATTAAAATACTTGTATTCGCTGTCATCCCCGAATAAACCTTAACATCTTATTTCCTTTCCTGCAAGATCCTTACATTTCATATCCCATACAACAATATATAGGTATAACTAACAAATGTTGGTCAATAAAGCCAATTTGGTTATGACTCAAAACAATTTCTACTTCCACTGCCAAATCTAGGCGCTCCTCACCCTGGAACCTCTAAAACCTAGGCTCTGATACCAAAGTTGACACACCCCAACCCAGTTACTTATAATTAAGTTTGAAAGTCAAGGTGAGTCAAATCATAATTACCTTAACCAAACCATCTTCTCGAGTATTCTTTTTCGCTAACGGTATGAAGCCAGAAAGCCAAACTTTTCACATATTTAAAAGTGATTTTTCTTATTAAAATTTTCTTCAAGGATAAGTAAAATTAAATTAACCCTTTTTCATTAGACCAAAATTATGGTTTATGCATCCTTTTCTAAGCCAACCCGACCTCCTAGATTTGGCAGTGACATCATGTTACTTGAAACACATAACCATAGTAACCGTGAGCAAAAGAGCCCAGTGAATGCATCACTACTAAACTATTGCATAAAGTTAAATGCAATAAATCATATACATGTGGTAATACATAGGCACTTATCCGACTCATTAACAATCATGTATTACTTATCCGGTCCAATCATAAAGAATTACCAATTATAGACTTATACAGCTCATTCATAAAGAATTATTAATTATACAATTATCCGGCTCATTCATATAGAATGATCAATTATACACTTATCCGGCTCATTCATATAGAATGACCAACTTATCTGAATCATGATTCACATATCCTGCCTGTAATAGACAATTCTCCCCCATTCCTGGTCGAGGAGTAACCCCTTGTCTTTAATAAACAAATCTCCCCCATTCCGGGTCGAGGAGTAACCCCTCATTTCGATAAACCGAAATGAACAAATTCATATTCAATATTATTCTGATCATATCCATAACCATGTATAATACATCTTACCAATGAGTGATATTCATATCATATCCATAACCATGTATAATACATCTTATCCGTAAGTAATATTCATATCATATCCATAACCATGTATAATACATCTTACGCGTGAGTGGTATTCAAATCATCTCCATAGCCATGTATAATACATCTTTTTTCTAGTGAGTTAACTCACCTTGGCCACTTCATGTATTTTTCCTTTGCCCTTGTCCGACACTTTTTCAACCGGTTCTTCTTTCCTTTCAAATATAAATTCTTACAATATTAGTATCATCATAAGGATCTTAACCATCCAAACAATACTTAAACGTAACTCAATTCATAAGAATCATAACCCGAACATACTTTAATTTTTTCTTGGTAACCCAATTATTATAATATTAAGTTCCCAATATAAAAGACAACACATCATTTCAAGTTTCCTAGATCAAGATGTGTCCATTTCTTTATTACAAAGCAAATTTGTCCTATATGTTCCTTTATCGTTTAGTCAACTTCCAGGAATTTTCATATTTTTTCTACATCATAACTTCCTGTGATATTTCACCCAACATCCATAACAATATTTATCAATACAAAATAAAAATTCCATAATTTTTAAGGTTCATTTTCCATGTCAAGCAAAACATCGAACACCTGGTGTTTATACTTACACCTTTCGGGCAGATTTAATACCTGAACTTCAAACTATCACCAAAGATTCATTTTTTGGTATTTTCACACTATTTTTGTATATGTAACACACATTTGTGTCCTTCTTAATATCCAATTAGAATCACTCTATTCCAGTAAGTATACAAAAAGATATGGATGTTTGAATAAACAAGATTTCTCAACAAAACAATTTCAAGGGTTTACACATTCAACTTAACTTAAACTTTCATCTAACCACACATATATATTAAGGGATGAAAGTTTAGTAAACAAATGATGATTTCTTATCATCTATAACAGTACTATAAGAAAAATAACAAGAGTTTGTAGTTAGGATTACCTTCGGGGCTTTTACGTAATTTCTACGGATTTTTCTCCAATTTTTCTCCTCACTTTTTCTTCCTAACTTTCCAATTCTCTCTTCCTCTTAAGACAAAATATTTAATGGCTGAAATATGATGAAGGAATATCTTATTTCAATCCTTTAAAGTCGGAAAAACCCCACCTCCTTCCTCCACCAATCAAAATCCACCATTTGTTAGGCAAATAAGACGAAATATCATTTAACGAATGGACAAATTTTCCCCTGCTTTGTAATTCCAGCATAACTTCTCGCTCGGACCTCCGTTCAACACATAGTTTGTTGTGTTACAACCATAACTCACATGTATACAATTATATAGTTTTGACCTTAAGTCAATTGTTACATTATAAGGGTCAAAACTAGCCTCCAACCCAAACATTTTTATCAAAAACTTCACAAATTTGTGTTTGTGACTAATTTAATATTTCATAAGTTATGAAGGTAGGATTAGACTAAACACAATAACTTAAAATTATATATTTTAATAACACATTATCCCCATCCCATACGGTAATCATGATTTAAACATGGTTTATCATAACCGGGTCGTCACAACCTTCCCCTCTTAGAAAATTTCGTCCCCGAAATTTAGGATGAATTTCACTTTTCAAACAATTGGGGATACTATTTTCTCATTCTATATTCCCATTCCCATATTCCTTATTTAATTTTATGGATCCTCCACAACACTTTAACTACGAAACTACTTTATTCCATAAGAATTAGAATCGGTTCCTCGATGTACGACACATCTTCTTTCATAATAACTTAGTATCATTATCATTACCCGTAAGAATAATCGTATAATGATTTCTTATTAATGAAAACCAAACCCCAACTCATATATTACTTCACACCATTATATACGTATGCCAAACATTCACACATACTAGATTATTAGTTATATCATCGTGTAATATTTCAATAATATTACCATATCGACTTATTACACGTCATATTTCCATCTTCCATTTAACACCAAATGCATGTGTTTGACTTTAACTACTATCCATATCATTTCTGATGTTTAAGAGTATGTTAAATCTCTTCCTTACAATTCCTTAATTTAAATATATCCCCACTACTCTTCATATATCAAAACTATACAATCTTTCGCTAAATGCTTTTTCTTAACTAATCCTTCATATTCACGTTCATCTATATTGTGCAGTCATGCACTATGAATTCAATATAACTTCTCACTATATTCCCCTTTTTAGTATCGTATGATTATTCTTTAACTAAACATACAACGACTTTAACTAGTCATTTATCTGGCAAAATAACTTTACAATCATAATCTTACCCCAATCCTTATTAACATTATAGTCTTATGCAACATTATTAACACACTCACCTACTCGTTTGGTAACATGGGCATTAAAAATAACATCACCACTGATTTTTTTTTTTCATCACACATACCAACCCCATAATACTTATCTTAACTATTATATGTCGTAATTCTTTCAAATAACTTGAACAAATACCTTAATGTATCCCATTATGGTATCTTGCATAACATCTTATCCTTACACATACTTCTTGGTGACTCCATATAATATCAATCATATTCATTATATGTCATACTCTTACTGATAACACGTACATATAATGACAAATACAACTCAATATCTACCCAAACCAGTTGTCGATATTCCAACCCGATTAGCATCTTTCCCATACTCATAAACAACACATAAACTTCCAATTCTTTAACACCTCGTCTCAGCTTTACTATTCATATAAGCATTTAAACATCCCAAGAGTAATATTCACTACATATACTCATACTATTAAAATTTTTACATCTCAACTCTTATCATTCTTTTCTTCTACTTATCATAATCCAGTATGAACCCATATTCAGATCAATTATTATATATTGACTAGTAATTGAATTTCAGACCATTTCACATATTAAAATTAAATATATACAACTATTAATCCTCTCACTTCACCTTTACCATGTGAATCTTCATTTTATTCACACTCTAACAATTTACTATATCATCCGTTAACGGAATATCGGTTCCCGTACCTCACTCTCCCACATAAATGGGCACACACCAAACCATGGTTTAATAAGTGACACAACTCAAGTCTATATATTCCAGTATAAGAAGAGATTACTTCCAATATTTCACAATTTTCTTATACCACATTTTGTCTTTAAAAAATTTCCTTCAATGACATGCTTGTCTATACCACAAATAAAACAATGTAATGATTCAAATTAAAATACCTGTATTCACTGTCATCCCCGAATAAACCTTAACATCTTATTTCCTTTCCTGCAAGATCCTTACATTTCATATCCCATACAACAATATATAGGTATAACTAACAAATGTTGGTCAATAAAGCCAATTTGGTTATGACTCAAAACAATTTCTACTTCCACTGCCAAATCTAGGCGCTCCTCACCCTGGAACCTCTAAAACCTAGGCTCTGATACCAAAGTTGACACACCCCAACCCAGTTACTTATAATTAAGTTTGAAAGTCAAGGTGAGTCAAATCATAATTACCTTAACCAAACCATCTTCTCGAGTATTCTTTTTCGCTAACGGTATGAAGCCAGAAAGCCAAACGTTTCACATATTTAAAAGTGATTTTTCTTATTAAAATTTTCTTCAAGGATAAGTAAAATTAAATTAACCCTTTTTCATTAGACCAAAATTATGGTTTATGCATCCTTTTCTAAGCCAACCCGACCTCCTAGATTTGGCAGTGACATCATGTTACTTGAAACACATAACCATAGTAACCGTGAGCAAAAGAGCCCAGTGAATGCATCACTACTAAACTATTGCATAAAGTTAAATGCAATAAATCATATACATGTGGTAATACATAGGCACTTATCCGACTCATTAACAATCATGTATTACTTATCCGGTCCATTCATAAAGAATTACCAATTATAGACTTATACAGCTCATTCATAAAGAATTATTAATTATACACTTATCCGGCTCATTCATATAGAATGATCAATTATACACTTATCCGGCTCATTCATATAGAATGACCAACTTATCTGAATCATGATTCACATATCCTGCCTGCAATAGACAATTCTCCCCCATTCCTGGTCGAGGAGTAACCCCTTGTCTTTAATAAACAAATCTCCCCCATTCCGGGTCGAGGAGTAACCACTCATTTCGATAAACCGAAATGAACAAATTCATATTCAATATTATTCTGATCATATCCATAACCATGTATAATACATCTTACCAGTGAGGGATATTCATATCATATCCATAACCATGTATAATACATCTTACTGGTTAGTGATATTCATATCATATCCATAACCATGTATAATACATCTTATCCGTAAGTAATATTCATATCATATCCATAACCATGTATAATACATCTTATGCGTGAGTGATATTCAAATCATCTCCATAGCTATGTATAATACATCTTTTTTCTAGTGATTACACTCACCTTGGCCACTTTATGTATTTTTGCTTTGCCCTTGTCCGACACTTGTTCAACCGGTTCTTTTTTCCTTTCAAATATAAATTCTTACAATATTAGTATCATCATAAAGATCTTAACCATCCAAACAATACTTAAACGTAACTCAATTCATAACTCGAACATACTTTAATTTCTTCTTCCTAAACCAGTTCTTATAATATTAAGTTCCCAATATAAAAGACAACACATCATTTCAAGTTTCCTAGAGCAAGATGTGTCCATTTCTTTATTACAAAGCAAATCTGCCCTATATGTTCCTTTATCGTTTAGTCAACTTCCAGGAATTTTCATAATTTTTCTACATCCTAACTTCCCGTGATATTTAACCCAACATCCATAACCATATTTTAAAATACAAAATAAAAATTCCATAATTTTTAAGGTTGATTTCCCATGTCAAGCAAAACATCGAACACCTGGTGTGCATACTTACACCTTTCGGGCAGATTTAATACCTGAACTTCAAACTATCACCAAAGATTCATTTCTTGGTATTGTCACACGATTTTTGGATATGTAACACACATATGAGTCCTTGTTAATATCCAATTAGAATCACTCAATTCCAATAAGTATACAAAAATATATGGAAGTTTGAATAAACAAGGTTTCTAAACAAAATAATTTCAAGGATTTACACATTCAACTTAACTTAAACTTTCATCTAACCACACATATATATTAAGGGATGAAAGTTTAGTAAACAAATGATGATTTCTTATCATCTATAACAGTACTATAAGAAAAATAACAAGATTTTGCACTTAGGATTACCTTCGGGGCTTTTACATAATTTCTACGGATTTTTCTCCAATTTTTCTCTTCACTTTTTCTTCCTAACTTTCCAATTCTCTCTTCCTCTCAAGACAAAAATCTTTAATGGCTGAAATATGCTGAAGGAATAGCTTATTTCAAGCCTTCAAAGTCGTAAAAACCCCACCTACTTCCTCCACCAATCAAAATCCACCATTTGTTAGCCTAATAAGACGAAATGTCATTTAACGAATCGACAAATTTGCCCCTGCTTTGTAATTCCTGCGTAACTTCTCGTTCAGACCTCCGTTCAACACACCATTTATTGTGTTACAACCATAACTCACATGTATACAATTATATAGTTTTGACCTTAAGTCAATTGTTACATTATAAGGGTCAAAACTAGCCTCCAACCCGAACATTTTTATCAAAAACTTCACAATTTTGTGTTTATGACTAATTTAATATTTCATAAGTTATGAAGGTAGGATTAGACTAAACACAATAACTTAAAATTATATATTTTAATAACACATTATCCTCATCCCATACGGTAATCATGATTTAAACATGGTTTATCATAACCGGGTCGTCACAGACATATTCTCCGCTTACTATTAATTACTAATATAAGTCACCCGACGATCATACTGGTTTAACACTAACATAAATAATCCTACGGAAAGTTTAAACAAAAATAGGCCTAAAAGGTTGATTTTGGAATCTCGTTAGAAGACCCAGGAATCTCGTTCGAACGAAGGTACTTTGAACAAACCACCAAACTCGTTAGAAGGGCGACTGGAATCTCGTTAGAAGTCTCGTTCGAACAAGGTCGTTCGAACGACCTGGGCTGGACTTCTAACAAAATTTCCAAAGTCGCCCAATTCATCTTCAAAGTCCATTTTTCCAGATTTTCTCTTCTCCAATCTCACCCTAAATCCATTCCAACCTAATTACAAGGTTCCCAAACTACTCTAAGTCACCCTAAAAGGTTTCTTAGCATAGTTTTGGGGTCTAATCATTCTAATCATCATTTAATTTCAATAAATTCGTAAATTTTACTATCAACCATATTAACATAAACCTAGAATTATTTGTCCATAAAAACTCCATTTTTATTTTGTGATTTACATCTAATTCACCAATTTCTCATTCCTATTAAGGGGAAATTCCTCTACATGCAAACCCCCATCAGATTTTCTAACTTTCCTACACAATCTCAACATAGGTAGACCCAAATTGGTATTTGTTTTTCTAAAACCTCAAATACATTAACAAGAGTAATAATTGCTAAAAGAAGAGCAAGATAATCACTTGCCTTAAAATTAACTTCTGATTCAGGGGTTGAAATTGGTATAGGAACGATCCTCCAAACACGATCTACGCGCTGGTGTACTTTTTGTTGTGAAAGGTTGAGTTCTTGGCTACGATCTAAGATAAATGTCGGCCCCTCCTCGTAGGAGCTATCAGGTTGTAAGTCTATCTCCTCTAACGCAATTTAAGTAGGGGCCAAATCATCTCGAAGAAATCTCCTTAGCAAAGAGATATGAATCACGTCATGGACTCTATGCAAGTGCTCCAGTAACCCAAGACTATAAACAACCGGCCCAATCCTCTCGATAATGGGGAATGGACCTACATACATTGGCGCCAACTTTCCCTTATTTCTAAAAAGGATAGCTCCTTTTATAGGATACACCCGAAGTAACACCTGATCCCTAATATTGAAATCTCGAAAGTAACGTTTGGCATCAGCGTAACACTTATGCCGATCCTGAGCAACTTGAATACGTCTCTGTATCAACTATATCCTCGTCGACGTATCCTGAATCACCTCCAGACCCAATAACTTGTTATTTCCCCCACCTCCAGCCAATATGCTGGGGAACGACAATATCTTTCGTATAGGGCTTCGAATGGATCCATGCCGATAGTAAACTGGTAGGAGTTGTTATAGGCAAACTCCACCAGTGCAAGGTACTACTCCCAACCTCCTCCAAAATCAATGATGCACATCCGTAACATGTCCTCCAACATTTTGTTCCTCCGCTATGTCTGACCATCCGTCTGTGAGTGATAGGCTATGCTCAGCTGCAACTTCATACCCAACGCCTCCTGAAAACACTCCCAAAATCGAGAAATGAACACCTTGTCTCTGTCAGACACGATATTGAGAGGCACTCCATGGAGTCTAACTATCCCTGCTATGAATAACTGGGCATACTATCCCGCGGTGTAGTCTATCTTGGCTGGTAGAAAGTGGGATACCTTGATCAACCGATCCACTATCACCCATATTAAATTGTGACCCCCCTATGATGTGGGTAATACCGTGATGAAGTCTATGGAAATGCTCTCCCATTTCCACCTAGGAACCTCTAATGGTTGTAGAAGTTCCGCCGGTCTCTGATGTTCCACCTTTACCAATTGACAAGTGGCACATTTTAAGACGAACTCGGTAATTTCCTTCTTCATTTTGCTCCACCAATACTGTCTCATGTCCTGGTACATCTTATCCCCGCCAGGATGCACTATAAATCAGGAACTGTGCGACTCTATCATCACCTTTTATCGAAAATCTTCACCCTCGGGAATAACTAATCTCCCATTAAAACGTAGGCCCCCGTCTAAACCCATGGTGTAAGACTCAGCTCCCTCGACGTGAAGCTTCACTATCTAACTTTGGAAGAACGGATCATATACATGAGCCTGTACTATTCCCGTAATTATTTGGGGAGTAATCGTCATTCAAACATAAACGATCGAGCCACTGCATCCTGGTTTCGTAACTCTTTCCATTTCTCTTTCCACACCTCGACCACCTCACCAACTGACCTACGGTTCAATGCATCTGCTACCATGTTAGCCTTCCCTGGGTGGTGTTGGATATCAAATTGATAATCCTTCACGAACTCAAGCCATCGACATTGATGCATTTTTAACTCCTTCTACATGAAGAGGTACTGTAGTAAATTTATGGTCCATGAATAAGCAAAATTTCTCCCCTAGGAGGTAGTATCTCCAAATCCAAAGTGCAAACACGACTGCTGCTAACTCCAAGTCGTGGGTGGGTTAATTCCTCTCGTGAAGCTTAATCTTACAGGAGGCATAAGCTATATCCTGAACTTCCTACCGAAGCACTCCTCTAAGTTCTAATAAGGACGCATCAGTGTAGACTGGATACTCCACTCCCGTCCTGGGTAATGCTAACACTGGTGCTGAGGTTAACTTATCTTTCAACTCATCAAAGGCTAACTGACAGGCGTCACTCCAGATAAATGGCACCCCTTTGCGAGTCAAGTGCGTTAACAGACCCGCTATCTTTGAAAATCCTCGAATGAGCCTCATGTACTATCTTTCTACCCCCCCCCCCCGAAGCTGCGTATCTCGATCGGTGTCGTGGGCTGTCCCCACTCCCTCACTGCTGACACCTCCCTGGATCAATGGATATCCATCTATCGGAGATGATATGCCCTAAAAATTGTACCTCCTTCAATCAAAACCCATATATCTCATATTTTTCTTATAACTCGTGCTGATGTAGTGTGTGTAAAACCTGCCTCAAATATTCAGCATGCTCCTCTTCGGCCTGGGAGTAAATCATGACGTCATCTATGATGACAATGATGAACTGATCTAGGTACTCTTTGAAAACCCTTTTCATAAAGTCCATAAACACGATTGGGGCATTGGTTAGACCAAAAGGCATAACCCTAAACTCATAGGAGCCATATATCGATAAGAAAGTAATCTTCGATTCATCCTGGTCCCTGATCCTTAACTGATGGTACCCTGACCCCAAGTCAATCTTTGAGAAGAAGTCGGCTCCTCTCGACTGGTCGAATGGGTCATCAATTTGGGCAACGAATACTTATTCCATGTCGGGACCTTATTCAACTCTCAGTAATCAATACACATGTAACAATCCATCTCTCTTCTTAACGAATAGCACAGGGGCACTCCAAGGTGAAGTACTCCTACGAATAAACCCCTGGCCCAACTGCTACTCTACCTGACCTTGTAACTTCAACGGTTTGATAGGGTTAAGCTAAATCAGTCTAATAATCGTAGCCATAACACCCTCCTTATCGCTTCCAATTATTTACGAGGTAAGAATTTTGACAACGCTTAAGTTATCGTTCCCTTTTACAGATGACAATTAGGGTACTAATTCGTGTACTAAAGGCTAAATACTCCCAACTACTGACGTTCTCTAGGTTTCATGCATGGGATGTCTCGCAAAGCAAAATCTAGACAAGGAACCCCCCCGATACACTACCATCTAACATTGTCGATCAAGGAGATTTGGGGCCATCGGTATCTGACTTGTATCCCGTATCCTTGCTTCTTGCTAAGAAATTAACTTACATATTCTGATGCAACGTGAGGCGACACTCAACAAAATCCTCCTACTAACATGACATTAGACTCTAGTACACACTATGTGTAATCCTCATGCTTGGAAACATTTCATCATATCTTGAATTAATATACGTCTCTACCCACCAGGATTAGATAGAACCAGATGACGTACTTTACGAAGTCTTTACATGCTACCAACTAAAAATATGTATATATAGCCCTGCCTCTTCTCAAGTGACACTTAGTGTAATTTCTAATGAACACAAAAATACTACTGTAATGGTCTATTATCACTCAAAACGTCGTTAACTAATTTGAAATTCAGGATAATATTGCATTATACGCTAACGTTTCTCATAGTATTAGTACTAAACTGTAACACATCTAAGTTATTCGAGATTTACTTTTTTATCTTAAAAGACATTATAATTAATGAAGAACCGTACCTCCAAACGTAGGTGATGGTTGCGGTATCAGTGGCATAATCTCATATCGGGCATTATAGATACATCCATGTTGTACTCCTTGACGTTGTTGTGGTGCCTGTGATGTTGGGGTAATTATCCAGGCTTCCTTATGTGTGGCATTTTGTCCTATTACTTTATCTTGTTGCGGGCATCCCCTCCAATGGTGACGCTGCTTTTCGCACTTATGACACTGACCCTTAAACCCTTTCCTTCTTATGCCTTGTTGTCCTTTCCAATTGGGACGAGGTGACTCACCAACCGAATATGTGCAATCCCGACGGGTATGGCCAATTTTCCAACATTTAAAACACCTCTTGGTGGTAGCCCTCTTCTCCTGGCTTTGTTGGCTCTGGAGGGTTTGGATCTTCCCTCCCTTTCTATTATTCTCACGTCCTTGACGAATCTGAGGAACTTGCCGCTGTTGCGGTGGTATTTTCCATTTGTTGTTAACTTTAGCAATGTCATATTGCTCAACTTCTCTCGTTCTGTTGCCCCTTGCAAGTTGTACACTACTATTTTGGTACTATAATATTGCTGTAGTCATTATTTGTGCCACGATATTCACCATCTCAGTGATTTCCTCTCTTCCTTGGTGTACCTGAGATACTTATTGGTCTTGTCCTGCCTTTGCTCCTTCAGCAGTGTTAGTTTGTACCTTCCTCATGAGTGACATCTGAAATTCAAATAAATTACATAAGTCCATAGACCATACACATCATTGTAGCAGAAGAACGTAGTCTACAAAATGAAATCAAGGAGTGCAACAGTCCTAATAATAGGGCTCTATATCAAAGGGCGCTACGCGGAAACATAATAAGCCGTACAGATCCTAAGGACACTAGAACCCGATGCTCTGATACCACCTGTGACACCGCGCCTAATTAATTACCGGGTGATCAGTCCTTAATTAATCAATTTTAGAATATCAAGTTGGTTCAGATAATGCACCACTGTTGAAAACTTAAATTTTAATTTAATAAATCTAACCACCTAATATTTAAAAAGGGTGATGTCCAAATTTTATCTTATCATTAACTACTACCAAAAGAATACCAATAAATACCATGCATCACAATAACATAAGTAAAGTCTGACTGAAGTAAAATAAATGTTTGAAGTAAACATCTCTAGGAATAATCCCATACAATAAATCCAATAAAAGGGACCAAATGCAAGAGAGAGAATTTTAAACGACTAAATCTCTAAAAGTAAACATAAGTAAGGACGACATGTCCAACAATAATGGAGAACTGAAAAGGAAAGAATGAGCTGAGTCATCTACTAGCAATAATCCCGAAGCTTTCCACAGAAGCTACATCACGATGACTGAACAGAGTCTCCTAAGGCTGGTGTCCATGTGGCTGGGCACCTAAAATAATGGAATAATAGAAATATAAACAGAAAAATGAGTCAGAGCCTGAGTTGAAAACAATTTAAAATAGCAAGTGCTTAAATTGATTCAATTAGCACAATTATTCTTCAAGTTAACTTAGAGTACTCACTTGAGATACTCACCCATCGATCTAGCGTTCACATCTAACGAGCCTAACTACCCATACTAGTCATGATACCCTAACTGAATACTAAGTGTATAATATTATGGTTTAAAGTCTCACTAAATAACTCAAAGCCAACGTACTTCTGATTTCGATATTGATTGACGATTGCTTTATTTTATTCTCGTATTCTTATAAATGCCCAACTAATAATATAAGAAGTGTACATTGAAAAATAGCGTCATCAACATAAGACACCAAACATGATTCTGGTATACACACATTATTCGCTTTATGTATACATACTAATTTATATGAATATAGCAATATTGCACCCTTGGTTTCCCTTAGTGTTACCCATACTCGGCTATCTAGTCCATTTGCAAAGATCACACATATAGGACAACAACTTCAATCTCTCGAGAACCAATAAAAACATAAACACTTATTGGAGGCGAACATAGTCCCAAGACGATGGGCTATGCATATACCTACGCACCCAAACGACCGTCATCACTATCGTTCTCACTGATAGCCCGTGCCTAGATTCCATGCTCTAATGGTACCACTATAAATCCTCCGAAGGCACACAGGATCCGGTTGTCCACAACGCGTTAACTTTTGTTCGATAGCCAGTAGCTAGGTATGTCATACACATAATACTTTAATCAATAAGCATACACACAACTTATATAAATTCATTATCTTTCTCACATTCTAGTGTGTGTAGCACATATATTATATCTCTTATTATAACCCGTACTTTATTCGTGTATACTCTACCTTGTATTTTCGCACCTCCTTAATTCTATGGATTTTATAACTTCCGAGGGTCGACATATTCTCCACTCACTATTAATTATTAATATCAGTCACTCGACGATCATACTGGTTTAGCACTCACATAAATAAGCCTATGGAAAGTTTGAACAAAAATCGGCCTAAAAAGTGTCATTCTGGAATCTTGTTAGAAGACCCAGAAATCTCGTTCGAACGAGGTTGTTCAAACGAAGGTACTTCGAACGAACCACCAAACTCATTAGAAGGGCTACTGGAATCTCGTTAGAAGTCTCGTTCGAACGAGGTCGTTCGAACGACCTGGGCTGGACTTCTAACAAAATTTCCAAAGTCGCCTAGTTCATCTCCAAAGTCCATTTTTCTAGATTTCCTCTTCTCCAATCTCACCCTAAATCCATTCCAACCCAATTACAAGGTTCCCAAACTACTCTAAGTCGACCTAGAACACTTCTTAGCATAGTTTTGGGGTCAAATCATTCTAATCATCATTTAATTTCAATAAATTCATAAATTTTACTATCAACCATATTAACATAAACCTAGAATTATTTTTCCATAAAAACTCCATCTTTATTTCGTGATTTACATCTAATTCACCAATTTCTCATTCCTATTAAGGGGAAACTCCTCTACATGCAAACCCCCATCATATTTTCTAACTTTCCTACACAATATCAACATAGGTAGACCCAAATTGGTATTTTCTTTTCTAAAAACTCAACATACATTAACAAGAGTAATAATTTCTAAAAGAAGATCAAGATAATCACTTGACTTAAAATGAACTTCTGATTTCTAGGTTAAAATTGGTATAGGAACGATCCTCCTGACACGATCTACGCACTGGTGTACTTTTTGTTGTGAAAGTTTGAGTTCTTGGTTAAGGCTCTAATGGAGTCTCCTTCTTCTTCCTTGGTTCTCTCTATCTTTTCCACTCTTCTCACGTAGGTTGAAACTGACGGCCAATAAGCTTAAATGCCTTTTAATTAAACCCATTTTTCGTCCATTTAATTACCCAAAAATTCCTGAAGAACAAAATACCCCTATGGGGTGTCGTTTTGGGTTAAAATGCCCCGAATTCCAAATAAAATACCCGAATAGTATTTTCTGACTATTTCGACCCTTCCAGAGACTCTGGCGCATTCAAAATAGTCGTCCGAGTTATACAAAAATAAATTATCTTTTGACCCTCCAAATATATACAAATGAAGTGACTCATACACGTCCCAATTATTTATAACATAACTGCTGTGTATCTCATTCCCGACCATACTATTATTTCAATAATTACTAACTCTCATCCCGTAAGTGATTATTATCATAAAATCGGATTAATTTCAATTTAAATTTCTCCCTTTAATTTAATTAATCCCCATTTTCCATAAAACTAATTATGCATAAAAATACGGGGTATTACACGGTTGTGGAGATCTAACTTGGTATTCTTAGAGTGGGAGTCACTAGTTCATTGTAGCTATCAGTATATTAGGAGTTGGCGTAAAAGGGTTACCTTTTTCCTCGATTTAAATTTAGTTGGGATGTTGTAACTAGAGGTGGTTTTAGCTATATATTTTATTCAGTTAAGCGATAATCGAAGATTTATATATAGTGGATTCAATTTTAAAAGTTTAATATTTTCTGTTAATCATATTTTATTAAGATCTTTAATGTGTTGGTTTTATTTTACTATAGTTTTAGATTATGGTTAGTGATGAGACTGATATAAATTATTTTAGTATCCTACGTATTTCATGTGTGGCCTGATCAATCGGAAGTGGAAAATTACGCGATGTGACATAATGTGGATAAGGAAAAAAATATATTTAATCTTTAACCTTTAAACTCCAAAAACCCTCAAAGATGTGAGTTCATCCCTCATCCACACATTTTTTTAACAATTCTTTATCCTAGACTTTAGTGTGATGCACTCCCTATGTGTAATTTTCTTGCTAAAGATGTTTCATTCTTATGGACAGAAGAATGTCAAGGTTCGTTTGACAAATAAAAATCCTTGTTGACCACAACCCCTATCATATAGGTGCCAAATTGGAACCTTCTATTCGAGCTTATGTGTGATGCGAGTGATTATGCTACAGGGGCAGTCCTTGGTCAACACAAGGATAAAAAACCCAATTTTACCTCCTGTTATGTACGCACCCTAGATAGTGTAGAAATGAAATATTCCACAAGGGTAAAAAAAACTGCTAATCATAGTATTGACCTTGGAAAAATTACGGTCATACTTTGTAGGACCCCCCATTATATACTTCACTGACCATTCAACTCTTAAGTACTTATCTTAAAGAAAGATGCTAAGGGCTAATTAATTCAGTGGATTTGCCTCCTCCAAGAGTTTCACCTCTCTATAAAAGACAAAAAGGGAGTTAAGAATATCATTTTCGATCATCTATCCATACAAACATTTGACAATGACCACATCGACCTTTTTCCAATTTGATAATGCTTTTCGGATAAGGAACTTATGATTGTTTCTATATTGCCACAGTTTGCCAATATTGCTAATTTCCCTATCACAAGGGCATTCAGAAGTCACTTTTCCCAGAGGCAAAGAGAAGCTTACGATAATATACTCGACATTTTATTATGATGCGCGACACATGTTCAAACATTGCCCTAACTAAATATTTCCAAAATTTGTCCAAAATGATGAGATTCTTAGTATCTTGTTATCCTAACGCAATGAAGCTTGTGGTGGGAACTTTTCTTCTGAGAAGACCGCATTCAATGTTTTACATCTTTTTTCCATTAGCCGACATTATTCAAGGACACATAATAACTATTCAAAATGTGTCATCGGTGCCTATTATTAGGAAAAATCACTAGAATGAAAATGATGTCACTATCCCCGATCCTTGTTATAGAGGTCATCGATTGTTGTGGGTGTGACAACCCGAATATAATGATTATCACTTCTATTTGAATCAAGCTTGCATTATATTAAATATAATATTTTATTTATATATTACATGTTATGTTATCATATGTTATTATGTTTTTACCTCCAAGAATCGTAAAATTTCAAGTTGGTGATAAACGACAAAATTCTATGACTTCGATAAGAATTTCCATTTTAGAGACTTGTTTTGACCCATTAGAGGTGACAATTTGGTGAAGGAAAAAACTAAGTACATGTATATATATTATTTAGGTTTGTAATGCAACAAATAGGTTGTTAAATAAATGTCTGAGTAAGACGTTATAGCGAATTTATGAACTGGGGGCAAAGTTATCCATCCTTTTAAGTGATACTTTGTCTTTGAGTACATCAAATGTTTTTATTGGGTTAAGAGGCAAGAATATTTGGCCAAATTAAAACCCTTAGTATCACCTATTTCTTCATCATTTTGAACCCTTAGATCAATTTGGAGAGGTTTTGGCTTGATGAGAGAGAGTGAAGAAGGTTTTTTATTAAATTTTAATCCTCCTTTGCATATGTATTAATCTTGTTTTCTTCTTGGATTATATTTATTGAAATTTTAGAAATCATCAATTTTTTGCTATAGTTTCATTCTCCTTTGCATATGTATCGATATGTTATTATTTGAGGCAAGTTATATGTGTAAGACACATTACTTTGTATACAAATCCGTTGTATTCAAGATTTTATATATTTTTATATACATCATGGAATTCATTCATTCCAGACGAAGATGAAACTGAACTCATATATACAAATAACATCATAAAACTATAATTAAAATCCTCGTAGTCAGACCTAGGTGGTGTTTGTAAGGTTGTACAAAGTTTCTATTTGCTAATTCGTTTAGATTTACCCTTAATTTGGTATACCTTTAAGCATATCATATGAACTCTAAAAAATATGAATATTTAATCTGGTTGAAAATCCTAGAATATTATGGTGTATAAAATTTTTGAACATTCTTGGAAGTTAACTGCACAATAGAAGAGATTTTAGGGCATATTTAATATGTCATAAAGAAATGGTCATATCTTTCCCTGAGAAGCATGAAAAATTACACAGTCACTTGTGTTGGAAAATATTTTTAGATATGTTTTCATATTGATGAGGTTAAACACCTATATTTTTACAATTTATGATTTTATAATGGTTAAGAATAGGACAATAATTGGACACCATACTAGATACCCCGTGAAAGAATATTCATATCCCCCACTTCCAAAGCATAATTTGAGTACAAGTTCCATTATTACATATATTGAGAAGTATCATTTTATTATTATTTGGTTTTATTTATAAATACCTTACGAAGTGTTTTCTGTGGTTGGGTGTTTATAACTTTATCAGCATCGATACTATCACGTCATTTTTACTTAAGTTCCATATTGTTCTACTTAAGTGGGATTGTATTGTTGTCCAATAATCATTGAAAGTTATATAAATATATTAATATGATACTTATTATTTGAATAAATATTGGTTTAGTTCGACTGACAGGTTTATGTTCAAATCCACCAAGTTTAGCTCCACCTGAGAGAAACACAAATATATAGTTGAGAAATCGAGGTGGGTGTAGTCATTGGAAAGATGTATAAGTACATTATTATGGATGTGATCATGATACCTTAAATATGAAATTGTGTCACTTTGGTTTATCGAAATTGAAGTTACTCCATGACCCACCATGAGGGAGGATTGTCTATTATAGACAATGGGTTACTCCCTAACCAGGAATGGGGGAGAATTATCTATTGAAGACAAGATATATGAACCATGGTTATGAAAGTTGGGTTATTATTCATGAGTGGACATATCAATTTGTACATTAGTATAAGGATATAATTTATTGCATTTAATTTTATGCAATAGTGTAGTAGTGGTGCATTCATTAAGCTATTTTGCTCACGGTTCCTTTGTTTATATTTTTCAGGTCTCGTGGTTTCACTGTCAAATCTATGAGGTTAGGTTATGTTAACAAGGAATGGATAAAACAATTAGTTTTGTTTAATGTAAATGATGAAATTAGGCTAACTTATATTTTTAGAATGTCTGTATAAGTGTAAATATTTTAATCATGTAAAAAATTTTGGGTGTGTGAGGTTTTGGTATCGGACACTACATTTTAGAAGTTCTGAAGTTGGAAGCGCCTAGCTTTGGTAGTTGACATAGAAGTTGTTTTGATTCATAATTTTTGTATTTTAAATGATACAAATAACTATGTTGGATTCTGAAGACCTGGATATGAAAGAATTGTTATTAAGTTTTAAGTTGAATTTATTGACTAACATTTGGCAGTTATTTAAATACATTGTCGTGCGGGATATTTATTGTTAAGATTTTATTGGAAAAGAAATAAGATGTTCAGAATTATTCGTGATGAGTGCGAATACAAGTATTTTAATATGAATCTTTCCAATGTTTTATATGTTTTGTAGTCAAACACGTCATTGAAGTAAATTTTTAAATATAAAATAAGGTATGAAATGTTTTTAAGCATCACAAGTGATCTCATCCTATACTGGTATATTTGACTTGAGTCGTGTCACTTATTGAGTAGTGTATGGGTACGCACATCATATATAAAGGAAAGTGATATACGAGATCCCATATTCCAATAAAGGATGAGAAATGAAGAAAATTAGTGTTATATGATTATGATGAGACTCAAACGATTAGAGTGTGATATCTTATTGTGCTCAATGATAGAAATTTGAAAACTTTCTACTCTTGAGTATAAATACTAAATTAGAATGACAATAATATTTTACATAAGTGTATATGATGAGTATTACACTTAATAGTTAACAAAGGGTGAATAAAATGATGATTGACATAATTTATACGCTTTATTGTAATGGAGTTGTGCAAATATTACTCAATGATAATGTTTTAAACAAGGGTGTTAGTAAGTTATGAAACAAGAGAAAATATTTTAAAATCATACTGGTTGTATTTAAAGAAGAATATTCAAGTAGAAGACAAGTGAAGTTACTTGGGTAAAGTTATTAAAAAGTTTGATGATTAGACATGGAAATAATAAAATGGTGTGAATATGTGAGTAAGTTATCGGGTGTTATATACATTGAATTATGCGGAGTGTAAAATCAAGATATTAATTCCTTAATAAAGATATAATAACAAAAAAAAATTGTATACGAAATAGAAGTTGGTTATAAAAGTAATTATTTAAAGGCATATAATACTATAGAGAAATTCGTGGGAATTGAGTTAAAGGAATATTGTGAGGAAGAGATATAATATTATATTTTATGAGAATTTGTGTATTATAATGGTTAAAACAATATAAGAGGTTAATATCTATGATAAATGTGAAATGAGAAGATTTGTAGGTATTGTAGATGTCTTAATTTAATATGTGAACTGATATGAATTATCATGAAATTATTCAATTACTAGTCAATATCTCATAATTGATCTAGATATGGGTTCATAGTGAATTATACCGAGTGGAAGAAAAGAGTAATAAGAGTAAAGATGAACGTCTTTAATAGTATGAGTACATGGAGTGGATATTACTCTTGTGATACTTTGGAATGCTTATATAAATAGTAAAGTTGAGACGAGGAGTTAAGGAGTTGGAAGTTTAAAATGTCTAAGAGTCCTTTTAAGAGTATGTGTTATGTATTATGACAATGATTTTCTTGTCGGATTAAAGGTAGGAGTTATTTGTTAGAACTTTATATATATTTGGGAATGAAGGGTGGAAATTATTGATATGTAGTGTCGATGATAATTTAATAGGAGATACTAAACAAAAGAAAAAAAAGGCGAGTGTATGCATATAGTTAATATTAATAAAACCTAAGGGGAGGTGGTTATGATGAATTATAAATGAAGTATAACCGAGTGTGATGATTTTGTGATAAAATATAGTTAGTTCTAGATGATATTTTCATAGTTAATAAATAAATGAGATATAGGTAGGTCTAGGGTTGCATGGAAACTTCTCATCCTCCAACACCAAGCAATGTTAACCCTAAACCCCCTGATCCATCTAACCCTTAGAAGAAATCGTTTGCCAGTGTACTACAAGGAACCTCATCTTCCCATGCACTAGCAATCAAGCCTCTCTCTAAATATAAAGGGGAACCTGCGATTTTGTTCAGTAATGAAGAAGTATATCAGTTAGCTTCTCCTTACAAGCATGCAATTGTAGGTAAGTTCTCTCATGATAAACCAAAGATGGAGTTAATACCTGAAAACTTCAAATCATTTGGACTCAAAACGGCATGCCATATTGGGTTGATTGATCATAAACATATCATGATAAGAGTTAATAGTGAGGAAGATTTTATGAGACTCTGGATGAAAGAACAATGGTATGTAGGTAAAAGCCCTATGAGAACATTTAAGTGGACTCCAACATTTAGACCTGATCAAGAAAGCCCTATAGTTCTAACATGGATAAACTTCCCCAATCTCCGAGTGCATTTGTTTGCTAAAGAAGCTTTATTCTCTATGGCCCAAGCAGTGGGTAATCCTCTTAAGATTGATAACTCTACATCGAATGTTAATAGACCAAGTGTTGCTAGAGTTTGTGTCGAGATTAACCTTCTAAGCATAACCCAAATAGAAGTTGGATAGGTCAAAGTGAATTTGGTTTCTGGCAGCCAATAGAATTTGAAGCTATTCCCTTTTACTGTAATCACTGTTGTAAACTTGGTCATCAGGAGAGTAATTGCTTATTTCGAATATAAGATTCCAAGAGAAAAGGAAAAGAGGTAACAGTTCAACCTGAAGCTCATATCAAGAATCCAATATTAATAGAAAAAGATGCCCAGAATTTCATAAGCAAGAAGAAGTATCAACAAACCTCTACAAGTACAACAATTTGAGAAAGTCCAAACCATCATATTCAATCAACTAGGTCTAAAGTGCAACTCCTTAAAAATCCTCAAGTTATTAAGGGTGTAGCAGACAAGACGTTGTTCCAAGATATCGCTATAACTAAAGAGAAGGAATGTTTTACAAGAAAAGATTATCAAGAAGTTAGGAGAAAAACAACCAAATAGAAATCCAAGAATTGCAGCCTCAAAAAAGCCTTCAAGCTACTAAGATTGCAGAAGAGATACCTGGAAGTCAAGTTAATGCCTGTAGTGCAAAAATCAAAAAATCATCAAGCTCTTATGATTGAGGCAGACAATTTGAAGCCGCAAGAGTTAATTGTGACAACAAAAAAGGAGAGTTCTACAAGGAAAGATTATAAAGATCCTAAGAATGCAACAAGCCTTAATTAAAATCAAACTTCTAATGTTCCAGTAGAATTTGTACAGCCTAAGGAGAGAGTTAATGAGCAAATAGAATAAGGAGAATTCCATACTGATCTAAATGATGATAGAGATGAAGAATTTATCATCAAAGAAATCCTTAATTGTAGATATAGAAACTTAGAAGTTTTGGAGAATTGTTATAGCTCTGATGAAAAGGTGAGTAAAAAAACTGTAAGGTTCAAAAATTTTAACAGGGGTATTATTCAGATAATGAAGATGTGGATGTTCATGTAGAACATAACCTGGATGATCTTCAACTTTTTCCAATTTTAATTACTGAGAAATTATAAGCTCATAAAAAATCAGTGGTTATCAATCAGGAAAAAATGCCTGATGAAAGACCAATAAAGGAGCAAGTCAAAAACGGAAAGAAGTTGAAGAAGATTTCATGAAAAAAGTTGAGCAACAAAAATAAGACTGACTAGATTAGTCAGTAAAGGTACCAAAAATGTCTCTGCCTCAATCTCTAAATGATTAATGCTCTTATATGGAATGCTAGAGGTATGGGTAACAAGTCTACTAAAAGAAGGTTGAAGAGACTTTTCAAGGTTCATAATTTTTCTTTATTATCCATTCTAGAACCAATGATAGATTGTTCTTAAATTGAGGATATAGGGAGAACTCTTCAGTTTGAGGGTTGTACATTTAACATTTCAAACAAAATCTGGTGTTTTTGGAATCATGATTTGAATATTGAAGTTTTGGCTAATGGAGATCAAAATTTGTTAATTAAAATTGATCATCATCAGTTGTTGAAGGATATAGGGGTTAATTTGGTTTATGCTAAGTGTACTAGGCAAGAGAGAGTGCTGTTATGGGAGGACATTGCTCGTAACTCAACTATATGCTCTGATATCCTTTTAATTGTTATTAGGGATTTTAACACTGTGACTAATAGTGAAGAGAAAGCTGGAGGAAGAAGTATTGATATTAGAGGTGCTGCTGAATTCAATGCATGTATTGCTAGTTGCTCTCTACAAGATATGGGGTATGAGGGTTCTAAATTTACTTGGGTTAGAAATTCTAATGGAAGATTCACATATGAGAGACTAGATAGAGGCCTAATGAATTGTCACTGGTTGAATTTGTTTCCCAACTCTTCCGTTAAACACCTGAATAGGAATTGCTCTCATCAGAGCCCTCTATTGTTATCTGTGGTGATAATTATTATGCAACACAAATAGATAAGAAAAAAGAATTCACCAAGTAAGAACAAGGAATGTAAAATGACAATCACAACAAAGGATGTACGTGGTTCAACCAATATGTGCCTACGTCCACGGTAGTGCAGTCAATGTTATTTCTATATACTCCGAAGAGTGGTTACAGAGAATACAACTTGTCCTTTTGCCCCGGACCTAGGGTTTAATATATACATGTACATTTTAGGTGAGTGGGGGTGATGGGTTCCCCCACGTCTTCCATCTCTCCTATATCTTCCCTTCAGGGGAACATGGGAAGAGACCGAATCAAAATAAGAGGTGGGGGGCCTGGACTTTGGGCTACCAGAACTGGGCTACTCGTCTAGGCCCGTGGTCTTATTTCTGGGTACCCACAATTGCCCCTAAGTTTGTTGGGCCATGTTCATGGGCTCAATAAATTTAAATGATTAGCCATAATGGCTTTTTTGCAATTCTTTGAAAGCTGTGAAGTTGATTTTGGCGGCACCCGCTTCGTTTCTTGTGCACTATGATTAGCAGAATTTGAAGGTTTATTGGAATAGCCACTTTTCTACTGTCGCTTCAGTCTTTCCAGCATTCTTCTATTTTTTGTGAGCTCTAGCACTTTGTTCCTTCTTTTCTTAATCTCCATTCTCATTGCTTCCTAGTTGTTTGTGCTCGTGCTTCTTCATGGCTTGAATCGATCTTCTATTTTGTAAGTTTCCTGTGCCCTTTATTTGTACTTTCTCTTTGCGTTTGTAGCTTTTCTAGGGTTTTCCAATGGCGAAGATTGGAAATAGGTCAATCTCTGAATTTAGGAAGTTTTATAATGTCCCTGATTGGGTGGATATTGAGTGTCGCGTTTCCCCTCCTAGAAATGCTAGAGAGATAGATGACGCCCACTGGATCCATATTTTGTTGCTTTCTCAGGGGGGACTCACCTTTCCTCCTAACGATTTGTTCTTGCATTTCTTTGGCTATTTCAATATTGTTCCTGCACAATGATCGCCCAATGTGTAGAAAATAGTTAATGGCGTACATAGAAGAAATCAATTGTATGGCACTAGGTTAGGACTCGTCGAGGTCTGTTTTTGCTATTCCTTCTCTCGAACTAGCTCTAGGGTCCTCTATCTCAAAGTTAGAAGTCCTGACAAGGTATTGGTAGTAAACCTACCTGATTCCCATAAGGACTATTGGCAATAAGGCTTCTTTGCCCAAAACTAGCAATTTTCTACCCAATTTGAGGGGTTGAGATCTGAGAGGTTCACTGTTCCCTTTTATGGGGAAGAATACATAGGTAGACATTGCTCTTGTTGCTTCAATTTTTATTGATTTGTGATCCTTCTAATTCTTCTCTATTCTTCTTTTGCAGAGAGGTCAAAGAACTTGGAACCTGCTCTTAGCGAGGTTCGTCTTTCGAAATTGATAAAAGCTTGGAATATCAGGGAGCCCTTTGGTGATGGCGAGCATCCCAGATCTGCTGCTTTTTTGCTCGAGTACAAGAACATTGGTTCCAGCTTCATAGCTAGGCCTGTGAACAGTATCCCAAAGTTTGACTTATTTGAAGAGACTACTGCGGGTCCTATCCAGTTGGACGAGGAAGAGAGCAGCTCTGAGAGTGACATTGTAGGAGCTGTAAGTGATTTGCGGGGAGAGAGATCAAGTGTTATCGAGCACGTCCAATAGTTTGAGTGAAGATATGGCTCCACCCCGAAAGAACCTGATTCGGGATGATGATGATATAGACCATATGCTTCTTACACAAAGGTCAAATGAGAAAAAATCTATCTTGGGGGCTGTGTCTACTGGTTCCCGATCCTCTGCTCATGAGCAGGAGAGGAAGAGGAAGGAAGAGGAGCAGGTGAGAGAGAGAAAAAGGAAAAAGGAAGAAGAGAGTAAGAATATGGAAGAGAAGTGGAGGGTAGAGGAGAGGAAGAAGAAGGAGAGTGAGAAGGAGGAGAAGAGAAAAAGGGCAGAAGCGAGGATGAAGGCCGGACAGGCCTTAGTCCCGGTGTCTGCGCTTCCCGAGGGGCCTCTATGGAAATTTCTCCCCAGTTGTCCCCAGCTCTGCTTGAGAGAGCTATCCTCCTGGTTAATCGCCAAAGGGCAGTAGGTTCAGAGCAATTGGCCCTTCAGGATAGTCAAAGGCTTGCTCTGGTAAGGTTTTTCCCTTTTCTCCTATGTTGTTCTAAATTCCCTCATTTTTCTCTTCTAATGCCTTTTTTTTTTGCAATTTATTACTGACTTCACCGTGCTGTATCGTTCACACGATGAGCTGGTGAAGAGGAACAGTGAACTGGAGCAAGAGAACTCCGCCCTGAAGCTGAAGGGTAAAGAGCTCGAGGCTAATTTTAAAGCCATTGATGCTGCTCAGATTTCATTCGACTTGGCTCTTGCCACTGCCAACAAGGAGAAGGACGTGGCAGTCGATGGTCTGAAGGAGCTGAGATAGGCCTACGACCTGGTTTGCTCGAGAAAACTTGTTGTCATAGAGGAGAATAGGGTGCTCTTCGAAGAGCTGAAGAAGAAGGAGTTTGAGGCTGTTACTGCCAAGGAGGACTCATACAATTCTAGTTGGGCTGGAGCATATGAGGATGCTGAAGTTCCAATAGGCTATATTAGTCGTCTGAACTTCAAGAAAGGCTGGAACAAGGCCCTTTTGGCTGTTGGCGTCGACATCGATTCTCCCTTGTTTGACGAGCATGAACCAGGTCCGAAGCTAACCGTGGATGAAGTTTATGCCCTAGATATTGAATGCGCTGATCCTGTTCCTCAAGTGACCCCTGCTGTCATTTCTCTGATTATGGGGACAGAGATTACCCCTGCTGAGGGCGGTGCTCCTGCTGTTGTTGACAAGGGGAAGGGGCCATTGACCCGTGGGCCACCTGAGGTTATCAACTAGTTATCTACTAGGATTGCTCTGTACTTTTGGTTTTTTCTGTCTGTAATTTTTTTCTTTACTGTTCGATGTAACTCCAATCCTTTATTAATGAAAAGGCTTCATTTTCTGCTCGCACTGATTTGTCTCTTTCTCTCCTTTATCTTTCTCTCGCTTGTAGTTAGTTGATGTGGATGATTACATTCCTACTACTTCCCAATTGGGCAGGACCCTTGGTCCCAATGCGAGTCCCGAAGTTCGCCAGGCCTTTGTTAAGCTTTGCAAATCCCTTAGATCTAGGAATCAAAAGTATAAGGACCAATATGAAATTATGGCCAATCTGAAGGACAGGGTCCAGGAGATGGAGGGCATTGGTGCTTCAGTACAAGAGGAGGTCAATGCGCTGAGAACAAAACTATTAGAGGCCTCCGAGATCAACCAAGTTGGGGAGGTTCTTCAGCAGGAGAATGAGGACCTGAGGAGAGAAGTCTTACGACTTAGGGAGCATGTTTCGAGCACTATTCTAGCAGCATTATAAGGTTCCTCATCATCGCGAACTAGAGCTGGTCATAATGTTACTCCTCCTGTGTCGCGGAGTTCCACTCGCCCACCCGTTCCGCGAGCTGGTAGGAGGACCAGGAGTAGAAACAGGGAAGTAGAAGAACTTTGAGATAGGAAAATGGAAGAACTCCGTGGTGATGTTCAGTGAGCATATGTAATTGTTACTGGGCTTCAAAGGGACGTTACTCGACTGCGGCACCTATTCAAAAAAGGTCCTCGACAAGTGTGGGCTGATGGCTATGATCAGGGTTGGTTAGATGCTCCAACGTGGTTATCAGAGTTCGAAGAGCTTTCCTTTGTCAGGGGGTGGATGAGTGCTTTGAAGGAGCTACAGGTTCCGAGGAATTCTATGCTCTAGTATCTCCATGAGATTTCTCCCTCTACCCTGATGCCTAACCCCTTCTGAAGGGATGATCGATGGATCCCAATCGATGCCATCCCTCGGCAGTTATTGTAGTCGGATGCAAATGAGGTTGAGGAAGAATTAGCTCCTACTCCTAATGACGGACGAAGAGCTCGAGTGGCTAATTATCTCGCTCAGAGGCCTCACGCCCATTGAAATTTTTCCAGTTGTTGTTTTTTGTATTTCTGATAATGTAAATGCTTTAGGCGAGCTCGCCAAATAAATATGTATCACCATTGTTGTAAATATGATGAATTAATGAAAAGTTTGTGTTTTGGGCAATCTTGCCGACTAAACGTGTGCATCATATTCTTCATATTCTTGCTGCTTTATAATCTTCTAATTTTGTTTTGTCATGCAAGTGTCCTCCCAGTCCAGTATAATATCGAGATACCATTGTGCATCACTTTACCTTTTAGGTTGTGTCATCACACTCCCTTAGGCCTAAGTGGAGCAATTGGCGAGGACACACCTGAGGTTGGATGTTCCATCCGATCAGGATTTTATTCAATCAAAGGAGTTTTGATGATCAGTATAAAACTTGGTCGTATTGCCTAAGGATCCCCTGTAGGGCTTCATATATTGCCAGGGGCAATGCTAAGAGATTCTTCGTGTTTCGTGATGAGGACCTGAGGAGGGGTATTCCCCTGTTATAGTATAGTGATCAATGTGCACGTTACTTGGAAAAGATGTGCGATAAATGCAGCTGTTACTAATCAGAGTGTAACCAATTAAATAACTTTCATTAATAATAAGGGAAATGCACTTGTATAATAAAAGAATACAATAGAAAGATCTAAAAATAGAATCTCTTGAGATTGGTTACGTTTTATGCTCGTGGTATTTCTATGCCTTTCATCGTTTCCAAGTGATAGGCTCCCTGCATTTCGTCTCTGGTTACTTTAAAGGGTCCTTCCCAGTTGGGACCTAGCTTGCCGTCTGATGGTTTCACTGTGCTGCCCAGGACTTTCCTTAGAACATAGTCCCCAATTAGGAATGCCCTTAGGTTAACCCTTTTGTTGTAATGCCTCGTGAGCTATTGCTGGTATCTCGCTAGTTTCACTAGGGCTAGCTCCCGGAGCTCATCGACTAGGTCGAGCTCAGCAAGTAATGCTACATCATTATGGCCTTGATTGACAAGGTTGGACCTCATTGTCGGCAAACCTGCTTCGAGTGGGATGACTGCCTCCATGCCATATGTCAGCGAAAATGGGGTTTCTCCTGTTGCTCACCGAGGAGTGGTTCGGTATACCCATAGGATGTGAGGTATTTCATATACCCATGCGCCTTTGGCTCGCTCCAATCGCTTCTTCAATCCATCGATAATGGTTTTGTTGGAAGCCTCAGCTTGGCCATTGCTCTGAGGGTAGGCCACCAAACTGAAGTGGTGTCTGATACCGTGTTAGTCACAGAAGTTCTAAAAGGAGCCACTTTTGAACTGTGTTCCATTGTCGATGATGATGGTTCTGGGGATTCCAAAATGAGTGATTATATTCCTCCATATGAACCTTATCATATGAGCGTCTCGGATGTTCGCCACGGGTTCTGCCTCGATCCATTTGGTGAAGTAGTCAGTCGTAACCAACATATATTTGCGATTGCCGGCAGTGGTAGGCAGTGGTCCCACGATGTCCATTCCCCATTGGGCGACTGGCCATGGGTTGGACAGGGACTTTAGATCGCTGGCGGGTTAGTTGACCATAGGAGCGTGGAGTTGGAATTTCAGGCATTTGCGGACATACACTGCAGAGTCCTTTTGCATATATGGCCACCAATAGCCTTCCTTCATTGCTCGAAAGGCTATAGACCTTCCTCCGGTGTGGCTTCCACAGATTCCTTCATGAAGCTCGCGTAGCACTTGCTCGACATCCCCTGGGTGGACGCATCGGAGGTAAGGACCGGAGAAAGATTTCTTATACAAATTGCCTTCTAGGGATAAGTAAAAGCGAGCAACTTTGACTCTTATCTGGTGGGCGGTCTTTTTGTCATCTGGGAGCGTGCCATCCTTTAAATATTATCTTAAGGGGTCCATCCAACTGGGGGCTGACCCCACCTGGAGTACCTATTTCACGCTTGGTGGATTGATGTCGATGCTCAGACAAGTGAGGAAATCGATGGGGATGACTCTTTGTAGGTCGGAGTTAACTGCCGAACTCAGGGTTGCTAAGGCATCAGCATGACTGTTTGCCCCCTGGAAAACTGCTGGACGTTGATCTCTTCAAAGCTTGACATCAGTTTTTTCACTAAGGCAAGGTAGGCTGCCATTCTTTCATTCTTTTCATTGTAATCTCCACTTATCTGATTGGAGACCAGTTGGGAATCGCCGAACACCTGTAAATGTTTTACTCCCAAAGTACGCGCCTTTTGGAGGCTGAATATTAGGGTTTCGTACTCTGCTTCGTTGTTGGAGGCTTCAAATCCAAGCCTGATTCCTTGTTCAAGGATTGTGTTCTCTGGAGTAATGAGGACAATGCCGACCCCTATCCCCTTGGATTTGGAGGCTCCATAGACAAACAGTTTCCAGGTTTCCTCTTTTATTGGGTTCTCCTTTTGCTTTGTTGGTTGAGGTTAGTCGGAGGGTTCTTCGCCCGTGAATTCGGCTATGAAATCAGCAAGGATCTGACCCTTGATACCTGTCCTTGAATGAAATTGGATGTCAAATCGACCGAGCTCGACTGACCACTTAGACAGTCTTCCCGACAAATCCGCTTTCCTTAGGACTGCCTTAAGGTGATGCGATGTAAGGACGATGATAGTATGATCTTCGAAATATTTCTTCAGCTTCCTCGAGGCTATTACTAGCATAAAGGCAAGCTTCTCCAATGGCAGGTACCTTTTCTCGGCGTCTAGTAAGCTCTTGCTCGTGAAATAAATGGGGTGTTGGATTCCTGCAACCTCGCATATTAGCTCAGAGCTGACAGTGTGATTGGATACGGAGAGGTATAGGTACAAAGAATCCATTTGTTGTGGTATGACAAGCAGTGATGGAGAGCTTAGGTAGGACTTGAGCTCGACCAATGCTCGCGAGCAATCTGGGCTCCACTCTATCATTTTACTCCCCTTTAGAAGATGGAAAAAAGGCTTGCACTTCTCAAAGGATTTGTAGATGAAGCGATTTAAGGCAGCGAGCATACCAGTGAGCTTCTGTATGTCCCGGATTGTGCGAGGGGGTTGCACCCTGTTGATTGCATCGATCTGGTCTGGGTTAGCCTCTATGCCTCTCTTACTGACCAAGTATTCAAGAAATTTTCCTGACTGGACACCGAAGGGACACTTGCTCACGTTAAGCTTCATTCGGTACTTCCTGAGGACTTCGAAGGTGTTTGAAAAGTTAGAGAGGTGATTTTCCTTCTTCTTACTCTTAACAATCCTTTCCATCGCTTGGTCGTCGTGGATCTCCATTACTCGTTGCTCGGTTACATACTTGAGTTTTTGATGGTAGGTCGAGGAGACTGCCTTCATCGCATGAAGCCATCCCCTACCGAGGATGGTCTGGTATGGAGAATCGATGTCGACTACCAAAAACTCGATCATTTTGGAGATGTTTCCAGCGCACACCGGTAGTACAATCTTTCCCAGGGGCATAGTTATTTTCCCAACGAAGCCAACTAAAGGGACAGTAGCTTCCTTTAGGTCGATAACGCTTAACTTTAACTTTCTGAATAGGTCGAGATACATTACTTCGGACGAGCTTCCCTGATTAATGAGCAATTTTTCAACGTCAAAGTTAGCTATCCTGAGCGTAATAATCAGAGCATCATGATGTTGGGTACTCACTCCCACTAGATATTCATCTGTGAAGATAATATGCTTGTTATAGTCGACGTCATTTGCTCATCGACGTTTTCCTGACTGTGACTTTGCTGGATCGATCTGAAAAGCCTGCATTATCGTTGTGATTTTTTCATTTCCATTCGAGCTGAGTTTCCTTGTATCTGCTTGGCGTCAGATGTCCCGTGGATTACCGCGAACTCATGTCCAGTGTCATCTTCCAGCACGTTGTCAAGTCTCGCCTCTCTGTTGGCAGTCGCTTTCTCTGCCTTCTTCTCCACAAACTCGTTCAAATGCCCAGACTGGGCCAACTCCTTGAGGTGAGACTTAAAATATTTGCAGTGCTCGGTCTTATATCCTCCCTCTTTGTGAAAAGTGCATCTTAACGCATTGTTCCTCTTCGAGGGATCTCCTCTCATCTTCCTGGGCCACTTGATGAATGGCTCATCTTTGATCTTCGTGAGAATTTTGTAAATTGTTTCTTTGAAGACGGTGTTGACTGCCTGGAATGCTTTCGATGCGTCATGGTTCCCTCAGTTCTTGGAGCCATTTTTTCCCCCGTTCTTTCCTCCTTTCTTCTGGTTCTCAGTTTTCTCACTTCCCTTGGTAGTGAGTTTAGCTCGACCGTTTTCTCCTGTGCTGAGGTGGGTAACATCCTCCACCATAGCATACTTCTCGATGCGAGCCATTAGGTCGTCAATAGTTATAGCTTCCTTCTTTGTCAGGGACTGGAATAGAAGGGAGGAGTTGGGTAGCCCGATTTTGAAAGAGGCCACTGCCACTTGTTCCGAGCAATCTTTGACCTCGTTGAATAACTCTCAGTACCTCTTCGCGTAGTCTCGGAGTGCCTCTTGAGGCATTTTCTTCATTGTCAGTAAAGCATCCATCCTTTTGGGATGGGAGCTGCTAGTGATGAACCGGGTCGTAAAGAGCTCGGCCAGGGATTTGAAACTTCTAATGGACCAGTGGGAGAGTCTTTTGAACCATTTCTATGCCACATCATGCAGGCTCGAGGGAAAAATGCAGCACATCAGTGCATCCCGGTGATTCCAGAGGGTCATGGCCTGTCGGTATTGCCTGACGTGATCGATGGGATCAGTCTTACCGTCATAAATCTTGAACCTTGGAATGGCAAATTTCTTGGGGGCTTCTTCTTCTTCGATTTCCCTCATGAAGGGTTACTTCATCTTGGTTTTGAGAGCTCGCCTTGCGAGTTCTCTGGTTGATCTGGTATCGTGGTGGGCAGGATGTTGGTCCATTTCCCTACGGACCAGATTTTGTATGTTCTCGTCGCTGCGAGCAGGGCACTGGTAACGGTGAGCTCTTCGCAGCTGCTCGTGGAGGTCATCATTTGATTCGTCTCCCTTGACCTTTTGAGATCCTCGCCTAGGGATCCTTCCTCGACTGCGAGACTTGCTCGCCTAAGGGCTAGGAGTGCGGTATGTACGTCTCTTGTTATCAGGACGAAGCTCCCTCTCTAGTCTTTCCAGTCTTCTTTTCAGGCGATCATTCTCAGCCTCGTACCCGTGAGAAGACTCCCTCTGCTCGTGGAGCCTTGCCTTGTATGCGTCAATCAATCTGGATATCTGTGTGGACCTCGCTGGTCCTTGGCTCTCTTCTAAGGCTGGCCTTTCCAAGCGAGCCCTTTGATCTGAACGTTGAACTTCAGACCTAATCCTACGAGGAGCAGGTGGTTCTTGAATATCCCCTGCTTGGGGAGCATTGCTGCTGTGACCAGACATTTTAAACTCCTTTCTTGGTGTGGGCTCTTCTCAGGGAAAGATGAACGATTCCCACAAACGGCGCCAATTGTGGTTACAATTATTATGCAACACAAACAGATAAGAAAAAGGCATTCACCAAGTAGGAACAAGGAATATAAAATGATAATCACAACAAAGGATGTACATGGTTCAGCCAATATGTGCCTACGTCCACGGTGGTGCAGCCGATGTTATTTCTATATACTCCGGAGAGTGGTTACAGAGAATACAACTTATCCTTTTACCCCGGACCTAGGGTTTAATATATACATGTACATTTTAGGTGAGTGGGGGTGATGGGTTCCCCCACGTCTTCCATCTCTCCTATATCTTCCCTTCAGGAGAACGTAGGAAGAGACCGAATCAAAATAAGAGGTGGGGGCCTGGACTTTGGGCTGCTAGAACTGGGCTACTCGTCCAGTCCCGTGGTCTTAATTCTGGGTACCCACATTATCTATTCCTAATCCTCAAGAGTCAGTGTTCAAATGTTTCAAATTTCAGAATATGTGGGTTTCCAATGATAATTGCTTAAAAATTGTTTAGGATTCTTGGAAGGAAGAAGCTTCTAGTAATCATTTAGAGATATTTGCTTTCAAACTTAGAAGGTTAAAATTTTGTCTTAAAAGCTCTAGTAAAAAGGTTTTTCAAGATATATTTAAGGAGATTCAAAGGTTGGGAGATTCTCTTCTGCAAGCAGAATTAGATTTGGAATAAGACTCTAGTGAAGGCCAAAAGGAAAAAGTTTCAAAAACTAAAGCAGATCTAACTTTTGCTCTAGCTATGGAAGAGATTTTCTAGCAACAAAAAATAAAAATGATTTGCTGAAAGATGGGGATAGAAACTCAAAATTCTACCATGCCCATGTTCAACAAAATAGAAGGAAGCTGACTATTACCAAGAATACAGAAGATGGTGGCAGAGTTCATGAAGATAAAGAATCAATTGCTAAGGGCCTTTTTGGTTCGCTACTCAGAAAACTCGATTTAAACGATGTTTTTAAAAACAGCTTTCAAATTCAGTTTTTTATGTTTATAATTATTAGTGTGCATTTGGTAACCTTGTTTTTAAATATAGTTTTTTAAAAATTTGACAAAATTAGCAATCATGTATATATATATATATATATATATATATATATATATATATATACATAAAACTTTCATACATACATGATACATGTAGGTATACATACATACATACATACATACATACATACATACATATATACATACATACATAAAAAATTATTTACATGTACATTTAAATTCCCCACCATACCTCACTAAATATACATGATATCATAAATTATTTAATATCATGTGTATTTAGTGAGGTATGGTGGGGAATTTAAATGTACATATAAATAATTTATGATGTATGTATGTATGTATATATGTATGTATGTATGTATGTATGTATATATACCTACATGTATCATGTATGTATGAAAGTTTTATGTGTATATATATATATAATGATATTGCATGTATAATTCACTATAAAATTATATAAATACATGAATTGATAATATTTTTTAATACATATGTACAATATATATATTTTATATTATTCCATACATTAATAATAAATGTATAAAACTATATATAAATATCATGTATCTATTGATAATATTATTTAACTTTATATTATTCCCTACGTAATTTTGTGTACATGTACATATATATTTTTTATTTATAAGAATTACAAACATATTAATGTATTATGTATGTATATTATATATTAAGGTATAACTGCATTAAAATATTAAAAATGAATAATTTTGAGTTGAAAAATAAATAAACAGAAGTTATAAAACACCCTAAACCTGTTTTCTGAAAAACTTGATTATAACACAGAAATATTATAATTTTGTGTTTAAAAACAAGTTGCCAAACGTAGATTTTTATCAAAATTGTATTTAAACACAGAAAACACAATTATAGTTGCAAACCAAACATGCCCTAACTCTTTTATATCTTATTTTCAAAATTATTTTCTGCAGGGCATCAAGAGGATAAAGATCTTTTGAAATTCATTCCTAAGATGATAACTGAGGAGCAAAATAGAAGATTAACAACTATACCAGTTGAAGAGGAGATATGGAAAGTTGTCAACAGCATGAACAAAAATAGTACAGCTAGATCCGATGGATTCAATGTGTTCTTTTTTGTCACTTGTTGGGAGATTATAAAAGGTGAATTCATCAAGGCTATCAAAACTTTCTTCTAGGCTCTAAAATTCCAAAATCCTGGAGCTCAACTGAAATTTGCCTTATCCCAAAGAGTAATGAACCTTCTTACTGCAAAGATTTTAGACCTATAAGCTTGTGTAACTTCAGCTACAAAGTGATTTCTAAAATTCTTAACCTTAGATTGAGCCCAATTCTTCCAGATATCATCTCTCCTAACCAATCAGGATTTGTTCAAGGAAGAAATATTCATGAAAATATTCTTTTAGGCCAGGAGATGATTCAATATATTGATATAAAGGTAACTAGAGGTAATGTTATTCTTAAATTACATATGGCTAAGGCCTATGACAGATCTTCTTGGCATTTCATAATTTGATCTTTAAGAGATTTTGGATTTTCTGAAACTTTTATTGATTTAATATGGAGATGTATTTCTTCCCCATGGTTTTTTGTTTTAATTAATGGTCAATCTATAGGATTCTTCCAACCATCTAGAGGCATCAGACAAAGGGATCCTATATCCCCTTGTCTTTTTATCATTATGGAAGAAGTTCTAAGTAGAGGCCTAAACGTTATGATGTCAAAAAATGGAATAGCCCCTTTTCCCTCACCCTAGAGGATGCCCTCTGATCAGTCACCTGAGCTATGCTGATGATATTGTTATCTTTACTAGAGGCCTTAAGAAAAGTCTTAAACAATTGATGAAATTTATTGAGGATTATGAAGTAGAGTCTGGACAGATAATTAGCAAAGAAAATAGATGTTTTCTAATGAGTTATAAAGCTACTTATACATCTACATCTTTAATTACTGAACTGACGGGTTTTCATCATATTAGAAGTCCTCTAAAATATCTTGGTTGTCCTCTATTTAAAGGAGGAAAGAAATCAACTTATTTTGATCCTCTAGTTCAATCTATAGGAGATAAAATTAGTTGTTGGAAGTCTAAATTTCTCTCCTTGGGAGGAAGAATGACTCTAATTCAGCTTGTGCTATCCTCTATTCCCATGTACTCCTTATTTTCTTTAAGCCCCCCCAAACTTATAATTCAATCAATTAACCATTTGATTAGCGATTTTTTCTGGGGAATTAGTCAACAATTTGGAAAGAAGTTTCACTAGTCTAGCTAGGATTCTATTTGTATGCCTTATAGTGAAGGAGTCCTTGGAATTAGGAACTTTTTTTCAGTTATGGAAGCTTTTAATATGAAACTCACTTGGAAATTAAAGGAGGGCAACAGTCTCCGGGCTTCTTTTATAAAGAAGAAGTATGTAAATCTGAATTGCAAATCAGGATCAATGACTTTTAAGAGGATTATCTCTGCTTGTGAGACTATGGAAGTAAACTCCACTTATGTTGATAATAAGCTAATATGGATTCCTTCTATGAATGGTAAGTTTAATTTCCAGTCAGCCTATAATCTGGTGAGATCCCATAAACTCTCTTCATTAGCTTTTAAAAATATTTGGCATTCAAATATCCCTCCTAAAATGTCAATCCTTGTGTGTAAAGTTCTTTCAAAGAGTATCCCAGTGGATGATCTAATCCAATCACTTGGAATCCGAATTGCTTCTAGATGTCAATATTGTTTAGCGTCTACAGAATCCATCAACCATTTATTTATGACAGGTCCTATTGCAAAAAATATATGGGAATCAATATTGTGTCTACTTCAGTGCATAGTTCTTTGATTCAATGGTGGCTTCAATCTAGCTCTTCTCCTTTGTTTAAATGGTCGTTCAAGACTATTCCAGTTGGTATTATTTGGGAAATTTGGAATAGTAGAAATAAATCTCTTTATGAATCTAATCCAATGAAATCGCATTTCATTATTTAGAGAGTCATTTCTACTATAATTGATACCTCTAAATTTATCAACTGGAAAGGAAGGTTAAATGTGATTAATCTAGAGGCTCAGAGAGTTTATCGTTGAATCAAAATCCTTTATTTGATAGCCCCAAAGCTCAATGGCAGATGCCTTTAAGAGGCTATGTCAAAATCAATGTTGCTGACTGTTGTAAAAATAAGATTCTTCAAGGTGCAGGTGTGCTATTAGAGACGATCAAGGTAAAATTCCATGGGCATACTCCAACTTCATCATTAATAGAATTCCTTTTCATGCTCAGGTGCAGGCTATCAAATCTTGTCTTGGTTATTGCATTGAAAAAAAAAATCATAATGTTGTTTTGGAAATGGACTCCAAAGCTCTAGTTGAATCTTTTTATTTAGACTCCTATAATACTCCTTGGAAGCTCAAGTCAAATATTAAAGAAATCCAAGATCTCACAAAAAGGATCCAATGCCCAATCAATTACTGCTTTAGAATCTCAAACAAAGTGCCTTATCTTCTTGCCCTAAATGGAGCTGCTCAGAAAAAATCATCTATTTATTTTAGAGTTTCTGATCTCCCTCGAGATATTAAAATAGTCTCTTTGTTAGATTCTTCAAAAAATCCTTTTTAAGGAATATTTGAAGCTACTTGTTTGTTTTATCATGTGTATTGCTGCCTAGAGAGGGCTTTTCTCTCTAATTCAATAAAATCTATTTTCTATTAAAAAAAAGTAACAATGAATTAGGAATAATGTATGAGTATGAGATATATGCTAGTTAAATGTGAATATCAATAACTAGCTTGGGTAGATATTGAGTTGTGTTTGGAATTGAACTTATATGCTATCACTAATGCTATGAGGTATACTGAATATGATTGATGTAATATGGATTCATCAATAAGTATTTGTAAAGATAACATAATAAGACACCTCACGGTATATATACAGGTTATTGGAAAGAAATACGACATGTAATAATCAGAGAAGTATTATGGGGTTGGTAAGTATGGTTAAGGTTTCAATTTAATTCATGTTTAAGATCCTTGTTACCAAATTGGTAAGAAGAGTGTATTATAATGATGTTGCATAATGACTATTCGGTATTCTTTACCAAAAAATGCATAAAGGATGTTTGGACATATTTTGAAGACATATATACATATTGTATGGTGATACATTAAGAATAATGTTGTTGAATGTGAAAAAATTGGTAGTCTTAATAAGGATTGGGGTAAATTAATGATTGTAAAGTTATTGTGTCAGGTAGATGACTTATTAAGGTCATTATATGTTTAGTTAAATAATCGTAAAAAATAATGCAAAAGGAATATAGTCAAAAGTTATACAGAGTTCATAGTTCATGAATGCACAATATGCAAAAAAGTGAAAATGAAATCTTGGTTAAAAATAAGCATTCGATAAATGATTGTTCATTATCGATATATGAATATTAGTGGGGTTATATTTAGATTAAGGATTGTAATAATGACACTTAGCATACTTTTAAACTTTATAGATGATTTGGATGGTAGTTCAATCCAAACAGATGTATTTGGTAGTGAGTAGAAGATGGAGAGATTAAGTATATGAAGCTGGTCTTATAATAGAATAATGATGATTTGAAATATTGCATGATGATAATGATAAACTATAGAAATGAAGGGAGAAACATAATGAATGATACTAGGTTTATTAAGAGTGTGCACACATTATGATTATATGATGTGACAATCAATAAACTAGCATGTGTGAATGTTAGACATACATATATAAAGGTGAGAAGGAATATATGAGTTGGAAATCGGATTTGGTTAATAAGAAATCATTAGACGATTAACATTATAGATAAATGATAATTAAATTGAACATATTATGAAAGAAAGAGATATGATATAGTTGTGTATATTAATTAATCTCTACAATGAAATTCAAGCGAGAATGAATGAAAGTCGTGTTATTATACATCTTAGTTAAAGTAACCAACCAAAGATGATAAATTAGTGCCGATTACAAGTATAGTTAAATTAATTCTCTAATAAGATGTGCGTGCATGCGCGCGTGCGCGCGCGTGTGTGTGTGTGTGTGTGTGTGAGTATTGATATAAGATAATGATATATTTAATTTAAAAGAGTATCTTGAGTTGGGTAGTGAAAATATTTTTGTTGAAAAATATAAACACGTGAATGATTTCATAATGTGGTCCAGGATTGATTAAATTTTTGTTATTAGTTTTAATAGTGAGTTTATACATAAGTTACAAGTTGAAAATATGTTTAAATATCATTTTATGATTATATAGCTACATTGAGTGCTTGTAGAAATGGAGGATGTGTTAGAAGGAAAAAAATTATAAGAGGGGAATGTTTTTAATTCAAAAAGATTTTAAACCATTGTGGAGAATTAAAGATTATCGAATGAATAAGTACAATTTTTTTATTTATGCGATAAATATTGAATGACATAATTTTATATTATAATATTTCATCGAAAATCATGTATGCTTGTGTGAGACGATATTATTAAAATTTCTTAATGAAAATTTTATTTAATGATGTAATGTGGGACTGAACATAAAGGACTGTAAATTTAAAAATATATAGCAGTGGTTGATTGTATTGACTCAAGTATCAGAATTGAAGTATTGCTAGTATAAGATAATATGGGTGATACATGTAAGAAGGAAAACATGATTTGTAGATTGAAATACCATTTATGGAAGATCAGTCCCTGGTATTAAGAAACAAATTATCATCTTAATCTATTATGTTAAACAAGAGTGTAATGTAAAATGTTGAGATTGATAATGATAGTAAAAAAATAGTTTGGGCCATAGCATATAGATTGAATTTACATAAAGAGTAGTCGTATTACATGATTTATTTCTCACACCAATTAAAAACTCAACTTGTTGAGTTGAAAAAAGACTTCTCGTACATCAAGGAACGGGTAGAAATTCTTGATCATCAGGAGAAAAATATTAAGGAACAAAGTTATTAACTTATTTAAAGTATTATGGAGAATCCTTGGAATTGAAGAAGAAACTTAGGAAGTGAGGATATCATGATGAAATGATATCCCCGTTTGTTTATTAAGTTACATTCAAATTAAATATCAGGTTTGAAATTTTCTAATGAGGGAGAGTTGTGAGAACCCAAATATAATCATGATCACTTCTATTTCAATCATGGTTATATTATATTATAAATAATGTTTTATTTATATATTACATGTTAGGTTATCATATTTTAGTATACGTGTACCTTTAAAAATTATAAAATTTCAAGTTCGTGACAAACAACAATATCTTATGTTTCGGTAGGAAATTTAATGTTAGAGACTAGTTTTTACCCATATGATGTGAGGATTTGGTTAGGAAAAGGACTAAATAGTTGTATATATCTGAGTTAGGTTTGTAATGCAACAAACGAGGTGCAAATAGATGTGTGAGTAAGAAGTTATAACCAATTTAAGAAATAAGGGCAAAGTTGACCATCCTTTTAAGGGGTATTTTGTCTTTTAGTACACCAAATATTTTAATTTGATTGGTTAGAGATGTATAAATCATTGAACAACTTAAATCCCACAATATCACGCCTGTATATAGTGTGGAGAGTTTTTTACTTGATGAGATAAAGAAGAAGCTTAAGGAAGAAAGTATGATAAAAAAATCTATGAAAATTGAAATTAAGTCATAATAGTGTTCCCAGGATATATTTATGTATTAACCTTGTTTAATTATTGGATTATACCTCACGAAATTGTATAAATCATCAATTGTTGATTAAAATTCCATCCTCCTTTATGGATATGTTTAACTTGAGGCAAACTGTATGAGTAAACCATAATGATTTGTATATAAATCCATTGTATTAAAACTTAGATATAACTTTGTATACTTCATGGAATTAATTCATTATAGTTAGAGATGAAACTAGATTCATATATACAAAGAATATCCAAAAATTAGAATTAAACTACTCATAATTACACATAGTAATATTTGTAAGTTGGTACGTAGTTGTTATTTGCATAATAGATGCACCCTATGTTTGATAAACCTTTGGGCATATCATATGAACTCCAAAAATTATGAAACTTGAAAACTGAGGATTAATAAGTATCTTTATTAAAACTTGGTTGAAAATACTAGGAAGTTATAGTCTAGAAAAGTTATGAACTCTCTTAGAAGTTGTATACACAATAGAGGAGCTTGTAGGGCATATTTAATATGTCGTAAAGAAATAGACATATGATGCTCTAGGAATCTTGAAAAATTACATCGTTAATTGAGTTGGAAATTATATTTATATATGCTTTCATATTAAGAAAGTTGGACACCAGTATTTGTACAATTTATGATTTTATAATGGTTAGGAATAGAGGACAACAATTTGATGCTATACCCCATAAAATAATATTCATGTATCCTCTTTTCAAATAGTATTTTAATTACATGTTTTGTGATTATATATATTCAGACGTACATTTTTTCGACTATTTAGTTTTATTTATAAATTTCATCCAAGTGTTTTCTATGATTGAATGTTTACAACTTTATCAACATAGATACCATCGCAACATCTTTACTCAAGTATAGTTCATTTGTATTTCTATAATAATGGGAGGGTATATAAATTTATTGATATGATACTTAGGATTTGAATTAAATACTGATTTATTTGGATTTGTGGGTTTAAAGTCTAATCAACAAAGTTCGTCTCCACCCAAGAGAAACACAAATATATATTTGAGAAACCGAGGTGAGTGTACTCACTGAAACGGAATACATTTATATTGTTATGTATTTCATTTCAGTTTACCAAAATGGGGGGTTACTACCTGACCTGGAATGGTGGAGGATATTCTATTATAAACAAAGGGTTACTCCCTTACTATCAATGGGGAGAGTTTTTTATTACAGACAGGATATATGAACCATGGTTCGAAATGTTGGGTCATTATTTACGACTAGACTAGATCAGTTTATACATTAGTATATGTATATGTATATGTTTTGTTGCATTTAATTTTATGCAATAGTGTAGTAGTGATGCATTCATTGAGTTATTTTTCTCACAGTTCCCATGTTTATATTTTTCAAGTCTCGTGGTTTCACTCCCAAATCTAGGGGATCAGGTTAGGTCGACAAGGAATGGATAAAAAAATATCTTTTAATGTAAATGGTGTAATTATTTTAACTTATCTTGTTAGAAAGATTGTATAAGTGTAAATATTTTAATCGTGTAAAAAGGTTTTAGTTTTACAAGCTTCCATTGATGACTCTATCAATAAGACACGTGTTTTTGGTTTTGTTATTTGAAATATTGTTTGACTCACTTTGAATATCAAACTTAATTATAAGTAATCGGGTTAAGGTGTGTCAGGGAGACAGACGCCATGGGACCTTTCCCAAAGCCCAATCAATTCGAGTACATTTTAGTCGTTATTGTGTATGTCTCGAAGTGAGTAGAAGTTGAACCAACCCACAAGAATACTATGAAAGTAGTGACGAACTTATTAAAAGATATTATTCTTGGTAGGTTTGGAACTCCAAAGGTCATAAGTGATCAAGGTGTGCACTTCTGCAATAACCTTTTTTTCTTTTCTGATGATGCAATACAGAGTCACCCCCAAAGTCTCCAAGACATACCATCCTCAAACTAATTGACAAGCACAGTTGGCCAATAGGGAAATTAAGGAAATTGTTGAGAAAATAGTTGATTCCTTGACCAAGGATTGGCTGTATAAGCGGACCGATGCTCTCAAGGCATATTAAATGACTTCTAAAACCAACGTTGGGATGTCCCCCTGTAGGCTAGTGTACGAAACGTCATGTCACTTACCAATCGAACTTGAAGATTGAGCATACTGGGTCATAAAAAACTCAATTTCTGCATAGATGATGGTGGAAACCAGTGAATTTCCTACTCAGTGAACAGAAATATTTAACGAATGAACTATATAAGAAATCCCGTATAAACAAAGCCAAGATAAAGGCATTTCACAATGAGATAATCATGCACAAGCATTTCAAGATTGAGAATAAAGTTTTACTTTACGATTTCCACCTACATATTTTCTCAAGAAAACTATAGTCACATTGGCTAGGACCATTCATAGTCAAGAGTATTTATGATCACGACACTATAGACATAGAAAACCTAAGAATCAGGGTTATTTAAAAAGTCAATAGTCACTTTTTAAGATAATTTCTCGAGGGATTCTATCCAAGTTTGGAATAATCCAATTAGACAAGCCTCCCAAAAATCCCATTTCGGGATTCACCCAAAGCTAATCGACCCAACCAACCATAGAACTCTCTACAATCCACATCTTTGACTATAACAAATTCCACCCACGCGCTCGTTAATATACATGCATATTTTTCTTTATAATATATAAATATTTTTCTGTATATATGTATATTTATTTAGTTATATTTATATTTTAAAAAGTTGTGTCATTTTGGATCGATCCGTGCCCCAATTCAAATCGATCGGATGAGTCAACGCTTGTATAATTCATGCAAGAACAAAATAGTTATTGTTTTAAAACTCAAAACACTTAGAAACTCCCTCAAAACACCTTTCTTTCTCTAGCCTAAAAATTCAAAACCCAATCCAATCAACACAAACTATTCTAAATCCAACCCAAAGTTATTTCCAAGTCATATCCAATGTATGGTTCTCCAATCTTTCACTCAAAATTGGGTTAAATTTTGGCAATTTTCATCACAAAGGTTTGGTAGTTTAGTTTGTTTAGTGCTTTTCTTGATGTAAATTCAAATGTGTTGAATTATTGTCATTGTAAACAATGTATGTTGTTTTACGAAAAAATTGAGCAGGAACCCCATTCAAACTGTAGGCCCCTTTTTATTTCGAATGTGTTTTAAGGATGTCAAAACATACTTTCTTTTTTAAAAACCTTTTTCCAAATTTTAAACCGTACCAAGTGTGTGAATCAATTTTAGTTAAGCCCAATTTTATGTTATTTAATCCTAGGCATGCATCTAGGTGATTAAAGAAAGTAAAATAAATAAGTTCACAAAGGCGATGTCGGATGTATGAGGAAACCACTAATGGAAAAAATATCGGACGACCCAAGACAAACAATCACTATGATATGGTATTACAAAGTACAGGTGATAGACTTACTCAACGACTCAATCCTCCACAAGTCTTGTCGCTCCTATGATCCTTTAACCATTCCTCCACAATGACCACGTAAAAATCCTTCTATGATGCTCGACCACAACTTGTATCGATGTCCACCGATACAGCTTGGCAAAGTCTTCGATGCTGAACACGAACTCCTTTTCTTCTTCACAACGAAACCTAATGTTCAAAGAGATGAACAAACACTAATAGTGAAAACCAATATCTAAATATCATAATAGTATGAAAGCTAGGATCTTGAAACTCTAAGGATGTTTTTTAGACTTTAAAAACCATAGAAAACTTGTATTGAAAACGTGTTGTATGGAAACTAATTTTCTGGTTCTGTAACTTACGAAATTCTGAGTCATACACGCAGTGAATAGAAAATTTAAGTCGTCGCAAAGTTCGAACAAGATCAGCATGTCGTTTGAATGAAATGGCAATGTCATTCGAACGACATGTTCATCTCACTTGAAGGACCTGCAATGTCATTTAAACCACCAAACATAAGAGTTTGTTATATACACAACTCTAAATGACCCTTATATCAAATTAAACGGAGTTTAACATTTTTAAACATTTTTCGAGTCCCATAAACATTACACATTCGTACTTGAGAGATCAGAACGCAATGAAGATGTCAAGTGTGCACCAAAATAATTTCGGCATGATTTATCTTTGAATCTTAGCTGCAACATCTTCAATAAAGTTTATGTCATAGACTATGTGGGATCATGATAATAAAAAATATATCTATGACTCAAAACAATGTTTTGTTCTGGGAATAAGTCAAATACTTACAATGGCCTTAATTGGAAATTTTGTCCTTACAAATCTCCCCCTATGACTATTCCGGGACAAAACCCCAATAGTACTAACATGTAGCTAGCAAGAAAAAGTCACAAAATATGAATCATCAAAAGCTGTAATGATGTGACTAAACAAATAATGTAGTAAAAATTAGCATGCATAATCAACCTATACTGCATAAAAATTGCCCAGAAATACCAAAAATAATATAATATCATCATTAAAATGAAGTAGGTATGAAATAAGAAGAATCCAAAAATTTCTCCCATGGGTCACTCAAATGACTATACACAGTCATTTTATTGACTCTGCATGCCGCTCGAACCAGATCATCAAGCGACCTCAAAAACATCAAAACAGTAGGCTCTCGCGCAATGAAACCTTTCCAGCGACCTTCACGTGATCCTTCAAGTAACCCATACCTAACACTTTTATCCTGTCGCTTGAACCTCGTGTGAACAGAACAACTAGCCACATTGAGTTATCTCTCAAATGAAACCCGATTATCATTTGAACGACATAAAAAATTCTCAATTCCAGTTCTAAAAATGATGAAGTTTCATCCAGTGAAAAAATTTCCTGTAAAATATAACTGGAAATAGAAAACAACATCGAAATAGGAAAAATAAAAACAAATAACATAATGTGAGTTTCATGCCAACATAGAATCAATCTACTCAAACATGGATATGGAGTGAATGGGTATGAACTACAACAAATGAATCACAACTCCAACACATCAAAACGGTTAAGAAGCTATAATTGATAGATAAATGTCATCAAACTTAGTTTTAGCCTTATGTGGCAATTAACATATTGAGCTAAATGAACTAAATAATCAACATACACACAAATCCAGAATTTTGACGATTCTACAAATAATTGCGTCATGATACAATTTTTGAACATATTGATTCGTGGTGCAAACTCGTTGAAATTTTTCCAACCAAACTCCCTCAAACATATATATTTCTTTTTCAATCTCTTTGACATATGATTCTTTTTATTGAATCAATTTTTTCTTGGGATCTTTTAAACGGTGGCATTCACGATGTGATTATTATTCACTCGCAGCCCTTTACCGTGAACCCTCATCATTTTTTCAATTTATGAAATATTAATCCTCAAGGTAAACAGTTCTTACATGGATTCTTACTCCTAAGTTTACTTGTGCATAGATGACAAAATTGAGATAATAAAATCTCACCAAACTCAAATATGCATGATATGATAAACATTCATATAAACTCGTGCATGTGCGCAATGATGGCATATACACAAAGTCGAATTCAAATGCATATAGACTTCGAAACAACCCCATTAAGACAATGGTTAAGATCATTCAACGCATCAATAATTATGACCAAATGTCTTAGCCACATGGATAATTAAATGATTGGAGGTCCAAGCATACTAATATGACACATCAAACATGACAAACTCCCCGACAAAAAATATAAACCGAAAATCTTTTTGTGTTTTTTTAAAACAATTTGACCCAAAAATAAAATTCTTTTGTATTTTTCTCAACAATATTTAAAACCAAAAATCTTTTTTTATTTTTCAAATAAGACTCAATAAATCAAAAATAATAATACAAAAGATACACATGTCATAACACTAGCAAGATATAAATCATGTTGCAAAACTAGTACATGACAAACATGGCAACACAATCAGCCTTTAGATTTAGCAGATGGGAAGAATCATGTACAACCAAATAAGAACCATGAAATTTAATTCCTAAAGCCTCTAAGTCTGATTTCCTAACCCAAGTAGGTGTGAAATTACGCATGGGGGTTTGGGGAAATGAAACGACTTTATTCCTTAACTTCCTAGGAGCATTCCTTAGGTCATAGAAAAAACGTCTAAGGTGACCTTTCCTACCGCAATAAGTGAAACTGTAAACACGACGGGAATGATTACCAAAACGTCGACATCTCCTCACGTTCTTAGTAGGATCTCTCATATGATTGGTATGGGCATTGGGAATGGGAATGGGAGCGACTCTATCATCGTAGCTTATACCAATCCTATCTCTATTGATTTGGTTAGTGCCTCACATCCTATCCAACTTCTTTGATCTAGCCTCCAAATTAAACTTCACCTTACTCGAGTCTTTCAATCTCTCTTCTAGCTCACAAATTCTAGACTCAAACAAACGCCTCAAAATCCAGAATTTCTTAGTTCAAATCCTCTATCAAATCGCGAAGACTATCTCTCTCTTTCTCAACATATTCTAGATTTTCCCTAAGAGTCTTCTCCTATGCCCTAAGATCCTCAATCAAAGTATCATTAGTCTCTATGACAAGATCATTCAACTTATCTTGCAATTTCAATTTGGCCTTTTTCACCTTTATCGCTTCTGCATATAACTAACTAAACACAAATTTTAACTTTCCTAAATAAATCTCCTCATCCTCACTAGCTTCATGCTCACTCACATGGGATTCACACTCAATGGCCTCGAAAGTGTCATGCACATGAGAATCTTCAAGGGAAGATTTATCGGCGTTGCTCACATGGCATGCCATGAACACTACAAAGTTAGGCTCAATGGGGGAACTTTCTCCCTCTTTCGGTTCACTATCACTTAAGGTGGTATTATATGTTATCAATTTCTTGCCCTCCTTCTTAAGTATAGTGGGACAGTTGACAACCTTTTGACCATAACCTTCATACCCAAAACACCTATCCGACTCAACCCTCTTGAAATTATCACTCTTATCCTTAGGGGCGGGATCTACCTTGTTGTTCTTGAATTTGTCAAATATTTTAGCATATTTCGATTACTTTTGGAACTTAAGAAATTTTTTGAACTTAATTTCCAACAAGGTTACATCCTCAAAATCGTAATTAGAATTGGAATCATCATCTAAAACTTTAGTCTCCTCGTTCCGGGATTTCAAATCAATGCCCATTTCTTTCTTTGGCACTTGCTTGAAGGTAAACATATCGAATTCACAGGTTTGTAAGTCACCTACAATCTCTTAAAGTTTTTTCGAATCAAGAATACCCAAGGATTTCAAAACGTTCACTTTTTCATCAAACCTACCCAGCAATGATCTTAGAATTTTCTTTATGAATCAACTGTCTGGTATTTTGTCTCCCAAATTAAAAGACGAGTTAAGAATATTTTACAATCTAGCATAAAAATATCAAACGACTCACTTTCTAGCATCTTGATCGTCTCAAACTATGTAGTGAGGTTTTGATGTTTAGATGCCCTAACCGTGATAGTTCCCTAATGAGTAAGTGCAAGTATATCCTAAGCTTCTTTCGATGTTTCACACGTTATGATTATATTATACTCTTCTGGTGTGTCATGTGAGGAAATAACATGAAGACCTTTAGAGTTATAAAGTGAAAGTTTACGTTCAGCTTCGGTCCATGACTCAATGGGTTATAAAGTAGCAGTCGTACCCTCTTGTGTCACTAGTGGAGTCCAATGCTTTTTTACCGCTAACCACACACACTCATCAGTTGATTTCAAAGCAATTTCCATTCACATTTTCCAATAACTATACTTAGTGACATAAAAAATAGGAGCTCTAAAATGTTCATAGTTTTTGAAAATCATCCTTAAAACAAAGGGATCAACACAATAACAAATATATTTCTATCTCTGATACCAATTTATAGGACACTTTTTCTTTACAATGTGTTTTAAGGATGGTAAAACCAACTTTCTTTTTTAGAAAACTTTTCCAAATTTTAAACTACACCAAGTGTGTGAACAAATTGTGTTTAAGCCCAATTTTATCTTATTCAATCCTAAGCATGGATCTAGGAGATTAAACCAAGTAAAATAAATAAGTTCACAAAGGCGACACTTGATGTAGGGGGAAACCACTAAGAGAAAATACATCGGAGGGCCCAAGCCAGACAATCACTATGATATGGTATTACAAATTACAAATGATAGACTTACTCAATGACTCAATCCCCCACAAGTATTGATTCTCCTCTGATCCTTCAATCACTCCTCTATAGTGCCCACGTAGAAGTCCTTCTACGATGCTCATCCACAATACATGCATCCACAAATGTCTCTGTATCCATCAATACAGCTTGGCAACGTCTACGATGTTGAACACAAACTCCTTCGCTTCTTCACCGCAAAACTCAACGTTCAAAGATATGAACAAACCCCAATGGTGCAAACTAAGATCTCTATAGCATAATAGTATGAAAGTTCGGATCTTGAAACTCTAAGGACGTTTTTTAGACTTTAAAAACCTTAGAAAACTTGTGTAGAAAACGTACTTTATGGAAACTTATTTTCTGGTTCTCTAACTTACGAAATTCTGAGTGAAACATGCCTTGAATGGAAAAGTTAAGTCGGTGTATCGTTCGAACAAGATCAACATGTCTCTTGAATGAAATGGCTATGTTATTTGAAAGACATGTTCATTTCTCTTGAAGGACTTGCAATGTCGTTTGAACCACTAAACATAAGAGTTTGTTATATACACAACTCTAAATGATCCTTATCTCAGAATAAATCAAGTTTAACATTTTAAAAACATTTTTTAATAAAAATAACATCCTAAAAACATTTTCTGAATTCCATAAACATTGGGCATTCATACCTGAGAGATCAGAATGCAATGAAGACGTGAAATATGCACGAAATAATTTCGGCATGATTTATCTTTTAAGATTGTCTGCAACGTCTTCAATAAACTTTATGTCATATATTGTGTGGAATCATGACCGTAAAAAATATATCTATGACTCAAAAACAATGTTTTGTTCCCGGAATAAGTCAAATACTTACAATGGACTCAATTGGATATTTTTTCCTCACGCAAACATAACCAACAATAGAATTTTTCAAACCTTTCACACTAGTTGTTTGACAAAAAGCTCCAACCAAAAACTTCACTATTTTTATTCATTTTCCTCAAAAAAATCAATTTCTTGTTGCCTAAAACTTACGTGTATGCTATCATCTTTGTCGTATAGGTTGAAATGACACAAAATACGATTCTCTTGTGTTAGAGAATGTGGGTGTTTGAGGGTTTCGGTCATGTGTCAAGCGCTTATGGTTATAAACTCACTTTTCAAAGAACCTCTCCCTTAACAATGAAAGACCGACAACCCTTTATGAGTTCCCAACCCTTATGCATTTGCACTTGCAAAACCAAAATTGGGAACAAAAACCAACCACTATGGGGTACATTAATGAGGAGTTAGTGAGACATTTTTATGAATCTCTTGTGAATATTAATGCAACAATCTTCGAAACATACATGGGGGGAGTCTGCCTCCCACTCACTCTATCTAGCCTCATCGACACTCATATGCTAGTGGTCAGTAATCCTAACGTGTACGCTTTCCAAGTCACATCCCACAAGGCCATTTGAAGAAAAAAATTCCTTGCTGAGAGGATCTCTCATGAGGTCGTTGGATGAGTGAAACAATTAGTTGCACCCTAATTTTTTATGTAAACCTCATTCCATACCTTATCAATGTAAACTGCATTACCCTCATAGGGAGTTAGACATTAGTACAACCTATGAACGTCTTCTTTTTGTATTACTTTCTTGACGAGACAATGTAATTATCCACCCACACATTATTCTAAGCGCATTAGAGAAGACAACCTACTACAAGGGTTTACGTCAAAAAATTCTCTACGACGTGATTATCACTAGGATATGCGACATTTCAGATGTCAAGTGAATGATAATTATATAGTGATCTAAGTTTTAATCTCTCTTAATGAGACCATCATTAAGAGGTTCTTTAGCGACACTTGGATAAATCGTGTTCATGTAAAGCGAGCATGAGTTGAGGGCATTGAGGATGCTCAAATTGATGATGAGGAGGAGATTAGATGGGTGGTGAGTGGAGATGAATCATGGGTATAATATGATTTTGTGAGCCCGGGATATCAGTTGGACATGATACACCAAGAGGTTAGAGAGTCCAAGGCTGAGGGAATGCGAAATTATCAGGCCCTTAATATCGAGATGCAGTAGTTTTGTGATCGATATGCATAAGATATTGAGAGGATATCGCATATACACATGAACATACTATATCACCAATATGGTGCAGATTCCACTGCACCGTCATTTTATTATCCATACCCACCTCGCGATCCCAACCAATATGGACCATCAGACAAAATTTACATATAGACAAATCGCACTGACATGTCCAAATATTTATCGATCTATATATATAATTTTTTAGCTACTTTTAGTATATATTATTTCCTAAATACTATTAAAACTATAGTTGACTTAGAGTTAAAAATTTTGTACTTAAACGCAAAATTTTGGTATAAAACCCATTTTATTAAATTGTGTTATATATATATATATATAGGGAGGCTCACCTACATCATGCTTTATACATCACTCATGCATCACGCCTAATTCTAAGCCTTAAAAAACTTTTTTTTTTCAAATTTCATGAAATTAACCTTCCAATTAACCTATATGCAAAAAAATTAGGTCAAAATACATTTTGTAGCTATTTTTAAAAAATCCATAAAAAACTGCTAAAAATACCTTATTTTTAAGGGTCTGCGCCAGCAGTTTTTTGTGGATTTTTTAAAAATAGCTACAAAATGTATTTTGACATAATTTTTTGCATATGGGTTGATTAGAAGGTTAATTTCAAGGGGAAATATAAAATTTTAAAAAAAAGTTTTCTAGGGCCTATAATTAGATGTGATGTACGGTGTGATGTATAGTGCATGATGTAGGTGAGCCTTCCTACACACACACACACACACACACACACATATATATATATATATATATATATATATATGTATGTTTATGTATATATATGTATATGTATATATATTATTTTTCCTAGTACTAACATGTGTTATAGGATAAACGCAAGTATGTGCAAATCGGATAATCCATAGGTCCTATTTGTGTCCCTTGACTCATACATTGGTTCAAATTTGAACTTTAAGGCCAATACACAAATCTAGTTAGGGGTTATAATATGAATTAAGTGTATTGTATGTTATTATTAAATCATGATTTTATATTTATATATATTATTTAAAAAATACATAAGTAAAATTAAAAAATAATAATGAAAATAATTTTTTTTTTCTTTGACAGCTACAACAAATAATGCATGTCTTTGTCTTTACTTGACAAAAGAGATAGGTAGTCCTTTAACCATCTTTAATATGATTTATACTAAACTTTAAATATGTTAAGATGCCTTTGCACTATAGACCTTAGTACTTGTGCGTTTTCTAAACAAATGAGTGCTAGACAAATTTGAAAACCTAGGTTTACACTCCGTGTGGGTGTTTGACCGATCTCCTTTCTGAGTTATACCAATAATCATAAATCCTTATTAATTTATTTTAACTCATTGATAATATCTAAATCTGTGTTTTTATTATACTACTAAATGGCTTGTTTATTGAAAGGATCTTAGAGATCTAAATTATCGGTTGAACCCAACAAATGATCAAGGAAATTCATTTTTCCTAGCCACATCACCAACTTTTCGAAAATTGATGCAAATATAAACTCAATAATTGAAATAAGGGGACAGAAAATAAGAAAAAAGAAAAGGAAAACCAATAAAAATAAGAAAAAGTGATCAAAAAGAAAAATCCCCTAAATGGAACAAAAATAGAAATACTAGATTAGAAAAGAGGAAATATTATAAAGAAATAAATCTTTCAAAAATATCCCCCTGCTTTTAATATAAAGTCCCTCATCAATTTAGAGTTGTTTAAACGTATTACCCGCTCATCCATTTTTTCCCAAAAGTTGTAACAAAAATGTAACGGTGAACCAATCAAATGAAAAGAATGCAATTTCCTCTTACATCCTTTAGTAGATAATATCCTCTCTCGGGATTGCATTTTCCATTTTAAAACATACATCTATTATCTCTCACATATGCAAAAATTATATTACTATTACAATTACTCCTCATACTGAAATGTCTTGAGTGACTAATCCCCAAATACATCGGAGTGCATTCATGTATTTAGAGTGATCCTCGTTAAGATTTTAACTAACCCAAGTAATTTTCACTAATCAACTCATAACTCGAATATATTACCCATAATAGGAACTCAAGTTCCACATCCCTCATAACATAATTATATGCTTAACTTGAAGCATAAACCACTTAGACACATGTTGAGCTTAAGAATAACATGAAAGCATCAATATTTAGAAACATTACGGACGTTTGTGAGTATAATTTCTATAAACTCTCCCGAGATCAAATTCACCCTCTAGGAAATACTAGAGTTTTAACGGCTTGTTTCATAGGCTAAATGCAATTTTGTATACTACAAAACTGGATATCTATCATTTTTATAATACATGAATAAACTTAACAAGTATGACACAAATTCATTTTTCACTTCATCACTAGGGAAATCATATACATTAGTTGGGGGTGTGATTAGTCACGTTTATTGTATATTTTCTACCTTTTTATTCAAATTTTAGCATGTAAAAAATAATAGAAACATGTACTTATGTTATTTTATTAAATAAACTCGATTTTACTAGTTAATCATCTACATAAGGTATTTTGGTGTAGTTTAAGGGTTTGGGAAACTAAATATTAGGTTTGGAAGCATTCTAAGAAAGAATCACGCACGAACGTTCTTCAAAGGGAAAAAGGGGGATTCCACAATGATAGTACTAGACTCAGACTCTTTATGAAAATTGTCAACCTCAAAATAAGGAATGCCTTGATTCAAATGACATATAAATCGGTTGTCTAATAAAGAAGTTATGCAAAGTCATAATTACAACCAAAGAAAGTCAACGTCAAATCGTCATATTTACAACCAAAGAAATTCAACGTCAAACCTTCATCATGAAGTCTGCCAAAAGTCAAATACAATCGGATCTATCCGATTATCAATTTGAATCAATTCAATGTGACTAGCAATCCACTTGCTTGTATTTGTTCTATAAATAGGACCCACTCATCTCTCTTTAAAAACACGAATTCATTCTTCCACTTTTCTCTCCAAAACTTTTTTTTTGTATTATTAGTTTATGTAATACCCCGTATTTTTATGCATAATTATTTTTATGGAAAATGGGGACTAATTAAATTAAAGGGAGAAAAGTGTTGAAATAATAGTATGGCCGGGAATTAGAAAGTAATCACTAGCGGGTTGAGAGTTAATAATTATTGAAATAATAGTATGGCCGGGAATAAGATACACGGCAGTTATGTTATAAATAATTGGGACACGTATGAGTCGCGTCATTTGTATATATTTGGAGGGTCAAAAGATAATTTATTTTTGTATATCTTGGACGAATATTTTGAGTGCACCAAAGTATCCAGTAGGGTCGAAATAGTCAGAAAACACTACTCGGGTATTTAAATTAGAGTACGGGACTTTTTAGCCCAAAACGAAACCGCGGAGGGGTATTTTATTCTTTTGAAATTTTTGGGTAATTATATGGAAGAAAATTAGGTTTAATGGAAAGTCATTTGGGGTTAGTAGTCGTCAGTTTCAACCTACGTGAAAAGTGAGTAAAAGAGAGAGAGAACCAAGGAAGAAGAAGGAGACTCCATTAGAGCCTTAGCCAAAAACTCAACCTTTCACAACAAAAAGTACAACAACGCGTAGATCGTGTGAGGAGGATCGTTCCTATACCAATTTCAACCTGCGAATCAGAAGTTCATTTTAAGGCAAGTGATTATCTTGCTCTCCTCTTAGCAATTATTACTCTTGTTAATATATGTTTAGGTTTTAGAAAAACAAATACCAATTTGGGTTTACCAATGTTGAGATCATGTAGGAAAGTTAGAAAATTTGATGGAGATTTGCATGTAGAGGATTTTCCCCTTATTAGGAATGAGAAATTGGTGGATTAGATGTCAATCATGAAATAAAAATGGATTTTTTATGGACAAATAATTCTAGGCATATGTTAATATGGTTGATGGTAAAATTTAGGAATTTATTGAAATTAAATGATGATTAGAGTGATTTGACCCCAAAATTATGCTAAGAAATGTTTTAGGGTGACGGTGAGATTGGAGAAGAGAAAATCTGAAAAAATGGACTTTGGAGATGAATTGCGCGACTTCAGAAATTTTGTTAGATGTCCATCCCAGGTCGTTCGAACGAGACTTCTAATGATATTCTAGTAGCCCTTCTAACCAGTTTGGTGGTTCGTCGAAGTACCTTCGTTCGAACGAGATTTCTGGGCCTTCTAATGAGATTCCAGAATGGTCGTTTCAAGCCCGATTTTGTTTTGAACTTCCCGTAGGCTTATTTTAATGAGTGTTAAACTAGAATGGTCATCGAGTGACTTATATTGATAATTAATAGTGAGCGGAGAATATGTCGACCCTTGGAAGGTCTAAAATCCATATAATTAAGGAGGTGCGAAAATACAAGCGAGAGTATATACGAATAGGGTTCAGGTTATAATAAGAGAGGTATTATACATATTGCAAATACTAGACTGTGAGAAAGCTAATAAATTTATATAAGTTGTGTGCATGATTATTGATCAAAATATTATTTGTATTACATACCTAGGTACTGGCTATCGAATGGTGGTTAACGCGTTGTGGACGACCAAATCCTGTCTGCCTTCAGGGGATTTAGAGTTGTACCCCTAGAGCATGGAACCTAGGTACGGGCCATCCGTGAGAATGATAGTGATGACGGTCATATGGGTGCGTAGGTATGTGTGTAGCCCATCGACTTGGGACTATGTTCGCCTCCAATAGGTGTTTATGTTTTATTAGTTCTCGATAGATTGAACCTTTTGTCCTCTATACGTGAGCTTTGCAAATGGACTAGATAGCCGAGTATGCGTACCACCAAGGGTTTCTCAACCAAGGGTGAATATTTATATAGTTATATAATTTAATATGTATACATTAGGTGAATAATGTGTGTATACCGAAAATCATGTTTGGTGTCTTATGCGGTTGACGCTATTTTTATATGTACACATATGGTACTATCAGTTGGGCATTTAGAAGAATACGAGAATAAACTAAAGAAATCCTAATTCTATATCGAAATCTTAAGTACGTCGGTTTTGAGTTATTTGGGGAAACTTTAAAAAATCATATTATACACTTAGTAGTCAGTCAGGGTATCATGACTAGTATGGGTAGTTAAGCTCGTTAGACGTGCACACTAGATCGAGGGGTGAGTATCTCAAGTTAGTACGCTAAGTTAACTTGATTAATAATTGTGCTAATTGAATCAATTTAAGCACTTGATATTTTAAATTGTCTTTAACTCGGGCTCTAACCCATTTTTCTGTATATCTTTCTATTGCTCCATTATTTTAGGTGCCCATCCACATGGACACCAGCCTTAGGAGAGTCTTTTCAGTTGTCGTGATGTAGTTTTTATGGAAGATGCAGTTTTAATCCTAGTACAATAAGGGACCGAATATGCTGGTGAGATAATTTTGGGTGTGGTTATGACTCTCCCACAGGCATATGACCGCTTCCCGACGTCTTGCGTTGTAGGTGCCTAGGTTGTCTTGGTTTATCGGCCCAGGAAGATGTTGGTCATTTATGGGCGCGCCCAGTGGGGAAACTCGAAGGGGTGGTCTTAGAATCGTTATATGCATGTGAATATAACAATTCTTAATCAAGTGGGACTTGATGTATGAGAAATGCCATAAAGAGCATAATGACATGCCACAAAGAGCATATGATAATGATGATATTCCTGATAAGGAATGGAAAGCCACAAAGAGCTTATAATTATGATTATATTTCCTGATAAGGAACGGAACTATGAAATGGATTAGTGTTCTTGATGAAAGCTTTTAACTTAATGTTAATCATTCTTATTCTCCTGTTTAATTAAATTAGATCTATGATTATTTAAAATGTCTTAGCTTATGCATTAAATTGTGTAGGTAGATTTTTATTCCTGTTAGTCATGATTTACTGTTCATAACTATCATACTCTTTATTCATCTGGTGATCATATAAAATCTAGCCCTGACCCGTTCATATTTCTTGTTGAGCATGAATCTTGTATCCGCTCAGGTCCTACGCCGCAAAGACACCCGTTCTGACTTTCCTATTCCGGTGTTTTTGAGGAGCTGTGATACTTTGCGGATATTACGGGATATATTTTGTTGGCGCTTTCATTTTTGTACTCTAGTTATGATTGGGTCATTTACTCGGGCGTGAGACCCTAGCTTTTGTAATTGTTTAATGTAATGTACTATGTAACTTACTGAATTTGTTTAATACTATTGTAAGAGTCTGTTGACCGACAACATATTCGGTCCCTAATTGTATATTTGATGTTTAAGTAACATAATTTCTTATGGGTTTCCACTTTCTTTTAAATTGGGTTGTTTAAATTTATTCTTTAACTTTAAAACCAAAATTTTTGGCAACCCGTTTTTCTGAAACATTAAGTGGCTATCCTATATACTTTTTATATTGTTACGATGCTGAGAATGATTCCATCCATGATTCCTGTTATATTGGAGTATCAGGCTGGCCACCCCATATTTTGGTGAGCGGGTTGTCACAGATGGTATCAGAGCATTAGGTTCTAGAGTCCTTAGGAATCTGTGTGGACGCATTACGTTTTCAGCACTGCTTTTGATTTAATATAGAGCCTTAGGATTAAGATCGTTGATTTCTCTTATGAGCTTTCGTTCTCCTGTCATGAGGTAGAACCCATAGAATTTGTTGCGCATTCATGTGAGATTCGTAAGTCGATTGAAGAAGGGTGCCAAGGAAGGTCGTTGCGAAGGCGTCATGAGATGGGACTACTAAGAACTGTTAGTTTTGGTCGGGAGTGAGGACCGCTTTGGAGGTCGCTCCCTTTTTGTAGCATTTTCTTATCTTGCTACTGCGACTACTAATTACAAGCAATTATATAAGTAGAGGGTGGTACTAAGCTTGGGATTCTAAGCGATATCAAATTGAAAACGGGAAGAGCCCAAGATAAGGGGTACACGTTGAAGTAAGGTGGAGGAAATGCATCCTCATTCGGTAGAAGCATAAGGCCCAAGAGTTTTTCCCTTGAAGAGGGTATAAAAGTTCCCAGAGGAAAAGGATTGGGGAAAATACTTCACCCATAGGAGTAGTGTTGAAACGGTGGGAACGTAGTCACCATGTTTGTGGGTGTAAGAAATTTTCCCATGGAGAAACCCGAGGGACGTTTTCAACCGCGAGTTTCTCTGCGATAACTGGAATGATGAGAAGGTGTATTCTCAAATGTCCACATGAGGTTCGATCAGAGGCCGATAGTGAATAAAGAGTTGTACGGTTAGGGAGGTTGTACACCACAATAAGGTAGGTATAAGGAAGATATAGCCCTTCAATGGAATGATAGGCTCCAGAATAAGTGTCATTAACACTTTTGAAGGAATAGTGTTCATGAAACCCCACTGGCGGATATCCGCCCGGGGACGATTCATCGAACTAAGGAAGGGGAGGCCGGTAGCGTATTCTCCTTTGTTGAGGAAATTAACGGAACTACGCAGGCAATTGGTTGATAGCTAGGTACGGAACAATGGCTGTGAGGTGGAGCGTAGAACCACTCATTTTGATTATGTTGATTGGAGAACAAGGGCAAAGATAAGATGCCTAGTTGGGGAGCTGATGGAAGTAATTTGGTTCGGATAAGACTCTAGCACGGTGTCTAAGAACCATTAGTATTGACCTGGGGTGATTGGTAAGAATATTGATTGGAATTCCACCTTATTAGTGGGTGGTACATTCCTTAGGATAAGAGTAAGTAGTATTGTGTTTACTCTAGATTCGGGTGTGTATATCAAGCTTGTGGTAGTATCGACGCTATCATAGTAAGGGTAACTATATGACTTCCATGGTAGGGAAGTTTTATATTTTTCTTCACTCATTATGAGGCGAGTGATGATATTTTGAATATACATGTGTAGTATGTGCTACTTGTATTATGTGTATTGTACGAGTAAGGGTATTTTGATTTGAATGGGGTGATAGCAAGTGAATAAATTGCGAGGCTATCCTACTTTTAGTTTCAGAATGGAACTAGTTGTTCTATAATATCTCTCCAAGATACATGTTGAGACTTTATAGAGGTGGTTTGAGGTAAGTAGGAGATTTTCATTACTTGTTGTGTTATCTTGTTTGAGTGTTTGTTTGTTTGTTTTGTATGTGTTTGTTATGCCTTATCTCCACGACCAATAAGTTAAGTAGTCATGTGTCGGAGGGGTTCCTTGTTTGGATTTCGCTTCGAGAGACACTCCGCGCATGAACACTTAATGACGTTGGGAGTGAAGAGATGCTATTTTTTCTTCTTTTGTTTTATTTTATTTTGTTGTTAGAAGCTGGGTTGGAAAATTTAGCCTAAAATCACATGATTGAGTGATTGAAGGGCTACTAAAGTGCGAGATAGAAGCACTGAATATAGTTCTCTCCTTTGATCGATGTGAGGGAGACTGAGATATGAAGTCGAATTGAGACTTCTTGTTATGCCTTGTTAAGAAGGCCATGTGTATATAGTGGGATAAATATTTTTGAGACTTTACAAAAAGTAAACGTCCGATTAGTTGAAACCTTCAATTAGTTGATATGGTAATACATAGAAGTAGAATCTTATTAGTAGGGTTACGAGTTAGAATTTTATCGGTCCCGATCATGTGTCTTAGACCGTTATATCTTGATGACCGACGATGTTAGGTAGTAGTGTAACGGGAGGGTTCCTTGTTTGGATTTCGCTTCGACGAGACGTCCCACACATGAAACCGAGCGAATGTCAAATGTTGAGAAATGTCTTGGACACTAGAGATATACTTAGCATAATACGTCTATGACTTAGATAGGATATATGTAGATCGATTTTAGGATTATTAGGATGTGAGGCCTTTAAGGCATGTGACGTTGATGTAGGAAGGTTGTAGGGAGTTGACAATGAATAGGTTGTGGGTTAACTTTATGTGGGATTAGTTCCCCAGAAACGAGAAACGTGGAATCTCGAATGATTCAAAAAGTTGGGCCAAAGGAGACGAGGCCTCTCTTAGATAAAGTGTTAGGCTGGTAACCTAACTTTCGGGGAGTTAAAAGGATGAGTTGACTTTTACTCCTGCGCCCATGTTTTTAAGCTCGAGGGTGAATTTAACGAACAAGTCTCTGCCAGGAACGGGAAGTAATAATACTGGAGTGTGGACCCATTGTCTATGCATCTCATAAACTTAAACTTTGTGGGAAGTATTATTCCACGATTGATTTAGAATTCATTACTGTAGTAATCTCCTTAAAGAAATGGAGGCACTACTTCCTGGACAGGAAATTTGGTCTTTCTCGCGAGCAACAAGTTATTGCAATATGTTGTGGGAGGAACAGAGTTCCTGTATGGAGTTCATAAAAGACTATCAATTGGATATTTCCAATTCGCTAAGGGAATGTGATTGGGGTAGTAGATGCGTCAAATTGAAAACCCATCGGAAAATTAGTGATGGCATGGAAAGCCAAGTGGAACGAGCACAACTAGGAAGACTTTGTAGCAAGAGCACTCATGTCTGTGACTGACTATTTCACTTACTCATGTGAAGGAGAGTAGTAGTGGAATGAAGAAAGGTATATTTATAGACATTTTCATTGAATTGCCGGCACCGAACTGGTTATGATCCTCTTTGAGAAAATTGTTGATCACTCGACCAAGTAGTTGCTTTTCAGGCCATTATGGGCGGACTATATATAGAAGAGTACGGCCCGCTCTTTATGGAGGAGGGGTAGAACCATATGAAGTGCCTATCAAAATAGTGGTGGACCGAGATTTGACATTCATGTCAATGGTTGGGTAAAGTTTCCAGGAAGTAATGGGGAACTGTATAGAAACGGAGTATATCTTACCACCCTAAAGTGGATGGATGAATGGAGGAAATTAACCTAATGCCGAGAGAAATACCTCGAATGTGCGCCTTAGGCTAAATGGATGGATGGGAGCAGTAGCTTGTATGGGTGGAAATTTTCGTATAATAATTCAGATCATTTTCTAAGTTATGGCACTATGAGTGACCTTGTGTAGCCGGTTGGATAGTTCGCATACTCGTTGGATGTGACCAGCGGACGATAGGTTCCTTGGACTTGGAGTGGTTCTGGAACATTTCTTTAATGAGTGGGCTTATTAAGCCGTATACTTTGAGGGGCTACGCCTATGCGAAGAGAAGTTGAGTAGTGTTGGTGTTAAGCAATTGAACATTGGTGTAGGTATCCCCAAGGTGGAATGTAACGTGATTCAGGAAGTAAGGCAATTTATGCCGAGTTATGTGCGTATCTTCTTCTGTCGTAGAATGGTAGGCTCGTTAGTTCGTGAGGGAATATTTGGTGCTATGTTAGAGCGCAAATAATATAGACTGAGATCGATAGTGACGACCTTAGTCCGAGTACATTTGGGATGCCATGATAATGAGGGGCTTGTTAAGGATGATAGAACGATGGTTTAGGATAGTATACCCTTTATGCGATTAGGGTACGCTCGAATTTTGAGGGAAAAATTCCCTCATAAGGGGGGGAGTATGTAACAACCCTCGCTTTTAGGAGGCTCGTTTTATATTAATTTACTGCATAAGGTATTTATATAAAATGTGGGAAATGGAGTGAATATTAATTGAATGAGTTAAAAGTTAATATTTAGTGGATTCTTGCATATTTACTTTATGTGTAAGTAAATATCACGAGGTTGTATTTTATAGTGTCATGTGTTTTAAATGACATTATGGTTTGAATGAAACCGAAACTTAACATAAACTATAAAATTTTCAGATGCCAGTTTAGAGGGCGTAGTTAGTCCCGGAATGTGCGAGACAATCAAAATAAGTGCCATGTTGTATTTTTATGTTTCGGGCACTTTTGACTGGTTTTGACTTAAATGCGTATTTGTGAGTCATTTTAATGTGGTATCAACCATTTAAGTTGGGAATTTGAGTCTTAAGCCCCGATTTTTGGTCTTCTAAATCCCTTAATTTCCCTATTTCATATCTTAAACATAGAGAGCGAGAGAGGAAGAGAAGTGTGGAGAAAAGAGGAGAAAGAAGAGAGAGATGGGAGATTGAAGAATTAGGATTGCTTCTACCACAAAGAAATCTGAGATTTCAACTTTAAGGCAAGTTTTCTACTTGCTAATATATGATTTAAGATGAGTAAATTGTGTGATAGTTGTGTATTAGCATTTATGTACCAAAAATGAAATTTATGGTATTTAAACCTTAGTCATAGTTTTTGTTGATGAAATTGTGGATTCTAGTAGTTTATAATCATGTAGGATGTTTTGGGGTAGAGTAATATTGTTGGATGTGTGTAAAAATGGAAGAGATTTGAGTTTTAGGGAAAACTAGGGTTTATAACCCGTAACCTATTCTTGGCAAAATTCACAGGGGCGAATCGATTTTCTAAGGGGTCAGCTTACAGGTTTGCAAACCTGAATCGATTCGGGTTAAGGCCGAATAGATTCGGCCAACTACAGAATGTTGGTTTTGTCAACCGAATCGATTTGCTTTTTTGGGCGAATCAGTTCGGAATCAGGGTGTTTTTGAGTTGTTTTTCTAACCCAACTTTTATCCTTTTTCTTGAGGCTTAGGACCTAGGAACCTTCTTATATGAAGTAAAATTAGAGTCTTACAGTTATAGATGAGTTATTTAACTACCCTACATTAGATATGGGTTATGTGGGGGCGTTTTCGGGTATATATAAATTGGAGTTAAGGTATTCTTTTCTTTTAGCTAAGTATTATGGTATTAGGAGTTTTAAGGTTACATTGGGAGACTTTAGAAGCTCAATTGAGCTATGTTAATCTTAATGGTTTATAATATGATACCACCAAAGAATGTTGGGAGAATAAATTGAGAGTTTATTCACTTCTTTGAGGTTGTAATGACGATACGAATAACGTATGGATCTGGATAAAATGTGATGTATTTAGAAAATGTAAATGATGATGGTTTCGAATCAAATGAAACATATATATGAAAAATGAAAATCGATATGAGACTAATATGGTAAATGATAATTTACTAAATTATGAATATGGTAAATGTTAATTTATGTAAACACACCTTCTCTAAATACCATCATTAGGGAAGTTCGCGCGTGAGGTGAAGCCCCCTGGCTAGTGAATGCAAGGTGGATATAGTCGTAGGCCATATGAGCGTTGTTGTATATTTTCTGTGCTGGTGAGGTAATTCCGGGTGTGGTTATGACTCTCCCACACGCATATGGCTGCTTCTCGACATCTTGCGTTGTAGGTGCCCAAGTAGTCTTTGTTTATAGGCCCTGGAAGATGATGGTGGGGACGCCCAGTGGTCTTAGAATCGTTATATACATGTGAATATAACAATTCTTAATCATGTGGGACTTGATGTAGGATAAATGCCATAAAGAGCATAATGGCATGCCACAAAGAGCATATGATAATGATGATATTCCTGATAAGGAATGGAAAGCCACAAAGAACTTATAATTATGATTATATTTCCTAATAAGGAACGGAACTATGAAATGGATTAGTGTTCTTGATGAAATCTTTTAACTTAATGTTAATCATTCTTATTCTCCCGTTTAATTAAATTAGATCTATGATTATTTAAAATGTCTTAGCTTATGCATTAAATTGTGTAGGTAGATTTTTATTCCAGTTAGTCATGATTTACTGTTCATAACTGTCATACTCTTTATTCATCTGGTGATCATATAAAACCTAGCCCTGACCCGTTCATATTTCTTGTTGTGCATGAATCTTGTATCCGTGATAACTATGCTTTTTCCGTATTGTCGTTGTTGTTGAAAGCCAAGTTAATAAAAAATCCTCACATACCTACAAAATATAATAAACTCAAGCATATCGGTAAGTAAGGGTATCAATCCACTTCCTAGGGAGTAAGCTAGAGACAAATTCAATTGTAATTCACTTTTTTTTTTTGTGCTTTTTCACTTTTATAATTTTTTTTAGCTTTTTCGAATATTAAAATAATAAGGTGAGGTGAGGTCTAAACTAAACTAAACAAAATGGAAATAACTAACTAGAAATTTACTAAAATGGAAAATAAAGTCTAACACTAAAATAAAAGATAAAGTGAGGTAAATAATTGTGAGAACAATCAAAGAGTGGGATTACACCACAAATTTTAGTTATTCTAATTAATTAATTTAATTATTTGAATTCTCCCAAATTAATATTAAAATTACAAATCAACTCTCGTTGCAAGTGTAATTATAATAGTAATCTTTTATAAAATTAAGTTTAACACCCCACAACTCTAGAAAAATAGATCCACACTCCTTTTAATTAATCACCCGCTAGGATCGATCAATTAGAATTTATGTCAATCTTATAAAATTCAAGTAATAATACCCCACTTAAGAGACCCATATCTCTAGTTCGAATCCAAAATGGGTATTATCACTAGAATTTCGATTTTCTCTCGAAAATAATTTACCCTCTCTCGAGGGGTAAATCTAAGGGTGAGGGATCAAAATTAACATTCAAAGGGACTTTTCAAGTAATTAAACTAACAAAAATAAAATAACATCAAATAAGGGTTTTACCCCACCCCTTTAAAGGGATTTTAGCCTAACATGATATGTAACATGACAAATTAATAATCAAGGCTACTAAAATAAAAGAGAAGAGAATAGAACAAGCAAACAAAATCTCTTTGAGAAAGTTGAACTCTACTCTTTCAAATTGAAGCATACACCACTTAATTGAGCATCCAAATGATTTGAAATTGAAATATTCACTCAATTAACTCTCTTACAATATTTAATCTCACAAATAAAAATAAAAAGAATAAAATAAAACTATATACAAAAGGTGTTTTTCCCTACAATTCTCTCTCTAAATTTTTTTCTATCTCCAAGATCTTCCAATTTGATGATGAGTTTTGGGTCTTCAACTCTCTTTAAATACAAGACATGGAGCATGGGGATATTTTTGGGAATTGGTTTGGGTGTGCATGAGAATGGTGAAGGGAGCATGGGGTGTGAGGTCATGTGAGTGAGAATAAAAATCTGATTTGTTAAATGGGGGTATTTTGGGCAAAAGGGGATAAGTGGATTAGTTAGGGGTATAATGGGTAAATGGGGTAAAAAGGTTTTAAGTGGCACATGGGGTTATTGTTTCATTTTTGGCTTTGTTGGCTTTTGGCTTATGCAGGTTAAAAATCGTGGCTTACAAAAAAGGAGAAATGGGTTTGGGGTTAAATGTTTGGACATGGAGGATGGAAAAGGGTATGGCATGAATGTGGGTATGGTGTGCTGGAGGTGGGACACGAGGAGAGAGAGGGAGAGGGTCGGCGTTCGCCGGGGAGAAAGAGGTCAGAGATGGGCCGGAGGGGCTGTAGGCGATTGTGGGTAGGGAGGGTAATGCGCCGGAGTGGGAAGGGATGTCGCGGCGGCAGGAGGTTGCGCGTGGTCGCCGGATGTGTTTGGGTGACTCGTCGGCGCTGGTGGGGACAGCCGGTGGCTAGAGATAGGTTTAGCTGATTGGGGATTGAGGGGTGCTCCGGCGGCGGAGGGGTTTTGCACAGGGGGTATAGAGGTATAAGGGAGGATATGGTTATGGGGTTTTGGCTATGGTGTGTGTGGAGGTGTGTAGCTGGGTTGGACACCGTCGGGACAGGCCGACAGCTGGGTTTAACTCCGTCGGGTTCCGGCGGTGGTGAGGGGATCGGGTGTAGTGAGGAGGTTGAGACAGGCCCGCAGAAGGCAGGGATGATCGCCGACCTGGGTAGGGGAGTCGCCGGCGGGGAGAGGTTGGAGCAGGTTGTGGTTCGTCGAGAGGGGAGATCGTAGGTCCGGCGGGGGTAAACGGAGGAGTGGTTTTCAGGTGAGGTTGAGGGTGCTAGTAGGTGTAAGGAAAGAGAGTGTAGGTGGTGGGTATTGGGTGTGTGAGGTGTATGGGAAATATGGTGAGGATGAGGGTGAAAGTGTGTTTGTGTGTGTGTGTTTAATTTGAATCCTTAATAAAAACTAAGAATTAAAATAAAATTAAAACTAAAAAATCAAATCTAACTAAAAATAAAATAAACTAAAAACAATAAAAGTAAAAGTAATAAAACTAAAAAAATAAAATCCTAAGCTATAAAAAAAATTAAATAAAATAAAAGAAATAAAAATATAAAAATAAATGAAAACTAAAGTCCTTAAAAAAATATTAAATGTAATAAAATGAACTCCTAAAACTAATCCTAATAAAATAAAACCAAACTAAAGGCTAATAAAAATCAAAATAAAATAAAATTATACTAATAAAGATAAAAATAGAAAATAAATTTAGAAAATACTAAATAAATTTAAAATAAATCCTAAAAATAAAAATGACACAAACTAAAAATTTTAAAAAATAATAAAAGGGCAAATTAGACACACACGGGGTTCGGGGTAGGTTTAGGCTCGGGTAATGTTACGGGGATGGTATTTAGCTCCATAAAATGCACAATTGCCTTGAAATACGCATTTGAACACCGCAACGTGCATTCGGCGTAGAAAATAAATCATTAAGCACATAAGACCCATATTACCGAGAATTAGCAACTAAAGTACGTCTATTCGGGGTATAAATTGTACAGTTTTGGGTGCTTTTCACACCACCCCCAAACAGAGCGTTGCTAGTCCTCGAGCAATAAGATAGAGAGAAAGCGAATGATAAGTAATCAAAAGTGTACCACTTTCGCGGGCACTTGCGATTGCACATAGCATGTGCAACAAGCCTTTAAACCTATAGGTTGCCCTACAGGACGAGTTGTGTCTCGTGAGGGTTTGTAGGGAATATACCCACAAAATTCTTTATTTGCAAAATGGCAGTCAATCTCTTATTAGACATAGAATAATCGGACAATCCATCATATGAGAAATGATTTGAGAAATACAAGCTAGAAGTGTAAAAAATTTAACTAAGTAAATACATAAGGCATATCCTTCCTAGAACTCAACGTGTGTAGTGTGAATAAGGCAAAACAGGTCGAGTATCACAATAGTAATTCCTAGATTGCCTTGTCGGATTCAACGCTTCAACTTCAAATCTCACGAATATATCTCTCTCAAACGAACTCTCGAGATTAGGGTTAGTGTATCGCTCTTGTGTGTGAGGAGGTGAGTAAATGTAAGCAAGTTCAAACGTCTCACACACATATATGAAAGAACGAACAATAAGAAAGAAAATGATCTCATGAAAGAATGCTAATCACTATAGTGAGAACGTCGAGTTATTCACCACGTCGACTTTCATTTGCTCGAACACCTAGGGGAAATATGGAGGTATGTGGGTGAGGGGGAATGAAATGGGATGAGAATGATATGATAGGTAGGATGGTGATGTATGGATGAATATGGATGGATAATGGATGAAAGATGGATGAGATATGCGATTGAAGAGTGTATACACTTTAGGCTCAAAAATGTTTTTATTTTACAACTAACTACTAACTACAAACTCTCTTTCTTTTCTTTCCTCTCTTTTCTTTTTCGATTTTTCTTTTCTTTTTCTTTTTCTTTTTTCTTTTTTTCTATTTTTTCTATTTATTTTTTTCTTTGTTTTTCTCTCACTTTTCAAACTAACAATGAAGACATTTAATATTTTGGAACAACACTCTTTTATTTGAAAATGATGATGGATAATATATGAGTGGAATGATAAATGGATGGTGTGGGGAATGTATATGAAATATGGGAAAGTAATGGGTGAAATGAATGGGAATATGATGGGTGAGTGAATGAAAATGTGACATGGGGGGAAAGTGGTAGGTGTATGGATGAAAATCCTAGTGATCGGGACAAATATCAAGACACGCGTTTCTTACAACTCGAAAGTGATGTCATTCTTAGTGATCAAGCCAAATTTTATGAAAGATAATGAGATCATACAATAATTAAAGTGCGAACCCAAAAGAAGTTGAATCAACTTGTGACTCGGAGATTGCGTAAAACACTCTGAAAGGGTGAAAGGCACAAATCTCATGGGCTAAAGTCTCTACTAGTGACCCTTAAGATTTTCTTTAGAATTGTAGTACTCCTCAACTCTAAACGTAATGACGTGATAAGTACGCAAATTTTTTTGAGTCTAGAAATTCATAGTGCAACATGCCTTGTTACGTATTACATAAGCTATTTAGAAAAAATATTCTCTAGCTTGATTCCTAGACTTAAAAAGGTGGATGATTGAAAATTCACATCAATGAGTGAGATGAAAGAAACTGTACAAAATTTTAAAAATCAGGTTCAAAAATCAAATTTTTCAAAAGAGGTACGATTTTGATAAAATTCCCCACCCCTAAACAAAAAGGAACATCGTCCTCGATGTTAAGTAAAATGATTTTTAAAATTGAGAGCATAAGGTGGAAAGAGATTACCAGAATGAACCGCTAATGAAGTGGAAAGATGTAGCCAAAAATAAACCTGAATAAATGATAAGAGAAAAAATGTGTACAAGTCTATAAGCATGTAAAGCATAGGGTGATGTGAAACACCACTCCCAAACAGGATGAGACTAGTACAAGAAACGCGGGCTGCCTCCCGGTAGCGCTAAGTTTAATGTCTTTATCCAGATATAACCATTCTCACCCTAAAGATAAGATCGATGAACGCGTGGGGCGGCAGAAGAATGGGTGATGAGAATCACCCCCAAACAAGACTGAAGCATCAGCCTTGTTGGATAGAGGCTAAAATGGTCAATGCACCTGTATGGAAAAGTTCATCACACGATGCAAAGCATCGGTGGACCAAGGGCGAGTGGGAACAAGGGCTAAGGTGAGGGTGAATAGGTATCGGTCACGGGCCTTATTGAGCCGTAAGGTGAGGGCAACTAGGGCCCTATAAGCATGGTGCTCAAGTTGGTGAGGAAGTAAATATGGTGGAGAAATTGGAATGGGGTGGGGTTCATAGAAATGACACGACCATTCTATAAATCGGCGATGGTAATGGTCGTGCCGTGACATGCCCGGGAGCTGTTGAGAAGAAAAATCAACACCACAAGGAAGTGGTGGGCATGGGGGAACAAGCTCGATGTCACGAAAGTAGAGAGTATAACCATAAAGACTCTCATGGGTAGAGGATGGTTTCAGGTTAGGATCTAAAAATGTAGATGGAAACTTGAAATGTGCAAAATCAAGATCCAAACCAGGTGGTGGGGTGGAAAGGATAATGGGTGGGTCGGGTGGGATAAATGGTGGAGGAAGATGATTCAACTCAAGCGTGGTAGACACACACTCATTGGGAGGAGTACAGAAATACTCACAAGGGAGTGTGGTTTCTAAAGATGGAGTTGTTAACTTTGCCACAAGAGTATCATCGTTGAATGTGGTGGGTGGGTAAGACGAGGCACCAAGATCGGATATAAAAGAATCACTAGAAATATCAGGCTCAAAGGGAGCCATACATGATGGTACATCATCCATATCCGGATAGTTATGAACTATCAGGGATTCTATCTCTGAAAAATGGTGAGCACTCGTAGCCGGAGATAACCTAAGATGAAGTGGTTCCTCGGGAACATAAGGGTGAAGCTCGATAGGTGTAGACTCGGGCATTTTTTTGGATATGACGGGAGTGTGAACCGCAATGATGGGTTCATAAGGACAGGGTGGGAGTGGATAAGTCTCACTAATGAAAGGTAAATCAACATATTTGTCGACTTGGGACCCGGACCATGGAATGGTCTCAACTTCGAGATTCTCGGGGTGATAGGGTTGGTCACACTCAAATTTCGTGTCACAAGAGGATACATCATCGTCACACTCAGTTGCAACGATGGGTGGATGCATGGAAATATCCGACTCTCGCGCACACTCCAATTCATTTAATCTTTGTTCAAGCCTTTGGAGTGCTTGAGTTTGAATTTGAGTGGCTTGCTCTTGCTCAAGTATGAACTTGTGCAAGAGGGTTTCGAGAGTGGAGGTGGATGATGGTGGTGGTGGAGTGACGGGTGGTGGTGGTGATTGAGGTGGAAACAACTCGCTATTATCATGAGTGTATGGAGAATACTCATATGAAGTGGGTGGGGTGGGGCCAAGTTCATCATACACGAAAGGATTGCTTTCGTGATGGACAAATGGTTGATACTCATGGGGTGCGTAGTGAGGGAACAGATCGTGAACAGGTGCACAAGGTTGCCATGACGACTGTTGGAACGTGTGAGGATCCACAACATCGGGTTGGGATACGTATTGTGTGGAAGGGTGATCAGGCCTCCATGAATAACTCGGGTACTCACACAACTCGGGATTAGGTGTATCGGGATAATAGGCCGAGGTGGGTTCCGGAACAGTGTCATATGGATACACATGTTCCACGGTGGATTCAGATGGATATGTAATGTAAGGGCACTCATGGGACAAGTGATCGGCATAGGAACAGTGGGTGCACAACAAAGGAGGAGACACGGCGACACTTGACACCGAGGGTGATGGAATAGGTGGTGCGTGCATGGATGGGTCAAGAGTACCAACGGTACTCGTGAGAGAGGTGAAATCATGAAGAATATCATAAAGAGACCGCTCGGGATCACTCTCACACGTGTCACGTGTCAATGGAAAATGGCCAAAGTAGTCCCGTAAAGGACGTTCTTCGGCCATGAGGAGAGAAATATGTTTTTGGTGTTTTTAAATTTTTCAAAAGGAAAGAAAATATTTTTGGGATTTTTCTAAAAATGAGAAAAAGAAAATATTTTTGGATTTTTGTAAAATGAAAGAAAGAAAATATTTTTTTGATTTTTTATTATAAAAATGAAAGAAAATATTTTTGGATTTTTTGTAAAAATAAAGGAAGAACAATATTTCTTGATTTTTTTGATTTTGATTTTTTTTTTATAAAAAAATGAAAGAAAATATTTTGAATTTTTTTTTTAAGAAAAGGTGGGGAAAAAATATGGACTCTTGATTTGGACGAACCAACTAAAACCGACTACCAAAAAAAAAATGAATTGGACACACACACAAGTCAAGAAAATTTTCTAACTAGCACATAGCCAATTTTTATCTTTAGATTTAGTGAAAGGGTAGTCAAATTTTAATTAAGTCCGCAGGCGATAAAAATCACGGAAATCTTTGTGATCGCCTTTGCAAAATTTTCTCCTATTAGGCTACCTAGTTGATTGATTTTAAATTTAATGATGGATAGGGTAGCACACAATTGATAAGCGAGTGAGTCAGGTGATGAAATCCCTTCTCGTGAGTGACCGGGTGTAGGTCTTAGTCAATTAATTCACCACACAATTCGAAAATAAATGCGAGAATAAAATCACATAAGAGCACACAAATCACACACAATAAATGACTCGCTAACAGGAGAGGCGCGAGGGTGTAAGAAATGTACCTCCCACGGTTTTTACACCGTGGGGTGCCGAAAAATTTGAGTCGATCGGGGGGAGAATCACTACACCAAAAACAGGAATCTGGCACGGTTTAAAACTGTGACAGATCAAATCTGGCACGGTTTTGAACTGTGCCAGAATCAGGTGTTCCAAAATGGCAATTTTTTTCTGGCATGGCTCAAAAGTGTGCCAGATTTGGTCAAACAGGAACACTTCTGGCACACTTTTAAACCCTGCCAGAATTATGATATTTCTGGCACACTTTTGGTACAGTTTTTAACTGTGCCAGATTTGGGCAAATAGGAACACTTCTGGAACACTTTTAAACCGTGCCAGAATTTGATATTTCTGGCACACTTTTGGTACAGTTTTTAACTGTGCCAGATTCAGAACAGTTTAAAAAATTTTGGCACAGTTCAAAATCGTGCCAAAATATGATACACTTTTGCCACGGTTTTGAACTGTGCCAAATTTTTTATAAAAAAAAATATTTGAAAGCACAAAATTCACAAATTAATAATATTGCACGTTGTTAATAAATTAATGTACATACAAACTTCAAAATATTACAAGTCTTTAATAGTTCACATGCCCAAAAAAAATTGGGCAGAGTTTCCTCTATTTTTTGAACATTCCAAAACCTGTTAATACAAAACTTGCCTAATATAAAGCTCGCACGGCCACAAAATATAACAATTAACTTACAAAAGCCTGCACGGTCATAAAACTCAACAATAAAACAACAAAAGACCGCACGACCATGACACAAAAAAATGGAATCATGAATAAATCCCTTGTTGTAAACCATTGAGTTCTCTGTGTGTTCCACGTGAATAAATGCCAACGATAAACTGTTATCATGCAAAAAAAAATAGGATACAAAAAAGATACGATATTAGTAACCCAATAATTTGCAAAAAAAAATTTTTACTCAAACTATAAAATTACATATATCAGTGGAAATTATCATCATACTCTCAAACCGGGAGACCCGAGACTACGCGATCTATGTAACACCCCGTAATTCTGATACATTTAAAATCTAATTAATTCGGAAATTCAAATTACTAGTGTGTTGTGATTTAATGAATTTATTATGGTTAAAAATAATTTTTAAATATTAATCGAAGAGTGAATGGTTAATATTTAGGCAAATTAAATTACTGAGTGAATAGTAATAATCTATTTAAGTCATTTCGAGTGCTAATGACGAGGTATATGCTTATCACATCCAAAAATCGGTATAGACTATATTGGGTGGGGGATAAACATTTTTATAAATTAATTCGGATGCAAATTCTGAGGGTACAGTTGAGTCCGGATGGGCCGAGATAGTCGGAAAAGTATACCCGGGGGTAGTAAACGGGTCGCGGGACGTTTTTAGACATAGCCGGGCCCACTCGGGGACATTTTGGTCACTTGGTCTTGGCTCATTAGTCAAAAAACGTGAATTGGATTATTAACCAAATAAAAAGAAGATTTAGGATGGCTGTGCTTAATTAAAAAGAGGCACTAACGGGTTAGGAAACCTTAGCAGCAGCCAAGCCAATTGGGGATCAAAAGAGAGCCAACAAAGATCATCTTCAACCTTGGGATTTAGCTCCAATTCAGACTCTACGAACCTTAAGGCAAGTGGATAACTTGCAATAGCATTAAATCTGTTTTCGATTCATATTCATGTGTAGTGAATAAGTAGAAATTCGTTTTTGGTTGTTAATGGGATGAACACGGGATTTTTTTGGAAAATAACAATTCTGATTTACGAAATTTGGGTGATGATTCTTGTAAAATCTGATAATGGTGAGTTAATGCATATCTGGTAGAATGATATCTGAATATTTGGGAACGAATTTGATGATGAGATTTGGAGTATAAATGGACTTAGGGTTTATGATGAAATTTTCCCCAAATTTAGAAATTTGAGTTAATGGACGAATTTATTATGTTAATGACTGTTCTGGAGATCCCTAATGAGTTTCCTAATATGTACAAATGCTAAAAGGGATTTAATTTTAGTGTAGAAGGAAATTAGGGCTTGCAGATTTTCGCCCATGGCTGTCTGTCTTCGCGGAGAAGACGAGTACCTGTTCGATCGATCGATCGACGCCATGAAGTCGATCGATCGACGGTCGGCAGAAACTGACAGTTCGCCCAGTTTTGTTTATATAGGGAGAGATTTATATAAAAGTTGTTATGTGATTAATTATTGAGAAAAATATTAATGCATGATTTAAATCTGATTAATTGTGGGGAAATTAATTAGAAGATGGGAGTAGAAATTGGGTGTCACGTCAAAATTGGTTGAGCGACATCGAAGTATATTATTTCATTTAGTAATGGACTAAGTAATTTAGAGTCGGGATTTAGACTCGGGTGAGGTTAATTCGGGCTATGAGATTGAGTCCAATTAAATGGTGAGGGCAACATCAAAATTAACTGAATTTATTAATGTGCAAATTAATTAATGATTCGAGTTGGGTAATAACCTCATAATAAAAATGGAATAGGCTTGTGTCACGGGTTTAGTACACGGTGTAGCTGGAACATTTTTATATATGTATATATATATATATACGGTGTGTGATAGTATATATATATAGTGTATGCCTTAATATCAGTGGTTAGATATTATTATGCTCTAGTGCTATAGGGGGAGGTTACGCGCAGTGGATGAATCCCCTAGCTTGAGGAGTAGGGCGAGTAGATTCCCAGGTCATAGCGTCCGTTACAGGGGGTGAGGGGCATCTCACTTTTCGGGAAGGAATATGACCGCCTCCAATCGTATATTAAACCAAGTTAGTGAGCGATTCTAACTTGGATAACTAGGATATGTGAATATACCTAGTGTACTAGCACTTTAGAGAAATTATATCCGGGGAGTACTTTTACTCGGGTGGATGTTAGTGTTTTATGTATTCCAGTATGTGTGTGAATGCTGCAATAAATTCTAAGTATATAATTAGGTGATTATTATATACGGGCTAAATAAATACAAGCATGAGTTGTTGTATATGTATAACGAGTGGAGAAGTTATCTGAATCAAAAAAGGAAATGATTAATTAAGTTGATGTTACTAATGACTTAAAAATTAAAATTACATATTGCTCAGATTAGAGTAGAAGGGGTACAAGGAGGCTTTAATAATTATCTAGTCATGAGATAGATACCTAGGTGATAATTAAAGCGTTAGTGGTGCACATTAGAGGAGGGGCGAGGAAGTTCTCAAGAGAGTGCGTCACTAACTAAAATATGAAGAGCATGCATATTTATTATTACTGCAAGTTAATCATTTGCTAAATGTTTTCAAATGTTTTGGGTACTAACCCTTGCTATAAAAACTTTTTAAAAACCTTTTAGGTGTCCAGCCACAGGGACGCCAAACTTGACTCGATTCCAGGAAATCCGTTGCTACAGCATATGTGGATGTTGCGGGACCTTTGATAGACGCCTCTTTCTTTCATTCATAATGTAGAGACTCATTATTATTTATTCGAGCATGTCGCTCACTTTCCATTTATTTATTTCTTAGACTTGTTGGGATTTTATTCTTGTCTTTATGGGATTTTTATGTGGACCGATGGTTTATTCGGTTAATTAATTTTTACTTGTGGAATGATTAGTTAAATTATCTGTGATTGTTATATTGTTTTATTTTCCGCATGGGCTTTTGTTTAATTAATGAAAGATAAAAATTGGCACCAGTCTATTTTTCTCACTTAGGTGGTTAGTAATTTAATAAAACGACAGTGATGCTAAGAATGGACCAAATGAGAAACCTGTTCTAACTTGATTTAGGACTGATCACCCGGGATTAATTAGGCGGGGTGTCACAGATGGTATCAGAGCATCAGGTTCTAGTTGTCCTTAGGATCTGTGCGGCTTTCTACGTTTCAGCGTAGCGTTCGGTTGTTATAGAGCCCTATTATTAGGACTGTTGATTATATTTTCCGCTTGTGAGATATCGTATTCCTGCTATTAATTTTTGTATAAATTGTGTACTTATACAATTCAATCTATTTCAGATGCCGCCAAAGAGACAGAGAGCGGAGAGGGCTGAGGCTAGAGATGAGGTGAGGGAGGCTCACCAGGAGCCACTGGTACCGCCACCACCACCCCCGCCCGAGTTGATTTCTACCACTCAGGTGGCAGTGATAGTGGCCCAAGCGGTCGAGACAGCGATGCGAGCTATGGCAGCTCATTTTCCACAGCCCCAGGCACCGCCTCCATTGGCTCCAGCAGTTCAGGCTCCAGTGGGGCCACCATCTTGGCAGCAAGTGAGGGAGACCTTTCAGAAGGGTCACCCACCTGAGTTTCGAGGTAGCACCAATGTGGTTGAGGCTTGTGACTGGAAGAAGAACATTCAGCGCCATCTGCGCATGTTAGAGGGTACAAAGGTGCAAAAATAGATGCTGGCTACCTTTCGTCTATCGGAGGCAGCCATACAATGGTGGGAGTCAGTGACCACCCCTGAAGAGCGAGATTTCATGGCGGTACCCGAATCCGGGGTGCGGTTCGACCGTAACCACGTTCCGCCAGCAGTAGAGGCGGTGATGCGAAGGAAGTTCAGTGAGTTAATACAGGGTGAGCGGTCAGTGGCAGATTATGAGCAAGATTTCACCCGTTTGGCAAGCTTCGTACCAAATGAGGTGAGCAATGAGGAGTGGAAGAGGTCAAGGTTCATGAATGGCTTAGCCTGGAGGATCAGGCAGCATTTGATTGGGAATTCGACGTTAATGACTTATGCAGATGTCGTTAATGTCGCCCTCGTACTTTGTCGGGATCATCGTGCCCATACGAAGGGGAATAAGAGAGCAGGTGAATCGAGCCAGCAGGGCAAGGCGGTTACGGGTGGTTGCGCTAGTAGTACTCAGCCAAAATTCATTCAGCAAGGGAATCAGGCAAAGAGATTTAAGCCTGGTGGGTTCCAACCGGGAGGACAGGGGTCCAGGCAGGGGCAGCCAGACCCTAAGCAGCAGCAGCAGGTTCCTCAAGGCCGTCAGGGCCACGGGAAAAATCAGGGAGGCCAGCAAGGCCAGCCACGTCAGGGCCAACGACAGGGAGACGTGCAGAAGCTCTGTTATGTCTGTCGCCAGCCAGGACACTTCAAGAGGGAGTGCCCGCAGAGGGGCAGAAGCCGTCAGCAGGATACCCATCAGGGGCAACAGGGGCACATACCACCGGTCGCACCAACTCCACTCACCCCAAAGCATCAGTGGCAGATACACTACGGGCGTGTGTATTATGTCCGGAATGTCCCCAATCCTCCGGCACAGCAGGCGCCGCCAGCAGTTGAGGGTATGTTTTCATTCATGGTCATGTATGTAGCATAATTTTAACATGAGAGCATTCATTCATTAAATCTAATTTTGCTAAACGGGCGGGGATATTAGAGGCAGCGGGTGGCCTCCGTGTGAGCGTAGAGTCGCCAGTAGGCAGCGGGGCTTTGATTCGATCGATTTGTCGGGAGTGAACATTTTGATTGGAAGGCTTAGTTTTAGCAGCAGACCTCTTAGTGTTAGATATGGAGGGGTATGATGTCGTCTTGGGCATGGATTGGTTGGCAGGTTATCGGGCTACGGTGGATGCTTATAAGAGGACAATCGTGTTCTCCATTCCGGGACAGGAGATGTCCCTGATAGCAATGCAGCTTCCTGAGGGAGGGTCGCGCACTCACTTATATTACATTGAGGAAGAAACCTCAGAGGAAGTGGCAGTTCCTTTAGACTCTATTCCTGTAGTGAGGGACATTGAGGATGTTCCTAAGACCGCTTCCTTGTCGCGGTATGGATCGAATGAGTTCAGGGTGATGCCCTTCGGGCTCACCAATGCACCAGCAGTATTCACGGACCTCATGAACAGGGTTTTCAGGGAGTACCTAGATCAGTTTGTCATCGTGTTCATTGATGACATCCTAATCTACTCGCGTACCGAGGAGGAGCACGCAGAGCATCTGCGCGTGGTTTTACAAACATTGAGGGATCATCAGCTCTATGCCAAATTCGGGAAGTGTGGATTCTGGCTACGGGAGGTACAGTTCCTTGGTCACGTCGTGTCAGATCAGGGTATTGCAGTGGATCCGGATAAGGTGTCGGCGGTGAGGGAGTGGGGACAGCCCACGACACCGACCGAGGTGCGCAGTTTTTTGGGTTTGGCTGGTTACTACAGACGATTCATTAAAGGATTCTCTAAGATTGCAGGACCTTTGACGAATCTGACTCGGAAAGGGGTACCTTTCAAGTGGGATGATAGTTGTCAATTAGCGTTTGACGAGCTAAAGGACAAGTTGACATCTGCACCCGTGCTTGCATTGCCAAAAGGAGGGCTAGAGTATCGGGTTTACACAGACGCACCCTTACGGGGTCTTGGGGGTGTGCTCCAGCAGGAGGAAAGGGCTATAGCTTATGCTTCCAGGAAGCTAAAGCCCCACGAGAGGAATTACCCCACTCACGACCTAGAGTTGGCAGCGGTCGTTTTTGCTTTGAGGATATGGAGGCATTATCTTCTAGGAGAGCAGTTTACTCTATTTACGGATCACAAGTCACTTCAGTATCTCTTCACACAGAAGGATCTGAATATGAGGCAGAGGCAGTGGCTAGAATTCGTGAAGGACTACCAGTTTGATATTCAGTATCATCCTGGTAAGGCCAATGTGGTAGCAGACGCATTGAGCCGAAGGCCGACTGGGGAGATATCAGAGATATGGAAAGCGAAGTGGAAAGAGCTTCAATATGAGGATGACGTAGCCAAGGCTTGCATGTCAGCTCTATCCATCACGCCCGAAATCATTATGCGAGTTGTGAAGGCTCAGGCAGAGGATCAGATTTGCCGGGATAGGGTGGGCCAGTTGTTAGCTGAGGGAGCAGAGGGTTACTCGATTAGCTCAGAAGGAGGCCTATGCTTTAATGGGAGGTTAATGGTGCCAGAGGATGAGGATTTGAGGCACGCCGTTATGACAGAATCCCATGGTTCGAAATTTGCGGTACATCCCGGTGGGGATAAAATGTACCAAGATATGAGGAGGCAGTATTGGTGGGCAGGGATGAAACGGGACATAGCGGAGTTTATTTCGAAATGTGCCACATGTCAGCTTGTGAAAGTTGACCACCAGAGACCATCAGGGATGCTACAACCGTTAGAAATTCCCGTGTGGAAGTGGGAGAGCATCTCCATGGACTTCATCACAGGGTTACCGGTATCGCAGAGGGATCACGACTCCATATGGGTTATTGTGGATCGGTTGACTAAGGTAGCCCACTTTTTGCCGGTACGCACAGACTTTGAGACGATGCGTTATGCACAGCTATTCATAGCAGAGATTGTTAAGCTGCATGGAGTGCCGATAAATATCGTATCCGACCGAGACAAAATCTTTGTTGCCCACTTTTGGCAGAGCTTTCAGGAGGCAATGGGCACGGAGTTGCGCTTGAGTACAGCGTATCACCCACAGACTGACGGACAGACTGAGAGAGTTAATCAGATGCTGGAGGACATGCTCAGAATGTGCATGTTGGACTTCGGGGGAGGATGGGAGAAATATCTTCCTTTGGTAGAGTTTGCGTATAACAACTCTTACAAATTCACGATTGGCATGGCACCGTTTGAGGCATTGTACGGGAGACCTTGTCGTTCACCCGTTTGTTGGTTAGAAGTGGGGGACAACAAGCTCTTGGGGCCGGAAATTTCCCAGGAGACATCTACCAAGATAGAGTTGATTCGAGGAAGAATTCGGATAGCTCAGGACAGGCAAATGAGTTATGCTGATGCTTCTAGAAGACATGTGGAGCTAGGAGTTGGGGACCAAGTTTTAGTCCGGGTATCCCCAATGAAAGGGGTGATGAGGTTCGGCAAGAAGGGTAAGTTAGCACCGCGATACGTAGGACCTTTCCCTATTATTGAGAGGGTGGGACCGGTAGCGTATAAGCTTGGATTACCAGAACATCTTCAGCGGATACACGATGTATTCCATGTGGCATCGCTGAAGGAATATCGAAGGAGCGAGAGAGCCTTTTGGCATATTCCACTCGAGGAGATCGACTTACAGCCAGACATCTCGTATGAGGAGAGGCCGGTCGCAATTCTGGACCATAGTGAGCGGAAATTTCGATCCAAGGTTGTTCCATTGGTTAGAGTACAGTGGGGTCATCACAATGTTGACGAGTCTACCTGGGAGCGAGAGGAGGATATGTTAGAATATCCAGAACTTTTCAACGCAGGTACGATCTAATTTCGGGGACGAAATTCCTTTATAAGGGGGGAAGTATGTAACACCCCGTAATTCTGGTACATTTAAAATCTAATTAATTCGAAAATTCAAATTACTAGTGTGTTGTGATTTAATGAATTTATTATGGTTAAAAATAATTTTTAAATATTAATCGAAGAGTGAATGGTTAATATTTAGGCAAATTAAATTACTGAGTGAATAGTAATAATCTATTTAAGTCATTTCGAGTGCTAATGACAAGGTATATGCTTATCACATCCAAAAATCGGTATAGACTATATTGGGTGGGGGATAAACATTTTTATAAATTAATTCGGATGCAAATTCTGAGGGTACAAGTGAGTCTGGATGGGCCGAGATAGTCAGAAAAGTATACCCGGGGGTAGTAAACGGGTCGCGGGACGTTTTTAGACATAGCCGGGCCCACTCGGGGACATTTTGGTCACTTGGGCTTGGCTCATTAGTCAAAAAACGTGAATTGGATTATTAACCAAATAAAAAGAAGATTTAGGATGGCTGTGCTTAATTAAAAAGAGGCATTAAAGGGTTAGGAAACCCTAGCAGCAGCCAAGCCAATTGGGGATCAAAAGAGAGCCAACAAAGATCATCTTCAACCTTGGGATTTAGCTCCAATTCAGACTCTACGAACCTTAAGGCAAGTGGATAACTTGCAATAGCATTAAATCTATTTTCGATTCATATTCATGTGTAGTGAATAAGTAGAAATTCGTTTTTGCTTGTTAATGGGATGAACACGGGATTTTTTTGGAAAATAACAATTCTGATTTACGAAATTTGGGTGATGATTCTTGTAAAATCTGATAATGGTGAGTTAATGCATATCTGGTAGAATGATATCTGAATATTTGGGAACGAATTTGATGATGAGATTTGGAGTATAAATGGACTTAGGGTTTATGATGAAATTTTCCCCAAATTTAGAAATTTGAGTTAATGGACGAATTTATTATGTTAATGACTGTTCTGGAGATCCCTAATGAGTTTCCTAATATGTACAAATGCTAAAAGGGATTTAATTTTAGTGTAGAAGGAAATTAGGGCTTGCAGATTTTCGCCCATGGCTGTCTGTCTTCGCGGAGAAGACGAGTACCTGTTCGATCGATCGATCGACGCCATGAAGTCGATCGATCGACGGTCGGCAGAAACTGACAGTTCGCCCAGTTTTGTTTATATAGGGAGAGATTTATATAAAAGTTGTTATGTGATTAATTATTGAGAAAAATATTAATGCATGATTTAAATCTGATTAATTGTGGGGAAATTAATTAGAAGATGGGAGTAGAAATTGGGTGTCACGTCAAAATTGGTTGAGCGACATCGAAGTATATTATTTCATTTAGTAATGGACTAAGTAATTTAGAGTCGGGATTTAGACTCGAGTGAGGTTAATTTGAGCTATGAGATTGAGTCCAATTAAATGGTGAGGGCAACATCAAAAGTAACTGAATTTATTAATGTGCAAATTAATTAATGATTCGAGTTGGGTAATAACCTCATAATAAAAATGGAATAGGCTTGTGTCACGGGTTTAGTACACGGTGTAGCTGGAACATTTTTATATATGTATATATATATATACGGTGTGTGATAGTATATATATATATAGTGTATGCCTTAATATCAGTGGTTAGATATTATTATGCTCTAGTGCTATAGGGGGAGGTTACGCGCAGTGGATGAATCCCCTAGCTTGAGGAGTAGGGCGAGTAGATTCCCAGGTCATAGCGTCCGTTACAGGGGGTGAGGGGCATCTCACTTTCCGGGAAGGAATATGACCGCCTCCAATCGTATATTAAACCAAGTTAGTGAGCGATTCTAACTTGGATAACTAGGATATGTGAATATACCTAGTGTACTAGCACTTTAGAGAAATTATATCCGGGGAGTACTTTTACTCGGGTGGATGTTAGTGTTTTATGTATTCCAGTATGTGTGTGAATGCTGCAATAAATTCTAAGTATATAATTAGGTGATTATTATATACGGGCTAAATAAATACAAGCATGAGTTGTTGTATATGTATAACGAGTGGAGAAGTTATCTGAATCAAAAAGGGAAATGATTAATTAAGTTGATGTTACTAATGACTTAAAAATTAAAATTACATATTGCTCAGATTAGAGTAGAAGGGGTACAAGGAGGCTTTAATAATTATCTAGTCATGAGATAGATACCTAGGTGATAATTAAAGCGTTAGTGGTGCACATTAGAGGAGGGGCGAGGAAGTTCTCAAGAGAGTGCGTCACTAACTAAAATATGAAGAGCATGCATATTTATTATTACTGCAAGTTAATCATTTGCTAAATGTTTTCAAATGTTTTGGGTACTAACCCTTGCTATAAAAACTTTTTAAAAACCTTTTAGGTGTCCAGCCACAGGGACGCCAGACTTGACTCGATTCCAGGAAATCCGTTGCTGCAGCATATGTGGATGTTGCGGGACCTTTGATAGACGCCTCTTTCTTTCATTCATAATGTAGAGACTCATTATTATTTATTCGAGCATGTCGCTCACTTTCCATTTATTTATTTCTTAGACTTGTTGGGATTTTATTCTTGTCTTTATGGGATTTTTATGTGGACCGATGGTTTATTCGGTTAATTAATTTTTACTTGTGGAATGATTAGTTAAATTATCTGTGATTGTTATATTGTTTTATTTTCCGCATGGGCTTTTGTTTAATTAATGAAAGATAAAAATTGGCACCAGTCTATTTTTCTCACTTAGGTGGTTAGTAATTTAATAAAACGACAGTGATGCTAAGAATGGACCAAATGAGAAACCTGTTCTAACTTGATTTAGGACTGATCACCCGAGATTAATTAGGCGGGGTGTCACAATCAGTTCCTACAAGTTACATCGGTCCCGTGCAAGGTGTTCGTGCCTCCTACGAGGTCGTTGGAGGGCTGGTTTGGGTTTTCACCCATTAGCGGCATATTTTTAAGTCTAATTGTGATTTTTACAAATTATCGTCATACTCTCAAACCAGGAGATCCGGGACTACGCGGTCAGTTCCTACAAGTTACAATGGTCCCGTGCGAGGTGTCCGTGCCTCCTACGGGGTCGTTTGGGTTTTCACCCTTTAACGGCTTGTTTTTAAGTCTAAGTGTGATTTTTGCAAATTATCGTCATACTCTCAAACCGAGAGACCCGGGACTACGCGCTCAGTTCCTACAAGTTACATTAGTCCCGTACGAGGTGTTAGTGCCTCCTACGGGGTCGTTGGGGGGCTGGTTTGGGTTTTCACCCTTTAACGGCATGTTTTAAAGTCTAAGTGTGATTTTTGCAAATTATCGTCATACTCTCAAACCGGGAGACCCGAGACTACGCGGTTAGTTCCTACAAGTTACATTGGTCCTGTGAGAGGGGTTCGTGCCTCCTACGGGGTCGTTTGGGAGACTGATTTGGGTTTTCACTCTTTAATGGCTTGTTTTTAAGTCTAAGTGTGATTTTTTCAAATTATCATCATACTTTCAAATTGGGAGACCCGGGACTACGCGGTCAGTTTCTACAAGTTACATTGATCCCGTGCGAGGTGTTCGTGCCTCCTACGGGGTTGTTTGGGGGCTGATTTGGGTTTTCACCCTTTAACGGCTTGTTTTGAAGTTTAAGTGTGATTTTTGCAAATTATCGTCATATTATCAAATCGGGAGACCCTTGACTACGCGGTCAGTTCCTACAAGTTACATTGGTCCCGTGCGAGGTGTTCGTGCCTCCTACGGGGTCGTTGGGGGGTTGGTTTGGGTTTTCACCCTTTAACGGCATGTTTTTAACTCTAAGTGTTATTTTTACAGATTATCGTCATACTCTCTAACCGAGAAACCCGGAACTACACGGTCAGTTTCTACAAGTTACATTGGTCCCGTGCGAGCTGTTCGTGCCCCCTACGGGGTCGTTTGGGGGCTGATTTGGGTTTTCACTCTTTAACGGCATGTTTTTAAGTCTAAGAGTGATTTTTGCAAATTATCGTCATACTCTCAAATCGAGAGACCCGAGACTACGCGGTCAGTTCCTACAAGTTACATTGGTCCCGTGCGAGGTGTTCGTGCCTCCTACGGGGTTGTTTGGGGGCTGGTTTGGGTTTTCACCCTTTAATGGCTTGTTTTGAAGTCTAAGTGTGATTTTTGCAAATTATCGTCATACTCTCAAACTGGGAGACCCGGGACTATGTGGTCAGTTCCTACAAGTTACATTGGTCCCGTACAAGGTGTTCGTGTCTCCTACGAGATCGTTTGGGGGTTGGTTTGGGTTTTCACCCTTTAACGGCATGTTTTTAACTCTAAGTGTGATTTTCCCAGATTATTGCCATACTCTCAAACCAAGAGGCCCGGGACTACGCGGTCAGTTCCTATAAGTTACATTGGTCCCGTGCGATGTGTCCGTGCCTCCTATGGGGTCAATTGGGGGATGGTTTGGGTTTTTACCCTTTAAAGGCTTGTTTTTAACTCTAAGTGTTGATTTTGGCAAATTAACGTCGTATTCTCAAATCGGGAGACCCGGGACTACGCAGTTAGTCCGTACAAGTTACATTGGTCCCATGCGAGGTGTTTTCACCCTTTAACAGCCTGTTTTTAAGTCTAAATGTTATATTTGCAAATTATCATCATATTCTCAAAACGGGAGACCCGCGACTACGCGGTCAGTTCCTACAAGTTACATTGGTCTTGTGCAAGGTGTTCGTGCCTCCTACGGGGATGTTTAGTGGCTGGTTTAGGTTTTCACCCTTTAACGACATATTTTTAAGTCTAAGAGTTATTTGTGCAAATCATCGTCATATTCTCAAACCGGGAGACCTACGACTACGTGGTCAGTTCCTACAAGTTACATTGGTCTCGTGCGAGGTGTTCGTGCCTCCTATAGGGACGTTTGGTGGTTGGTTTAGTTTTCACCCTTTAACGACCTATTTTTAAGTCCAAGTGTTGATTTTTACAAATTATCGTCATATTCTTAACGGTCAGTTTCTAAAAGTTGCATTGGTCCCGTGCGAGGTGTTCGTGCCTCTTACGGGGTCATTTGGGGGTTGGTTTCAATTTTCACCCTCAAATGTCTTATTTTCAAGCATTATCTATGTATTTTGAAATTATCATCATATTCTCAAATCGGGAGACCCATGATTATGCGGGCAGTTGCTACAAGTTGAATTCGTCCCGTACGAGGTGTCCATGCCTCTTATGGGGTCGTTTGGGTCCCGGTTTAGGTTTTCATCCTCTAATGGCTTGTTTTTAAGTCTAAATGTTGATTTTTATAAATTATTGTCATATTCTCAAACCGGGAGACCCGTGACTTTACGGGCAGTTGTTACAAGTTACAATGGTCCCGTACGAGGTATTCGTGCCTCTTACGGGATCGTTTGGGGGATGGTTTAGGTTTTCACCCTTTAACGGCCTGTTTTTAAATTTAAGTGTTGATTTTTGCAAATTATTGTCATATTCTCAATTCGGGAGACCCGTGACTACGCAGTCAGTTCCTACAAGTTATATTGGTCCCGTGTGAGGTGTTCGTGCCTCTTACGGGGTCATTTAGGGGTTGGTTTAGGTTTTCACCCTCAAACGGCATGTTTTTAATCAATTTAGAACGTTTATTGATTTTAGAAAATTTTGACATAGTTTCCTTACTTTATTCATTAAATCCAACCTGTTTTAACATTTAAAATAAACTCAATAGCAGCAGCAAATTCCAAAACCAAACCACCAGCAAATCCCTTCCACCAATTTAACTATATAAGCTCATAAAGTAAGCCATTTTACGTTTGGCAACTTATTGTCGCTATTTCAGACCATTTTTCTATTTAATGCTACTGCAACTTTTAAGAGAAATTGCTTTTGAACATATTTCGGAATAGCAGGAAGTAGATTTTTCAAAACGTCAATATGGAACCATCAACTAAGTAAAGAATTGCAGATACAATAAACGCATAACAAAAGTATTAATATATACTCAAAACTTTACCTCGATGAATGTAGTGGTTCTATTCAATCCAACATGTTAGTACTGAAGTTTGGAAATCCTACATTTAAATTAGTCAAAAGGTTAATAAATAAAGATAAAAAATTATACTCAACTTCTTAATAGAGAAAAGAATCAAAACCCTCATGGCAATAATTGTATATTCATCTCCATCAAATCAATTGTTCAATTCACACTTTTATACTCATCGTATGTACCATTAGGTACCCAAGAAACAACACATCATTTCAAAATCAAACTTCACAACAGTCACAAATACAAATTAATCCTAAAATACAATTTTGAAAGAAACCAAAGTCAAATAAATTAGGGGTTAAAACCTACTTTAGATTCAGATATACATGCATGCATATATAAAAAAATACAAGTAATATTGTGTAATCAATGCCTGAAGGTATATGAATCTATTGCAATCTTAAAGCTAGTGTATAAATGAACTAGGACAAGTCTTATTTCTAAATAAACATCACTGCCAATAATGAATCAGCGTAAGTCTTATGTGTAAACAAACATCACTTAATAATAAACCAAATTTATACCAAAGCAAACATCCTAACTCCATAGGTCCTAACTTGCTGCTACCAACTAATGTTAAACAAACAAATTAGGCATTAATTATCATCTAAATCGTAGATCTACCAAGGCGAAAATAATGAAAGATCTGAATATTAGAAAACAATGAAAAATCATCTTATCTACGATATTTAACCTCACTCCTACCTTGTTAAAACAAAATATTATAGAATATTTCCTATAACTATACTCAATATCACATGATATAACAAGACATGTCATAAATTTACTGCTAAATCAAATTAACAAGCCAAACAAAAAACGCACACTATTAGCAAGCCAAACAAATCGATTTGGACCTATCAGTTTACACCTACGATACAAAAAACACTCAGATTTGCAAAAATCAGCACAAATCTAATAACGTTTCCATTTTAAATTGAACAAAAAAGGGTGCATAAGATTGGTAACTGCGAATAAAGCAAATAAATGTCAAAATAACCTATATAGGTACACTAACTCAGATCCATGAATATTGATCTTTCAACACAAATAATAAATCAGATATTAGTATTTCGTAATACCTGATTAAGGTTAGTGGGTTGTGTGAGGGTTGCTACGGAGGTGCGTGGCTCGTGGCCTTAGCATTCGTTGAAAGAGATACATCTCCGTCGAACCTAGACTCTTCTCTTCTGAATCTGTATGTCTAAATCATGTTCCGATCTTAATTTCATTTCATTTAACAACCTGTTATTGATTAAACATTTGATTATATGAATAAAATGTAAGAGATTGTTGGAGGGTCATCATATACTATAGTAGATCATACGTACGATGCGGTGGTGGTAGGTGCAGGTGGTGCCAGCCTCAGAGCGGCAATAGGGCTGCCTGAGCATGGATTTAACACAGCTTGTATTATTAAGCTCTTCTCAACTCATTCACACACAACTCCCGCTCAGGTACGCTTTTTTTTTCCTTACCTCATGCCCAAAAAATAAATACTACAAACCAATAACAATATTTATACTAATATTAAAGGAGGTAAAACAACATTTATACTAATGTTAGACGCATTGTATATTCCCTGTATATGGGTTCGCACCCTTTGCGAGGTTTCTTAATGGCATTTAATTATCTAAAAAAAGAGGTAAAACAACACTGTGATACTAAAAGGGGTAAAACAGCTGTGCCATTTATACTAATAATTACTACAAATCAATAATCACATTTATACTAATATTAGAAGGGGTAAAACGACACTAATCGCATCAATATTTTTAGAATCTTAGCAATCTCATAATATCAGCAATGTGTACATATATATATTTATAAAAAAATGGGAGGATTTACTTGGGCTGGCTAGGGCTCCGCCGCTGCGTCTATCTGTATTTTGCCGCTCAGGTGAGTGGATGGTGGGGGATGTGGAGGATGGCGACGGAGGTGTGTGGATGGTGGAGGATGGAGAGGATGTCGACGGATCGGAACTGAGCGAGGATGGCGATGGTTGAGGATGGTGGATGGCGAGGACGACGACGGTAGAGGACGATGGATGGCGAGGATGGAGACGGTCGACGATGGTGGAGGATGGCGACGGTCTGCGACGATGGTGGATGGATAATTTTTTGAGCGCGTGAGAGAGAGAGAGAGAGAGAGAGAGAGAGAGAGAGAGAGAGAGAGAAGGGGCTGAGCGAACGAGAGAGGGAGAGAGCGGGAGGCTAAAAAATTAAGGGGAATATATTTTTTTTTGGTTATTTATATTTTAGTGAAGTGTACTTACGTTTGGCACACTTTTAGACAGTGCCAAATTTTGGCACTGTTTTAAAGTGTGCCAGATTGTTATTAAACTGTGCCAGAATTTGGCACAGTTTTAAGCTGTGACAGAATTTTGATATCAAGGTGTGCCAGATTGTTGTTTTTGGTGTAGTGAATACGCCAATCTTAGTCCTCCCCGGGAGTCCTACCGACCCAAGGTAGAGAGACTTCTAAATCCTCACCTTTGGACGCCCTCTCTCTACCTTGTCCGATTTCCCAATCACGATTGGCTTCTTTTTATTACAAATTTTAAATGGAAAATAAATGGTGTCCTATACACCGCAATACAAGCCAAGATAATAAAGTCCTAATACAAGCCTTCTAATAAAATGCAAAAATGGTACAAAAAAATAATAAAGTGCAAAAAAAATAAATCAACTACAATATAAAATCCACTCCGAGCTTCACAATCCCAAGAATGGCAACAACGCCATTTGATAACTATGTTTTTTGCATATCGTCGTTGTTGTTGAAAGTCAAGTTAATAAAAAATTCTCACATACCTACAAAATATAATAAACTCAAGCATAGCGGTAAGTAAGGGTATTAATCCACTTCCTAGGGAGTAAGCTAGAGACAAATTCAATTGTAATTCACTTTTTATTTTCTTTTTGTGCTTTTTCACTTTTATAATTTTTTTTAGCTTTTTCGAATATTAAAATAATAAGGTGAGGTGATGTCTAAACTAAACTGAACAAAATGAAAATAACTAACTAGAAATTTACTAAAATGGAAAATAAAGTCTAACACTAAAATAAAAGATAAAGTGAGGTAAATAATTGTAAGAACAATCAAGGAGTGGGATTACACCACAAATTTTAGTTATTCTAATTAATTAATTTAATTATTTGAATTCTCCCAAATTAATATTAAAATTACAAATCAACTCTCGTTGCAAGTGTAATTATAATAGTAATCTTTTATAAAATTAATTTTAACACCCCACAATTCTAGAAAAATAGATCCACACTCCTTTTAATCTCAATTAACTCTCTTACAATATTTAATCTCACAAATAAAAATAAAAAGAATAAAATAAAACTATATACAAAAAGTGTTTTTCCCTACAATTCTCTCTCTAAATTTTTTTCTATCTCTAAGCTCTTCCAATTTGATGATGAGTTTTGGGTCTTCAACTCTCTTTAAATACAAGAGATGGAGCATGGGGATATTTTTGGGAATTGGTTTGGGTGTGCGTGAGAATGGTGAAGGGAGCATGGGGTGTGAGGTCATGTGAGTGAGAATAAAAATCTGATTTGTTAAATGGGGGTATTTTGGGCAAAAGGGGATAAGTGGATTAGTTAGGGGTATAACGAGTAAATGGGGTAAAAAGGTTTTAAGTGGCACATGGGGTTATTGTTTCATTTTTGGCTTTGTTGGCTTTTGGCTTATGCAGGTTAAAAATCGTGGCTTACAAAAAAGGAGAAATGGGTTTGGGGTTAAATGTTTGGACATGGAGGATGGAAAAGGGTATGGCATGAATGTGGGTATGGTGTGCTGGAGGTGGGACACGAGGAGAGAGAGGGAGAGGGTCGGCGTTCGCCGGGGAGAAAGAGGTCGGAGATGGGCCGGAGGGGCTGTAGGCGATTGTGGGTAGGGAGGGGAATGCGCCGGAGTGGGAAGGGATGTCGCGGCGGCAGGAGGTTGTGCGTGGTCGCCGGATGTGTTTGGGTGACTCGTCGGCGCTGGTGGGGACAGCCGGTGGCTAGAGATAGGTTTAGCTGATTGGGGATTGAGGGGTGCTCCGGCGGCTGAGGGGTTTTGCACAGGGGGTATAGAGGTATAAGGGAGGAGATGGTTATGGGGTTTTGGCTATGGTGTGTGTGGAGGTGTGTAGCTGGGTTGGACACCGTCGGGACAGGCCGGCAGCTGGGTTTAACGCCGTTGGGTTCCGGCGGTGGTGAGGGGATCGGGTGTAGTAAGGAGGTCGAGACAGGCCCGCAGAAGGCAGGGATGATCGCCGACCTGGGTAGGGGAGTCGCCGGCGGGGAGAGGTTGGAGCAGGTTGTGGTTCGTCGAGAGGGGAGATCGTAGGTCCGGCGGGGGTAAACGGAGGAGTGGTTTTCAGGTGAGGTTGAGGGTGCCGGTAGGTGTAAGGAGAGAGAGTGTAGGTGGTGGGCATTGGGTGTGTGAGGTGTATGGGAAATATGGTGAGGATGAGGGTGAAAGTGTGTTTGTGTGTGTGTGTGTTTAATTTGAATCCTTAATAAAAACTAAGAATTAAAATAAAATTAAAACTAAAAAATCAAATCTAACTAAAAATAAAATAAACTAAAAACAATAAAAATAAAAGTAATAAAACTAAAAAAATAAAATCCTAAGCCATAAAAAAAATTAAAATAAAATAAAAGAAATAAAAATATAAAAATAAATGAAAACTAAAGTCCTTAAAAAAATATTAAATGTAATAAAATGAACTCCTAAAACTAATCCTAATAAAATAAAACTAAATTAAAAGCTAATAAAAATCAAAATAAAATAAAATAATACTAATAAAGATAAAAATAGAAAATAAATTTAGAAAATACTAAATAAATTTAAAATAAATCCTAAAAATAAAAATGACACAAATTAAAAAATTTTAAAAATAATAAAAGGGCAAATTAGACACACAGGGGTTCGGGGTAGGTTTAGGCTCGGGTAATGTTACGGGGATGGTATTTAGCTCCATAAAATGCACAATTGCCTTGAAATACGCATTTGAACACCGCAACGTGCATTCGGCGTAGAAAATAAACCATTAAGCACATAAGACCCATATTACCGAGAATTAGCAACTAAAGTACGTCTATTCGGGGTATAAATTGTACAGTTTTGGGTGCTTATCAATCCGCTCAGGTGCTCCACCGTAAGGATGCCCGTTCTGACTTTCCTATTCCAGTGTTTTTGGGGAGGCGTGATACTTTGTGGATATTACGGGATATATTGTGTAGGCGCTTTAATTTTTGTACTCTAGTTATGATCGGGTCTTTTACTCGGGCGTGAGGCCCAAGCTTTTGTAATTGTTTAATGTAATGTACTATGTAACTTACCGAATTTGTTTAATACTGTTGTAAGAGTCTGTTGACCAACATCATATTCGGTCCCTTATTGTATATTTGATGTGTAAGTAATATAATTTCTCCTGGGTTTCCACTTATTTTTAAATTGGGTTGTTTAAATTCTTTCTTTAACTTTAAAACCAAAATTTTTGGCAACCCGTTTTTCTGAAATATTAAGTGGTTATCATGTATACTTTTTATATTGTTGCGATGCCGAGAATGGTTCCATCAATGATTCCTGTTATATTGGAGTATCGGGCTGGCCACCCCATATTTTGGTGAGCGGGTTGTCACATTATGTTTTCGCGTAATGTCCTTTGATATAGAGCCCTATATTTTAGGATTGTTGTACTCTTCATACATTTTACGTTCTTCTGCTAATTTGAGAATATAACTGTAGACTTGTGAAACTCTTCTCTCTTTTCTGATGTCTCCAAAACCTGCACAAAGAGTTCCCAGGTAAGAGACTCATACTGCACATGCTCAGGTTATGATGAATGTCGTTGAAGTGGCAACCATTGTCGCTCAGGTGGTCAACGCTGCTTTGGCCGTAGTGCAACAGGCACAACCTCAGGCACCGGTGGTGGCTCCAGTTCAGGCCCAGGTTTTCCCGTCTTCTTGGGAACAAATTAGGGATGCTTTCCAGAAGGCGCATCCTCCGGAGTTTTCAGGGAGCTCCGATGTAGTTATGGCGAGCCAATGGAAAGAGGACATCCAAAGGCCTTTGAGGATGCACGAGTGCATGGAAGTACAAAGTCAGATTTTAGCCATATTCAAACTAGTGGGGGAAACATTGCAGTAGTGGGAGTCCATCACCATCGCTGAGGAGAGAGACACATTCAGTATACGAGACTTTTGGGTGCGGTTTAACCGCAAGTATTTTCCTTCGGCTGTCTAGACAGAGATGAGTTGAAAGTTAGCAAATCTGAAGCCAGAGGGAAAGACCGTAGCAGAGTACGAGGCAGAGTTTACTAATCTGCTCAACTTGTACCGAGTGAGATTCTGAACTAAGATAAAAAGATTCACCACTTCAAGGATGGGTTGACATGAAGGATCCGTCAGCATTTAATAGGCAATCTCTCTTTGGCTACCTATTTAGATGTGGTCAACGCAGCACTACTCCATTGCCAGGACCTTCGCTTCCACTTGTCTGAGGTTAAGAAGGTGAGAGAGTCCAACCAGCAGGGAAGGGCACGAGGAAATGGTTTCTGTGGGGCACAGACAGTTCAAGGTCATCATAGGCATAGTGATCAGGGTTCCGAACAAGGGGATCCTAAGAGGTTCAGGTCGAGATGTTTTAGACATGGCCAGGGAGGCTTTTGACATGGCCATTAGGGCCAACACGTCCATAAGAGACAGCAGGGCCATCAACAGTTCCAGCAGGGCCAGAATGGCTAAGGGAGGGGTGGTAACGACCATCAAGGCTGGGGACAGCAGCAGGGATAGAGGGTAGGACCTTTCCCAGGGAGATGTTTCACGTGTGGCAACACTAGCCATAAATGTTAGGACTGTCCTCAGAAGGGTAGGGTCTAGCAGGGTGTTGTTCAGGAACCCTAGAGACCGTTATTTCCCATAGCCCTCCCAACACCTCCACAGATGTTAGCATTGCCACCCATTCCAGCCACCCCAGTTCAGCAAGGGCAGCTTCAGTATGGGCGAGTTTATAATCTGCACCAGGCCGTAGTCCCATAGGCCCCACTAGTGATTGAGGGTATGTTTTCTATCCAGGGGACTATGGGGCGCATTTTATTTGAGATGGGAGCGACACACTATTTTATTACCACGGGGTTTGCACGTACTACGAGGTTATTTAATACAGCAGAGCGTATGACCACTTGTGTAGATTCACCATTTTCCGTTATTTCTTTTATTTTTCGGAGAGTAGGTATAGAGATTAGGAGATTTATCTTACCCGTTGACATGCTCGTATTAGACATGTCCGAATATGATGCGATTGTGAGCATGGATTGGCTTGTCAGATATAGGGACATAATTGACACTAGTAAGAGTATAGTTTTTGCCATACCCGGGGAGGAGATGTTCCTGGTGGCGATGCCTCGCTCTGAGGGAGGATCGTCTATGAATTTATACTATATAAATGAGGAGACCTCCATGGAGGTTGTGGTACCGCTTGATTCGATTCCTGTAGTTCAAGAGTTTTGCCGATGTGTTTCAGGATATTTTGGGGTTACCCCAGAGTAGAGAGATAGACTTCATCATTTATTTAGCGCCAGATACTCGACTGATAGCGCGCGCACCTTACCGTATGGCTCCAACAGAGATGAGGGAGTTGCATGACCATATTGAGCAGTTGTTGGGGCAGGGGATTATCGGTCGAAGTACTTCACCGTGGGGTGCTCCCATATTATTTGTTAAGAAGAGGGATGGATAGCTACGGTTATGTGTTGATTACTGAGAATTAAATAAAGTCATAATACAGAACAAATATTCATTGCCTCGAATCGATGAATTATTCGACCAGTTGAGAGGAGCAGCTTTTTCTCAAAGATTGATTTGAGATTGGGGTACCATCAGCTATGTATCAGGGAATAGGACGTGTCAAAGACTGCTTTTCTAACGAGATATGGTTCCTATGAATTCAGGGTTATGCCCTTCGGGCTAACCAATGCCCCAACCGTGTTCATGGATTTGATGAACAGGGTGTTCAAAGAGTTCTTAGACTAGTTCGTCATTGTATTCATAGATGACATTCTAGTTTACTCACAAGCCCAGGAGGACCATGTCGAGAACTTGAGGCAAGTTTTTCAGACACTGGGCCAGCATCAGTTGTACGCAAAATACAAGAAATGTGGGTTTTGGCTAAAGGAGGAACAATTCTTGGGGCATATCATCTTTGATAGTGGGATATCTGTGGACCCAGGGAAGGGGTCAGCAGTGAGGGAGTGGGGACAGCCCACGACACCAATCGAGATACGCAATTTCTTAGGTTTAGCCGGATACTACAGGAGGTTCATTCGAGGGTTTTCAAAGATAGTGAGTCCGTTAACGCACTTGACTCGCAAAGGGGTGCCATTTATCTGGAGTGATGCTTGTCAGTTAGGCTTCGATGAGTTGAAAGATAAGTTAACCTCAGCACCAGTGTTAGCATTACCTAGGCCGGGAGTAGAATATCTAGTCTACATTAATGCGTCCTTATTAGGACTTGGAGGTGTACTTCAGCAGGAAGATCAGGCTATAATTTATGCCTCACATAAGCTTATACCTCATGAGAGGAATTACCCCACCCACGACTTGGAGTTAGCAGCAGTCGTGTTCGCACTTTGGATTTGGAGACACTACCTCCTAGGGGAGAAATTTTGCTTATTCACGGACCATAAATAAGTACAGTACCTCTTCACGTAAAAGGAATTAAATATGCGTCAACGTCGGTGGCTTGAGTTCGTGTAGGATTATCAATTTGATATCCAGTACCATCCGAGGAAGGCTAATGTGGTAGCAGACGTGTTGAGCCGTAGGCCAGTTGGTGAGGTGACTGAGGTGTGGAAAAGGAAATGGAAGGAGTTAGGGAACCAGGATACGGTGGCTCGATCGTTTATGTCTGCAATGACAATTACACCCCAAATCATTACGAGAATATTACAGGCTCAGGCAGATGATCCGTTTTGCCAAAGTCAGATAGTGAAGCTTTGAGCCGAGGGGGCTTAGTCTTACACCGTGGGTTCAGATGGGGGCCTACGTTTTAATGGGAGATTGTCTATTCCCGAAGGTGAAGATTTATGATATAAAGTGATGACATAGTCGCACGGTTCCCAATTTGCAGTGCATCCTGGTGGGGATAAAATGTACCAGAACATGCATAGACAGTATTGGTGGAGCGAAATGAAGAAGGATATTGCCGAGTTCATCTCGAAATGTGCCACTTGTCAATTGGTAAAAGTGGACCATCAGAGGCCGACGGGACTTCTACAGCCATTATAGGTTCCTATGTGGAAATGGGACAAAATTTCCATGGACTTCATCACGGGACTACCTACATCGTAGAGGGGTCATGACTCGATATGGGTGATAGTGTATCGATTGACCAAGGTAGACCACTTTTTGCTAGCCAAGACAGACTACATCGCGAGATAGTATGCCTAGTTATTTATAGTAGAGATAGTTAGACTCCACGGAGTGCCTCTCAATATCGTGTCTGACGAAGATAAGGTGTTCGTTTCTCGATTTTGGGAAAGTCTTCAGGAGGCATTGGGTACGGAGTTGCGACTGAGCAGAGCCTACCAACCGCAGACGAATGGTCAGACAGAGTGGACAAATCAGATGTTGGAGGACATGTTACGGATCTGCATCATTGATTTTGGCGGATGTTAGTAGTAGTACCTTCCACTGGTCGAGTTTACTTATAATAACTCTTACCAATTTACTATCGGTATGGCTCCATATGAAGCTCTATACAGCAGAACTTTTTGTTCCCCAGCATGTATGCTAGAGGTGGGGGAAAACAAGTTACTGGGTCTGGATGTAATTCAGGATACTTTTGTAAGGATAGAGTTTATACGAAACCGTATTCGAGTTGCTTAGGATCGGCAGAGGAATTACGCTGATGCAAAATGTTACTTTCGGGAATTCAACATTGGGGATCAGGTATTACTTCGAGTGTCCCCTATGAAGGGAGTTATGCATTTTGGGAAGAAGGGAAAGTTGGCGCCTAGGTATGTAGGGCCATTCCCCATTATCAAGAGTATTGGACCCATTACTTATAGACTTGGGTTACCGGAGCACTTCCATAGAGTCCATGACGTGTTTCATATCTCTTCGCTGAGGAGATTTCTTGGAGATGATTCGGCCCATACTCATATTGTGTTGGAGGAGATAGACTTATAGCATGATAGTTCATACGAGGAGGGGTCGATTTCTATCTTAGACCGTAGCGAGAGGAAGTTGAGGTCGAAAGTAGTATCCCTAATACGTGTCCAATGTCGACACCATAATGTTGAGGAAGCCACTTGGGAGCGCAGGGATGACATGAGTGAATGTTATCCAGAGCTATTCTTTCCAGGTATATATATATATATATATATATATATATATATATTATTTTCCGAATTTCAGGACGAAATTATGTTTTTAGGGGGGGAGTATGTAATACCCCGTATTTTTATACATAATTATTTTCATGAAAAATGGGGATTAATTAAATTAAAGGGAGAAAATTTAAATTGAAATTAATCTGATTTTATGATAATAATCACTAGCAGGATGAGATTTAGTAATTATTGAAATAATAGTATGGTCGGGAATGGAATACACGACAGTTATGTTATAAATAATTGGGAAGCGTATGAGTCATTTCATTTGTATATATTTGGAGGGTCAAAAGACAATTTATTTTTTTATAGCTCGGGCGACTATTTTGAGTGCACCAGAGTGTCCGAAAGGGTCGAAATAGTTAGAAAACACTACTCGATTAGAGTTCGGGACTTTTTAGCCCAAAACGACACCCCATAGGGGCATTTTGGTCGTTTGAAAATTTTGGGTAATTATATGAACGAAAATTAGGTTTAATTAAAAGGAATTTGGGTTTAGTAGTCGTTAGTTTCAACCTACGTGAAAAGAGAGGAAAAGAGAGAGATAACCAAGGAAGAAGAAGGAGACACCATTAGAGCCTTAGCCAAGAACTCAACCTTTCACAACAAAAAGTACACCAGCGCGTAGATCGTGTCAAGAGGATCGTGTAATACCCCGTATTTTTATTGATATTTATTTATGGGATTAATTGAATTAAATGTGTATTAGTTGGAAATTAATCCGGATAAAAAATACTAGCGAGATGCGAGTTGGTATTTGATTTTAATAAATATATATGGCTATATATGAATATTGAATTAGGAAATTTGTCTTGAGATTGAAATACGGCAATTTGGAAATTTTGTTGGGACGCGTGTGACAGTCGCGTCAAGAATATAATTATTTTAATTAAAAAGTGAATTTTATTTCTATTAACCGTATGGTCGTTTTGAGTGCGCCAACGCGTCCGGAAGGGTCGAAATAGTCAAAAAACACTAGCCGGGGGTTTAGTTTGGGTCCCGGGGCATTTTTAGGCCATACCGACAACGTAAAAGGGTAGTTTGGTAATTTTAGAATTTGGGGAATTAAAACCCACGAAAATTAGAGTTAAAAATCTGACTTAGTTTTAACCCACTAAGCCATTTCCAACCCCAATCTAGGTAGTGGGCTACGGGAGAAGTTTAGAAACCTTAAACTTGCCAAACCAACCTCCACCTCCATTGTCATCCTGAGAGAAGAAATCTGTAGAGAGAGAAAGATAAGAGAATTCTGCAGAGAGAGAGAGAGAGAGAGGACAATTCAACCTTCAAGATTCGACATCAAAATCAGAGAAAGACATAAGGCAAGTGGTTTAATTTCGTTTTTGCAAAGAATGCCTCTTCCATGTGTAGGAAATTCATATAATTGTATTATTTTTGGGAGATCTATAAAAACCCATGAAATTGGAGTTGTGAATTAAGATTTTAATGTAGGATTGCGTGTAGAACTGTTATTGGATGTTTGAATTAAGACAATTACTACTTTTTACATGCAAAAACGGTTTTTATTATAACTATGGAAGACTTTAAATTTCTAGGGTTCATGTTCTTGAAAATTGGGGAAAATTGGAGAGATTTGATGATTAGATGCGGTTTGGGATGATTAGACCCCATATAAATGTTGTTATACGAATTTAATATGTTTAGGGATGATTATAAACCTTGAAACCTTGAAACCTTGTTGGAATGACATTTAGATAAGATTAGAGGTGAAGAAAAGTTGGAAAAACGTAATAGGAATTTTCTGGGCTCAAACTGTCACCTCGTTAGAAGACCTGCCCAGGTCGTTCGAACGAGATCGTTCGAGTTGACAGTTTGCCTTCTAACGAGAGGGATGTTCGTTCGATGCCTTTCGTTTGAACGAGATCTCGTTAGATGCCCAGTTCGTTCGAACGAACTCTCGTTCGAACCAACCTCGTTCGAACGAGACTTCTAACGAGAGGACAGTTTGGCCTATTTGGCCTGATTTGATTTCGAGTGTTCCGTAACCTCATTAAATGGTAGAGTTGACATTTCCTTGAAGACTAATTGACATAGTTGGGACATTTGGGATATATTGGGGAGTAAAATATAGAAGTGCGGTTTGAACCAAATGATATTTATGGGTTAGAACATGAGTACTAATTACGACGTGAGGATATTGGGTGACGTATAAATCGGGGACAAGCGTGTGGGTATAAGAACGAGAAGTATACCACTAAAATAAATATGGTAATAGCTAAGATGTATGCATGCTTAGTATATATGATTTGATGTGTATGACATACCTACCATACTTGCTATCACGGGAGGTTTGCGTTCGTTTAGGGCCATCTAATCTTTGTGTGCCTATGGGGGGATATAGATTGGTACCTCGAGAACATAGGTCAGAGAAGGACTTATTGGGAAGTTAATAAGTCTGCTGATCGTGGGAGCGTAGGTATGTGCGTGACCCATGTGATGTGACTGTGTTCGCCTCCATTGTTTGTGATTTGATATTATCTGAGAACGATTCTTGAGGGATTCGGAATGCGTGATCCTTATGTACGTGATGTACCGGGATGGATAGCAGAGTATGTGTGCACCGCAGCTTAGTCTCGGGGTGCTTGTATTGTATATTTATGACGTGAATAATATACACTTAAACTAATGAGAACTTTCATGTTGGTATTGTGAGTATAAATACGTAAACGCTTTGAGTAACTATAAAGGGACAACCTGTAATGTATTGTATTGCTTATAATTGAGAATCTGAGTTTAAGTAAAGCCCCTTACTTAATTGATGACGTTAGAATGTTTAATGAGAACCGAGTAGAAAGGATAGAACTCATGTCAGTTTAGTTAGATAAAAATATAACTTAGATGGGTGCTATTCGTTAGGAGTGCACAATTAGTCGAGAGGTGAGTATTTCATGTGAGTGCACGTCCTAACATGTATTTTGCATTCATTGTTTTAATGTCATTAAAGCACTTGCTATTTTAAAATACTCTCCACTTTCGGGCTCTGACTCCTTTCAAATCTATTTTTGTAAAAACCATTTTTAGGTGCCCAGCCACAAGGACACCATGCTTAGGATTCTCATTCAGGTGACGAGCTGTAGCTGTTTGTGGAAGTTACAGGATTTTGCTAGTAGACCCTTCATTTATCTTGACTCTATTTTCAGCTTTCATCAGTTGTAGGGCATGTCGCCCATTTCTATTAGAAACATTTCCTATTTCAGATTTTCAGACTTTTGGCATGTAATTAATTCAGGATAGTTTGTTTTATTTAGTTCAGTTGTGGGATTGTTGTGAGGAGTTTTTCCTCCGAACTTTATATTATGTTGTTGGTTATTCTATTGTTTCGTTATGGTGAATGTTGTTATTCTTTCATTATCCTCTTATTGCATGTTAATCAGAGTTAACTTAAAATTTGGCAACTCACTTTTTAAATACTAGGTGGTTAGTAATCATTAAAATGTTTTCGACAGTGATGCTGTTAACTGAACCAACTTGGCATTTTGTATTAATTTAATAAAGGAGTAGCTACCCAGTATTTAATTAGTCGGGGTGTCACAGATCGTTCCTATACTAATTTCAACCCACGAATCAGAAGTTCATTTTAAGGCAAGTGATTATCTTGCTCTCCTCTTAGCAATTATCACTCTTGTTAATATATGTTGAGGTTTTAGAAAAACAAATACCAATTTGGGTTTACCTATATTGAGATCATGTAGGATAGTTAGAAAATTTGATGGGGGTTGGCATGTAGAGGATTTTTCCCTTAATAGGAATGAGAAATTGGTGGATTAGATGTTAATCACAAAATAAAAATGGAGTTTTTATGGACAAATAATTCTAGGCTTATGTTAATATGGTTGATGGTAAAATTTAGGAATTTATTGAAATTATATGATGATTAGAATGATTTGATCCCAAAACTATGCTAAGAAGTGTTCTAGGGTGACTTAGAGTAGTTTTGAAACCTTGAAATTGGGTTGGACTGGATTTAGGGTGAGATTGGAGAAGAGAAAATCTGGAAAAATGAACTTTGGAGATGAACTGGGCGACTTCGAAAATTTCGTTAGAAGTCCATCCTAGGTTGTTCAAACGACCTCGTTCGAAGGAGAATTCTAACGAGATTCCAGTAGCCCTTCTAACGAGTCTTGTGGTTAGTTCAAAGTACCTTCTTTCGAACGACCCTCGTTCAAATGACCTCGTTCGAACGAGATTTATGGGCCTTCTAACGAGATTCCAGAATGGTCTTTTTAAGCCCGATTTTGTTTCGAACTTCCTGTGGGCTTATTTTAATGGGTGTTAAACTAGAATGATCATCGAGTGAATTATATTGATAATTAATAGTGAGCGGAGAATATGTTGACCCTCGGAAGGTATAAAATCCATAAAATTAAGGAGGTGCAAAAGTACTAGCGAGAGTATATACGAATAGGGTTCCGGTTATAATAAGAGAGATATTATCCATACTGCAAATACTGGACTGTGGGAAAGATAATGAATTTATATAATTTCTGTGCATGCTTATTGTTCAAAATATTATTTGTATTACATAAATAGCTACTGCCAATCGAACGGTGGTTAACGCGTTGTGGACGACCGAATCCTATGTGCCTTCGGGGGATTTATATTTGTACCACCAGAGCATGGAACGTAGGTACAAGCTATTCATGATAATGATAGTGATGATGGTCGTATGGGTGCGTAGGTATGTGCGTAGCCCATCGGCTTGGGACTATGTTCGCCTCCAATAGGTATTTATGTTTTATTGGTTCTCGAGAGATTGAACCTGTTGTCCTCTATGCGTGAGATTTGCAAATGGACTAGATAGCCGAGTATGCGTAGCACCAAGGGTTTATCAACCAAGGGTTAATATTGCTATAATTATATAATTTAATATGTATACATTAAGTGAATAATGTGTGTTTACCGAAAATCATGTTTGGTTTCTTAGGTTGTTGACGCTATTTTTATATGTACACATATGGTACTATCAGTTGGGCATTTAGAAGAATACGAGAATAAACTAAAGAAATCCTAATTCTATATCGAAATCATAAGTACGTCGATTTTGAGTTATTCAGGGAGACTTTCAAACATTGTATTATACACTTAGTAGTCAGTCAAGGTATCATGACTAGTATGGGTAGTTAGGCTCGTTAGACGTGCACACTAGATCGATGGGTGAGTATCTCAAGTGAGTACGCTAAGTTAACTTGATTAATAATTATGCTAATTGAATCAATATAAGCACTTGCTATTTTAAACTGTTTTCAACTCGGGCTCTGATCCATTTTTCTGCATATCTTTCTATTGCTCCATTATTTTAGGTGCCCAGCCACAGGGACACCAGCCTTAGGAGACTATTTTCAGTTGTCATGCTGTAGCTGTTGTGGAAGCTGCAGGATTATTGCTAGTAGACGACTTAGCTCATTCTTTCCTTTTCAGTTATCCATTATGTTGGACATGTCGTCCTTACTTATGTTTACTTTAAGAGATTTAGTCGTTTTAAATTCTCCCTTAGATTTGGTTTATTTTATTGGATTTATTGTATGGGATTGTACGTGGAGATGTTTACTCTAGACATTTATTTTACTGCAACCAGACTTTACTTGTGTTATTGTGATGCATGGTATTTATTGATATTAAATTAAAATTAAGTTTTCGACAGTGGTGCATTATCTGAACCAACTTGATATTCTGAAATTGATTAATTAAGGACTGATCACCCGGTAATTAATTAGGTGGGGTGTCACAGTTTAATAAAAGTTTTAGTTTTTCATAATTATTCTCTTGATTAGTTTTATTGATTTAATTATTTACTTGCCTTATTAACTACTTTTTATTGCTTTCATAATTATTTGACTACGTTACTAATTAGCTTACATTTTTTCCAAGTATGTTAAGAATCGGAGAAGTAATTATCGCATATATAATCACGTCTCACTAGTTAAATAGGTTGTGGATTATTATCCCACGTATTTTAAAATATTATTTCCTCTAGATGTTCTAGTATAAAAGTATATTAATATCCTAATATATATAGCATTAATACTATGGAGGCTTCACTTATGATTTCAAGCACTGTATTTTATCAAACTCTTAGTATGAAATGCAATGTATGTTAGAAGTCAACACTCGCATGATTAAAGCATCAAACTTTCATGTAAGGCTAGTATCTTTCATGTTTGATGGTTTTTATAAGTTAAAGTATGATCGTTGAAACAGTTATGATCTTCATAGGTCAGATCCACATATTTCACAAGTAAGATAAATGATCCACAACCTCCCACACTTTTAATTACAAGTAAAAAGTTATCAAAATATCTTAAGGCACCAAAACAACACGAAACCCATCATCTCTTCCTTAATTCCTTGTAGAATATTTTAAAACTAAGATCAAATTAGTTGTAAAGCCATAGTTATCTTTTCAAATCCATCTGGATTGGATACCCTAATTACGACAATATTCATATAGTGCATAAAGTTATGGTTTTGTTTGTATCAAGAAGATAAACCAAAAAAGTACTAGTGTATTTACATAATGCTCAGTTTTATATGCGATCAAACGGATCATCAATATTCCCATCATAATGCTCGATCTCTATGCCTATGGTTATATGCTACAACTCCCTCATGTATTCCCTATCCGGATACGGGTATGTCAATCATACGATCGGGGTAAAAGGTCCAAGGTAAGTCCCAACTTAATCAATGGAGTACCTGTGTGGTTAACATTGCACTTGCCCATCAAAATTAATCCCAATACGTCACCCACGAGTACTCACATAATGTATGTTTACACATAAGAGAACAAAATTTCAACCCTAATCATTCATAAACTACAAAGTGATACTCCATAATGCTTAAATTTATTAGTCCCATTTAATTAAAAATATAGATCCATTCTGACATAAAGTCGTCGTAAGACATTCCTAACTCGTTCTAATGATTTTGCTGAAGTTTATTGAACGACTTTATGAAGTCGTTCGAATGAGATCCCCAAATCATTTTAATGAGTGCCAAACTCGTTTGAACGATAACCCACTTCTCGTTCTGACAAGATATTAATCTTTAACGCAACTTATCTTCTCCAAGTTCCAAAATCTACCATTATGAACCCCAAAACCTAACACTGAAGTCGTTAATTATCCCCATACCCATCCTTCTTTAGATATAAGGTTTCTAACATCGTTATTAACCTATATCAATAAATTTTATATGATACTAGCATGCATTTACGAGTTGATTAGATATTTTAGAGTTAAAAACCCTAAGTTCATAGTTTTCCTCAATTAGGCTAAGATTTGCGTCAATTCTCAAAACTAACAAGTTTGTTTTATGTGAGTTAGTGATATATAGTTGTATTTAAAAATTATGTTTATAATCCAATTCTGATTTAAAAGATTTGACATTTAAATCAACATATCTCATTAACTTGATGATTAATCCTTAATTTTACTATTAATTTAATTACAAAAATTAAGATTTAGGTTATAAAATCAAACTATCATACTAATTAGGTTAGATTTCAATGAAAACTATAACTATATCACAAAAATATTAAATTCATAAACTATGTATGCTTGACTTAGCTAATTATGTTGAATCTAAGCCAATAAACTTCCAAAGCTTTATCCCACTTAATTGACTATTCTATCTATCCTTTGGGTTTCTCTCAAAAGATTATAATGTAAATTAGGTTAAGTATAATGATCCATTAGGTTAGCTTACCACAAACTTAGCCCGAACCTACATATGGGCCTTAAACCCAATGAGCCCAAATACCACTCCAGTTAGGCCAAAATATTACCAATACATATACCAACCTAGAAGATTTAAAACCCACTATTTTAAACCATAAAAGAACATTTTAAATATTACAAAAAACAATCCTAAATATGAGGCAAAGCAAACTAACATTGTATCCCATACGATTCCAAATATCAATTATTTAATTCCTTATTAGTTAAGCGGGGCATGGCATTATAAGAAAATACTTCAAGATTGGCTTGACCTTGTACCGAGGGAATAGCCCAAACAAGAAAAACCTTGATAACTTGTTCATAACCATTCCATCCTTTCCTATAGTACACAGTCAGTTCGAAATATTTAATTAATGGATTACTACATATTAATTCCCTTTTCCTAATTGATTATAGAACACAAATTAAAAATAAACAGTGACATTGCATGTGACACTAAGCATATAAAATAAATTTCACAATTTAAATAATTCATTAAAAATAAGGGTTATTACATTCCTACCCCTTTAACTAATGAATTTTATCCTCTAGATTTGAATTATACACCTGACTCAAAGATCTCTCAATAACTCGCACACATGTCCTCCTCTCCCCCCCAAGTGGACTTCCTCACTATAGTGTCCTCACTAGATTATAACTAACAGTAAGACCTTCAATGAGAGGGTGTGATCTCTTCGATCAAGGATAGGCAGTGGTGCTCCTCGTAGCTCTCATGTGGATGGAACTCAATCTTGTCGATCTCGATATACTGATAGGCATCCAGGTTCATTCGAAACTTCCTTAACATCTAAACATGGGAACATCATTAACCCACTGAGGATGATTGAGTAAGGTGATATGGTATATAATTGGGCCCACACTATCCAATATCACGAAGGGAACTATGTATCAGGGAGTCAACTTTCCCTTTGATCCGAATCGTACATCTCACTTCACTGGGAAGACCTTTAGTAGCACCCGATCTCCCACCTAGAACTTTATTTATATTTTTTCTTGGCAGCATAAATCTTCAACCGATCATGTTTTGTCTCCATCTATGTTCGAATGAGTGTCAAATTCTCTAAGGTGCTCTGAATGATGTCCGTTTAGAATATCCTATCCTCCCCTAACTCTAACCAATAACTAAACAAATGGTATGATTACCCATACAATGCCTTATAGGGTGCAATACCAATAGTGTCATGATGAATATTATTGTAAGTAAACTATAACATCCTCCCCCCTTGATTTTGACCATACTCGTGTAATTTGGTGAGTTAATGTGACCCACTTAGGCTTTAAACTCTGTGAGATGAAGTCAAATTTGGCTAATATCATGGCCTTGGTGCAATTAATTAGATTTAGAATGGCCTGATATTTGTTTTGGAGAAATTTAGGATCATTGGAATAAAACTCAAAAGACTTTCCAATGACATACACTTGTTTGGAGTACATATGCTCGTGAGAACCTCATTCGAAGTATATTTGAACGAGAATGGTTCTCGTTCAAACGAGATCCAAATCGTATTAGAACGAGAAAGCACAATCACAATAAAAACCATTGGATTTTACATGTGTCACACTCCCACACATCAAATGAACTTGGGATTAAGCTTTGGTGCATTTTTAGAATTTAACCCCTAAGGGTTTGGGGGTATTTACATGAGGTTTTGGACCATTCTTGGACATTCCTCTCTCTCTCTCTCTCTCTCTAGGTCGTGGATCCTTACCACCACCACCCAACTACTTTCCACCACCCCAGCACAACCACTCATCATCCCTAACCCACTATACTTTAACCCTTTTCATAATATTTAAGCCTTATGTGCCAATATACACCATTGTTGGGCAATGTTATGGATTTTGGAGATGTTGGGGATTTTTGAGAGAAATTGAAGAAGATATTCTAGAGTATGAAGGGGGTTTTAATGGAGCTTTCAAGGAGCAAGATGTAATACCCCGTATTTCTGTACATTTTAATATTTAATTAATTCAAAAAAAATTTAAATTACTTGTGTGTCATAATTTAATTGAATTAATTATTGTAATATGTATTTAAATATTAATCGGAGAGTGAATGGTTAATATTTAAGAAAATTTAATTACTAAATGAATAGTAATAATTTATTTACGTCATAACGTGTATTAGAGAGGTGCCATTTATTTCTCTAAGTCGAGAGTCGGTATAGACTAATTTGGGTGTGAGATAAGGATTCGTATAAATTAATTTGGATGTTGATTCTGAGTGCACGATTGAGTCCAGATGGGTCGAGACAGTTGAAAAAGTATACCCGGGAATAGTAAATGGGTCTCGAGGCCTTTTTAGGCATAGTCGGATCCACACGGGGGTATTTGGGTCATTTGGGCTTGGCTCATTAGGGTAAAAACGGGATTCCGCCTTATTACCTAATTGGGACAAAAAGGAAACAACAAAAAAACAGAAGGGAGAACCTAGGGTTTGGAGAGAAAGCTATAGGAAGTAGTGAGAGCAATTGGGAGTCCATTTTGGAGACAAAACTAGGAATGGGATTGGGTGTATTCCTTCTCAAACTGACTCTACATCAACGAATCAGACCCGATGAACCCATAAGGCAAGTGTTTAACTTGCTGTAGCATTTATTTATGTTTTCAATTCATATTTTTATGATGGGGAAATCTAATATTCGTTTGGGGTATAAACAGATACAAAAATTGGGTTTTTGTAATTGGAACACCAAAATGAGAATTGGTGTAGGAATTTATTGTGTTACATGATTTTGAGTAGATAGTTAACTTAGATGTGAAAAAACCCAGTAGAAATTGATGAACGAAATTGGGATAAATGGATGAAATCGGGAGGGAAGAAAGAAAGCCCAGAAATTTCCCAAATTTTTAATAAGTAGAGATTTGTGGGAATTAAGTCATCTTTAGGGTTTTAGGGGAGGTCCTAATCATGTTACCATGTATTAAAAATGTTTTTTGCATTTGTATTGAAACATTGAAGAGGTTGGAGTTGGGAGAAATTCGTTAATGTCCAGGATTTTCGACAGGTCGGGCAGTTTTTTTTATATAAGATAAGTTACTTTAAAATTTCAATTCCCATACATTATTTAGTGAGAAATAAATATGGAACATAAATTCCAAACAATTTAAAGGGAAAGTAATAGGGATTTAGAGGGATTTGTGTGTGACACATTATGGTTAATTTTGGGAAAATATTCCAAAATAAATAAATACGGATGGAGTGGGAGAGTCCGGGTATATTGGTTGAGCGATACCAAGGTATTAAATTAATTAGGAATGAAAGCTAATTAATTCGGATTCAGGGATTTAGACTCGGGTAATATATTATTGTTGGGCCATGAGAGCGTATCTGAGTATATTGGCTGGGCGACACCAAAAGAAATTTAATTCATTAATGTGAAAATTAATTAATAATCAGAGTTGGACCATAAACTCGAGATGTGATGTATAGCCTAGTGTTACGGACTTAGTACACGGTAAAGCCGGGGTTTGTTATATATATATATACGGTGTGCGATAGTATATATATATTGTGTGTGCATGAATATCTATGGTTAGATATTATTAATATATATACTTTAGTGCTATCAGAGGAGGTTGCGCGTAGTGGGTGAATCCCCTAGCTTGAGGAGTAGGGAAAGTATATCCCCAGGTCATAGTGTCCGTTATATGGGTGAGGGGAACCTCACTTTTAGGGAAGGAATATGACCCCCTCCATTATGTGTGCTTTTAGCCAAGTTAGTGATCGATTAAGACTTGGGGTAAGTAGGTTATGTGAATACACTTAGTGGGATAACACTTTAGATAAACATCCAGTGAGTTATTACTCGGGATGATGGGTTATATTTATATTCAACTTATGTGTGAATGTTGTAATATAGTTTTATGTATATAATGGGATAAATAGTTATATACTGGTCATTCAGTACATGAAGTGAATTGTATAAATTATATATGGGTTATATTCATATTTAACATGTGTGATTGTTGTAAGATAACTGTACGTATATAATGGGGTGAATAATTATATACGGGAAATTTAAATACATGGAGAAAAGTGAATTATTTATATAACTAGTGAATGCTATATGGCTTTCAAGGAAAGATGATTAACTAAGTTAAGGCGGTAAATAACTTATAAGTCATGCATTAAAAATACTCGGGATTGAGTAGGGCAGTTGATAAGAGTTATTTCAAGTATCTAGTTTCGGGGTAGAGGACTAGGTGGGATATAAAGAAGGCATTAAACGGGCACATTAGTTAAGGGGTGAGTCTGTCCTCAAGGGAGTGAGACACTAACTAAAATATGAAGTGCATTCATGCATATTTATTACCGCAAGTTAATGTATTGCTAAATATTTTCAAAACGTTTTGGGTTCTAACCCTTGCTATCAAATATTTTGAAAACCTTTTAGGTGTCCATCCATAGGGATGCCAGACTTGATTTCATTCCAGGGATTCGCTGCTGCGGCATATGTGGATGTTGTAGGATTTGTATCGACGCTTCTCTCATTCTATTTCTAGTATAGGAGTATGATTCGTGTATATCTCGAGCATGTCGCTCACAGTTTATTCGGTTACTTCATTTCAAATTGTATGGGATTTTCTACTCTGTCAGTTTGGTTTATTTTGGTTTTTGCCGATGGTTTATTCGGAAAGAACTTTATTAGTCTATGTGATTATTGATTCTTTCATCTTTGGATGTATTATATTTATTCCCCCACTTATTTTGTTCGGATTAATAAAGATAAACTTTTGCACCAACTTTTTGAATACTAGGTGGTTAGTATGTTTTAAAAAGATTTTCGACAGTGATGCTAAGATTGAACCAAATGAGACTCCTGTTTTAATTTGATATAGGACTGATCACCCAATATTTTATTGGGCGGAGTGTCACAGATGGTATCAGAGCATCATGTTCTACTGTCCTTAGGATCTGTGCAGCTTTTCACATTTTAGCTTAGCATTCTTTGATGTAGAGCCTTATGATAGAATTATTGTATTACTCTACGTATGTTCATTTACGTTTTCCTGTGATTAAGTATAGTTAAGGTGATTTATACATGAGTTCAGTTGGGATTTTTACACCGAACATTATTTGGGAAGACCAACGAGGGCCATAGGAGGATTGCAAGAGGAGAGGCTCAATAGAAGACATGGAGTATTTCTCGAAATGGTGATCGTGATAGGAATCACCTTGATTGTTGTTCAGGCCGATGGTGATATAATAATCACTCAGGAGCGATAGTCTCCCAAAGCACTGTTGTAGATAACAGTGGTACAATTTTAGCCTCACCCAGTGTAGTTAGCAATGGGTGGGGAAAATGTGGAAGGACCCTTTTAGAAGGGCCATCTATAAGGATTTGAACAACCGAGTGGTGTGATAAGCCAATGGGAGGAGATAACACAAAGGCAATTGTGTAGGGTGGTTTGCGGCGGCACCCAGGATAAAATTTTAAAGAAAAAGTTTGACTGACTGGGGGTGGTATTGTAGTGGTAGAAGTCAGTCACCACAACCATGGAGAAATACCATGAATAATAAGGAATTTAGGGTGTGGTTTGACGACAAATTTTCGCATCAGCCGTTTAAATCGGTAGGCAAAGGAGATTTTAGTACTTACTTCAGAAGGGATGGACATAAAGTAAAGTTGAATTATGCACCAAACTTTGTACCCAACAAGGTGGATGCATATATCAAGAAGGGGTCCATGAGTTTATAATGGACTCGTGGGTAATACACAACCGTGGATGGAAAACTCTGGGTAGGATGACTCTTTCTATAGTCGTCAAGGTAGTATTTTTTCGATTTAATATCAATTCTTGTGTGAGAAGGAAGCCAAGATAGGTGGAGTATCTGACTGAAAGGAAAGATCGTATTTAGCAGTGCTAGTAAGGCACCATAAGGGGATACCCTGTAAAGGAACCCATTTATATGATTTATATTAGTTAAATTCCTACCGATTGAAAGTTGATTTAATCCGGGTCGTCGAGGCCAGCAACGAGTCCCATAGGTCTAGCGAAGCCAAATGTACAATGGGGGTAGCAATTAGGGTCAAGACTACTAAGTACGTGAGAAGGACAACCCCAACATGGCCCTTGGGGACAGAGGCAGGGGATTGACACAGAGAGGTGCCTTATGTGTGGAAAGTGGTACCACAACAATTGATTATGTCCATAGTGAGTCAGGGAATAGGAGTGGGATGCCCAGCAGGGACATTAATTATGAATTTTTGTGTCGATTGGATGAGAATATTATGTCTAGGAACCATTTGGGTCGTCGGTGTATAGGCGAGTGGAAGTATGAGTTTTATCCTCGGATAGATGGGGTGAATTTTGTGACACGAGTGGTCACAGTATTCTTGTTAACACTCTATTCATGCGGGAGACGAGTTTAGTGGGTGTATCATAGTGTTACTATTAAGTATATGTTTACCACGGGGTAACGGGGCTCTCTTTTGTTTTATCTTTAGGGGAGAAGGTGTGAACACTGAGAGGGTATATTTTATAAGGTTAAATCATTTTGAGAAGTGTTATGAGGGCATGATTTTTTGTAGGTATGGATTGGTTAGCGATGGTGGGCGGTTATAGAAAGACTATCGTGTTCGCAGTTCTAGGACAGGATGCATGTTCTTGTGCGGTGACTCATCTAAAAGAGGGTCGAGCTCGAGGTCATATTAATTCATGAGGTAGATTTAAAAGGGCACAATTTTCTAGTTATATTAAATCCTGGTGCGTAGGTACTTATACTGATGTGGTTCAGGGCATGGAGGATTGACCATGGGGCGGAGAGATTTAGCTTATTAGGGACTTATCACTAAGGACTCAGTGATAGTGCAAGCACGGCATTATATAACTCCTTTAAAGACGTAGGGGTCGATAATCAGACCTATGAGTATAAGGAAAGAGTTTTGAATGTTCCGGTTATATACTTAGGTCAACGAAAATCAGTGAACGACAATGCTAGTGTTTAATTCATTAGGGAAAGTTCTTTTGGGCTCATTTATGAAAAGCACAAGCCCAAATGAGCGTCGGTAGTGGAGAGACGTCATTTGATACTAGGACATCAGTTTATATGGTGATTATTGAATGTGTGGAGAAAACAATTTGAACTGAGAGCTATTGCTCTATAAGGCCAGCATATACGAGTAGTGCTACGAAAGAAGCACTAAGAAAACTTTTGCACCATAAGTTAATAGGCGGGGCAACAACGAGAAGGTTAAATTGCAATTTAGGGAAATATCGAATGTAATCATATGATATAGTGTGATCTGTGGGATAACCTTCAAACAAAAATATTACGTATTTGACGTCTGTGATGTTGTGCAAATATGCACGGGATATAGGCTATATGGGCACCCTGGTAAGTGTGATTTCAAAGTCGTCTTAATTAAATGGATGAGTGAATAAACATATTAAATGTATGCCTACGGGGTAGTCAGAAAATAAGTGAAAAGGTGTAGTGAACTGAAATACTTTTGAGAAAGGAAATGGTCTGACTATATGTATATCTAAAAGAACTACCTCCACCGTAGGGAGTGGAAAGGTGAAGGAGGCCGATGTAACAAGATATCCCTAGTAAAGGGAGAGACCTGTATTTTTTTGGTAAAATAGGAAAGAGTATCACTTAGTCATATGCCTAGAGTGGTTTTACGCATAGGCATGGTGTAGATTCCTTCTTGATGAAAACTGCACAAGGAATGGAGTTCTTGAGCATAGGAATTGGTGTTGAATGATACATAGTGAATTTGTCTCCGGGTAGACTTTTTAAGGATGGAAAAAGGTTGATTTGAGGGTATAGACCAGGAAATGTTTGAAATTTTATGGTTCCAGCGATGGAATTAATGCTCTGGTTGGTAAAATCATAGAGGGGTCAAGGTTTCCATCGCGTTGCTGAATGGATTGACATGAAAAAGAATTGTTATATTGGAATGGGTTATACTATCGAGTAGTATACCCAACTTTACTATTAACGGGAAGGAGTGAAACAGAACAAGGCGTCGTCCAATATTATTAAAAATTTGGGTGAGACCTTCAGTCCCACCTCTGGTAAAAGTGTCAGGAGGTGATCGGGATAGAGTTAAATATTGGGTTGAAAGTGTCGCCCATAAGTTGATGGGTCGACGGGACGAGAGGATTGTGCATTATAGATTTTTGGGTAATTTGGGAGTAGTAATTACCACAGGTAGAGTTATGTGTGATGACTCATAATGGTGTAGTCTGCGTGAAACCTTAGGAGACTTTAGGGTAAAAGTTTCATTATCCACCTTTGGTAGATAAGAGGTGGGGAAATAACAAGCTGCTAGGACCCGAAATGGGTTATGTTCCATCAGTAGGAATTAAGTAAGTTATATCCTTTCGTATAGTTCAAGGACGTAAGGAGGGTTACGTCACCGTGAGTTAAAGGTTCAAGTCTGACATGATTAGTCAGGGATGATGCAAGTGATTCCTGGGAATATAGTCACACATTTTGGTAATAAGGAAATTGACACCCATATAGGAGGCGAATTTCCTAACTTAGAGATAGTGGAGCCGGTGGAGTATAAGCTCATCTTATGAGCCACTATGTTGTCAGGAGCCATCGAGTTAGAGATTTGTGACCAGGTATTGGGTCGGGTGTCTCCTATGAAAGGAGTGATGAAGTTCGACAATAAATGGAAGCTAACATCGAGGTATGTGGGTCCTTTCCCAATCTTTGAGAGGTTGGGACCGGTAGCTTACCGACTGGGTTTGCTAGAACATCTCTAGTGAATACGTGATGTGTTCTATGTAGCATAGCTGGAGCAATACAGGATGAGCGACAGGGTTTTTTGGGCACATTCCACTCGAGGAGAATGACTTGCAATAAGACATCTAATATGAGGAGAGACTGGTAGCTATGTTAACACAAGTTGCAGTCTAAGGTAGTACCACCAGTTAAAGTGTAGTGGAGTGGGGTCATCACAGTGTCGATGAGTATACGTGGTAGAGGGAGGAGGATATGTGAGAGCAGTATCCAGAGTTATTTTCCGCAGTAATGACTAAATTTCGGGGATGAAATTCCTTTGTAAGAGGGGGAGTATTTAACACCACGTATTTCTGTGCATTTCAATATTTAATTAATTCGGGAAAAATTTAAATTACTTGTTTCTCGTAATTTATTTGATTAATTATGGCAATATTTATTTAAATATTAATCGAAGAGTGACTAGTTAATATTTAGGGAAATTTAATTGCTAAGTGAATAGTAATAATTTATTTACGTCATAATGTGTATTAGTGAGGTGGCACTTATTTATCTCAGTCGGGAGTCGATATAGACTAATTTGGGTGTGAGATAAGGATTTGTATAAATTAATTCAGATGCCGATTCTTAGTGAATGGTTTAGCCTGGATGGGCCGAGATAGTGGGAAAAGTGTACCCGAGAGTAGTAAGTGGGTCTCGTGGCATTTCTAGGCATGGTCTAGCCCACACGGGGGGGGGGGGGGGGGGTATTTGGGTCATTTGGGATTGGCCCATTAGGTTGAAAACGGGATTTCTCCTTATTACCTAATTGGGAGAAAAGGGAAACGACAGAAAAACACAAGGGAGAACATAGGGTTTGGAGAGAAAGCCATAGGAAGCAGTGAGAGCAATTGGGAGTCCTTTTTGGAGGCAAAACTAGGAACGAGATTGGGTGTATTCCTCATCAAACTTGCCTCTACATTAACGGATTAGACCCGACGAACCCATAAGGAAAGTGGTTAACTTGCTGTAGCGTTTATTTATGTTTTCAATTCATATTTTTGTGATGTGGAAATCTAAAATTCGTTTTGGGTATAAACGGGTACAGAAATGGGGTTTTTGTAATTGGAACACGAAAATAAGAATTAGTGTAGGAATTTATTGTGTTACATGATTTTGAGTATATAGTTAACTTATATATGAAAAACCAGTAGAAATTGATGAACGAAATTGGGATAAATGGATGAAATTGGGAGTGAACAAAGAAAGCCCAGAAAATTCCCAAATTTTTAATAAGTAGAGATTTGTGGGAATTAATTCATGTTTGGGGTTTTAAGGGAGGTCCTAATCATGTCCCCATGTATTAAAAATATTTTTTGCGTTTGAATTGAACCATAGAAGAGGTTGGAGTTGGGAGAAATTCTTTAATGGCTGAAACAGTGTTGGAGAAAATGAAGACTTGTTCGATCGATGGATCGATGGAAATGGTCGATCGATCGATAGTCCCGAATTTTTGACAGGTCGGCCATTTTTTTTTATATAAGAGAAATTACTTTAAAATTTTAATTCCCATACATTATTTAGTGAGAAATAAATATGGAACACAAATTCCTAACAATTATAAGGGAGAGTAATTGTGATTTAAAGGGATTTGTGTGTGACACATTATGGTTAATTTTGGGAAAAATATTCCAAAATAATTAAATACGGACCGAGTCGACGAGTCCGCGTATATTGGTTGAGAGATACCAAGGTATTAAATTAATTAGGAATGAAAGGTAATTAATTCAGAGTCGGGGATTAAGACTCGGGCAATATATTATTGTTGGGCTATGAGAGCGAGTCTGAGTATATTGGTTGGGAGACACCGAAAGAAATTTAATTAATTAATGTGCAAATTAATTAATAATCAGAGTTGGACCATAAACTCGAGATGTGATGTATAGGATAGTGTTACCGACTTAGTACACGGTAAAGACAGAATTTGTATATATATATATGGTGTGTGCATGAATATCTGTGGTTAGATATTATTAACATATATACTCTAGTGCTATCAGGGGAGGTTGTTCGTAGTGGGTGAATACCCTTGCTTGAGGAGTAGGACGAGTATATCCCCAGGTCATAGAGTCCGTTATATGGGTGAGGGGCATCTCACTTTCAGGGAAGGAATATGACGGCCTCCATTATGTATGCTTTTAGCCAAGTTAGTGAGCGATTCCGACTTGGGGTAAGTAGGTTATGTGAATACACCTAGTGGGATAGCACTTTAGAGATTACATCTGGTGAGTTATTACTCGGGAGGATAGGTTATATTTATATTCAAATTATGTGTGAATGTTTTAATATTGTTCAACATATATAATGGGATAAATAGTAATATACTGGTCATTCAATACATGAAGTAAATTGTATTAATTATATATGGGTTATATTCATATTTAACATGTGTGATTTTTGTAAGATAACTGTACGTATATAATGGGGTGAATAATTATATACGGGAAATTTAAATACATGGAGAAAAGTGTATTATTTATATAACTAGTGAATGTTATATGTCTTTCAAGGAAAGATGATTAACTAAGTTAAGGCGATAAATAACTTATAAGTCATGCATTAAAAATACTCGGGATTGAGTAGGGCGGTTGATTAGAGTTATTTCAAGTATCCAGTTTCGGGGGGTAGGGAACTACGTGGGATATAAAGAAGGCATTAGGTGGGCACATTAGTTGAGGGGTGAGTCTGTCCTCAAGGGAGTGCGACACTACCTAAAATATGAAGCGCATTCATGCGTATTTATTACTGCAAGTTAATCATTTGCTAAATATTTTCAAAACATTTTGGGTTCTAACCCTTGTTATAAAATATTTTGTAAACCTTTTAGGTGACCAGTCACAAGGATGCCTGACTTGATTTCACTCTAGGGATTAGCTATTGCGGCATATGTGGATGTTGAAGGATTTGGATATACGCTTCTCTTATTCTATTTCTAGTATAGGAGTAAGACTCGAGTCTATCTCGAGCATGTCGCTCATAGTTTATTCGGTTACATCATTTCAGATTGTATGAGATTTATTACTCTATTAGTTTGGTTTATTTTGGGTTTTACCGATGGTTATTCAACAAGAACTTTATTAGTCTATGTGATTATTGATTCTTTGGATGTATTATTTTTATTTCCGCACTTATTGTTTTTGGATTAATAAAGATAAAATTTGGCACCAAATTTTTGAATACTAGGTGGTTAGTAAGTTTTAAAAAGGTTTTCGACAGTGATTCTAAGAATGAATCAAATGAGATTCGTATTTTAATTTGATATAGGACTGATCACCCGATATTTTATTGGGCGGGGTGTCATACCAGATTAGTGGAGTTAGGCAACCTCTTTAAGGCCACCTTATGATGTGTGAGGTTTCCCTATTCTTCTACAGTTCATCCACCATTTTTGAAGCTTCCTTTGAGGTGAGAAAAACTCTACACTTTAAGTTTAAGAACTATAAATCATTAGTATTTGATCTTGTATATAATGTTTTAAGGGAAGAATGCATGTACATTTTACAAGGGTATTTTCTCATTATTTATATAAAATGATTTTACAAATGGTTTTAAAGTTTTGAGAAAATGGTATCTTAAAAAAAAATTAGAGTTAAACATTTTATGGAATAAAATGTATTAAAACAATATTTATCTTGTTGAGATAATTTATGGGCAAAGTCTTGAAGTTTTCTTATAGGAAATGTGATTTTCATGAAGTTAGACATTATTCAAGCTTTGGAGAATAAAATATATTTTAGTCTTGAAAAGAATTTTTTTCCATGTTTTATGAAATTTCTTGAATAAATCATCTGTTAAACTTATTTTATTGGATTTTTGGACTTAAAATCCCTCTTCTCATCTATATGAACTCGTAATAATTTGGAAATGAGCATATGAACATGTTTAGTAAAGGTTTTAATGATTTTTAATGTGAAATAAAGAAAATAGAAATTTTCGCCCTTTTAGGGTGTTAATAAATGTGGAAAATGTGATAAGTACATGTTCTCAAGACTACACGTGTTAATAAAGGAAAAATATGTTTTTTTTATTGTAAAGTGGCCTTTAAAGTGTCAAATAATATCCTTCAAGAAGAAAGTAATAAAATAAAGAGATTTTCAACTTGAGAATTGTGTTACGCAAAAGTATTAAATAAGTGTTAATGAGTTAAAAGCATTTAAGAAGTTAGTGTGTAACTTAATAATGTTTTTGGAAAGATAACATTTATGAAAATGGAGGAGAAGACAAATTTGGAAATAAATGGGTAAAATGAAACATTTTTATCATAAAAATGTAGGAAAAGATTTTACAGAAAATGATCCTAAATGAAATTGATTTTTGGGATGAAATCAACATAAATGTGTAAAGGACGAGAAATGGTGATTTTCAAGTGTAACATAAATATGTGGCGTAGTCTCTGAGTTTTGGCTTCCGCAGGTTAAAGTCAAATAATGTGTACACGAAAAAGTGTTAAAACAAATGGTAAAACAACCTTGAAAAAACCGATAAATTAAGAAGGGCCTAGAGCCCTAGGGTAAAAGACCCAAAATCACTGGCCAAAGCATATGCTGACATCGCATGTGGTGTGGAGCCCATTAAAGTACGCAATTATTTGGTAAATTACGAGAAAAAGATAATAAGTAAAAGTGGAACATGTTAAACAAGTTGGCTGTGCTAAGAAAATGAGGAAAAACAACCTTTCTGATATGAAATTGATAAATGTTCCTGTTTTCAAGGGTAATTCGGACAAGAAATATGAAAATGACTACGTCCAAGAAAAGCATGAGTTAATGACGCAAGTGAAATGCTTAACGGGTAATCAAGTAACCTAGGCTGGTTTTAACGCATAATAAAAACAAATGTGTATTGTGAATAACTTTAAAGCAAAACCAAGTATTTTCTAACACCTTAAGTGATATAACTTACCAAAATTGTTTTTTAAAATTTGAGCCAATATATATATACACACACACACACACTAGGGTATGCCCATGCCTGAAGGCACGCTGATAATTTCCAAAGTACATAATCGCAAAATGAACAAAACTTCCAAAGAATATAATTGGAAAACGGAAAATAATTTGTTCCCTCACAAAACAAAGTATAATTTTTTTTAAAAATGGTTATAATTTCAAAAGTTGTGTGTATAACAACGCTAATTTTCGTAAGTGTACACCATTTGTAGAACCACACGTCATATTTATCTCACAATAGATAAACAATTTTTGAATTAACCTATAGTACAAACCTATTTCTTTTAAAAAATTTGGGCAAAATTTCCATTGTTTATTAGACAATCCATCATGTTTGAGAACAAAAATGCCAACTATACTCTTATTACTGTTGAATTATAGAAAAATTCTCACTGTATAAGAACTAAAATATCAACTATACTATTATTAAGTCATGTATAATTTAAGTTAAAAGAAATTATAGCATGCTCTTTTTTATTCCACATAGCATGTTCTTTTTTATACCACTTGAGACAAGACTACCAAATCATCAATATGAACTCAACAATTTGAAATAAAGTCGAGGAGAAAAGATCATGAGAATGAAAGCACCAAGTATAAACAAAAATAAAACAAACTCATATCAGCATTAAATAATTTTTTCCTTTTTTTTTAATAAAAAACATTAGTTTCTTAATAAAATTCTTAAAATACACAACATTTTTCTAAGAACAAAGATGCATACATAGTTTAGCTTCTCTCCTATATATAATATGAATGTTCTCCCTCAGGACCAACAAAAAAAACTACCCATAAAATAAAAGAAAGCAAAAGACTTAAGCATACCCTCGCCATTTATTCCCTTTAAAAAACTGCCCATAAAACAATATGAATATACAAATTCCCCTTTATGAATGGCCTTTGGTATAAGGGCATACCCTCGTTATTTATTTCCTTAAATTTATTAGGCTTAAGACTTGCCCCGGGTTCAACTTAACAAGGAGCTTACTGCCATCCAAATGAGTCGGTATGAATTGAAATCCACATAGAGCCTCGGTGAGAGCCAATGTGTGCACTACAAACAGGTCATCCCCCTTTCGCTTAAACTTTGGATGCTCCTATTGCTGAAGGACAAAAACTATATCGCCTGTCATAGTATCAGACTCTTCATCAGCCTCTCCTCGAAATGTTATCTTCTGCCCATTATGCATACACTTATCAACATGGACTTCTAACACCTTTCTCTCCTGTATGACAACCCGCTCACCAAAATAAGGGGTGGCCAGCCCAATACTCCAATATAACAGGAGTCCCAGATGGAATCATTCTCAACATCACAATAAAATATAGAGTATCCAGGATGACCACCCAATATTTCAGAAAATGGGTTGCCAAAATTTTTGTTTTGAAGTTAAAGAAAGAAATTAAACAACCCGATGCTGAAAAGAAAAAGTGAGAACCCCGAGATTTTATATATATAATAACAACAAGTATACAATAAAATGGACCGAATATGCTGTCGGTCCACAGAATCTACAACAGTATTAAACCAATTCAATAATTTATATAATACATTAGATTAGACATTTACAAAATCTTGGGCCTCTCGCCCGAATAAAAGACTTGATCTTAACTAGAATGCAAAGAGAAAGAGGCTATACAATATAACCCGTAATACCCACAAAGCATCACGGCTCGTCAAAAACAACCGGAATAGAAAGGTCAGAATAGGCATCCTTGCGGCGGAGTACCTGAGCGGATAAAAGATGCAAGTACAACAAGAAATATAAACGGGTCAGGGCCCAGTTCTATATGATTACCAGATGAATAAAGAGTATGAAAGTTATGAATGATAATCATGAGTAAATAATGAGAATCTAGCTACCCAATTTTGCATAAGCTAAGACAATTTAATTATGCAGGAGAATAATTAACATTTAAATTAAAAACTTACAACAAAACCTTGTTCAATTTTATAGTCCATTCGTTAACAGGAAAATATAGTCAATGTCTTAAGCTCTTTATGGCTTTTATCCCAATTACATGCCCTTCCCGGCATTCCATTCCTTAACAGGAATATTAACATTAACAAATGCTCTTTGTGGCATTTCATTGTGCTCTTTATGGAACGTCTCATACATAGAGTCCCACTTGATTATGAATAGTTATATTTATTTACATATAACGATTCTAAGACCTCCCCTCCGAGTTTCCCCACTGGGCGCGCCCCTAAATGACAATCATCTTCCAGGGCCTATCTATACAAGACAACTTGGGCGCCTACAACGCAATATGTCGGGAAGCGACCATATGCATGCGGGAGAGTCAAGACACCAGCGCAGAAAATATAACATAATGGCTCATATGGCCTATGGACTATATCCACCCTGCATTCACTAGCCAGGGGGCATCACCAAGCGCGCGAACTTCCCTTTTGATGTCATTTAGAGAGGTGTGTTCAAGTAAATTAGCATTTACCATATTCATGATTTAGTAAATTATCATTTACCATCATCATTACCATTACCATTTCATTTTCAATTCCAATTTACGTTGTATGTTTCTTTTTATTCGAAACCAAAATCATTTACATTTTGTAAATAATTCACCTTATTAGTCGGAGCCATACGATAAATTTTATCGTTACTACAACCTCAAAGGAGTGGATAAACTCTTAATAACCTCCAAACATTTCAGGGTATTACTTTACAACACCAACACTAGCATATCTCAAGGGAACGAATAACTTTCAATTTTATTCTCCCAACATTCGTTTATGGTGTTATTATAAACCATCAAGGTTAAAATAGCTCCACCGAGCTTCTATAATCTCCCAATTATAACACTATAACTCCTAGTTGCATAAAAATTAACTAGAAGAAAGAATTCCCTAACATCAATTGGCATATCCCCAAAAAAACCCACATAACTCATTCGTAACATAGGGGAATCCCTCAACTCATCTAGGACTCTAGGACCCTAAATTTACTTCATATAAGAAGGTTCTTAAGTCCTAAACTTAAAGAAAAAGAGTTGGACTTAAGCTAGGAAAAAATCACTCAAAAGTGCAAGGATTTCGAATTGATTCGGCCTAGCCGAATCGATTTGGGTTCAGGAAAGCGAATCGATTCGAACCATCTGAATCGATTCGGTCAGGAAAGCCTGACTTCTGCATAATTTCAGAATCGATTCGGACCATCCGAATCGATTCGGTCGACCCAGACTTGAAAACTGTCTTAAGGCGAATCGATTCGGCCATGCCGAATCGATTCGGTTCTGCAGATTTGCCTAGTTTTGTCTTATGGGTTATGAACCCTAATTTTTCCCAAACCTCAAATCTCTTCCATTTTAGCCACAACCAACAACAATTATCTACCCAAAATTTATCCTACATGATTTATAACTACTACAATCCATAATTTCATCATCAAAATTAAGATTTGGGTTTAATTCCCTTAAATTCCATTTTTGATCTCCAAATGCAAATACATAAATATCATACAAATTATTCATCTTAAATCACATATTAGCAAGTAGAAAACTTGCCTTAGAGTTGAAATTTCAGATTCCTTTGTGTAGTAGCAACAATCCATCTTCAGTCTCCATTTTCTCTCTTCTTTCTCCACTTTTCTCTTCCTTTCTCTTTCTCTCCTTTTTCTCTCTATGTTTAAGACATAAAATGGGGTAATTAGGGGATTTGGAAGACTAAAATTGGGGCTTAACAAAAGTCTCCCAACTTAAGTGGTTAATACCACATTAAAATGACTCGCAAATACGCGTTTAGGCAAAAACCAGGTAAAAGTGCCCGAAATACAAAAATACAATATGACACTTATTCTGACTGTCTCGCACCTTCCGAGACTAACTACGCCCTCTAAAATGGCATCCGAAAATTTTATAAAATATTATAAGTTCCGGTTTCAATTAAACTATAATGTCATTTAAATCATATGACACCATAAATCACACAACCGAATGATATTTACTTTCTCATGCAGTAAATATGCAATAACCCAATAAATATTAATCCTCAACTCATCAAATTAATATTTACTCAAGTTTCAACATTTTATATGATTATCTCATACGGTAAATTAATATACAATTACCCTCCTAAAAGCGAGGGTTGTTACATCCTGGAAAACCTTCTCCCCTTTGCACTGAGAAAGGGAAAAACAGAGAACAAGATTTACTTATTAACCTATAAATATCATAATCTTCCTTGTGTAAAATTTGTGTCTGACAATCTACAATTTTTCTTCAATTGGCCAAATGAGATATCGGAAGACTTATTGAAACAAAAGAAATAAGTTCATAACTAAAGTACGTTTAAAAAAATTCATGAGCTATATTTTCGAAAGAAATGTGTCCATAATTGAATTTGTTCCTTGTTATCTCTCAAATAATTCAAGAAATCAATAAATGAATGATCATTTCAAGTATAATTTGTCAACAAAATCAATTGGATATAGGCTGGAGTCCTAGGTTGAGGAGCATCAGCAGTATCATGCCCAAGCCTTCAAGACAACAATGTGTAGATATAAAAAACACAGTCTATGGGTGTTTGTATCTCCATATAATAAACAGGTTCCATGAGCCGTGGAGATGTCATAAGGAATGCAGAACAGGACATCACTGATCCCTGAAATTGTTATCTAAGTACAATTTCGTATTTAGCTGTTGTTGTGTTTATATGTGGTGCCATCACCTAAGTAATACTAAGCGTCTTAAGGTTGAGCATAACACAACAAATATACCATCGTTTGGCTTGGAGTTTCTTAGTATACGTTGCTTCTTAATCAACTCAGGCTCCTGCTTTGAAGATGAATGTTCAATGCTGATCATTTATACATTGAGTCTGCTTTGATGATAAATAACTCTATAGGCTCAATAGTTCCCCAATTATAGATGTGGATCCAGTTTGCCTAGTAGAATATTCCTATAAATCATTAGAGAAGATGGTAGTAAATTAGGATTAATTTAAAGCAAAGGCTTAATTTAATTAAGGAGTATAATGGGGGTAATGGGATAGAGACTTAGCAAGTCGATGATAGTGATGAAGCAACAAAAGGGGAAGCCAGGTATGTATATAGTCATAACAATAAACAGGTATGTATATAGGCATAAAGATAGATTATTATGATCAAAGTTAGCCTTCGAAATAAACTTATTTGTATATAGCTTGGTCTTCAAAATAAACATGTATGTAATGATAAACATGTATGTATATATCCCCTATACCAATATATAGCTTAAAATATCATAAAGATAAATATGTATGTATATAGTCATTCGGGGCTACACCATGTTTCAAATATCAGTAGTATAGTATACACCAGTTATGACTATATACTATACTACTGATACCAGTTATGACTATATACTATACTGATACCAGTTATGTTTATACCAGTTATGAATATTGCCAGGTTTATTTCGATTACCAAGCCATACAAGTATATACTATACATGTTTATTTCAAGATTGAAATATCATACCTGTTTAGGGGCTATACCAGTATTATGGTATATCCTATATACCAGTTTATACTATACTACTGATATTTCAAACATGGTGTAGCCCTGGCATCAGTAGTATAGTATAATATATAGTCATAACTGGTATACCAGTAGTATGGTATAGTAATAATTGGCATACCAGTAGTATTGTATAGCCCCTATACCAGTATATAGCTTGAAATATCATAAACAAAAATAGGTATGTATATAGTCATTCAGGGCTACACCATGTTTATTTCGAAAGCCAAGATCATAAAGATAACCTAACAAATCAGAGTAGTAGGTAAATGTTAGGCCAATTCATCTATTTAATTTCAAAGAATAGATATTAGAATTAAAACTAAAAGATTATACTTGATATATTAAAATTCTCCACTACCACCATACATCAAGTCAATGTGTATAAATATATATTAACAAACTAATTTATAAAAAAAAACCTTCATTGCCCTCATTTTGGCGAAGTTACATATATATCAAATTATATATATGCAAGAAAAGTAACTTATAGTCTTAATGTTGCAAGAACTGTAATCTAGTGAAGAGTAACCCGCATATTAGAGACTTGTAAAAAAAAGTAACTTATAGTCTTAATGTTGCACTGTAATCCAGTGAAATGTATCTTGCAAAAAAGATATGAAGGTACAAAACTGAAATATTTCATATTAGTGAAATGATATAAATGATAAAATGGTATTAAACATTGTATTAACATAAAAAATTAATATAACCTTAAATGAATTTACCTTGGGACTCATACCATGTCCATAAAACACATTTCATCTTTTTTTCACATAACTTACAACAGAGGTAGAGAGTAACGCACAAAAATACCCTCTTGTTAAGAGGTGAGTGAATGAATATGCAAAGAGGGTTTTGAGTGATGTTTTTATTGGAGTTGGCTGAATATCGTTAAGATTATAGGTAGTTATAAACAGAGGAGAGAGGGTTTTGTTGATTGACACAATACGTCCTAGAGAATATTAAAAACATACCATGATTTATAATTCCAATTGCACTCTCTATCATCCCCATATTCACTATATCCACCAAACCTGACTTAAAATGGTTATCTCATGTTACTTTACATCGCTAAACAAAACATGTCATCCCCGTGTGAAGTCAACTTCCAAAAAGTTTGAAAAATAATAATCTCTTTTTAAAACAGTGACTTGGGTCTCCATAAGGTTTAAAAATCAAACAGTAAGACAAAAAAAAAGATAAATGGAACATGGGGCAATAGTTTGACGGAGAAATGATGTAGCTCCCGTGTAAGGTGGATGACCAAGAAGGAGGGAGCATATGTGGTTGCAGGTTGTATCTATGAAGCTGAACTAAAAAGAGAGATCCGTGACATTGATTTCACCACCTTGTCAAAAGCATGTAAGAATAAGAAACAATATTCTACCGAAATCCCCAAATATATATACTTGCTATTCCAAAATCTTCCACTGCCACCATAAATCAAGTCGATGTGTATAAATATATATTAACAAACTAATTAAAAAAAATCTTTCATTTGCTTTGTTTTGGCGAAGTTACATATATATCAATTTATATATATGCAAGAAAAGTAACTTACAGTCTTAATGTTGCAAGAACTGTAATCTACTACCCTGAGCTGGTATGGAAAATTAAATAAAGTACTAGTATGGAAAATTAAACCTCATCATATATATGCAAGAACTGGTATGGAAAATTAAATAAAGTACCTCACAAAGTAAATAGACTTTGCGATACAACTGCCCTGAGCTGGCCGGTAAGCAACGCTAACTTTTGATGATGGGAGAGGATGGACGGGACTTTAACAGCCTGTATTCTTGATACCATGTCTTCGCCACTGGGCCCTATAAATTCCTTAGACACATTGAGTATTGTCTCTAAGATTTGCAGGGGATCTCCATGTCTAACGATCAAGATTGCCCACCTGCAACACACAACACTATTGAACATGACACTCTGTATTTTCCCTAACATGACTCATAATTTGGAGTTGAACAACCCTCTGTATTTTTCAAATATTCAAATGTATTTATACTGACATTGAACCAAATATTAGAATAGCATAATTTTCTTTAGAACCTTGGAATATTGTTCCATACATATGTAATCCGTTATGGACTAAATTACAATCTCAAGTGAAACATGTAACTTCATAAAAAAAAGCAAAAGTATTCACACTAAATCTTCGCTTGCCACATGAAAAGTGTTGCTTAAATTAAATGAAAAAAGAAACAAAAAAATGTCGTTTTTAGCTACAACATACACATCTAAAATGAAATCAACAAAAAATAGATATGACCGAAGAAAATTGACAAAAAACATCAAATTACTAAATTTTCACAATTTTTCATAAATGTTCCCTAAAAGGTACATAGATAAAAGATAAATGCAATATGAAAAATGTTTTCGGGTCAGTTTGTGTTCCCCCCCAATTGAGTTGTGTAAACACTCTCACCTATTGACAATTGAGTTTTCAAATAGATTTTGTAAACACAATCCATTACGTAATTGAGTTGGATCTCAATTTGAAAAGCCATGAGAAATCTAAATTAGAAAATGATATAATTATACCGTGGAAGGAGAAAATGACAGTTTTGGTTAACGATGGGAAACAAAATGAACAAAAATATCACAACTAAGTAGGAAATTATAAAATAACACTGGGTATACCGTCCACACCATAAAATTATACCGAGTAAGATAAAAAATGGCCCGTTAAACACGCCAAAAAGGAAATACGATATATCGCTAGCTAGCTGTCAAGAATATTTTGACACACCACCAACATCGATAAAATCAACAAAAATGCTTACTTTGAGAATTTGACAAACGACTAAAATGCACTGCCATATAAAACTCTAACCTTCAATTCTTTGAAGTAAAACTATGCTTCCTTGTTGATATGTTTTTCCGATGCATCTTCTATACCCACAAATTTCATATATAGATCATTAACCCACATAAAATCGAACATAAAACCTTGATTTCAGTCTATTTTTGGGAAAGCAAACATGCCAATAAGCTAGAGATTCTCCAAAATTAACTTTTGAAACTTTTTACACCTAAATCGAATAAAAACTTCTTTGAACCAAAATAGCACCAGCAAAAATAGAGACTATACTGTCAAATTCAAACAAAAGTTAGAATAAATTAGGTTACACATTATAAATGGAAACATGAATAAAATAAAAAATAAAACAAAAAATTAGTGAGATGTGAAATATACTAACATAAATGATTACAACTCCATAAATAAAATTAAACCATCTGCTTTGAGTGATAATAAAATGAAATAAAAAAATAAATAAAAATATTAAATCTAACATACCAGGTATGAACCCAAGCTCAAACTGATATGGGATGAAGACCCTCTTGAGATTTAACACATCTGAGTAAAAAAAAAGAAAAAAAAGAAATTATTAGACCTAAAATACCATATCCTATTGAGATCCATTTGAGTTTGTAGTGAGGGGAGGGAGGAGCGCGGTAGCATAAGAGAGGCTGATGAGTTCGGAGTAGGGTCGGCGACTGTAACAACCCAAGACTTTCGGAACAGTAATTTATTTATTTTGGGAGAAATAAATAATATTTTATTGGAGAAATAATTAAATTTGCAATTGAAGTCAAAATTTGGAGTCGGTAAAAAGTATGTCTAATGGCAATTCTGAGGGTACCATCGTTTTCGGAAGGGTCGAGAAAGTCGAAATGACTGTACTTGGAGTTTATTTGGGTTCCGAAATAAATTAGGACCGTTTGACTTCAATTAAAGTCACCGAGTCATTTAAAGTGTGTATTATCATTTAAAGATGTGTATTTTGGGATTTAGGCTTATTAAGCCTACGGGAGATATTTCTCCCAAAAGAGAGAAAGAGAAATAGAAAGAATTAAAGAAAGAAGAAGAAAAGGAAGGAGAAAGGGAAGAAAAAGAGGATTTTCTGGCGGATTCAGACCCTACGAACCCGAGGCAAGTGATTAACCTTGCTAAATAATTGTAGTGTACATTTATTGCATGATTTGTGGATTTATATTTTGGGTTTTAGGTTAAATTTGTCAAAACCTAATTTTTGGGAAAAACCTTAGATTTGTAGTGCATAAATGGATTTAAGGTTAGAAATTAGTTTATATGTATTCTAGGATGATTATTGATGATATATTTGTGATTGGGTTGAAGAGAAATGGAGAGAAAACCATTAAAATAAATTTTTGGGTATTTAGGCTTACTTAAAAAGAAGCCATTTTCGAGGTTCAGCAGGGCCGAATCGATTCGGCCCCCTAGCCGAATCGATTCAGAAATATGCAGGTGCCCAGGTCTGAGTGAGCGAATCGATTCGGACTCCAGCCGAATCGATTCGGCTTGAGACAGAGTCCCACGTCTGATGACCCGAATCGATTCGCTGGGCCGAATCGATTCGGAATAAGCCCGAATCGATTCGAAAACAGGGCTTTTGGAGGGATTGTTTTTCTAAAGAGAAATTCATCCCGGTTTGTTCGAGGTTATCGATTGGGGATCTCTATAGGAGATATTTGGAGCAGGTTTTGGAGATTTTTAGCGAGTTTCCCCTAAAAGAAATTTTGGAGTCATTGATGATGCTAAGATTTAGCACCACCGGATAAGTGATAGTGAGCTCAAACAGTAGCAGCCATGGCATCCATAGAGTTGTGTAAGTGTATAAGTATGTAGAAGGGGATGAGTATAAGAGGAGATAAGACAATGATGTATAGTGGTTCAGCCAATTTGTCCTACATCCACTGTGAGTGTGTGATGCACTAAGTATGGGCACTAATGGCCTTGGATACAATGCACATAACCCTCTCTCTCTCTCTCTACTGTGTGTACAAGTAGAGTTTTAGCTAGGGTTACAGTTAATGGATTGATCCCCTGTAGGGTTGTAGGTGACAAGTATATATAGGTCTTGGGGGGTGTAGTGTACCCCCCAAGTATGCATGGTGCATGTGAATGATGATCTAGCCAATCCCCTGTTGACACCTGTAGATGCCAAATGATGACATAATATTCCCTCACGTGAGGGTGTGATTTGGTTATAACGGTCTTCCACGTGCCATGTGAGCCTCACGCGCACTGTTCCACGCGTCTCCCAAATCACGCGCTGTCATGATGTCACCCTCGGCCTATGATACGAGGCCGAGGGCAAAGTTTCTTCTAGTAGTGAGCCTGCCCCAATTATGGCCTCGTACTTTCGGCCCCTCGTAGGGTCGTCTGGAGACTGGTGAAGGGTCGGCCCCTCTGAGGGGTCGTATGGAGCCTGGTGGGGGGTCGGCCCCTCTTAGGGTCGTCCGTATGGAGGTTATCGTCAGCCAGGCCGAGGATATAGACGGGTATATCAATCACCCCCCAGCCCTTAGCCATAGGTGCTATTGAGATGGATGAGGGATAGTGTTTTAAAGAAGATGCATGTATGATCAGTTATGTGAGTGACACCTGGGAAGATACTCATTGCTATTTCAGTTTCCAAGGCATGGCGGCTGAGCAGTGTACTTGGGGCCTTGTGCCCTAATTATACCTTTCTTGGTAAATGGGTCCACTTATTACCAAAGTATTTAAGAGATTTTCAAACTCTCTCTCCTCCTTCTTCTTCTTCGCGCCTAAGCATTCTCTCTCTAGAGTTTCATCAGCTTTCATCGCCATTTGCAGCCTTCAATTCTTCAAGTCTTAGCAACATTTTTTGCTCTCTTTATCAGGTACTCTCTTTTGCCTTCATTTCTATTTGTTTTTTAGGGTTGTGGGGCTGCATTTTCTTTAGGTTGTGCCATAACCTTTTTCGGCGTCTTCTCCGGCAACTGGTTCTTGGGTGTTCTTGACAGAAACCATTGAGTTCCTTTGTTTTGATCCAAAAGTCCAACGTAGTCAATTTCCCATTTGTTTGTAGCTAAGTTAGCTAAGTTTAGTGTAATTTCTCCAAGTGTAGAGTCTTCCCTTTAATGCTTAGGAGGCTTTATAACTTAATATCTGAGTTCCCATCCTTGAGAGAGAAACTCTTTGCCGAGATCAGACGAATAGAGGAAGAGGAAGAGAGGAGACGAGGGGCCGACCCTAATTGGGTACGACCCATCTTTCCCGTTCCTCTTGCCACCATAAAACCATTTGAACCGTCTGAGTCTTGTGGGTCGTCCGCTCGTCCAGCCGAGACTCCCAAACCAAGTGAGATGGATGAGAGAGCATCCTCGCTAACAGGTGCTGAAACTTCTGGTAGGAGGGAGATGTCTGACCTAAGCCCAGGCTGAGAGGCTGAGGGTGCGGTCCCCTCTGAGGCTATCCCCGTGTCAACCCTGTCTCCCCATGCCTTCCAAGTGGCTTTTCCACAGGGCCCTCCGGCCGAGGGGGAGGGGACTGAGGACGAGGACGATGACACGGATGATGAAGTTGATACCTCCCATGCCTCATCCTTTATCTCCTCTGTTAGGGATCACGACTTCCTGACATGGAGGCACGCCAATGGAGTGCCTCTCAGCATAACTATGAGGGTTCCCTCTGAGTCTGAGAGGGTTTTTGATTGTGGAGAGGGAGAGGTTACAGTTTACGAGCAAATGCTCAAGGTCGGAGTTAGATTCCCTCTGCATGCTGCCATTGTAGACATCCTTTCTGCCCTTGGTGTTGCTCCCTCTCAACTTCCCCCCAACTCCTGGAGGACGATCCTGGGTTATATTTCCTTGTGGAAGAATGCCTTCACCGACGAGCCCTCGGCTGACCTATTTTTGGGTTGTTACAACATTACCTCTTCGTCCAAACAGCCTGGATATTATCATCTCGGGGCAAGGAGGTCTGAGAAGAAACTCCTCCATGTGGCGCAAACTTCCAACCATGATTGGAAAAAGAGGTTTTTCTTCATCTCCGGGGAGTGGGAGCCCATTGCCGATAGTCTGAGGGTCCCCAGGAAGTGGTCTAACCCCTCCATGAAGGCCAGATCAGACCCTTGACTTAGCCTGGAGGAGAAGGACATTGTTGATTACCTGAGAGGACGAGGGAGAGAGGGTGAACTTCCCAAATTTGAAGACTTAATAACCCCTCGGTTCCTCAAAGAATCTGTCTTGAGGGTCGGCCCTCTGACAGAACTATGTGAGTTACACTGCATATTTTCCATTCTTTACTTATTTTTAAAGTGTTTTCTCTTTATCTCTGCATTTTTCTGACGTGTCGTCTTCTTATCAGGTCGTCCTGCAGGTTTATCGGATTATCTTTGGGAAATGACTGCTCCCAGCTTACTATCTGGACTGGCCAAGAAGAAGGGGAAGGAGCCTCAGCAGGCTCCGAGGAAGACAAAGGCCGCTGGGCCGACGGTGGTGGAGCCGACCACTGACAGCAATAAAAGGAAGGAGCCTGAGGCCCCTGTTGACCCTCGGCCTGATTTTCAGACGAGGGCCAGGGCCGAAGCCTCTGAGGGGACGACATCTTCGTCCAGTATGGGGGCCTTCTGGTCTCAGAACCTGGTGCATCTGAGAGCCGAGCCCTCGTCGCTCATTGCAAATCTGAGGGCAGCCAAGGCCTCGATGTTCTCTGCACCCTCGGCTGCTGACTACGACTTCTTGTCAAAGATGCCTCCAGCCAAAGTGTACGACTATGGTCTGCACTCCCTTGTACAGGTATTGGTTCTGACCCACATCTTAAATTTCATTCTTTAACCAACTGTTTCATCGGCCCCTCTTGACATCCGTTTATTCTTTTTTTGCAGTCTGTTTGTGCCCTCACCTCAGCCACCAAATGGATGGCCGAGAATCAGATGAAGTTCCATGAGGCCGAAAGGGCTATTCAGCATGAGGCTAACTTGCAGACAGAGCTCCAGACTGCGAAGGCTGAACTGGAGAGTTCTAGGACTGAGCATGCTAGGGTCCTAGATGAGTTGACGAGGCAGCACGATGTCGACCTGCAGGCCAAGGACTTGCTCATCAAGGAGAGGGACTCGGCCCTGATTAACCTGGAGGCCCAGCACAAGACTGATCTCGAAGAAGCTGTCAGAAAATCCGAGGTCGATGCCATTGAGGCTTACAAGGCTTCTGATGAGCTTCAGGGCTTCGTCCTTGAATATCTGGAGAGGGGGATCAGGACGGCCTGTCGATGGGTCGTCCTCAGATTTGGCGACGTCGTCTCCTCGGTCCGCCCTTCGATTGAGGCATTTGGATTGGATGACCCCCTAATCGCCGAGGCTCTGTCCCAAGTAGAATCCCAAGTGTAGGTTGAGGGGGTCGGCACATTTGAGGATCGGTCGGCTATGGTTGTTGAAGAGACCCTTTTGGTGGATCTTGAGGCTTTGCCCTCTGATATTGTCCCTCAGGGTGGCTGTCTGTAGCCCATACCCTCATAGTGTACCTATTATTTTTGTGCTCTGTTTTGTAAAACACTAATATTTTGTATAACACTTTAATCAATATCATCGTCTTCTTCTACTGTCTTCCATGTTTACTGTCTTCCATATTTACTGCTTTTATGGTTTGCTCTTTGTTGGTTTGCTGTCTTTGTTAATGCCACTAACCTTTCCCTCGTCTTTCTTGAGGACAGTGGTGGGGTCGTCCCCTCCACTGGCCCTCATTATAGCCGAGGGTACCAAATCAATGGTTTTTAGCAATGTCTACCCTCGTCTTTCTTGAGGACAGTGGTGGGGTCGTCCCCTCCACTGGCCCTCATTATAGCCGAGGGTTCAACTTACCAAATTAATGGTTTTTAACAATGTCTACCCTCGTCTTTCTTGAGGACAGTGGTGGGGTCGTCCCCTCCGTTGGACCTCATTATAGCCGAGGGATTAACTTACCGAATTAATGGTTTTTAACAAAGTCTACCCTCGTCTTTCTTGAGGACAGTGGTGGGGTTGTCCCCTCCACTGGCCCTCATTATAGCCGAGGGTTCAACTTACCAAATTAATGGTTTTTACAAAGTCTACCCTCATCTTTCTTGAGGACAGTGGTGGGCTTGTCCCCTCCACTGTCCCTCATTATAGCCGAGGGTTCAACTTACCAAATTAATGGATTTTAACAATGTCTACCCTCGTCTTTCTTGAGGACAGTGGTGGGGTCGTCCCCTCCACTGGCCCTCATTATAGCCGAGGGATTAACTTACCAAATTAATGGTTTTTACAAAGTCTACCCTCGTCTTTCTTGAGGACAGTGGTGGGGTTGTCCCCTCCACTGGCCCTCATTATAGCCGAGGGATTAACTTACCAAATTAATGGTTTTTACAAAGTCTACCCTCGTCTTTCTTGAGGACAGTGGTGGGGTTGTCCCCTCCACTGGCCCTCATTATAGCCGAGGGTTCAACTTACCAAATTAATGGTTTTTAACAATGTCTACCCTCGTCTTTCTTGAGGATAGTGGTGGGGTCGTCCCCTCCACTGGTCCTCATTATAGCCGAGGGTGGTTCTCTGTAGATGTTTCCATGCGTTCTAGAACTGACAACCACAGGATGAGGGAAACACTGATATTTCTCATTAATTTTCCAAAGTGTTATGTTGAAGCAACTCTCATTACAATTATGGCCTTTCAAGACCTTACAACACTACTGATAGTATTTCTTCAAATGGTCTGCATTCCAGGGATTGGAAAAAGGTTCCCCTTCTAGGTTTTCTAGTCTATAGGTCTCAGGGACAACTTCATCGATGACCCTATATGGACCATGCCAATTAGGATGGAGCTTGTTGGGCTTTTGCCAAGTCTTCTTGAGGACCAAGTCCCCCACTGCAATAGGCCTCTGTTTCACCCTCTGATTGTAAAACCTCGCGGTCCTCTGCTGGTATGCGGCCTGCCTTAACTCTGCGTCTTCCCTCCTTTCCTCAATCAGGTCCAAGTCGAGTCTCCTCTCTTTCGCATTTCCCTGGGGGTCGTACATTTGGACCCTATGAGTAGGAAACTCGACTTCGGTGAGGATGACGGCTTCTGATCCATAAGCTAGCATAAATGGGGTCTCCTCGGTAGAGGTCCTCACTGTCGTCCTGTATGCCCACAACACTACATATAACTCTTCGACCCATATTCCTTTTGCCTCCTCAAGCCTCTTCCTAATTACATCTAGGATTGTCCTGTTCGTAACTTCGGTTTGCCCATTGGCCTGAGGTCGGCCTGGGGTGGAGAAAAATTGTTTGATATTTACCCTCTCACAGTACTTCTGCAGAGAGGCATTCTTGAACTGCGTCCCGTTATCTGAAATGAGGGTGTTGGGCAGACCATATCTGCATATCACATTTTTCCAGATGAACTGGAAGGTCTTTTGCTCTGTAAATATGACCATCGGTTCGGCCTCTACTGACTTTGAGAAGTAGTCAATCGCTACAATGAGGAACCGATAGTTATTGACTGCTCTTGGTAAGGGCCCTACCAGGTCAATCCCCCACACTGCGAACGGCCACGGAGATGTAATGGAGGTAAGAGGCTGATGGGGTTGATGAGGGATGGTAGCAAATCTTTGGCATTTATCACACTTTCTTACGTATGCTGCGGCGTCTTTCCCCAAGGTCGGCCACCAGTAGCCTTGGGTGCTCACCCTCTTCGCTAAGGATCTGCCCCCGATGTGGCTTGAGCACGATCCTTCGTGCACATCTTGCAAAATGGAAGGGACTTCTGAGGGATGCACACACCTATGTAAGGGGAGCAAAAACTCCTTTTTGTACAAGGTGTCTCCGATGACAGTGAATTTTGTAGCCCTGTACCTCAGCTTCTTCCTTTCCTGCCTTGCTTCTGGCATCTCACCCTCTTTAATGTATCTGATCAGGGGGTCCATCCACGAAGCTTCTTGAGAAACATTTAGGAAATTACTGAGTGTTCCCTCAGCGCCCTCAATAGTTGGCTGAAGCAAAATTTCCACTGGGACCGTCCTCCTGATGTCTGTCCTAGTTGCCGAGGCCAATCTCGCAAGGGCATCAGCACGGCCGTTGTCGAGCCTAGGTATCCTCTTTAATTTTACTTCTCTGAAGCCTTTCAGTAGTGACCTCACCTTCTCGAGGTATCTAGCCATCCTCTCGTCCTTAGCCTCGTAGGCCCCTAGTATCTGATTCAACACTAGCCTTGAATCACTATGGACCAGAATCCGGCCTACATTAAGAGACTTGGCCAATGAGAGGCTTGCTACTAAGGCCTCATATTCAGCCTCATTGTTGGAGGCTTTGAAGTTGAACCTCAGGGCGTATTCAACACCTATGCCATCGGGTGCTGATAGTATCAGTCCAGCCCCACTTCCACTGTCACAGGAGGACCCGTCAACGAAGAGGCTCCACAGAGTCTTTCCCTCTGAAAAATTTCCCTCAGAGAGGGACCCCTGTCTAAAGATGTATTTTCCCTCTTCGTTTTCAGTCGCTTTCTTTCTAGCAGTGCTTGTCTCGGCCCTATCTGCGGGTGTGTCAGGGGGTCTGTCTTCTGTATCCGTCTTCCCGAGGGTCTCACCTTCGACCTCATCATCTTCCCAAGTGAACTCAGCCACGAAGTCTGCCAATGCCTGCCCCTTAATGGCAGTCTTGGGTTGATACACAATGTCAAACTCCCCCAGCTCTATAGCCCAGGCCATCAACCTACCTGATTTTTCTAGCTTGTGTAGGACCTGCCTAAGAGGAGAGTCGGTGAGGATGACCATTGTATGGGACTGGAAGTACGGCTTCATCTTCCCCGAGGCATGGATCAAGGCATAGGCCAACTTCTCCATCCTCGGGTATCTTTGCTCTGCCCCCTGGAGTGCCTTGTTGTTAAAATACACAGGCTTATATATTCCGTCTTCATCTCTCACAATGGCTGCGCTGATGGCTGACTCTAAGACGGTGAGGTACACGTAAAGTCGTTCACCCTGCACGGGTCATGACAGCAGCAAGGGAGACCCTAAGTATGATTTTAGCTCCTTGAAAGCCTCATCACACTCTTCACTCCATTCAAAGGCCTTCCTGAGGATCTTGAAGAATGGTAAACACCTGTCTGTGGCCCTTGACACAAATCTGTTCAGGGCAGCCACTCTCCCTGTGAGCCTCTGAACGTCTTTAATGGATCTGGGGGTCTTCATCTCAATAAGGGCCTTTATCTTTTTAGGGTTGGCCTCGATGCCTCTTTGGTTGACAATGAACCCCAAGAACTTCCCCGCTCCAACCCCGAAGACACACTTGGCCGAATTAAGCTTCATCTGGTACTTGTCCATCGTATTAAAGGTCCTCTCCAGGTCTGCCACATGATCCTCTGCCTTCAAACTCTTGGTCAGCATGTCGTCCACGTAGACCTCCATAGACTTCCCAATTTGGTCTTCGAACATTTTGTTTACGAGGCGCTGGTACGTTGCCCCCGCATTTTTTAGACCAAAGGGCATGACCCTATAGCAGTATGTCCCCTTGTCAGTGATGAAGGCAGTCCTCTCCGAGTCTTCAGGGTTCATGAAGATCTGGTTGTACCCTGAGTAGGCATCCATAAAACTCATGAGCTCATGGCCTGCAGTAGCGTCTACCATCTGGTCAATGCGGGGGAGAGGGAAGCTATCTTTGGGGCAGTGCTTGTTGAGATCTGTAAAGTCCACACACATTCGCCACTTCCCGTTGGCCTTTGGGACAATGACTGCATTGGACAACCATTCAGGGTAGATGACCTCTCTGATAAATTCAGCGTCTTCTAATTTTTTGACCTCATCCCTGATGACCTCGTACTTCTCTTTAGAGTAAATCCTCCTCTTCTGATTTACCGGCTTCACTCCCTCTACCACATTGAGCTTGTGGCACATGATTTCAGGGTCGATCCCCGACATATCTACATGACTCCAAGCGAAGACGCTTCGTCTTCTCCTCAACAGTTTGATGAGGTCTTCCTTGATATTGGGCTTCAGAGACTTGCCAACTTGGACGGTTTTTCCTGGGTCATCCTCATCGAGGATGATGGGTTCTACCTCCTCGGCGGCCTCTCCTTTTTTCAGCGGAGTTGTAGTAATATTCTCTCGCTGCCGTCTGGTCTCCCTGAACTTCCCCCACCCCGTAAGGGGTTGGAAATTTGATCATCTGATGGACCGTAGATGGCATGGCTTCAAACCCCTTGAGGGCCACATGCCCCAGTATGATGTTGTAGGCCGAAAACACCTGCTCATCCATCACAAAGAAACTGACCTTCTTGGTGAGACATCTCGGCCACTCGTCCCCCATCCTCACATTGGCCTCATATACCCCAAGGGGGTGAACCTTTTTCCCACTGAACCCAATCAATGGATGATGGTAGGGGACGAGTCTAGCACGGCTGAGACCCAAGGCTTTGAAACATGGACAAAACATCACATCTGCAGAACTACCCCCATCTAACAAGATCCTCGGCACCTCGCATCCGTGCACCCTGGTAGTGATGACGAGAGGGTCATCGTGTGGGGCCAAGAGGTCTTTGAAGTCCATTCTTGAAAATCCCACTATCAGTGTGTCCATATCAACCTTCTTCCTTTTTTCTGACTTGACCTCCAGGGAGGTCGCATGTACCGTCCTCATCACTGCCTTGGCCTTAGCCACATGGGCCTTCCTGTCGGCGACCTCAGACCCTCCTCCTACAAGACCCCCGGAGATCATTCCCACTCCGAGCGAGATTATATTAAGCCTCTTGACAGGGTCGTGGTCATCTCTCGGCGGGAGGTCAGGGTCGTCCTCATCATCAGAAGGGTCGTCCCCTCTTTTTTGAGTGCCTTCTCTGCATGCATCGCCTCGCTTCTTTCTGGGGTCGTCCCCTCTTGAAGGCACCTTTGTCAACGTACTTTCTGAGCTTCCCTTCTTTCAGCATCTTCTCAATCTCATCTTTCAGAGCAAAGCATTTGTCCGTTACGTGGCCGTGGTCTTGGTGAAATTCACACCACAGGTTCTTATTCCTCTTGCCGAGATCTGCCCTCAGCTTCTCAGGCCAGTTCAGGGACCGGTCACTCTTAATCTCATTGAGAATCTGTTCACAGCTGACCGTCAGAGGGGTGTACCCAGCGAACTTGTCATCCGAGGACCTCTTATTCCCCTCTTTGTTCTTCTTAGGGTATTTACTCCCACTAGCACCTCCTCTTTCGTCTTCATATTTCCCAGCCATCGCCTCTTCGGCGTTCATCACCTTTCCTGCTGTCGACAATAGTTCAGCCATCGTCCTCGGAGGGTCTTCAGCAAGCTTCCATAACAGCTTCCCCTTTTGGAGTCCTCCAATCAGGGTTGTCATAGTTATGCTCTCCTCATAGTCTTCCACCTCTAGCTTCTCCTTATTGAATCTGGCTATATAGTCCCTCAGACTCTCACTCTTCCCCTGCTTAACATAGGGCAGGTGGGTGGTCTTCTTCTGTGGCCTCACCCCAAAGCATAAATTATGGATGAACAGGTCGGCCATCTGCTTAAAGTTTTCAATGGAATTTTTTGGAAGTGACGTGTACCAGACATGCGCAGCCCCTGTCAAGGTACCAGAGAAGGCACGACACCTCATTTCATCTGAGATAGAGTATATGTCTACCGCCGACTGATACATCTCCACGTGGTGGACGGGGTTGGTGCTCCCGTCATACCTTGGGGTGACCATAGGTGGCTTGAACTTTGACGGCGTGGGGAAGTTGACTATCTTTGCCACGAAGGGTGAGCCTATGGTGTATCCCCTCTGAAGAGGGTCTCGGCTCTTCACAATATCACCAATCTTATCCTCTAACCGCCGGATTAAGTCATTCCAGGGCCTCACAGGGTCGGCCTGGCAGATGTTATCCCCTGCTGCCTCTTTGAGGTGGACGGAGGGTTCTGCTGTAGCAGGCCTGTGTCGACTGTTCACTTCCCTTTGGCCATCATCTCGTCCTCGGGGTCGGCCATCTGCTGCCTCCCTCCTGGATCTCGCGGCGCTTCTTGGCCTGGACAATTGTTCTCGTAGGTCATTTACTGGGACTAGCCTCTCAAAGGCCGACCCCCTGCTCAAGAGATCAAAAGCAGAGCCTCTTGGGCGATCATCAGGGTTTGGTCTCCCGCACTTTCCCCTACTGTCCTGGAGGGGTCACACAGTATGGTTGGAGACCTCGTAAGGTTCCCAGCACTCTATAGGAGCCTCCTCACCCTCTAGATCTCCATACCTATCCTCAGGGCAAGGGTTTTCTTGCCTCCCCAGGCGTAGACGTCGAGGGTCAGCAACATCCCTACGCCGCTGAGGGGGTGGCAGGTCTTTGCGTGGTGCCTGGGGTGGTCCCCTGGCCTCATGCTGCTCTGGAGCTGCTGCCGGAGTAATCATCTCAGGTGAAACTCCTGGTGCTCTTATTATGTTCTGGCTTAGAGCTGTGAACTGCTCTTGCATCATCCGCTGGCTTGCTGCCGAAGACTTTAGGGCTACCACCACATCAGCCATCTCAGACTGAGGCGGCGACTGACTGGAACTGGGTCTTCCCCCCTCATCCGGCGGGGGAAGTGGTGGTGGTGGCATCTCAGGTGTCATGTGCTTGAGCTATGAAAAGTTGAACTAAAGAAAAAACTGGTGAGCTTGGGAACCCTAGTGGGTCTCTTTCAATGGTGAAACACCTCCTCTCAAGGGGAGTGTTGGTTCACCACCAGAGTGCCCAGTGAGGTCAAGCTGTACAAAGGAAGAGATGTCTTCTCGTTCCCACAGACGGCGCCAAACTGATGATGCTAAGATTTAGCACCACCGGATAAGTGATAGTGAGCTCAAACAGTAGCAGCCATGGCAGCCATAGAGTTGTGTAAGTGTATAAGTATGTAGAAGGCGATGAGTATAAGAGGAGATAAGATAATGATGTATAGTGGTTCAACCAATTTGTCCTACATCCACTGTGAGTGTGTGATCCACTAAGTATGGGCACTAATGGCCTTGGATACAATGCACATAACCCTCTCTCTCTCTCTCTACTGTGTGTACAAGTAGAGTTTTAGCTAGGGCTACAGTTAATGGATTGATCCCCTGTAGGGTTGTAGGTGACAAGTATATATAGGTCTTGGGGGGGGTAGTGTACCCCCCAAGTATGCATGGTGCATGTGAATGATGATCTAGCCAATCCCCTGTTGACACCTGTAGATGCCAAATGATGACATAATATTCCCTCACGTGAGGGTGTGATTTGGTTATAACGGTCTTCCACGTGCCATGTGAGCCTCACGCGCACTGTTCCACGCATCTCCCAAACCACACGCTGTCATGATGTCACCCTCGGCCTATGATACGAGGCCGAGGGCAAAGTTTCTTCTAGTAGTGAGCCTGGCCCAATTTTGGCCTCGTACTGTCGGCCCCTCGTAGGGTCGTCTGGAGCCTGGTGAAGGGTCGGCCCCTCTAAGGGGTCGTATGGAGCCTGGTGGGGGGTCAGCGCCTCTTAGGGTCGTCCGTATGAAGGTTATCGTCAGCCAGGCCGAGGATATAAACGGGTATATCAGTCATATTGACTAAATTTGAGGAATACCGATTTAAAGATTTTGGTATGTCCTAAGTGGGGAAGTCCACCTTGATTGGAGATTTGATTTGGAGATGATAATTATAATCACATTAAAGAATGTGAATAATTTAGAGATAATGGATTTTAGAATCCAATCCCAAATGGGATAACTTTAAAAAGGTTCATAAACTGATTTGAACCCTATAATGGATGGAGAATCATAAATTCTATTTGATGTGCATACGGATATATAAATATCTTTATTGATGATTGATGTAGGAGATGTCTCATACAATGAGAAATGCTAGTTGAGGTGCATTAGGATATATAATATCCTTAACTTAAATTGAATTGAAAGACAATTCATACTAGAAGCGACATGAGAGCTTCAAGAGAGAATTAGTATAGCATATACTAAGCGGGATTAATGTGGGAGTATTGATGGTTAGTGTATCAATAGAGAGAGATATACTAAACAAATTATGTTAATCAATTGTGCCTAAGAGCGTATAATGAAAATGTATATGATGTTGCAGGTATACCTTATATAAAATGGCATATCTTTATTATGTGAGATGTATGTATACCTTATATGATGGTGTATATATATGTTAAGCATACCCCCTCCTTGCTATCATTGGGAAGTTTCGTGCGTAGAGGGTGAGCATCCTGACAAATAACGCAGGGTGTGGATATTCCCCAGGTCATAATCGTCCTTTGTGGTCAGCAAATGACATTTATGATATATATATTTATTTATTTTAGGGGTGAGAGGTCGGGGGTATGTGACTCTCTCACTTGCCGGTTAGGAACTACGACCGCTTCCCGGACGTCGTGTGCGTGAGTTGATCACGAGGTGGGTGTCGTTGAACCCCACCAGGTGGCCCCAGTTTGCTACGTATATGGGCTGCTGGAAGATGATAGCATGTGAGCCTGCGTCCTTCGAGTTATAGCTCGGTTGGATGGTTATTATTGCTTGTGCTTGTATTTGAGTGTCAAGGGCATAATGGACCTCAACGACCTACATTGCCAGGATTAGTGTATCGGGGGGGTTACTTGTTTGGATTTCGCTTCGGCGGGACGTCCCACGCACGAACCACAGTGTAATGTTGGAACTTGGGGATAAGTTTAGTCCTTAATGCTCATAATTATATATACATATATCACCTATCCCGATAATCGACAGTGCCAGGAGTAGTGTAACGGGGGGATTCCTTGTTTGGATTTCGCTTCGGCGAGACGTCCCACGCATGAAATGCCATGTACTGTTGAGAATTGAGAATATTAATTAATTAAAATTGGAAAATAATCATTTGGGTTACATGCATCTTGCATTGAGGGCCTAATGAGCCCCGAGGATCGATACGGTCAGGAGTAGTGTAACGGGGGGGGGGGGGGGGGTCCTTGTTTGGATTTCTCTTCGGCGAGACGTCCCACACATGAAACGCAGTACTGTGTTGAGAATCGGGAGGAGTTTAGTCCTTAACTATTGATGATAATAACTCATCTATAATAATTATATATATGGTTTCATGCCTTATACGGGCATCACTAGAATAAATTCTAGTAATTGAGATTGTGGATGTATTGTGAGGATGTGGACATGATTGGATCATGTAACTTTATATGTTCAACAAATGAACATTATAAAGATAACTATAACTATTACATTAAAGTTAATGTATATAACTTAAAGAATGTAGTGATAAGTGTAGGTTGGGAGATAGGGTAGATGGTTTCACTTAAATACTTTATTTGGGTTTAAGTTAGAATCCTCTTACCTAATTAGAATCGGACATCGTTTTGGAGACACGTGCATACGCTTAGTGAGCGCTTTAGATGAGAGGTGAGTTGAATTTTGATGGAGTGTTCGCTTCCAACTAAATCATGTAATAATGCATTTATAATTATTATGCATTTTAATACACTTGCTATAAACTGTTTTTCAAACTCGGGTTCTGACCCGTTTATATTTTCCTCCTCCATGTACATATATTGTATTACTCCAGGTGTTCCTCCGCAAGGACGCCTTTGATATTCCTCCATTCAGGATTTGTGGAGCTGTGGCAGTAGCGGAATGTTGCGGCACTTTGCTTTAGTCGATTCCTATCTCTTGTACATCTAGATTAGGGTTCAGTTGTTTTGAGTTAGTATTCAAGTGTTGTAGATTAACACTTTCATATTTTATTTATCAGATTCTTGTATTGTCTGTTACCCGACAGCATATTCGGGTATTTCATTGTTGAGATTTTTGTTGTACAATGTATTGTACTCTTTTATTATTGGAGCATGCACATTTCACACCATAGTTAGATGTATATTGTTGGTTGTGTGCATTATTGGTTTTGTTGTTGTTGTTAAAAATAAAAGTTTAAAATTTTTAGCAATTCGCACTAAATGATTGTGGGTAGTTAGCCTTATATTATAGTGTTTAGTTGTTGATGTTGAGACTGTACCATCCGAGATACCTGATTTATGTAGTATAGGGCTGGCCACCCGTTATTATTTGGAGCGGGTTATCACAACGACCATGGAGCAAGTGGGTCTTTTGTTGATTGTGTGTAGGAAGTGAAATTTGGGTTTGGCTTGGAAGTAAGGGTTTGAGAATGATGAGTAGGTATAGAAAGTCCAAGATTTCAAATTAAAGGTCTTTATGGGGTGTATTACTCTTTTACCCATGAGGAATTTATGTGCAACACAACTTCTGAAGGGGCAATATAGGCATTGTAGGATAAAATCATATTGATGACATCATCGATCAAATTTATGACATACATAAGTTTCCTACTTTATTATATAGATCTATATAATAAGGAGCAAAAGGTTTTCACTATTCCATAAGTTGATAACTTAATTAGAGGCTAGGATTGAATGGTGGAAAAATTAATCCAATGGCTCACATTTTATTGGGACAAACTTGGGGTGTTTCCCCCCTCTTTTCCCATTCTAATTTTCACTTTAATTCAAATTAGAGGGAATTTTTGAAAAATCCCCTCCCCACTCAATCTACCTCATATCACCTCACCCGCTCACCTCTCACCTACCATGTCAAGGATAGGTTTTGGGTTTCTTAGCTTTGGAGTTCGTCGGTTTTGAATTTCGTCGATTTTAGGTTTCTTGGCCCAGTTATTCTTTTATTCATTACAAATTCAGATCTTATTTACTTATTTACACTCTGATGCTTTTTTATTCGATTGCTTGGCCAGTTAGGTTTCATGGATTTTTTATTCCCGTATATATTAAAATTCTAAGACTTTGATTTCTTTGCACTACAAGTCCTTTATGGTTTGGGGGTTTTAGAACCGTTTGGCGGGTGAGTTGTGGATTGAAATATTCGATTTGTGATTTCTTCACATTGTTTTTATTTTTATTCGTTGTAATTACTACGTGAAGAAATTGATAAATGTTGTATCAATTATGATTTACTAGTTTACCAGAATAACTTCATCTAAATATATGATTTAACTCATCTAAACAGATTATTTGGTGCTCTAAGCAGGTTTAATGCTTTTGTCCGGGTATATTCCCATATGAATCCTGCGCAACGAGGTATTATTTCCATTTTAGTTTACATTCTTAAATCTTATTTTGTTCTACATCTTTCGATACTAACAAGTTCGTTCTCTTTATCTTATTTTCTTTTTGGTTTTCCTTTTACTCTTCAAATGATGTGTTCTTCAACAAATGAGAGGAGATAAAGAAATATTGAGGATATTTTAATGGGCTCCTTATAAGACCTATTTTAAATTACATGTTTGATGATTTGTGTATTTTTTCAAAACACAAATGAATGAGTAGTAAGCTATGATGGAACTTACTTTAGCTCTACTATGTAGTGTTTGTTAGTTATAAGCAAATCCATTAAATTGCGTATGTAGTGTTTGTTAAATTACCTCCAACACATAATGAATGAATATAGAATTTTCTCTTTTCAGTCTTATATATATGTTCATCGTACCTTTGATCATTGAAAGGCATAACATGTTCTGGCCTTACTATAGATAGCTTAAATGTTTGTTCCCCATGAGCATATGATATTTAAAATAATTGATCCTCTTTTTGTTTAGTCCCATTCTAAGTTAAACTCACTGTGGACATGGAAATAACTAAATGTTCTTGAATGTTGTTATGTTATTGTACAAACTTTATCAGTTTATTGTTAAGTAATATCCTGGACATTTAACATTTTAGATCAGGTGATACATGATCGACGGATTTAAAGGTTTAAATTTACCTTTCTTTGAGTTTAGATAACCGTGGAGAATATTAGCTAAAATGTTGGAAGTGATTTTTTATCCTGGTAAAAACATGTTATTGAAATATCATTTTGAAATTAGCTTTTAGCGTCAGACTAATCATCTTGATATAGATTTAAAACTTTGTAATATCAGAATTTTCAAACTTACTTCATAATATCATAATTTTCAAGTTCATTTTCACCAAAAAAACTCTTTGTAGCTCTCATAGAGTTTGGGTTTACTGATTATGTTTGAATCTCATATTTTTGATTTCTTTAAATTGATATCTACATGTTTGTCCTATCTAGTAAAGAAGCAAATACATGGAAATAACTCTACAGGTTGGTCATATCTATATAATAAGGTGCAAAAGGTTTTCACTATTATATAAGTTAAAAACTTAATTAGAGGCTAGGATTAAATAGTGGAAAATTGAATCCAATGGCTCAATTTTTATTGGGACGAACTTGGGTTGTTTTCCCCCGCTTTTCCCATTCTAATTTTCACTTTAATTCAAATTAGAGGGAATTTTTGAAAAAGCCCCTCCGCACTCAAGCAGCCTCACAATCAATCAACCTCATATCACCTCACCCGCTCACCTCTCACCCACTCACCTCTCACCTCCCATGTCAAGGATAGGTTTTGGGTTTCTTGGCTTTGGAGTTCGTGGGTTTTGAATTTCGTCGTTTTAGGTTTCTTGGCCCAGTTATTCTTTTATTCGTTACAAATTCGGATCTTATTTACTTATTTACACTCTTATGCTTTTTTATTTGATTGCTTGGCAGGTTGGGTTTCGTGGATTTTTTTTCACCTATATAATATAAATTCTAAGGCTTTGATTTCTTTGCACTATAGATCCTTTACGAATTTCTTCGATTTATTTTTCCATTTATGAACTTTGTTTTTCTTCTTTTCAAATATGATTTTGTTTATAAGGGTTTTGAAGGATTAGAATATGGTTTGGGGGTTTTAGAACAATTTGGTGGGTGAGTTCTGGATTAAAATTTTAGATTTGTCATTTCTTCTCAATGCTTCTATTTTTATTCTATGTAATTCCTATGTGAAGAAATTGATACACGTTGTATCAATTATGATTTAATACTTTACCGAAAAGACTTCATCTAAATATATGATTTAAGTAATCTAAACATATTATTTGTTGCTCTGAGCTGGTTTGAGGCTTCTGTCTTGGTATATTCCCATATGAATCCTGCGCAACAAGGTATTATTTCCATTTTAGATTACATTCTTAAATCTTATTTTGTTCTACATCTTTCGATACTAACCAATTTGTTCTCTTTCTCTTATTTTCTTTTTGTTTTTCCTTTTACTCTTCAAATGATGTGTTCTTCAGCGAATGAGAGGAGATAAATAAATATTGAGGATATTTTAATGGGGTCCTTATAAGACCTATTTTAAATTACATGTTTGATGATTTCTGTATTTTTTCAAAACACGAATGAATGAGAAGTAATCTATGTTGGTACTTACTTTAGCTCTAATATGTAGTGTTTGTTATTTATAAGCAAATCCATTAAATTGCGTATGTAGTGTTTGTTAAATTACCTCTAACACATAGTGAATGAATATAGAATTTTCACTTTTTAGTCTTATATCTATTTTTATGGTACCTTTGATCATTGAAAGGCATAATGTTTTCTCGCCATACGGTAAATGCGTGGTCCCCATGAGCATATGAGATTTAAAGTAATTGATCCTCTTTTTGTTTGGTCCCATTCTAAGTTAAACTCATCGTGGACATGGAAATAACTAAATGTTATTTGAATGTTGTTTCGTTATTGTAAAAACTTTATCAGTTTATTCTTTAGTAAAATCCCCGACATTTAACTTTTTAGATCAGGTGATACATGACCGGTAGAATTGAAGGTTTAAATTTACCTAACTTTGAGTTTAGATAACTATGGAGAATATTAGCTAAAATATTGGAAGTGATTTTTTATCCTGGGAAAAACATGTTGTAGAAATATCATTTTGAAATTAGCTTATAGCGTAAGACTAATAATCTTGATATAGATTTGAAACTTTGTAATATCAGAACTTTTAAACTTGCTTCATAATATCCGAATTTTTATGTTCATTTTCACAAAAAAAACTCTTCGTTGCTCTCATAGAGTTTGGGTTTACTAATTATGTTTGAATCTCTTATTTTTGGTTTCTTTAAATTGATATCTACATGTTTGTCCTATCCAGTAAAGAAGCAAATATATGGAAATGACACTACAGGTTGGTCGTATCTATATAATAAGGTGCAAAAGGTTTTCACTATTCTATAAGTTGAAAACTTAATTAGAGGCCATGTTTGAATGGTGTAAAATTGAATCCAATGGCTCATATTTTATTGGGACACATTTGGGGTGTTTTCCCCCTCTTTCCCAATTCTAATTTTCAATTTAATTCAAATTAGAGGGTATTTTTTTTAAAAGCCTGTCCCCACTCAATCAGCCTCACGATCAATCAACCTCATATAACCTCACCTACTCACCTCTCACCCATTCACCTCTCACCTCCCATGTCGAGGATATGTTTTTAATTTCTTGGCTTTGGAGTTCGTGGGTTTTGAATTTCGTCGGTTTTAGGTTTCTTGGCCCAGTTATTCTTTTATAAATTACAAATTCAGATCTTATTTACTAATTTACACTCTTATGCTTTTTTATTCGATTTCTTGGCAGGTTGGGTTTCGTGGATTTTTTATTCCGGTATATATTAAAAATTCTAAGACTTTGATTTCTTTTCACTACAGATCCTTTACGAATTTCTTCGATTTATTTTTCCATTTATAAACTTTGTTTTTCTTCTTTTCAAATATGATTTTGTTTATAAGGTTCTTGAAGGATAAGAATATGGTTTGGGGGTTTTAGAACCATTTGGTGGGTGAGTTGTGGATTAAAATTTTGGATTTGTTATTTCTTCTCAATGCTTTTATTTTTATTCATTGTAATTCCTATGTGAAGAAATTGATACATGTTGTATCAATTATGATTTACTAGTTTACCAGAAAGACCTCATCTAAATATATGATTTAAGTCATCTAAACATATTATTTGTTGCTCTGAGCTAGTTTGATGCTTTTGTCCTGGTATATTCCCATATGAATCCTACTCAATTATTTCCTTTTTGGATTACATTTTTAAATCTTATTTTGATCTAATTCTTTAGATACTAACCAGTTTGTTCTCTTTCTCTTATTTTCTTTTTGTTTTTCCTTTTACTCTTCAAATGATGTGTTCTTTAGAAAATGAGAGGAGATAAAGAAATATTAAGGATATTTTAATGGGGTCCTTATATGTCCTATTTTAAATTACATGTTTGATGATTTGTGTATTTTTTTCAAAACACGAATGAATGAGAAGTAAGCTATGTTGGTACTCACTTTAGCTCTAATATGTAGTGTTTGTTAGTTATAATCAAATCCATTAAATTGCGTATGTAGTATTTGTTAAATTACCTCTAATACATAGTGAATGAATATAGAATTTTCAATTTTTAGTCTTATATCTATTTTTATCGTACCTTTGATCATTGAAAGGCATAACGTGTTCTCGCCTTACGGTAGATTGCTTAAATGTTTGGTCCCCAAGAGCATATGAGATTTAAAGTAATTCATCCTCTTTTTGTTTGGTCCCATTCCAAGTTAAACTGACTGTGGGCATGGAAATAACTAAATGCTATTTGAATGTTGTTTTGTTATTGTACAAACATTATCAGTTTATTCTTGAGTAATATCCTCAACATTTAACTTTTTAGATCAGCTGATACATGACCGGTAGAATTGAAGGTTTAAATTTACCTTGCTTTGAGTTTAGATAACCATGGAGAATATTAGCTAAAATATTGGAACTGATTTTTTATCCTGGGAAAAACATGTTGTAGAAATATCATTTCGAAATTAGCTTATAGCGTAAGACTAATCATCTTGATATAGATTTGAAACTTTGTAATATCAGAATTTTTAAACTTGCTTCATAATATCACAATTATCAAGTTCATTTTCACCAAAAAAACTCTTCGTTGCTCTCATAGAGTTTGGGTTTACTGATTATGTTTGAATCTCTTATTTATTATTTCTTTAAATTGATATCTACATGTTTGTCCTATCCAGTAAAGAAGCAAATATATGGAAATGACACTACAGGTTGGTCATATCTATATAATAAGGTGCAAAAGGTTTTCACTATTCTATAAGCTGAAAACTTAATTAGAGCCCAGGATTGAATGGTGGAAAATTTAATCCAATGGCTCACATTTTATTGGGACACACTTGGGGTGTTTTCCACCTCTTTTCCCATTCTAATTTTAACTTTAATTCAAATTAGAGGGTATTTTGTAAAAAGCCCCTCCCCACTCAATTAGCCTCATGATCAATCAACCTTATATCACCTCACCCACTCACCTCTCACCTACCATGTCAAGGATAGATTTTGGGTTTCTTGAATTTGGAGTTCGTGGGTTTTGAATTTCGTCGTTTTTAGGTTTCTTGGCCCAGTTATTCTTTTATTCGTTACAAATTCAGATCTTATTTACTTATTTACACTCTGATGCTTTTTTATTCGATTGCTTGGCCAGTTAGGTTTCATGGATTTTTTATTCCCGTATATATTAAAAATTCTAAGTCTTTGATTTCTTTGCACTATAGATTCTTTACGAATTTCTTCGATTTATTTTTCAATTTACAAACTTTGTTTTTCTTCTTTTCAAATATGATTTTGTTTATAAGGGTTTTAAAGTATTAGAATATGGTTTGGGGGTTTTAGAACCATCGGTGGGTGAGTTGTGGATTAAAATTTTCTAATTTTGATTTCTTCTCAATGCTTTTATTTTTATTCATTGTAATTCCTATGTGAAGAAATTGATACATGTTGTATCAATTATGATTTACTAGTTTACAAGAAAGACTTCATCTAAATATATGATTTAAGTCATCTAAACATATTATTTATTGCTCCGAGCTGGTTTGATGCTTTTGTCCTGGTATATTCCCATATGAATCCTGTGCAACAAGGTATTATTTCCATTTTAGTTTACATTTTTAAATCATATTTTTTTCTACATCTTTAGATACTAACCAATTTGTTCTCTTTCTCTTATTTTCTTTTTGTTTTTCCTTTTAATCTTCAAATGATGTGTTCTTCAGCAAATGAGAGGAGATAAAGAAATATTGAGGATATTTTAATAGGGTCCTTATAAGACCTATTTTAAATTACATGTTAGATGATTTGTGTATTTTTTCAAAACACGAATGAATGAGAAGTAAGCTATGTTGGTACTTACTTTAGCTCTAATATGTAGTGTTTGTTAGTTATAAGCAAATCCTTTAAATTGCGTATGTAGTGTTTGTTAAATCACCTCTAACACATAGTGAATGAATATAAAATTTTCACTTTTTAGTCTTATATCTATTTTTATCATACCTTTGATCATTGAAAGGCATAACGTGTTCTCGCCATATGGTAGATTGCTTAAATGTTTGGTCCCCATAAGCATATGAGATTTAAAGTAATTGATCCTCTTTTTGTTTGGTCCCATTATAAGTTAAACTGACTGTGGACTTGGAAATAACTAAATGTTATTTGAATGTTGTTTTGTTATTGTACAAACTTAATCAGTTTATTCTTGAGTAATATCCTCGACATTTAACTTTTTAGATCAGGTGATACATGACTGGTAGAATTGAAGGTTCAAATTTACCTTGCTTTGAGTTTAGATAACCATGTATAATATTAGCTAAAATATTGTAAGGTGATTTTTTATCTTAGGAAAAACATGTTGTAGAAATATCATTATGAAATTAACTTATAGCGTAAGACTAATCATCTTGATATAGTTTTGAAACTTTGTAATATCAGAATTTTTAAACTTGCTTCATAATTTCTAAATTTTCAAGTTCATTTTCACCAAAGAAAGTCTTTGTTGCTCCTATAGAATTTGGGTTTACTAATTATGTTTGAATCTCTTATTTTTGGTTTCTTTAAATTGATATCTACATGTTTTTCCTATCCAGTAAAGCAGCAAATATGTGGAAATGAAACTACAGGTTAGTCATATCTATATGATAAGGTGCAAAAGGTTTTCACTATTCTCTAAGTTGTAAACTTAATTGGAAGCTAGGATTGAATGGTGGAAAATTGAATCCAATGGCTCACATTTTATTGGGACACACTTGGGGTGTTTTCCCCCTCTCTTCCAATTCTAATTTTCACTTTAATTCAAATTAGAGGGTATTTTTGTAAAAATCCCCTCCCCACTCAATCAGCCTCACGATCAATCAACCTCATATCACCTCACCCATTCACCTCTCACCTCCCATGTCAAGGATTTGTTTTGGGTTTCTTGGCTTTGGAGTTCGTTGGTTTTGAATTTCGTCGATTTTAGGTTTCTTGGCCTAGTTATTCATTTAATCGTTACAAATTCAGATCTTATTTACTTATTTACACTCTTATGCTTTTTTATTCGATTTCTTGGGAGGTTGGGTTTCGTGGATTTTTTCTTCCCGTATATATTAAAAATTTCGAGGCTTTGATTTCTTAGCACTACAGATCCTTTACGAATTTCTTCGGTTTGTTTTTCCATTTAGAAACATTGTTTTTCTTGTTTTCAAATATGATTTTGTTTATAAGGGTTTTGAGGGATTATAATATGGTTTGGGGGTTTTAGAACCATTTGGTGGGTCAGTTGTGGAATAAAATTTTAGATTTGTGATTTCTTCTCAATGTTTTTATTTTTATTCTTTGTAATTACTATGTGAAGAAATTGATACACATTGTATCTATTATGATTTACTAGTTTACCAGAAAGACTTCATCTAAATACATGATTTATGTCATCTAAACAGATTATTTGGTGCTCTGAGCAGGTTTGATGCCTTTCTCCTGGTATATTCCCATATGAATCCTGCGCAACAAGGTATTATTTCCATTTTAGTTTACATTCTTAAATCTTATTTTGTTCTACATCTTTTGATGCTAACCAATTTGTTCTCTTTTTCTTATTTTCTTTTTTTTCCCTTTTACTCTTCAAATGATGTGTTCTTCAGCAAATGAGAGGAGATAAATAAATATTGAGCATATTTTAATGGGGACCTTATAAGACCTATTTTAAATTACATGTTTGATGATTTGTGTATTTTTTCAAAACACGAATGAATGAGTAGTAAGCTACGTTGGAACTTACATTAGCTCTAATATGTAGTGTTTACTAGTTATAAGCAAATCCATTAAATTCCGTATGTAGTGTTTGTTAAATTAACTCTAACTCATAGTGAATGAATATAGAATTTTCACTTTGAAGTTTTATATCTATTTTTATCTTTCCTTTGATCATTGAAAGGCATAACGTGTTCTGGCCTTACGGTAGATTTCTTAAATGTTTAGTCCCCATGAGCATATCAGATTTAAAATAATTGATCCTCTTTTTCTTTGGTCCCATTCTAAGTTAAACTCACTGTGGACATGGAAATAACTAAATGTTATTTGAATGTTGTTTCGTTATTGTAAAAACTTTATCAGTTTATTCTTAAGTAATATCCTCGACATTAAACTTTTTAGATCAGGTGATACATGACCGGTAGAATTGAAGGTTTAAATTTACCATGCTTTGAGTTTAGATAACCATGGAGAATATTAGCTAAAATATTGGAAGTGATTTTTTATCCTGGGAAAAACATGTTGTAGAAATATCATTTTGAAATTAGCTTATAGCGTAAGACTAATCATCTTGATATAGATTTGAAACTTTGTAATATCAGAATTTTTAAACTTGCTTCATAATATCCGAATTTTTAAGTTCATTTTCACCCAAAAAAACTCTTCATTGCTCTCATAGAGTTTAGGTTTACTAATTATGTTTGAATCTCTTATTTTTGGTTTCTTTAAATTGATATCTACATGTTTGTCCTATCCAGTAAAGAAGCAAATATATGGAAATGACACTACAGGTTGGTCGTATCTATATAATAAGGTGCAAAAGGTTTTCACTATTCTATAAGTTGAAAACTTAATTAGAGGCCATGTTTGAATGGTGGAAAATTGAATCCAATGGCTCACATTTTATTGGGACACATTTGGGGTGTTTCCCCCCTCTTTTCCCATTCTAATTTTCACTTTAATTCAAATTAGAGGCTATTTTTGTAAAAAGCCCCACCCCACTCAATCAGCCTAACGATCAATCAACCTCATATCACCTCACCCACTCACCTCTCACCCATTCACCTCTCACCTCCCATGTCGAGGATAGGTTTTGGGTTTCTTGGCTTTGGAGTTCGTGGGTTTTCAATTTCGTCAGTTTTAGGTTTCTTGGCCCAGTTATTCTTTTATTCATTACAAATTCAGATCTTATTTACAATCTTATGCTTTTTTATTCGATTTCTTGGCAGGTTGGGTTTCGTGGATTTTTTATTCCGGTATATATTAAAAATTTTAAGGCTTTGATTCCTTTGCACTACAGATCTTTACGAATTTCTTCGATTTATTTTTCCATTTATAAACTTTGTTTTTCTTCTTTTCAAATATGATTTTTTATAAGGTTCTTGAAGGATTAGAATATGGTTTCGGGGTTTTAGAACCATTTGGTGGGTGAGTTGTGGATTAAAATTTTAGATTTGTGATTTCTTCTCAATGCTTTTATTTTTATTCATTGTAATTCCTATGTGAAGAAATTGATACATGTTGTATCAATTATGATTTACTAGTTTACCAGAAAGACTTGATCTAAATATATGATTTAACTCATCTAAACATATTATTTGTTGCTCTGAGCTAGTTTGATGCTATTGTCCTGGTATATTCCCATATGAATCCTGCGCAATTATTTCCTTTTTAGATTACATTTTTAAATCTTATTTTGTTCTACATCTTTAGATAATAACCAGTTTGTTCTGTTTCTCTTATTTTCTTTTTGTTTTTCCTTTTACTCTTCAAATGACGTGTTCTTTAGCAAATGAGAGGAGATAAAGAAATATTGAGGATATTTTAATGGGGTCCTTATAAGTCCTATTTTAAATTACAAGTTTGATGATTTGTGTATTTTTTTCAAAACACAAATGAATGAGAAGTAAGCTATGTTGGTACTCACTTTAGCTCTAATATGTAGTGGTTGTTAGTTATAATCAAATCCATTAAATTGCGTATGTAGTATTTGTTAAATTACCTCTAATACATAGTGAATGAATATAGAATTTTCACTTTTTAGTCTTATATCTATTTTTATGGTACCTTTGATCATTGAAAGGCATATCGTGTTCTCGCCATAAGGTAGATTGCTTAAATGTTTGGTCCCCATGAGCATATGAGATTTAAAGTAAATGATCCTCTTTTTGTTTGGTTCCCTTCCAAGTTAAACTGACCGTGGGCATGGAAATAACTAAATGTTATTTGAATGTTGTTTTGTTATTGTACAAACATTATCCTTTTATTCTTGAGTAATATCCTCGACATTTAACTTTTTAGATCAGCTTATACATGATGGGTATAATTGAAGGTTTAAATTTACCTTGCTTTGAGTTTAGATAACCATGGAGAATATTAGCTAAAATATTGGAAGTGATTTTTTATCCTGGGAAAAATATGTTGAAGAAATATCATTTCGAAATTAGCTTATAGCGTAAGACTAATCATCTTGATATAGATTTGAAACTTTGTAATATCGGAATTTTTAAACTTGCTTAATAATATCAAAACTTTCAAGTTCATTTTCACCAAAAAAACTCTTCGTTGCTCTCACAGAGTTTGGGTTTACTAATTATGTTTGAATCTCTTATTTTTTGTTTCTTTAAATTGATATCTGAATGTTTGTCCTATCCAGTAAAGAAGCAAATATATGGAAATGACACTACAGTTTGGTCATATCTATATAATAAGGTGCAAAAGGTTTTCACTATTCTATAAGCTGAAAAATTAATTAGAGGACAGGATGGAATGGTGGAAAATTGAATCCAATGGCTCACATTTTATTGGGACACACTTGGGGTGTTTTCCCCCTCTTTTCCCATTCTAATTTTCACTTTAATTCAAATTAGAGAGTATTTTGTAAAAAGCCCCTCCCCACTCAATCAGCCTCACGATCAATCAACCTCATATCACCTCACCCACTCACCTCTCACCTACCATGTCAAGGATAGGTTTTGGGTTTCTTGGCTTTGGAGTTCGTGGGTTTTGAATTTCGTCGGTTTTAGATTTCTTGGCCCAGTTATTCTTTTATTCGTTACAAATTCTGATCTTATTTACATATTTACACTCTTATGCTTTTTTATTGGATTTCTTGGCAGGTTAGGTTTCGTGGATTTTTTATTCCCGTATATATTAAAAATTCAAGGTTTGATTTCTTTGCACTATAGATCCTTTATGAATTTCTTCGATTTATTTTTTCATTTACAAACTTTGTTTTTCTTCTTTTCAAATATGATTTTGTTTATAAGGGTTTTGAAGGATTAGAATATGGTTTGGGGGTTTTAGAACCATTGGTGGGTGAGTTGTTGATTAAAATTTTAGAATTTTGATTTCTTCTCAATGCTTTTATTTTTATTCATTATAATTCCTATGTGAAGAAATTGATACATGTTGTATCAATTATGATTTACAAGTTTACAAGAAAGACTTCATCTAAATATATGATTTAAGTCATCTAAACATATTATTTGTTGCTCCGAGCTGGTTTGATGCTTTTGTCCTGGTATATTCCCATATGAATCCTGCGCAACAAGGTATTATTTCCATTTTAGTTTACATTCTTAAATCATATTTTTTGCTACATCTTTCGATACTAACCAGTTTGTTCTCTTTCTCTTATTTTCTTTTTGTTTTTCCTTTTACTCTTCCAATGATGTGTTCTTCAGCAAATGAGAGGAGATAAAGAAATATTGAGGATATTTTAATAGGGTCCTTATAAGACCTATTTTAAATTACATATTTGATAATTTGTGTATTTTTTCAAAACACGAATGAATGGGAAGTAAGCTATGTTGGTACTTACTTTAGCTCTAATATGTTGCGCTTGTTAGTTATAAGCAAATCCATTAAATTGCGTATGTAGTGTTTGTTAAATTTCCTCTAACACATAGTGAATGAATATAGAATTTTCACTTTTTAGTCTTATATATAATTTTATCGTACCTTTGATCATTTAAAGGCATAACGTGTTCTCGCCATACGGTAGATTGCTTAAATGTTTGGTCCCCATAAGCATATGAGATTTAATGTAATTGATCCTCTTTTTGTTTGGACCCATTCTAAGTTAAACTGACTGTGGACATGGAAATAACTAAATGTTATTTGAATTTTGTTTTGTTATTGTACAAAGTTTATCAGTTTATTCTTGAGTAATATCCTCGACATTTAACTTTTTAGCTCAGGTGATACATGACCGGTAGAATTGAAGGTTTAAATTTACCATGCTTTGAGTTTAGATTACCATGGAGAATATTAGCTAAAATATTGGAAGTGGTTTTTTATCCTGGGAAAAATATGTTGTAGAAATATCATTATGAAATTAACTTATAGCGTAAGACTAATCATCTTGATATAGATTTGAAACTTTGTAATATCAGAATTTTTAAACTTGCTTCATAATTTCAAAAGTTTCAAGTTCATTTTCACAAAAAAAAGTCTTTGTGGCTCCCATAGAGTTTGGGTTTACTAATTATGTTTGAATCTCTTATTTTTGGTTTCTTTAAATTGATATCTACATGTTTGTCCTATCCAGTAAAGCAGCAAATATGTGGAAATGAAACTACAGGTTAGTCATACAATATAATAAGGTGCAAAAGGTTTTCACTATTCTCTAAGTTGTAAACTTAATTAGAAGCTAGGATTGAATGGTGGAAAATTGAATCCAATGGCTCACATTTTATTGGGACACACTTGGGGTGTTTTCCCCCTCTCTTCCAATTCTAATTTTCACTTTAATTCAAATTAGAGGGTATTTTTGTAAAAATACCCTCCCCACTCAATCAGCCTCACGATCAATCAACCTCATATCACCTCACCCACTCACCTCTCACCTCCCATGTCAAGGATTTGTTTTGGGTTTCTTGGCTTTGGAGTTCGTTGGTTTTGAATTTCGTCGATTTTAGGTTTCTTGGCCTAGTTATTCATTTATTCGTTACAAATTCAGATCTTATTTACTCATTTACACTCTTATGCTTTTTTATTCGATTTGTTTGGGAGGTTGGGTTTCGTGGATTTTTTCTTCCCGTATATATTAAAAATTTCGAGGCTTTGATTTCTTAGCACTACAGATCCTTTACGAATTTCTTCGGTTTGTTTTTCCATTTAGAAACATTGTTTTACTTATTTTCAAATATGATTTTGTTTATAAGGGTTTTGAGGGATTATAATATGGTTTGGGGGTTTTAGAACCATTTGGTGGGTCAGCTGTGGAATAAAATTTTAGATTTGTGACTTCTTCTCAATGTTTTTATTTTATTCATTGTAATTACTATGTGAAGAAATTGATACACGTTGTATCAATTATGATTTACTAGTTTACCAGAAAGACTTCATCTAAATATATGATTTATGTGATCTAAACTGATTATTTGGTGCTCTGAGCAGGTTTGATGCCTTTGTCCTGGTATATTCCCATATGAATCCTGCGCAACTAGGTATTATTTCCATTTTAGTTTACATTCTTAAATCTTATTTTGTTCAACATCTTTTGATACTAACCAATTTGTTCTCTTTCTCTTATTTTCTTTTGGTTTTTCCTTTTACTCTTCAAATGATGTGTTCTTCAGCAAATGAGAGGAGATAAAGAAATATTGAGGATATTTTAATGGGGTCCTTATAAGACCTATTTTAAATTACATGTTTGATGATTTGTATATTTTTTCAAAACACGAATGAATGATTAGTAAGCTATGTTGGAACTGACTTTAGCTCTAATATGTAGTGTTTGTTAGTTATAAGAAAATTCATGAAATTGCATATGTAGTGTTTGTTAAATTAGCTCTAATACATAGTGAATGAATATAGAATTTTCACTTTTCAGTCTTATGTCTATTTTTATCGTACCTTTGATCATTGAAAGGCATAACGTGTTCTCGCCATAAGGTAGATTGCTTAAATGTTTGGTCCCCATAAGCATATGAGATTTAAAGTAATTGATCCTCTTTTTGTTTGGTCCCATTCTAAGTTAAACTGATTGTGGACATGGAAATAACTAAATGTTATTTGAATGTTGTTTTGTTATTGTACAAACTTTATCAGTTTATTCTTGAGTAATATCCTCGACATTTAACTTTTTAGCTCAGGTGATACATGACCGGTAGAATTGAAGGTTTAAATTTACCATGCTTTGAGTTTAGATTACCATGGAGAATATTAGCTAAAATATTGGAAGTGATTTTTTATCCTGGGAAAAACATGTTGTAGAAATATCATTATGAAATTAACTTATAGCGTAAGACTAATCATCTTGATATAGATTTGAAACTTTGTAATATCATAATTTTTAAACTTGCTTCATAATTTCAAAATTTTCAAGTTCATTTTCACCAAAAAAAAGTCTTTGTTGCTCCCATAGAGTTTGGGTTTACTAATTATGTTTGAATCTCTTATTTTTGGTTTCTTTAAATTGATATCTACATGTTTGTCCTATCCAGTAAAGCAGAAAATATGTGGAAATGAAACTACAGGTTAGTCATATCTATATAATAAGGTGCAAAAGGTTTTCACTATTCTCTAAGTTGTAAACTTAATTAGAAGCCAGGATTGAATGGTGGAAAATTGAATCCAATGGCTCACATTTTATTGGGACACACTTGGGGTGTTTTCCCCATCTCTTCCCATTCTAATTTTAACTTTAATACAAATAAGAGGGTATTTTTGTAAAAAGCCCCTCCCCACTCAATAAGCCTCAGGATCAATCAGCCTCATATCACCTCACCCACTCACCTCTCACCTCTCATGTCAAGGATTTGTTTTGGGTTTCTTGGCTTTGGAGTTCGTTGGTTTTGAATTTTGTCGATTTTAGTTTTCTTGGCCTAGTTATTCATTTATTCGTTACAAATTCAGATCTTATTTACTTATTTACACTCTTATGCTTTTTTATTCGATTGCTTAGGAGGTTGGGTTTCGTGGATTTTTTCTTCCCGTATATATTATAAATTTCGAGGCTTTGATTTCTTAGCACTACAGATCCTTTACGAATTTCTTCGGTTTGTTTTTCCATTTACAAACTTTGTTTTTCTTATTTTCAAATATGATTTTGTTTATAAGGGTTTTGAGGGATTATAATATGGTTTGGGGGTTTTAGAACCATTTGGTGGGTCAATTGTGGATTAAAATTTTGGATTTGTGATTTCTTCTCAATGTTCTTATTTTTATTCATTGTAATTACTATGTGAAGAAATTGATACACGTTGTATCAATTATGATTTACTAGTTTACCAGAAAGACTTCATCTAAATATATGATTTATGTGATCTAAACAGATTATTTGGTGCTCTGAGCAGGTTTGATGCCTTTGTCCTGGTATATTCCCATATGAATCCTGCGCAACAAGGTATTATTTCCATTTTAGTTTACATTCTTAAATCTTATTTTGTTCTACATCTTTTGAAACTAACCAATTTGTTCTCTTTCTCTTATTTTCTTTTGGTTTTTCCTTTTACTCTTCAAATGACGTGTTCTTCAGCGAATGAGAGGAGATAAATAAATATTGAGGATATTTTAATGGGGTCCTTATAAAACCTATTTTAAATTACATGTTTGATGATTTCTGTATTTTTTCAAAACACGAATGAATGAGTAGTAGGCTATGTTGGAACTTACTTTAGCTCTAATATGTAGTGTTTACTAGTTATAAGCAAATCCATTAAATTGCGTATGTAGTGTTTGTTAAATTAACTCTAACACATAGTGAATGAATATAGAATTTTCACTTTGAAGTCTTATATCTATTTTTATATTACCTTTGATCATTGAAAGGCATAACGTGTTCTGGCCTTACGGTAGATTTCGTAAATGTTTGGTCCCCATGAGCATATGAGATTTAAAATAATTGATCCTCTTTTTCTTTGGTCCCATTCTAAGTTAAACTCACTGTGGACATGGAAATAACTAAATGCTATTTGAATGTTGTTTCGTTATTGTAAAAACTTTATCACTTTTATTCTTGAGTAATATCCTCGATATTTAACTTTTTAGATCTGGTGATACATGACCAGTAGAATTGAAGGTTTAAATTTACCTTGCTTTGACTTTAGATAAACATGGAGAATATTTGCTAAAATATTGGAAGTGATTTTTTATCCTGGGAAAAACATGTTGTAGAAATATCATTTTGAAATTAGCTTATAGCGTAAGACTAATCATCTTGATATAGATTTGAAACTTTGAAATATCAGAATTTTTAAACTTGCTTCATAATATCCGAATTTTTAAGTTCAATTTCACTAAAAAAACTCTTCATTGCTCTCATAGAGTTTGGGTTTACTAATTATGTTTGAATCTCTTATTTTTGGTTTCTTTAAATTGATATCTACATGTTTGTCCTATCCAGTAAGAAGCAAATATATGGAAATGACACTACAGGTTTGTCGTATCTATATAATAAGGTGCAAAAGGTTTTCACTATTCTATAAGTTGAAAACTTAATTAGAGGCCATGTTTGAATGGTGGAAAATTGAATCCAATGGCTCACATTTTATTGGGACACATTTGGGGTGTTTTCCCCCCCTTTTCCCATTCTAATTTTCACTTTAATTCAAATTAGAGGGTATTTTTGTAAAAAGCCCCTCCCCACTCAATCAGCCTCATGATCAATGAACCTCGTATCACCTCACCCTCTCACCGCTCACCCATTCACCTCTCACCTCCCATGTCGAGGATAGGTTTTCGGTTTCTTGGCTTTGGAGTTCGTGGGTTTTGAATTTCGTCGATTTTAGGTTTCTTGGCCCAGTTATTCTTTTATAAATTACAAATTCAGATCTTATTTACTTATTTACACTCTTATGCTTTTTTATTCGATTTCTTGGTAGGTTGGGTTTCGTGGATTTTTTATTCCGGTATATATTAAAAATTCTAAGGCTTTGATTTCCTTGCACTACAGATCCATGACGAATTTCTTCGATTTATTTTTCCATGTATAAACTTTGTTTTTCTTCTTTTCAAATATGATTTTGTTTATAAGGTTCTTGAATGATTAGAATATGGTTTGGGGGTTTTAGAACCATTTGGTGGGTAAGTTGTGGATTATAATTTTAGATTTGTGATTTCTTCTCAATGCTTTTATTTTTATTCATTGTAATTCCTATGTGAAGAAATTGATACATGTTGTTTCAATTATGATTTACTAGTTTACCAGAAACACTTCATCTAAATATATGATTTAAGTCATCTAAACATTTTATTTGTTGCTCTGAGCTAGTTTGATTATTTTGTCCTGGTATATTCCCATAGGAATCCTACGCAATTATTTCCTTTTTAGATTACATTTTTAAATCTTATTTTGTTCTACATCTTTAGATACTAACCAGTTTGTTCTGTTTCTCTTATTTTCTTTTTGTTTTTCCTTTTACTCTTCAAATGATGTGTTCTTTAGCAAATGAGAGGAGATAAAGAAATATTGAGGATATTTTAATGGGGTCCTTATAAGTCCTATTTTAAATTACATGTTTGATGATTTGTGTATTTTTTTCAAAACACGAATGAATGAGAAGTAAGCTATGTTGGTACTCACTTTATCTCTAATATGTAGTGTTTGTTAGTTATAATCAAATCCATTAAATTGCGTATGTAGTATTTGTTAAATCACCTCTAATACATAGTGAATGAATATAGAATTTTCACTTTTTAGTCTTATATCTATTTTTATCGTACCTTTGATCATTGAAAGGCATAACGTGTTCTCGCCGTACGGTAGATTACTTAAATGTTTGGTCCCCAAGAGCATATGAGATTTAAAGTAATTCATCCTTTTTTTGTTTGGTCCCATTCCAAGTTAAACTGACTGTGGGCATGGAAATAACTAAATGTTATTTTAATGTTGTTTTGTTATTGGACAAACATTATCAGTTTATTCTTGAGTAATATCCTCGACATTTAACTTTTTAGATCAGCTGATACATGGGCGGTAGAATTGAAGGTTTAAATTTACCTTGCTTTGAGTTTAGATAACCATGGAGAATATTAGCTAAAATATTGGAAGTGATTTTTTATCCTGGGAAAAACATGTTGTAGAAATATCATTTCGAAATTAGCTTATAGCGTAAGACTAATCATCTTGATATATATTTGAAACTTTGTAATATCAGAATTTTTAAACTTGCTTCATAATATCACATTTTTCAAGTTCATTTTCACCAAAAAAACTCTTTGTTGCTCTCATAGAGTTTGGGTTTACTAATTATGTTTGAATCTCACATTTTTTGTTTCTTTAAATTGATATCTACATGTTTGTCCTATCCAGTAAAGAAGAAAATATATGGAAATGGCACTACAGGTTGGTCATATCTATATAATAAGGTGCAAAAGGTTTTCACTATTCTATAAGCTGAAAACTTAATTAGAGCCAGGATTGAATGGTGGAAAATTGAATCCAATGGCTCACATTTTATTGGGACACACTTGGGGTGTTTTCCCCCTCTTTTCCCATTCTAATTTTCTTTTTAATTCAAATTAGAGGGTATTTTGTAAAAAGCCCCTCCCCACTCAATCAGCCTCACGATCAATCAACCTCATATCACCTCACCCACTCACCTCTCACCTACCATGTCAAGGATAGGTTTTGGGTTTCTTGGCTTTGGAGTTCGTGGGTTTCGAATTTCGTTGGTTTTAGGTTTCTTGGCCCAGTTATTCTTTTATTCATTACAAATTCAGATCTTATTTACTTATTTACACTCTTATGCTTTTTTATTCGATTTCTTGGCAGGTTGGGTTTCGTGGATTTTTTATTCCCGTATATATTAAAAATTCTAAGGTTTGATTTCTTTGCACTATAGATCCTTTACGAATTTCTTCGATTTATTTTTCCATTTACAAACTTTCTTTTACTTCTTTTCAAATAGATTTTGTTTATAAGGCTTTTGAAGGATTAGAATATGGTTTGGGGGTTTTAGAACCATTGGAGGGTGAGTTGTGGATTAAAATTATAGAATTTTGATTTCTTCTCAATGCTTTTATTTTTATTCATTGTAATTCCTATGAGAAGAAATGTATACCTGTTGTATCAATTATGATTTCCTAGTTTACAAGAAAGACTTCATCTAAATATATGATTTAAGTCATCTAAACATATTATTTGTTGCTCCGAGCTGGTTTGATGCTTTTGTCCTGGTATATTCCCATATGAATCCTGCGCAACAAGGTATTATTTCCATTTTAGTTTACATTCTTAAATCATATTTTTTTCTACATCTTTCGATACTAACCTCTTTGTTCTCTTTCTCTTATTTTCTTTTTGTTTTTCCTTTTACTCTTCAAATGATGTTTTCTTTAGCAAATGAGAGGAGATAAAGAAATATTGAGGATAATTTAATAGGGTCCTTATAAGACATATTTTAAATTACATGTTTGATGATTTGTGTATTTTTTCAAAACACGAATGAATGAGAAGTAAGCTATGTTGGTACTTACTTTAGCTCTAATATGTAGTGTTTGTTAGTTATAATTAAATCCATTAAATTGCGTATGTAGTGTTTGTTAAATTACCTCTAACACATAGTGAATGAATATAGAATTTTCACTTTTTATTCTTATATCTATTTTTATCGTACCTTTGATCATTGAAAGGAATAACGTGTTCTCGCCATACGGTAGATTGCTTAAATGTTTGGTCCCCTTAAGCATATGATATTTAAAGTAATTGATCCTCTTTTTGTTTGGTCCCATTCTAAGTTAAACTGACTGTGGACATGGAAATAACTAAATGTTATTTGAATGTTGTTTTGTTATTGTACAAACTTTATCAGTTTATTCTTGAGTAATATCCTCAACATTTAACTTTTTAGATCAGGTGATACATGACCGGTAGAATTGAAGGTTTAAATTTACCTTGCTTTGAGTTTAGATAACCATGGAGAATATTAGCTAAAATATTGGAAGTGATTTTTTATCCTGGGAAAAACATGTTGTAGAAATATCATTATGAAATTAACTTATAGCGTAAGACTAATCATCTTGACATAGATTTGAAACTTTGTAATATCAGAATTTTTAAACTTGCTTCATAATTTCAAAAGTTTCAAGTTCATTTTCACCAAAAAAACTCTTTGTTGCTCCCATAGAGTTTGGGTTTACTAATTATGTTTGAATCTCATATTTTTTGTTTCTTTAAATTGATATCTACATGTTTGTCCTATCCAGTAAAGAAGAAAATATATGGAAATGGCACTACAGGTTGGTCATATCTATATAATAAGGTGCAAAAGGTTTTCACTATTCTCTAAGTTGAAAACTTAATTAGAGCCAGGATTGAATGGTGGAAAATTGAATCCAATGGCTCACATTTTATTGGGACACACTTGGGGTGTTTTCCCCCTCTTTTCCCATTCTAATTTTCTTTTTAATTCAAATTAGAGGGTATTTTGTAAAAAGCCCCTCCCCACTCAATCAGCCTCACGATCAATCAACCTCATATCACCTCACCCACTCACCTCTCACCTACCATGTCAAGGATAGGTTTTGGGTTTCTTGGCTTTGGAATTCGTGGGTTTCGAATTTCGTCGGTTTTAGGTTTCTTGGCCCAGTTATTCTTTTATTCATTACAAATTCAGATCTTATTTACTTATTTACACTCTTATGCTTTTTTATTCAATTTCTTGGCAGGTTGGGTTTCGTGGATTTTTTATTCCCGTATATATTAAAAATTCTAAGGTTTGATTTCTTTGCACTATAGATCCTTTACGAATTTCTTCGATTTATTTTTCCATTTACAAACTTTGTTTTTCTTCTTTTCAAATAGATTTTGTTTATAAGGGTTTTGAAGGATTAGAATATGGTTTGGGGGTTTTAGAACCATTGGAGGGTGAGTTGTGGATTAAAATTTTAGAATTTTGATTTCTTCTCAATGCTTTTATTTTTATTCATTGTAATTCCTATGAGAAGAAATTGATACATGTTGTATCAATTATGATTTCCTAGTTTACAAGAAAGACTTCATCTAAATATATGATTTAAGTCATCTAAACATATTATTTGTGCTCTGAGCTGGTTTGATGCTTTTGTCCTGGTATATTCCCATATGAATCCTGCGCAACAAGGTATTATTTCCATTTTAGTTTACATTCTTAAATCATATTTTTTTCTACATCTTTCGATACTAACCTCTTTGTTCTCTTTCTCTTATTTTCTTTTTGTTTTTCCTTTTACTCTTCAAATGATGTGTCCTTTAGCAAATGAGAGGAGATAAAGAAATATTGAGGATAATTTAATAGGGTCCTTATAAGACATATTTTAAATTACATGTTTGATGATTTGTGTATTTTTTCAAAACACGAATGAATGAGAAGTCAGCTATGTTGGTACTTACTATAGCTCTAATATGTAGTGTTTGTTAGTTATAATTAAATCCATTAAATTGCGTATGTAGTGTTTGTTAAATTACCTCTAACACATAGTGAATGAATATAGAATTTTCACTTTTTAGTCTTATATCTATTTTTATCGTACCTTTGATCATTGAAAGGAATAACGTGTTCTCGCCATACGGTAGATTGCTTAAATGTTTGGTCCCCATAAGCATATGATATTTAAAGTAATTGATCCTCTTTTTGTTTGGTCCCATTCTAAGTTAAACTGACTGTGGACATAGAAATAACTAAATGTTATTTGAATGTTGTTTTGTTATTGTACAAACTTTATCAGTTTATTCTTGAGTAATATCCTCAACATTTAACTTTTTAGATCAGGTGATACATGACCGGTAGAATTGAAGGTTTAAATTTACCTTGCTTTGAGTTTAGATAACCATGGAGAATATTAGCTAAAATATTGGAAGTGATTTTTTATCCTGGGAAAAACACGTTGTAGAAATATCATTATGAAATTAACTTATAGCGTAAGACTAATCATCTTGATATAGATTTGAAACTTTGTAATATCAGAATTTTTAAACTTGCTTCATAATTTCAAAAGTTTCAAGTTCATTTTCACCAAAAAAACTCTTTGTTGCTCCCATAGAGTTTGGGTTTACTAATTATGTTTGAATCTCTTATTTTTGGTTTCTTTAAATTGATATCTACATGTTTGTCCTATCCAGTAAAGCAGCAAATATGTGGAAATGAAACTACAGGTTAGTCATATCTATATAATAAGGTGCAAGAGGTTTTCACTATTCTCTAAGTTGTAAACTTAATTAGAAGCCAGGATTGAATGGTAGAAAATTGAATCCAATGGCTCACATTTTATTGGGACACACTTGGGGTGTTTTCCCCCTCTCTTCCCATTATAATTTTCACTTTAATTCAAATTAGAGGGTATTTTTGTAAAAAGCCCCTCCCCACTCAATCAGCCTAACGATCAATCAACCTCATATCACCTCACCCACTCACCTCTCACCTCCCATGTCAAGAATATGTTTTGGGTTTCTTTGCTTTGGAGTTCGTGGGTTTTGAATTTCGTCGGTTTTAGGCTTCTTGGACCAGTTTTTCTTTTATTCATCACAAATTCATATCTTATTTACTTATTTACACTCTTACGCTTTTTTATTCGATTGCTGGGCAGGTTGGGTTTCGTGGATTTTTTATTCTCGTATATATTAAAAATTATGTGGCTTTGATTTCTTTGCACTACATATCCTTTACGAATTTCTTCGGTTTGTTTTTCCATTTATAAACTTTGTTTTTCTTCTTATCAAATATGATTTTGTTTATAAGGGTTTTGTGGGATTATAATATGGTTTGGGGGTTTTAGAACCATTTGGTTGGTGAGTTATGGATTAAAATTTTTGATTTGTGATTTCTTCTCAATGTTTTTATTTTTATAAAATGTAATTACTACGTGAAGAAATTGATACATGTTGTATCAATTATGATTTACTAGTTTACTATAAATACTTCATCTAAATATATGATTTAAGTCATCTAAACAGATTATTTGGTGCTCTGAGCAGGTTTGATGCTTTTGTCCAGGTATATTCCCATATGAATCCTACGCAACAAGGTATTCTTTCCATTTTAGTTTACATTCTTAAATCTTATTTTGTTCTACATCTTTCAATACTAACCAGTCTATTCTCTTTCTCTTATTTTCTTTTTGTTTTTCCTTCTACTCTTCAAATGATGTGTTCTTCAGCAAATGAGAGGAGATAAATAAATATTGAGGATATTTTAATGGGCTCCTTATAAGACCTATTTTAAATTACATGTTTGATGATTTGTGTATTTTTTCAAAACACGAATGAATGAGTAATAAGCTATGTTGGAACTTACTTTAGCTCTAATATGTAGTGTTTGCTAGTTATAAGCAAATCCATTAAATTGCACATGTAGTGTTTGTTAAATTAACTCTAACACATAGTGAATGAATATAGAATTTTCACTTTGAAGCCTTATATCTATTTTTATCTTACCTTTGATCATTGAAAGGCATAACGTGTTCTGGCCTTACGGTAGATTTCTTAAATGTTTGGTCCCCATGAGCATATGAGATTTAAAATAATTGATCCTCTTTTTCTTTGGTCCCATTCTAAGTTAAACTCACTGTGGACATGGAAATAACTAAATGTTATGTGAATGTTGTTTTGTTATTGTACAAACTTTATCAGTTTATTGTTGAGTAATATCCTCGACATTTAACATTTTAGATTAGGTTATACATGACCGGTAGATTTTAAGGTTTAAATTTACCTTGTTTTAAGTTTAGATAACCATGGAGAATATTAGCTAAAATATTAGAAATGATTTTTTATCCTATTAAAATCATGTTGTAGAAATATCATTTTGAAATTAGCTTTTAGCTTAAGACTAATAATCTTGATAGAGATTTGAAACTTTGTAATATATAATTTTGAAACTTGCTTCATAATATCCAAATTTTCAAGTTCATTTTCACGCAAAAAACACTTTGTAGCTCTCATAGAGTTTGGGTTTACTGATTATGTTTGAATCTCTTATTTTTGGTTTCTTTAAATTGATATCTACATGTTTGTTCTATCCAGTAAAGAAGCAAATACATGGAAATGACTCTCCAGGTTGGTCAAATATATATAATAAGGAGCAAAAGGTTTTCACTATTCCATAAGTTGAAAACTTAATTACTGGCTAGGATTGAATGGTGGAAAATTGAATCCAATGGTGCACATTTTTTTGGGACACACTTGGGGTGTTTTCCACCTCTTTTCCCATTCTAATTTTCACTTTAATTCAAATTAGAGGGTATTTTTGTAAAAAGACACTCCCCACTCAATTATCCTCACGATCAATCAACCTCATATCACCTCACCCTCTCACCTCTCACCCACTCACCTCTCACCTCCCATGTCATGGATAGGTTTTGGGTTTCTTGGCTTTCGAGTTCGTGGGTTTTGAATTTCGTCGGTTTTAGGTTTCTTAGCCTAGGTGTTCTTTTATTCGTCACAAATTCAGATCTTATTCACTTATTTACACTCTTATGCTTTTTTATTAGATTGCTTGGCATGTTGGGTTTCGTGGATTTTTTATTCCCGTATATATTAAAAATTCTGAGGCTATGAATTCTTTGCACTGTAGATCCTTTAAGAATTTCTTCAGTTTGTTTTCCATTTATAAACATTTTTTTTCTTCTTTTCAAATATGATTTGTTTATAAGGGTTTTGAGGGATTATAATTTGGTTTGGGGGTTGTAGAACCATTTGGTGGGTGAGTTGTGGATTAAAATTTTAGATTTGTGATTTCTTCTCAATGTTTTTATTTTTATACATTGTAATTACTACGTGAAGAAATTGATACATGTTGTATGAATTATGATTTACTAGTTTACCAGAAAGACTTCATCTAAATATATGATTTAATTCATCTAAACAGATTCTTTGGTGCTCTGAGCAGATTTAATGCTTTTGTCCTGGTATATTCCCATATGAATCCTGCGCAACAAGGTATTATTTCCATTTGGTTTACATTCTTAAATCTTATTTTGTTCTACATCTTTCGATACTAACCAGTTTGTTCTCTTTCTCTTATTTTCTTTTTGTTTTTACTTTTACTCTTCAAATTATGTGTTCTTCAGTAAATGAGAGGAGATAAAGAAATATTGAGGATATTTTAATGGGGTGCTTATAAGACCTATTTTAAATTACATGTTTGATGATTTGTATATTTTTTCAAAACACGAATGAATGAGTAGTAAGCTATGTTGGAAGTGACTTTAGCTCTAATATGTAGTGTTTGTTAGTTATAAGAAAATCCATGAAATTGCATATGTAGTGTTTGTTAAATTAGCTCTAATACATAGTGAATGAATATGGAATTTTCACTTTTCAATCTTATGTCTATTTTTATCGTACCTTTGATCATTGAAAGGCATAACGTTTTCTGGCCTTATGGTAGATTGCTTAAATGTTTGGACCCCATGAGCATATGAGATTTAAAATAACTGATCCTCTTTTTGTTTGGTCCCATTCTAAGTTAAACTCACTGTGGACATGGAAACAACTAAATGTTATTTGAATGTTGTTTTGTTATTGTACAAACTTTATCAGTTTATTGTTGAGTAATATCCTCGACATTTAACATTTTAGAGAAGGTGATACATGACTGGCAAATTTGAAGGTTTAAATTTACCTTGCTTTGAGTTTAGATAACCATGGGGAATATTAGCTAAAATATTAGAATTGATTTTTTATCCTGGTAAAATCATGTTGTAGAAATATCATTTTGAAATTATCTTTTAGCTTAAGACTAATAATCTTGATAGAGATTTGAAACTTTGTAATATATATTTTTGAAACTTGTTTCACAATATCCAAATTTTCAAGTCAATTTTCACCCAAAAAACACTTTGTAGCTCTCATAGAGTTTGGGTTTACTGATTATGTTTGAATCTCTTATTTTTGGTTTCTTTAAATTGATATCTACATGTTTGTCCTATCCAGTAAAGAAGAAAATACATGGAAATGACTCTATAGGTTGGTCAAATCTATATAGTAAGGAGCAAAACATTTTCACTATTCCATAAGTTGAAAATTTAATTAGAGGCTAGGATTGAATGGTGGTATATTGAATCCAATGGAGCACATTTTATTAGGACACACTTGGGGTGTTTTCCCCCTCTTTTCCCATTCTAATTTTCACTTTAATTCAAATTAGAGGGTATTTTTGTAAAAATCCCCTCCCCACTCAATCAGCCTCACTATCAATCAACCTCATATCACGTCACCCGCTCACCTCTCACCCACTCATCTCTCACCTCCCATGTCAAGGATAGGTTTTTGGTTTCTTGGCTTTGGAGTTCGTGGGTTTTGAATTTCGTCGATTTTAGGTTTCTTGGCCCAGGTGTTCTTTTATTCGTTACAAATTCATATCTTATTTACACTTTTATGCTTTTTTATTCGCTTGCTTGGCAGGTAGGGTTTCGTGGATTTTTTATTCCGGTATATATTAAAAATTCTCAGGCTTTGATTTCTTTGCATTACAGATCCTTTAAGAATTTCTTCGGTTTGCTTTTCCATTTATAAACTTTTTGTTTCTTCTTTTCAAATATGAGTTTGTTTATAAGGGTTTTGAGGGATTAGAATATGGTTCGGGGGTTTTAGAACCATTTGGTGGGTGAGTTGTGGATTTAAATTTTAAATTTGTGATTTCTTCTCATTGTTTTCATTTTTATTAATTTTAATTACTACATGAAGAAATTGATACACGTTGTATCAATTTTGATTTACCATTTTACCAGAATGACTTCATTTAAATATATTATTTAAGTCATCTAAACAGATTATTTGGTGCTCTGAGCTAGTTTGGTGCCTTTGTCCTTGTATATTCCCATATGAATCCGGTGCAACAAGGTATTATTTCCTTTTTAGTTTACATTATGAAATCTTATTTTGTTCTACATCTTTCGATACTAACCATTTTGTTCTCTTTCTCTTATTTCCCTTTTGTTTTTCCTTTTACTCTCAAATGATGTGTTCTTCAGCAAATGAGAGGAGATAAAGAAATATTGAGGATATTTTAATAGGCTCCTTATAAAACCTATTTTAAATTACATGTTTGATGATTTGTGTATTTTTTCAAAACACAAATGAAAGGGTAGTAAGCTATGTTAGAACTTACTTTAGCTATAATATGTTGTGTTTGTTATTTGCAAGCAAATCCATTAAATTGCGTATGTAGTGTTTGTTAAATTACCTCTAACACATAGTGAATGAATGTGGAATTTTAACTTTTCAGTCTTATATCTATTGTTTATTGTACCTTTGATCATTGAAAGGCATAACGTGTTTTGGCCTTACAGTAGATTGCTTAAATGTTTTTTCCCCAGGAGCATATGAGATTTAAAATAATGGATCCTCTTTTTGTTTGGTCCCATTCTAAGTTAAACTCACTGTGGACATGGACATAACTAAATGTTATTTGAATGTTGTTTTGTTATTGTACAAACTTCATCAGTTTATTATTGAGTAATATCCTGGACATTTAACATTTTAGATCAGGTGATACATGACTGACGGATTTGAAGGTTTAAATTTACCTTGCTTTGAGTTTAGATAACCATGGAGAATATTAGCTAAAATAATGGGAGTGATTTTCTTTCTTGGTAAAAACGTGTTGTAGAAATATCATTTTGAAATTAGCTTTTTGCGTAAGACTAATCATCGTGATACATATTTGAAACTTTGTAATATCATAATTTTGAAACTTTCTTCATAATATCAAAATTTTCAAGTTCATTTTCACCCAAAAAACTCTTTGTAGGTCTCGTAGAGTTTGGGTTTACTAATTATGTTTGAATCTCTTATTTTTGGTTTTTTTAAATATATATCTACAAGTTTGTCCTATCCAGTAAAGAAGCAAATACATGGAAATGACTTTACAAGTTGGGCATATCTAGATAATAAGGAGGAAAAGGTTTTCATTATTCCATAAGTTGATAATTTAATTAGAGGCTAGGATTGAATGGTGGAAAATTGAATCCAATGGCTCACTTTTTATTGCGACACACTTGGGGTGTTTTTACCCATCTTTTCCCGTTCTAATTTTCACTTTAATTCAAATTGGGGTGTATTTTTGTAAAAATCCCCTCCCCACTCAATCATCCTCATGATCAATTAACATGATATCACCCTACTCGCTCACCTCTCACCCACTCACCTCTCACGCCCCATGTCAAGGATAGGTTTTGGGTTTCTTTGCTTTGGAGTTCTTGGGTTTAGAATTTCGTGTGTTTTAGGTTTATGGGCTCATGTGTTCTTTATTCGTTATAAATTAAGATCTTATTTACTTATTTACACTCTTATGCTTTTTTATTCGATTGCTTGGCAGGTTGGGTTTCGTGGATTTTTTATTCCCGTATTCATTAAAAATTATGAGGCTTTGATTTCTTTGTACTACATATACTTTACGAATTTCTTCAGTTTGTTTTTCCATTTTTAAATTTGTTTTTCTTATTTTCAAATATGATTTTGTTTATAAGGGTTTGTAGGGATTAGAATATTTAGAACCATTTGGTGGGTGAGTAGTGGATTAAAATTTTAGATTTGTTATTTCTTATCATTGTTTTCATTTTTATTAACTGTGATTACTACATGAAGAAATTGATACATGTTGTATCAATTATGATTTATCGGTTTACCAGAATGACTTCATCTAAATATATTATTTAAGTCATCTAAATGGATTATTTGGTGTTCTGAGCTGGTTTTGTGCTTTTTTCCTTTTATATTACCATATGAATCCTGCGCAACAAGGTATTATTTCCTTTTTAGTTTACATTCTTAAATCTTATTTTATTCTACATCTTTTGATACTAACCAGTTTGTTCTCTTTCTCCTAGTTTCTTTTTGTTTTTCCTTTTACTCTTCACATGATGTGTTCTTCAGCAAATAAGAGGAGATAACGAAATATTGAGGATATTTTAATGGTCACCTTATGAGACCTATTTTAAATTACATGTTAGATGATTTGTGTATTTTTTTCAAAACACAAATAAATGGGAAGTAAGCTATGTTGGAACACTTTAGCTCTAATATGTAGTGTTTGTTAGTTATAAGCAAATCCATTAAATTGCGTATGTAGTGTTTGTTAAATTACCTCTAACACATAGTGAATGAATACAGAATTTTCACTTTTCAGTCTTATATCTATTTTTTATCGTACCTTTGATCATTAAAAGGCATAACGTGTTCTAGCCTTAAGGTAGATTGCTTAAATATATTTTGCCCATGAGCATATGAGATTTAAAATAATGGATTCTCTTTTTGTTTGGTCCCATTCTAAGTTAAACTCATTGAGGACATGGACATAACTAAATGTTATTGGAATGTTGTTTTGTTATTGTACAAACTTTATTAGTTTATTATTGTGCAATATCTTGGATATTTAACATTTTTGATCAGGTGATACATGACCCACGAATTTGAAGGTTTAAATTTCCCTTTCTTTGAGTTTAGATAACCATGGGGAATATTAGCTAAAATAATGGAAGTGATTTTCTTTCTTGGTAAAAACGTGTTGTAGAAATATCATTTTGAAATTAGCTTTTTGCGTAAGACTAATCATCGTGATACAGATTTGAAACTTTGTAATATCATAATTTTGAAACTTTCTTCATAATATCATAATTTTCAAGTTCATTTTCACCCAAAAAACTCTTTGTAGGTCTCGTAGAGTTTGGGTTTACTAATTATGTTTGAATCTCTTATTTTTGTTTTTTTTTAAATATATATCTACAGGTTTGTCCTATCCAGTAAAGAAGCAAATACATGGAAATGACTCTACAGGTTGGTCATATTTCTCAATGTTTTCCCTTTTCTCACAATGTGAGTGAACAAAGCATCTTTACCTAAATACTATTTGATTATGAATTTTATGTTTTTACTATTCCCCAATACTATTTTAGTACGCATTCATATTTTTTACTATTTTTACTATTCTCAAATTAGAGTTTTTTGTAATTGCATTGTAGGTGTTTGGAGAAATTCCCGTGATTGGCACAAACATTAGTATTCATTTTAGCGTAAGAGACGAGCTTTACATAGGAAAATTTTGATATTACTATTGGGTTTTCTGTACGTTTGCTTAAGTTTCACTAATTTGAGTAAGAGTTTTAATTCTACCACAGTTTCAATTAGTGCTTGTGATTGACGCCATCATGTGTATTTATATATTTGCTTAAGTTTCATTGACCTTGAGACTCCTTTTGTATAGTTTTATGTGGCTAATTTCTGCCCTATTACATTTATACTCACGTTATGGGCGGGGCTTTCTATTATTGAGCATTGAGGTAAAGGTTCAACGAGTCCTGCTGATTTATTTTTCTTAGGCAAATGAACGTGGTCAATATATCTAGCTACTTTTATATGAATTCATGTTTGTATGTGTAATTAGGAACATTTTAACTATATTAATACATATGTCAATAATTTTTTTTAAAGAACTGACATTATTTTGTTTATTCATTGCTATAGGATATTTTCAACAACAAACCTCAAATCTCATAACAGAAATCCTCAACACTTGCATCTACTTTTTGATTATTTCATTACATGGGTTAGCTTTTTTTTTTATATTGACATTAATTTTTGCATATCAGATTCATTATCAGATTCATGCCTCATTTTTTGTATTCAACTTTTTATTCAATATCATCTTTTTTTTAAATATCAGATATATTTATGCCTAAAGAAAAACAGAGAAGAGGTATGAGTCTGACAATTGAGGTATAAATTTTATACTAAGGAAAAACAAAACGGAGGTAAAGTCCTCTATTGTATCTAACAATAGAGGTATGAACGTATATTCACGTAAGGAAAAATAGAGTCGAGGTAAACATATCATATTCAATAATTGTGATTATTGCAGGACATATGTTATTCTTTAGCTGGTGCAATTATGGTAAAATGAAACTCATTTCTTTGCAGTATTTCATTTCGAACGAAAGATCTTGAAATTTTCAAAAGGTCCATCTCCACCCTTTATTAAATGTTATCCACTGATAAATAAAAGTTATGCAGTTCCATATCCACTCTTTATAAAACTATCTAAAAATATGCTTTCCTTTGTGCATTGGTCATACATGATTCCTTCCTTTGTTATGTTAGCACCACCACACTTCACTATGTTTAGTGTGTTATGTGTTAAAAGTTAGTTTTCTTAATTTTAGTTCAACATCATGGTTTTATGAACAATTCAAATCTCCATCACTATTCAATATCATGTTTTCTTGAACTTTTGGGTTGTGCATCAGTCAATATTTACATTTTTGAGAGTTCAATTTTGATTTATTTGTAGATACAATGAAAATTGATGTCGATGTTATGGAGACATTGAAGGCAATCGAGGATGATTGCAATTTTTTGCCATTTTGCACACGCTAATTAATTTCTTCAATTATTTATAATCAATTAATTTGTTACTTCACTTAATTGTGTTCCTAATATAAAAACGTAAGCCACACCGATTTGACAATTTGGTTATGAACGATCTAATGTGAGGCTGGAGTTGAAGAATGTTTAATGTGTACAGTGCGTGTGGGTTATGGATACACATAGAGGATGTGTCGCTTGGGGCAATTCGAGCAATTCTATCACACGAAAACATTTTCAATAATGCGGTTCTGTAACACACCATCTAAATTGTCCTGTGGTACGATATGATTTCCAATTTTTGTTTTTTCCCTCTTTTCTTTGCATTCTTATTTTTTTAGATTTAGAAATTTATTAAAAATAATTTATTAATGTGTTTTCAAACATATGGTTTTCAAAACAAGTTTATTTTTCACTCTCGGATCTGAGTTTATTTATCTCCATGACAAGTTTGTGAATTATAGATTGGTGGTTTATATTTTTATATTGTTTAGATTGATGACCTTTACGACTTGCACTCAATCTCCACCCTCTTTCTTATAGGATTTTTTAGTCACCCCAACATTGATGACCAGTAAGAACAATTCATAAGCATTTGTTGTTGAACATGTTGGGTTAAACAACTGTTTGGGTATATTCAGTACTGTATAAACTAGCATCCAAATAAAGGATGTACCCAAGCTCTGGTTCAGCTCAAAGATAGCATTTTAGACTAACTTATTAATACCATTTGTTTTAATAATAACCTTCATCCAAATAAAGGTAGAGCTTCAAAATATAATTCTTTTGATGAAGGTCATCACAACTACCTTTTATTAATAATCAATTATTAATAATAATTTAATACACTTACCTTCATCCAATTAAACGGTATTACAGTTGTTAACAAATGGTATTACCGTTATTAACAAATGTTATTACATCTTTACTTTATACTTAAACATATGCATATGGGTGGGAGTGGGCGTAGTAGCTTTTTTGGTTCTTCAGACTGGAAGTAAGATATCTGCAATAATGGACCTTGAGATGTTTGATTCCCAAGGTTTATTTATTTAGGAGTTTAAGTTTACGATTACACTAACTTGATTTTTTTAGAGGCATACATTGCACTGACTTGAGTGTGCATACATTTTAGGCGCACATATGCCATGATAATGTTAGTTGTTTGCTATTTTTTACTTCATTTGATTTGTTAATTTTTTTCGGTTAATGCAGTGAACATGGGTCTAGGTAAACACATAATAAAGTCAAGATAATGCTCCATGCCCACACTGTGCCCATATGCGAGGTGGTCACCTGCTGCAACTATTACTTTCATGTATGAACCTGAGAATCGTATCAATGAAGAGATGATAGAGACTTTAACACTAAAGGAAAACGCAAGTTTGGTTGAAAGTAGTACAACTGAAGTGTTTGATCACAGGCTGCACAAAATTGCTATATAACGTTGGTTGCTGAATGGAATTTTCGATGACCACATAGGTGGGAACAATTTTTCGATCTCAAGCATGGCAGATTAATTGGCTATCGCCTGTAATTTGTTGAATCCAAGGGAGAGGTGGAGGTGGTGTGCGAGAGAAAAGAAGAAGTAGAAGTGAGAGGGACGTCTAATAAATCTTTCCTCAATGGTTTCCCCAAAATTCCTTATCCATGGTATGAGGAAACTTGGATTCTCCATAATTTAAATAAAAAATTCTTAATTTTCCCTTTTGCTTTTCTTTCCATCCAAATTTTCTCAGCAACAAAACAAAGGAAATGATTTCCTTTAAATTTGCATATATTTTCAATCATGGATTCTGAGGTCAAATAGGATGTCATGTTTTTCCCATTTTAATAGTAACATGTTTACCTAACCACACTACTGTGCAACATATAGTTAATTAGAGTGAACTATGTTCATGGACTCTCTTCCACCAATCAACTTATTAGAGAAAAGTATTCTTGTACAGAATGTATGTGCCTTGATCACAAGTTGTCCTCAAGAGCGGAGATGCTTTATATGACTTTGGTTTCAAAATAATGATATGTACTTTGTTAAACGTCAACTGATTGACAGGTATTGATGGTACGGTTGGAGTTCAATCTGGCACAATTCCTTCTTGCAGCATGTAGGGGACAACTGAGTCGTGTCTCTCACAATAGCGAGAAAATTTCTTATACTAAAGAACCAATTCGTTATCTTCAATATAAATGTTACGAGGCAATAGTGTATTTCACATTGCTGTCAAATTGTTATACTTTGCCCCGGTTTTGAGATACACTTTTAAGTTGGATTGGTATACATGTTTGAATCATACAATGTGTACACCAATTTCTTATAATGAATATCAATAGTGTATCTCAAGCTTTCAGCAGTGTGTATATAGATCTAACAACAAAGTGTGTTCCGATTTAAACAGTGTGTGCATATGCTTCAGTAATTGTTTATGATGCTACATTGATTAAGTTCTACTCACCTAAATGCAGAGCCTACAATTCACTTCACCCAAATGCAGACTCTGTAAATGCTTCAATAAGTGTGTTTCGATTTAATCGTCTTTAGCCCCAACCATGCTCATGCCACTACTAGTAGTTACAATCCCTTCAAGTTTGATTGTAATTTCTTATTTGATTCATTAGTAATATTCAACATTATATACATACATGTGTTATCTTATGGACCCTTTATTGGGCAGGTCTTTTCATTGACTGTGCAAGTTCGTTACTTATTGTCATCCTATCTGCTTGGGAAATGCAAAGGTGGACATTTTTAGTATGTTTTTCATCCTCTAGAGGTATATAATTAATTTTGGTGTTTTTTTTATTACATCTACTCCCTATTTCTAGCTCACATATGTTTCTTCGCAATCCTAAACATTTTTTCATTCTTGCTTTATTATTCCTTAGGTTTTCTTTGAAAAGTTTTCGTATTTGTGTAAATACCAATATATACATAATACACTCTCTCTTTTGATATATAGAATAAAAACTAAGATTTATCCCTTTTTCATTTCATTTTATTCTTTTGATATATCTATATATAGACAAGTAACTAAAGTTTTTCTAACTTGATATGTGTTCGAAGTTTTCTCCTTTCATCAGTGGATGACTATGCAGCCTAACAATTTGTACAAAATTGCGAGCTCTTCAAAGATATGTATATAAAAGAAAGATAATATGATATTACTTATGGAAAGAGGAAAACTCAGACTGAATCAAGAAATTCCATGGGCCAACGAGAGCTTAGCCTTGACGGACGATGATCTTCAAAAAATCTACCAAGGTTCAAACCCGAGGTGATAATTGACTTTGGGTCAAATGAAGGAGCTCCTCGGGCTGCAGCTAGGAAGGAAATGGGTAATATTAAAGTCAATTGGTGTCTAGATTTGGCCTTGGATGTTGTAGATGATGGAGAACCCAAATAGAAGGCTGAGTGAGAAAGCGAGATTATACCACATGCTTCTGTGATGAAAAATTTACATCATCCACAGAGGTGTCAAATGAAGTCGAAAAGACTCTGGAGGACCAAGTTCTAGAAGAAGTAGAAATTACACCAAGCATGTACTTATGCCTCATGAGATTCCTGGTTGCTTAATACTAAGATAGGTAATACTGAAATTACACTTAGCATGTACTAAGACAAGATATTTTGATCTTTGATTTACATATTTTTATGCTCTCCTTTCCCCATACTAATTTACTTTATATTAATTCAACCGTTCCCACTCAGATATTAATTTTGAAGTAAGATTGAGTTCATATTTAAGAAGTTTGTTTCGTTGTATAATTTGTTAGAGGGATTTGAGCTTTTTAAATATTGTTGAATTGGTCGTTACCCCTTAAGTTGGGTGGATAGTCCAATAAATAGAGGAGATTATGCCCATTTTTTTAAAATTGACACTTTCTATATTTCGTGCTATATCTGAATTTATATGATGAATTTAGACTATTTGAATGCTGTTGGACTATTTATTATTTGTTAAGGGTGGATGATCCTATAAATAAAGTCTATTATGGCCAAGTTTTTTAAAATGACAATTTGTTTTTTGAGGAGTGAAGTTATTGTCGTTTTCTGATTACGTAGTTTGGGAATTTTCGTCATGCCTTTAGGTACGGGCATTCCGCTAGTATATATATATATGTTTAAAATGTATGGTCCATGCATGGGGATGATTTTTTTATCTTGTGAACTGTGAAAATCTTATTGAAAAAGAATTATCCATGTGTCCATCTTCTTGTGCACTTTAAAACCATAGGATGGTTGATATTTATTATCATGTGAACGGATTTGAAAATAAGCCAGACTTAAAATTTGTTCAAGGTTATAAATTTAACCCTTAAACTTTGAATACTTTAAACATTTTGAATAACATTTTTGAAAGTGACTCTAACAGTTTTGGAAAGTGAAATATTTTCACAAAGGTCCTCACACTTAATAATTATCGCTCTCCCCAGAATCTTTTAATGACGAAATCATATTTTGAAATAAGAATCCCATGAGGTCAAGTAAAACATTAGTCTTAAGTGTGCATTGAAACATACCACATTGGAAGGACATCATTATTTATGGGAAGGTCTTAATCGCTTTCAAGGACAATAGTTAAAATGACATTATTGGTTGACAACCATGGCATCCAGGCATGATCCTTGAAACACATCAACGGTAGAGGGTTGAAAGTGACAATGGTTACTGGACAAATGACTTTAGTAGTTTATGTTCGAACTGGAATTCATGAATCATTAGTTACTTAGAGTTTGAACAGCCTCACCATTTTTTATAGTAGTTCATAGATAAGAGTTAAAACGGTGGGAGGAAACTTGTATAGTTCACCTAGCACCACCAACAAATTCGGCATTCAAGTTCATTTATATACATATGCAAGTGATGTACGCATCGTACATTGTTTATGATGTTCTATCACTAACATCTAAGCATAGTGAGGCGGTCGACAAAAAAAAGTGTAGCTAGATATATCGGTACTTTTATTTATTCAGAAACAATAGTGGGGGTTGTATCATTGGTTAAGCTCAAGCGTGGGTTCAACTCGCACCTTTGGGTGTCATAATTTTGTGTTTTGACTCACACATATCAATAAAATTTTAATATCAAGGAAGAATTTAATATCTAGTTAATTTACAACATAATCAATAGATGAAGAGTATGGTGTCAAATCCCAATAATATTCGAGCATCACGACTTTTCCCAAATGAATTAACACTAGTTTTTCAAAATTTTCACACAACTCAAGTGAGGTAATGTTGCTTCAAGTTTACAAAGCACATAATTTTATATGTAAAGGCAACAGTGCCCAGCTTTAGGTGTGCACATATCTCAAGGAAGAGATTGTCATTCGTGATACCCTATATGACTTTTGGTATTTTCATAATATAGAATGTGGTTTAAACATGATTTTTGAGGTTTTGACTACAAAATTTTAATTGGGACACATTTTTTTCACAAAGTCTAAATAAGGATTTTGGGTTATGGTATTCATGGAAGGTTATTTGTGTCTTACAATTTATTCACTACACATTTTTCATTTGTTATGGATAAATAGGTTTGTGGACAAGGCCTCTATGTGTGGAATATTCGTATTGTGTTATTCTGGTTAATAGTTCTCTCATTGTATTATGTGGGTTACATGACAACCCCATTCGAACATCAGAATTGTATCCATATCCTATGCCTAACTTTATAGCTCGACTAAAGCTAAATCATTCGTTAGTGAATAGTTCTAGTTTCATATTGAATTATGTAAAGCATGTATGGTCTTTTGAGTGAGTAACAAAAAGCATTGTAATATTCAAATACGTAATTTATTGAGATTAAGGAAGCAATATCGAGACTATTCATTGAATCCTAGTTGTATTTCTCTTATTGTGGTTTGTTGTTCATTTTTTTCATAGGATGTAGTGGCATGCTTAGTATAATGTTGGATGGGGGTAGGGTAGATATGGCTGATGCATCATGGTAGGTGTGGTTGTTATTTGAGAAGACAAATGTTTAGGATTACTTAACCATCATAGTTTTCCTTATTTACTAGGGTAATGGTAATTTTCATTGCATATAGTTAGTTGTCTGAAATGGACTTAATAGTCAGTTTTGCATGGTATGATTAGGTTATTTATTCTGGTTTCTAGAGTTAGAGAGTCAAATATGACTAAGGTGATTAGCATATAAGATTATGAACTCAAGTGATGAATTGAGGAAACTCAGAGGGCTATGATATGAAGAAAAAATTTGTTCATAGGGTTTGACCCTAACATGATTTGATCTCTCATTGCAAGGTACCTTTGAATATGGTATCACCATGTGTTAACATGGGTTTAAAAGCTATTGAGTATCTCCAATTGCATGGGTTATAGGTCTTATAACAAAGGTTAAAGTTCAGAAATGAACTGGGACATAAACTTATGTCGTAATAGTCTAGTAGTTGTATTATTTGGGAGTAAGAGAAATACGTAATTGAGTGAATGCCTAAAATAAGAAGATGATAGAACTTTATTTGGCAAGTGGAGTATGTTCTAAACCTGGGCCTAGAGTGAATGACTTGTTTATATGCGATGTTGGTAATCCCTGAATATGGGAGTATAAATGGCTTGCGTGTAATGCGTATTATTTAAAGATCTCAACATTTTGGACTAGTTGTGGTTTGTGTGATTATAAAAATTATTTGGTGTCAATTAAGTAAGGAACTAGGGAGGGATCATGTATCATACTCCGGGTGAATAATTAAAAGAATAATAAAATGGACGGATACTTGTAATTAGATATGATGAACTAATGATCAATAAGGATTTTATAACACCTCGTACTTTTGGAAATATTTTAAATTACACATGTGCTCATAATTTAGTTAATTTGAGAAATATAGTGAATTGAATAAATCTTAATTAGCAAATATATGGATTAATATTTTTGTGTTAATATATTTACTTGTGTGATAAGTAAATGAAAATGTGTGATTTTACAGTACGTCGTAACTCAGTAAAATCGACGGGTTTGATGGTATCTGATTTGGGATATGTGTGTGAAGTCGTGCTGAGAATGAGATGGGAAATTTATATTAGGTGACTTGGATGGTGATTTAGAGTGAACTAATGATTCGAAATGGGTCAAGATACCCATGGAAGGTAATCAGGTTTCGGTGAATCTTTTAGAGTAATTGGGACTCATATAGGGGTGTTTGAGTCATTTTTCACTCAACCTTTAGCTTAATTTCGGAATTATGGATATTATTAAGGAAGGTGGATGTAATGGTTAGCCATTCAACCAATCCAAGAGACTTAGACTTGAGAGAGAAGAGAAAATATAAGGGAGAAATTAAGAGGAAGTCAGGAAAATCATTATGGGGAGAGAATTGGATCAAATTTGGGGGTAGAACCATTGTGTAAAGAAGATCCATTGGGACAAAATAAGAATTCCAACAATCCAAAGTCCTGTGTTTATATTTCTTTGATGTTTTAATTTTTGTCAATAAATCATATCATAGTTGATGTAAAAATACGAATTTTGGGGTGGGATTCATATCATAGTCAATAAATCATATCATAGTTAATGTATGATTCATGATTAAAATATGTTTAAATACTCTTGGAATACTAGTGTAATGATATACTACATATATTTGAGGTTTGGGGTTGTTTGGGACCTCCATTGGACGATTTAGGTAGAGAAAACATGATTTTTGGAGAAGGTGACTCGAACAAGTGTCGTTCGATTGATCGACTAGTATCGATCGGTCTATGAAACTGGAAGTTAGATAATTTGTGCATAATTGAATTACGAAGGCGTGAGTGCTAGTTTCGTATTTTTCAATTTTTTTTGTATTAGTTATAATAAATTTTCTACTAATATGTGCGCAATACCAATATTTCAAATTGGTTGTTAGGGATTTGACATTCCTTGGGAAATTTTAATTGGGGGGAAATAAACCAGTTGGGTCTATTATCTTATCCTCCCTTGACCTTTTTGTTGTTTTCATGGACCGGTGAGGGTTCGACTTGGTTTACAGAGTTTGATAGGCGACATAGGCTTTTGAAAATATATAAGACTAATTATAACCTACCTTAGGTTAGACTGAAAACAAATTCGGGACTTAGGACTTATAGGAAAATGTAGGAGTGATTATAACCTAACTTTAGTTAGACATAAACAAATCTGGGTACGAGTTTTCGAGTTTATTAGGGTGAATAAAACTCGATTTATAGTTTATGAAATCTAGTTAGTATTCCAAGAAGAGTTAGGGTATGGGTTTGAGTAGAATATATTCGTGGCCAGAAACATGAGATTATTGAATTAAAATAAGTAATTGAATACATGAAAAATTGGGATTCGGGGAAGACTTGAGATTTGTGGGCCAGTGCTACGAGTGATATATGCATGATTGGCTAGTTATGTGTATATTTATATGTACCAAGGGTGATACTAAGTATATATGGATATGTTTTTGTGTGATTTATAGATGTGAATATACCTACTTTATGAATGATAACCATGGAGGTTGCGCGTTGGGGGAGATCTACCCTGGTGTGAACCAGCAGGTGTTGGGTCGATTTCCCAAGTCATAGGACTGTTGCATGACCCACTATATGTGAGTTTAGAGTATAGTGGGGTAATTTGGTATGTTTATGACCCATGCATGTATTTCTATGATCGCCTCCAGATATGTTTTTACGATTTGGGCTCGGCGGTGAGATTCCGAACCGATGGCCCAGGGGTGGTACATGATGTTCTTTGAACCTGATAGGCATGCTAGGGAATGCATTCGCGAGGTCTCAGCTTTGGGGATGCGTGTATGCACATATAGTGAGTGATATATATATATATATATATATATATATATATATATATATATAGAGAGAGAGAGAGAGAGAGAGAGGCCCCCTCCTGTAAAGACTTCTTATGGTGCAGACTTGGGTACATACCATTTTTTTAAAATTGTAAAAAAATGAATTTTTTTATAAACTTCATGGATTTGATCTCCATGGTGAGAAGATCATCTCCAAATTTTTTCATCAAAAAATTCAATAAAAAAACCCATTGAGATGAGGTGATATGTAAAAAAAATGGTATAAATATGCATTTTCGACCATTGAAATGTTAGTGATTATCTCACCCATTTTTTGATTGAATTTTTTGATAAAAAATCATGAATATGATCTTGACAGTGATAAGATCATATCCATGAAGTTTCATAAAAAAATTCAATCAATAAAGTGGTTGGCTTCGACCCAATATTTCAACGGCTGAAAATGAATATTTATACCATTTTTTACATATCAACTCATCTCAGTGTTTTTTTAATTCAAAATGATCTTTTAACCATGGACATCATATTCATGAAGTTTCATCAAAAGAGTTATTTTTTTAATATTTAAAAAACATGGTATGTACCGAGGTCTACAACATAAGGAGTCCTCACGAGAGACCTTATATATATATATATGTGTGTGTGTGTGTGTTTATGTGTGTGAACATCGAAATTATAATTAGTGCATAGTTATGTGAATCGGTTAATGAAAAGATTATAATTAAGAATTAATGATAAGCTGATGTCCAAATGAGTTCTGAAACAGAGTAAAATTTGTGTAGCACGGTTGGGTTATAAAATTAGTGTGTGGGACTAAATTAAGTGATATACTAGTTAAGCATGTTAGAATAAGTAGGGTATTTAAAATTCATGTGTTAGGAGAACAGTATAAATGAGAGGTAACGATTATCTAATGGGAGTGCCATACCAGTTTAAATATGAACGATAATTATATACATTCAATATTGTATTTCAATCACTTGCAAAATATTTTCAAATGGTTTTTGGGCTTTGACCCATTTCAAAATCAATTTAAAAACCTTTTAGATGCTCAACCACAGGGATGCAAGGCTTAGTTATCCTTCTTGTCAGACGATGCTGCAGTAGTTGTAGATGCCTGCAGGGATTGATTAGATGATTCTATCATTGTGATCTAGATAAGATGGTTACTTTAAGTTTCATTTCGGGAATGTCGCCCTGTTAGGCAGATATTGTATTATTTAGACTTTATTGATTTCAATTTCAGTTAGATTATTGTATTTGGATTTTTACTCAGAGTTATCGGTTTATTTATTTATTTTATCTCGTTCAGTATTCATTTTATTATTATGGCGAATGTGTATTTAAGTTAGATGGAATCATTTGTTGTATGAATTGAAGTTTTATAAAGGCAAGTTAATAAGTTTTAAAATTTGACACGGAGAATAATAGTTTATTAGCAATTATTTTGATTTTCGACTGTGATGCTAAGAATGAGTCAGTATGAGATTCCTATTTTATTTTAGTAGAGGGATAATGACCCATTATTTAAAGAGGCAGGGTGTTACAGATTATTTCAGAGCACTAGGTTCTAGTGTCCATAGGATTTTTTTGAATTTACTACGTTTTCAGTGTTGTAAATCTTTGATGCAAAGCCCTATGCTTAGGACTGTTGATTCATATTGAGCTCTTACGTTCTCTTGACAATATGTATAATTGAAGTGAATCTTATACAAATTTGGTTTGGTTTTAGATACCAAACAGGAGAGGATGACCAACTCGGGCCTCTAGGAAGTTCATAGGAGGAGAGGCTCAGTCAAAGTTACAGACTATTTAGGGGACGGTGACCACAACAGAGGATTCCATTATTGTTGCTTAGGAAGTTAATTGGATGATGACTACTATAGTGAAACATTTTCTCCAAGCACTGCCACATTAGCTAATTGTGCCAATTAAGGCTCACCCACTGCAGTCAGCATGGGAGAGAGTCGGAAGGGATTTTTAGAAGAGCCATCCACTGGAGTTTCAAGGAAATGTAGACGTTGTAGTAGCTAGCCAATGGAATAAGGATACACATAGGCATTTACATATGGTTGAGTGCCGTAACACTCAGAAATAAATCTTAGTGACTTTTAAGCTCGTCGGAGTGGCGTAGTAGTGTTGGGAGTCAGTCACTGCATCTAAGGATAGAGTCACCTTGACTATCAGGGAATTATAGGTGCGGTTCAATTGCGAGTTTTTTCCATCTTCTATTGAGAAAGAGATGCGGAGTAGGTTCTTAGCCTTATCACGAGAGGGCTTGACAGTGGTCAATTATGACAAATAATTCACTCATTTGGTGAACTTCGTGACTGACGAGGTTGATACGGAGGAGAAAAAGGTCCTTTAGTTTATTAATGGACCCATGTGGAGAATTTCCCAACACTTATAGGGAAGTCTGACTTTGTTGACTTATGTCGATGTCATCAATTTTGCACTTTCACACTATCAAGATCATTGTTCCATACTAAGGGAGCCAAGAGATTTGGAGATTCTAGCCACTAGGGCAAGACTGGAGGTCCTGGTTCTAGTGGGGTTCCATAAGGGTATACCTAGTAGGGGGAACCATATAAGAGATTTATATTAAGAGGATTCCAATAGGGTGACGATGTAATGATATATGGCCATCAGGTGCAGCAACATGTTCCTTGAGGCCAGCAAGGCCAAGGGAACAATGGGATTACCGTTAGGGTCGAGGCCACCAGGGCTAGAGATCAGGGCAACCACAATGTGGCCAGCAAGGCCATAGACAAGAGGATTTCACAGGTAGTTATTTTATATGTGGAGAGCAGGGACATATGCGCCGATCTTGTCTGTAGTGAGCTAGTGAACAAGAACAGTGTGACCTGTAAGGGTAATAGTTACAGCAGTTTTTGGGTTAGTTCAGACGTGAGTATTAATCCATGAACTAGTTAAGCAGCCCATTCCATTAGCAATTGAACTAATGATTTTCATCCATGGAAAAATGGGGTAAGTTTGGGGGTAACGAGTGTGTCAATGTATTTGATTAGCACTAGATTTGCGCGTGAGATGATATTAATGGATATGCAGTGAATATTATTGGATTGTGTATGTACATTTATTATTGGGTAATGAGGCTCTCTTTAGTTCCATCTATGGGGGAGCGGGTGTGGACATTGGGAGGTTATTTTTTATTGGATCAACTCATATTAGAGAGATATAAAAGTCGAATATGATGTTCTCCTAGGTATGGACTGGTTATCGATAGTTTGAGCGATGGTGTATTGTTATACTAAGTTTATCGTGTTCATTGTTCCAGGGTATGATGTATTGTTTTGTGATGTCTCATCCTAAAAGAGAGTCAATATCACATTTATAATATATTTTAGAGGAGACTTCGGAGAGTATAATCGTCTTGTTAAATTCTATCCCTGTGCGTAAGGACTTTACTAATGTGATTTGGGGAATATCAGGACCACTACTAGGCTGAGAGATGGAGATCATTATTAATTTAACATTAGGTACTTTCATATTGTATGAATCCTTTAGAGATGTGGAGTTGGGGATTAGACTTATAAGTGGGTTGGATTTTGAGTATCTCTGTTATATACTTTGGGCCTAAGGATCTGGATGATCGATAATGCTAGGTTTGTTTGGATTCCACTTGTGATATGTCCCATGCATGAATCTTAGTAAGCGTCGATAGTTGGGATACTTTGTTAGGCATTAGGGCATTAGTTTTGTGCGTTATTCATTTTATGTATAGAGATAACACTTTGATCTTATATATATTATACAATTTAAGACCAGTGGAGCCACGTAAGGCTTTGTAAAAACCAATGTGGAATGTTTGTACCACTAGTTGATAGGTGGGGTAATCTCGAGAACGCTTAAGTCACGATTAATAGGGTAATAAAGTATACCCTTATTGTATATCCATGCCGAGCATACGGGGCCAATTTTGATATATGTATGTTAAGTTTGTGATGTTCGTGCAGATATGCACGGGGTATAGGGTGCATGGGTGCCTCGATTAGTTTAATTTTTAGTATCTTCTAAGATAATAGGATGTGAAAATAAATGTGTTGAGTTGTATGCTTATAGGTCAGTTATAAATAATGTTGGAATAGTAAAATGGACTGAACTTTGTTAGAGGAGGAATATAGTCCAGATATACAACTAGGAGAGCTATAACATCCAAGATGGGTTGAAGGACTATGAAGATATAGGAGAGAGATCTCTTACCAAGGGAGGATCAAATAGTTTTAGGAAGAAGATCGGGGTCTTACTCAGTCATGTTATAAGGGTGGCTTGGGAATAAATATAATATTAATTTTACCAGCTGAGAAGGACCCTGGAAGTGCGCAGTTTTGTAGGAGACGCATGGGTTACGATTTTTTATATCACGAGAAGAGGAGTAAGATGTACCACGTAACGTGGGATAAAAACGTGTGTGTCGATGTGAAGTGAGAGATAGAAAAGTCTATCTCCAGGTTCACCCCTCATTAGATGGAAAAAGGTTGGTTCTAGGCAATCAACTGGAGTTTGTTTATACTTGGTGATTCCAGTGACGTAATGGATAAGTAGACCGATGGAGTTCATTTTAGGTTACAACCATAGAAAATTGGTCAATATTTCCCTTGGATTTTGGGGATAGGTTGATCGAAATGGAGCAGTTTTTACGAAATTGGTAGAATTTCACAATTGGGCAATGTGACAAACATTTCATGGTAAAAAGAGAATGAATTATCATGATTTGCCACCCAGCATGGTTTGGTATCAAGATAAGGTCCTTGTGTCCCACATCTAGTAGGGTTATCAGGAGGCAACGGTAAGGATTTGCATTTGATTAAGGCATATCACCCGTAGACTAAAGGGTAAATGAGAAGGGTGACTAAAATATTGGAGGATATGCGAGGGATGCATATTCTAGATTTTTAGGGTAATTGGGACGAGTAAATACTTTTTGTAGGGTTATGTGTAATAATTTTACCAGTTTATTACTGGCGTGGCGCCATGTGAGGCACTGATTTAGTGCTGGTCAACAAGAATGGAGTTGATTAGGGGTTATTTTTGGGTAGTTTTGAAATTTCATAGGAGTTAAATCGTCGCAAACTAAAGATTTTGAAGGATGACATGAGTGGTCAGGTGTGGTTATGGTTGTTCATAGGAGTTAAATCATCACAAACTAAAGATTTTGAAGGATGACATGAGTGGTCAGGTGTGGTTATGGTTGTCTCCCATGTAGGCAGTGTTGTGATTGGGGTAAGAGGGAAATTAGCACCTAGGGATGTGGGTCCTTCCTCAATATTGAGATGGTAGAGCCAATGGTGTATGGTCTCATCCTACTAGAACATTTACAGCGGGTCCACGGTGTGTTTTGTATATTGTCATCAAGGAGATACCTTAGGAATGATGTAGTATAGTGGCACTAAATGATTTTAACAGACTTGTCACTAGTTTTGGGCCGTAGTGAATTGGCCTTCAATCAAGAGGATACCATTAGTGTATATAGTCATGAGTTGATGTGGGAATGTGAGTAATCAGTGTGGGATAAATATCTAGAAGTCTTCGTACTAGGTACATCCGAATTGGGGGGATAAATTTCGTTCTAGGGGGAGTATGTAACACCCCGTAGTTTTTAGAATATTTTAAATTACATGTGTACCTATACTTTCATTAATTTGAGAAATAGAGTGAATTGAAATAATGTAAATTAGTGAATATTTGGATTAATATCTCCGTGTTAGTATATTTACTTGTGTAATAATTAATGGAAACGTATTATTTTACAGTATGTCGTAAGTGAGTAAAATTGATGGGTTTGGCGGTATCTCATTCGAGATGAGTGTATGGATCTGTGTTGGGAATGATATGGGAAATTTATTTTACGTGACTCAGATAGTGATTTCGAGTGCGCCAATGATTCGGTATGGGTCAATATAATCAAAAGTAGGTACCTAGGGGTGGTAATCGAGTTTCGAGAACTTTTTAAACTAATTGGGACACGTGTAGTAGTGTTCAGGTCATTTTGCACTTAACCTCTATAGCCTAATTTTGGGATTAGGAATATAATTAGGTAAGGAGGATGGAATGGGAAGCCATTCCACAATCCCAGGAGACATGGACTTGAGAGAGAAGAGAAAAGAGAAGGGATAACTCAAGAGGAAGTCAACAAAATAATTTCAGGGAGAGAATTGGATCAAATTTGGGAGTAGAACCAGCGTGTAAAGAATATCCACTGAGGAAATCAGAATTCCAATAATTTAAAGGCAAGTTTTTATCTTATTTTGATGTTTTATATTGTGTCAATAATCATATCATAGTTGGTATAAAAATATTAGCTTGGGGTGGGATTCATATATAAAATGGGATTTGGGGAATGAAATATTTTGAGAAATAATTTGGTTATGATCACATGTTAAATCTAAGATTGATTCATGTAAAAATATGGTAATTGCTTATATGAGGAATCAATAAAATCTTGAATTAGAATTATGAGGTGTTTAATTCATAATGTAGGATTCATGATTAGAAATATGTTTAACTACTCCTGGAATATTTGTGTAATGATATACTATGTCTATTTGAGGTTTGTGGTGGTTTGGGACCTCTATTGGAAGGTTTGAGTGGAGAAAACATAATTTTGAAGAAGATGACTTGAACAGGTGTCGATCAATCAATCAACTAGTGTCAAATGATCGATGAAATTGAAAGTTGAATAATGTTGTGGAGAATCGAATTACGAAGGTTTAAAAGCCAGTTTCATACTTTTTGTAATTAGTTGTGAATTTTTTACTAATAGGTGCGCGATGCCGAAATTTTAAATTGGTGATTTTCGATTTCACTTTCCTTTGGAAAATTGAATTTGGGGGAAAGAATTCGTCTTGGTTTGCTATGCTATCAACCCTTGACTTTTATGTTATTTTCGTGGGCCGTTGAGGGTTAGGCTTGGTTTACGAAGTTCGATAGGTTACATGGGCCTTCTGGGAATATATAGGAGTCATTATAACTACCTTGGGTTAGACGGTAATTAAATTCGATAAGATTTTATGAGTGCATTAAGGTAAATGACACTCGGGTTATAGTTTATGAAATTGAGATGGGATTTAGGAAAGAGTTAGGTGCAACACCCCATAATTTTTTAACCTTAATTAACTAGATTTAAATTAAAAAGGTCGAAATGGTAATTTTGATGAAATTAAATTTTTGACAATTAAAAGGTGGACTATTTAAATCAAAATATAAATTTTTTGTCAAAATTTGATATATGTAAAATATTTTTGGGGATTAGAAATTTTTTATAATTAATAAACATTAATGAATTCTTAATTTTTTAAATACTGTAAATCCAAACATTTTATTTTTGGTAAAATAAAGAAAGGGAATCCTTGCAAATTTTGTAGCGTAAAAAAAAAGCCCTTTTTACTACTTTTGGTGGAAGACCTGTGGGCATGGTTCCCAATCTTTGGGAGCTAAATTAATTTTTTTTAAATTTTTTTAGTTTCCTTTTGTATTTGTCCCATGTGTAATGATGATAGCATAAGTGGCTTCTTTCAAGTATTTGGATTATGCATAAAAAATTTGGAGATTAGCTGCTTCAGTTTATAGCTCCGGACGCACATGGGATAATCCATCTTTTAACATACCTTTTTTTTAGAGTTGGTAGTTATGGGGACTCGTTTACTTTTACCTTAAAAATAGACTTTGAACCACTTTTCTAAAAAAGGTACACACTTTTGTTTCCAAGATTTCACTTCCCTACACAAAATAAAGTACGCATACCCTTATATTTCAACTCCAAACCACCATTAAAAAAAAAAACTTCATATTTTGGGAGGTTTAAACCTCATATTTCCAAGAAAGCCCAAGAACGAAACTTGTTTATTTTCGCGAGATGAACGCAACTGAGTATTTAGAATTTTCATCCGAGTTTTATCTGGCATGAATAAGCTATTCTTTTCCTTTTGTATTATGTGTTTTAAGTGTCGCTTAAACCCTTATTTGCATGTTTTTCTTAAAAACAATTAGCAACTTAATTAGAGAAAATGGACACTAAATTTTGGGTCTGTTTTTATGAAACTTTTAAATATTAATAAATCTTTGAAACCCTTGGGTGCGTAGGTGAGATTATTGGGTTTCTATGGTTTTGGGTATAAGTTCTCATGTAGAATTTTTATGGGATTATTTATATGGTTAATGCGACGCATTCACACTCATAGAAATTGGAGGACTTATAAAAGAGGAGGGTTATGACATATGGAATATTATTACATGTTGATTAATTTAACATTATTTAGTGGAATTAATTGTGTTAAAATTAACGACATTGTTATTAATTGATTTAAATTAAATGGGGGCATTTATGATTAAATTGCTATGTTGTGCATATTTAATTGTGTATTGTGTGATATTGTTTAATCATTTTTGCCATCGAGGGGATGAGGGGCTTTTGGTTATTATATTTGTCACCCATAATTTAGGATGCTTACTAGGTATGGGACTAGTGGGTAGGTCTTGGTTAAAATTTATGGTTGCTAGGTATGTGACTAGTTAGTGTAAATTCGTGGAGATTTTATATTTCGGGGTGTGGTAGATTTTTACATTTTATCATCATTTCGTTAGCCTAGGGATGAGACTAGGATGTGTTTTATATTGGTGATTCATCCTATATGTAGGATATGATGTATATGTACTTGGTGACCATTATGTATTGGACTAAGAGGTAATTTGAGGATCTCACATCGATTAAAAGGGGGGATAGTTTTGATAATTGAGAAATTGAGAATTTTATAATAAAAAAGGTATTAAAATATATTGGCGATATAATCAGCGAGGGCTGACAGTTTAAACGGGCCCGTGGGCATTTTATGTCGTGTCATGTGTGGAACCTCATCATGTAGTAGGGGTTGACATTTTAAACGGACCAACTGGTGTTTTGATGAGGGGATGTGTATTTTTGTGGAGGAATCACCCGAGGCGGGAGGATTGCTACACTTAATTAAAGTAAGAATTGAGAAAGATGATAATTTGGGTTAATTTAATTAAATTAACAATTTGGGACTGTGGGATATTTAAAATGATATTGGTGTGATTTTTCTAAGAATCTTTGGGGGTGGTTAGTAATTTATCTTTCTTACGTTTAATTATCTTGTATAATTAAAATACTCTATTGTGATATTTATTGCGCATAATGTTATTGTCCGGGTTCACGGACCCCTATTTGAGGGGAGTAGTGTGTATTGATGCTCGGGGACCTGACCTCATATTTTCAGGTATTAGTGCTGGAGTAGAAGCATAGGATTTATCGAATATCGCTCAGAGCTGCAGCTTGAGTTACTTTTATTTACTGGTTTATTTAGTTTAAACTTTCCTTTCCGCCGTATTTCATTGTGAGACTTCATTTGGGTTTTGTTGGGCCACTCGGTTCCAAAGTTGTTTGAGGATTGCAGTAGGAGTATTTACAGTTGGTTTATTTTGAGATTTTGAATTAATTCACAATTTGAAGATTTGATTTAATTGGATTTTAGCATGTGATGGTTTTTATACTACTATTATTCAGTGGGATTGATTATTATTCATCTTGTGGATTGATTTTTATTATCTCATATCTGTCACATGCTAAGAATGGTATTTATTAATAATGCCCAACATAGTTCGGTGGCGGTGGATGGCCACCCCGTTGTCTTGATCGCGCGAGTGTTATAGATGGTATCATAGCATGGTCTTAGGTCTCGTAGGTTATGGGTCCGTTTAGCTTTCGCATTACTGATCTTTGATTCCCTTTGTTGATTTCTAACTCTTTAAGGTGCTGGATCTAGCATATGTGTGATATAGGATGTCTGGTGTCAAGAATTTTGTAGTCTGTAATACCTCGTATTTTAATGACTTTTAAATTTAGGGATTTATTAAATTTAATTTGAGATATTAATTTAATATTAATTCGAAAATTATTTTATATATTTACTAGCGTGATAAGAGTTAGTAATTACTGGGATTTTGTTGAATATTATTAATTGAATAAAGTAATATGTATAATCGAATTTATTAAAATTATCACGAGTATATAATTTGATAATTGTGGAAATTAAATCGGGACGCGCCTGTGTCGTGTCGTGTCGGGATTAAATTACTATTATTAAAAGTGAATAAATTATAAATCACTCGTATTGTCATTTTGAGTGCGCCAATGGGTCCGAAAGGGTCGAGATAGTCAAAATAATGTACCCAGGGGTTTAGTTTGGGTCTCGGGGTGTTTTTAGGCCTAATGAACATCCCGGGAGGGTGTTTTGGACATTTCATATTTTGGGGAAATTAAACCCACGAATTTCCCAAGGTTATATAAGCTTTTAAGAGTTGTCATCTAGGGTTAACAAAAGAAAAACCAAAGGACGGCCATTGGAGAAGAAGTGGGAAAGATTTCCAAGGAGTTCAAAGCCAAAAACTCCACCGTTTGCACCGCCAACACTGCCAAATCGTAGATCGCGAGACGGGGAACACATGCACACCACTTTCTTCCACAAATCATAAACTAAATTTCCAGGAAAGTATCTATCTTTCTTTATTTTTTTAGTTAATGTCTCAATTATGTTAGTCTAGGGTTGTTTAGAACTTGTTTCATGAAAGAAAGTGTAGTTTGGAGACTAGAATTCATATGTCGTAGAAGAAGTAATCATATTCTGGACATCTAATTCATATGTAGAGGATACGCCATGAAATTTCATGGATTTAGAACTAGAAAATCTGGAAAAGAATCGGAAGAATTTAAATTTAAAGAAAAGATTAGGGTTCTTGAAGTCTATGTAGATTTTACCCCTTTAAATTGTTATACTGGATGAGAACTCACATATTTTACTTAGAAAATCATATATTTGGGTATATAGTGCTTGTAGTATCATTTGTTGGGAGTTTAGGAATCATATATGGAGATTTGGTTGAGGTTGGAGATGGATTTTCGTAACTGGGTTAATGCAGTTTTCGCCATAACTGCTTGATCGATCGATCGACCTAAGAACATCGATCGATCGACCCCATTCCATCGATCGATCAACCCTTTATGGAAAACGGCATAGTCCTCTTATTATGGTTTATTCTGACTAAAATGCGTAGTAACCCTTGAGTATTGTTATCAGAACATTTTGGGATATAACTAGGACCAGTAGGATTTTAGTAAACCCCAATAAGTGAGAATGTAATGTATGATGAAATTAAGGGTTAACGGGGAGTGATTTACACATATGTAATTATGCGAACGTTTAAATAAAAGATTTAGACTCGTTACGAAGTTAGACTAGAAAGTAAGTGAGAGTACCTACTGAAATTATACTTAGGAAGGTAGAATACTTCAAGAGATATGATGTAAGTATGGAATAACCTATAAATGAAAATAAAAGAGATGAGTTCGTTATACGGGATAAACGAGTAGAATGTATTAAGAATGGATAATTATAATTATGGATCGTGGGTGCACCTAATTGAGAAATTTGAATAGTTATATATATATATATATATATATATGACTGTGTGATTGTGGATATATTATATATATGTGTAAAATTCGTACCTGAGCTACTTGCTATTACGTGGGGTTTCCGCGCCGGGATAGTCTTATCTCAATTGGGCCTTTACGGGGGATAACGACTTGTACCCTAGAATGTAGGATTACTTGGTATAGGCTATTTGTGGAAATTCGGTAGGCCCTCAATTTTAAAAATCTTTTTACTTCAAAAAGTAATTTCCTTTTATGAGATGCGTGGAAGCATTGAAATGGTTCAATTAAACAACAAATTTTAATTTCTTTGAAAATTAAAATTAAACAAAGTGAAATAAGATTAAACACACACACAATTTGATTTCACTTAAGCACAATTAATTAACCGAAGTCCGAGAAATTTCCCTAAGTCATATTTTCCAATTTTACCAAATTAGGCCAAACAAATTTTATCAAATTAAATTAATGACTCGAATTAACTACACATTACCCAAAATTAATTTAGCACCAAATTAAACAAATTATGATTAAACCAAATTTTATCGTTTTACCTAAGCATGCGTTCTAGGTGATATAGGAAGATAAAATTAAATAATTAATCACTACGCCATGATATACGAGGAAAAACCCACAACGGGAAAAAAATTCGGACGGCCCTAGCCTTAAGTCCACTAAGTATGGTTTTACAATTACAAGACAGATGACTTACTTCCTCGACTCGACCCCTTTCAAGCCTTGATGCGTCTTCTTGTAAACACCTCCGCCTAATTGACAACCCCGGAGCTCCACCGAAATCTTATAATCCACTAATGAGACAATAGGTATAGCGTCAACCACACATGGTGCCTTTCACCATGTGAGAATGCCGCAGCAAAACAAACTTCTTCTTTGTGGGATGTAGAAGCAAACTCAAACAATCTCTTCTTCAATATGTAGAGATAAACAGGTGTCAAACACTCCAAGCAAAGTATATATATGGAAGCTTGGTATAATAAACAATGGGTGTAAACTAGAGTGTTAAAAGATTTCTTCTTGAAAAATTAGACACTCAAAACATTAACTTTTTCTTGGAAAGTTGAAGCTCTCAAACACTTTACTGAAGATGGAAAGATGTGAAAAAGTTAAATGGAAAAAGTTGGTTTCCGCACATATTAAGTCTACCTAAAAAGTTAGTGGGAAAAGATGTGGGAAAGTGGGAAAAAACTGCTCAAAACTGCCAATTAACTGTTCCCTCCAAATCTCGTTCGAACGACATTTTCGCTCGAACGAAGTCTCATTCGAACGAGCCTTCTAACGAAGTTCCAGTGTGAACTCATTAGAAATCTCATTGGAAATCTCGTTCGAACATCGTGTTCGTTGGAAAACTCATTCGAACGACATTATTGTTCGAACGAAAAACTCGTTCGAACGACAACTCGAACAAACTTCCAGAAAGTCTAAACATCTGATTTTATCCCAGAAACTTTATATACTTTCTTTTAAAGTTTTAATTAAAATCTTTCTAAAAATAAACAATAGTTTTAAATAAACGTAAAACCAATATAAATTATTCCAAGCTCTTATATATATATATATATATATATATATATATATATATATATATATATATATATATATATATATATATATATATATATTAAAATGCATTCATACCTTAGGATCAATGGAACCATGTTGATGACATAGAAACGAGGCACATTAAACACGACATTTTGATGAAGCTTTAAAATTGGCTGCGACGTCTTCAACTTTAGCATGTCATAGGCTTGAGGGATGGTCAATAACACTATCCTATGACTCAAACGTTTTTGTCCGGAATTGAGTCAAATCTACAAAGGACTCAATTGGAAATTTGTGTCCTTACAAATCTCCCCCTTTGGCTATTCCGGGACAAAAACAAAAAAAAATCCTAAAGGGCCGTCAAGTTCTACTAGACATAACAAAATTTCCCACCCAAAATAAAAATACAATGCTTGACTCAAACAACCCAAAGTATCAATATCTTTGCTTGTGAAAGTCCTCACATAGAAATTAATTCCTGTACACTTAAGCAAACACATTAAACGCATAGGGATTATCAAAGTATTAAATGCAATTGAAATTACTCCCCCTAAATTAATTCTCCCCTTTATCAAACAAATGACCTACTTAAAAAGACATCTCCCCGTAAGATAAATCTCCCCTAAACTAAGATACGATTATAATAGGATTAGATACCTTCTCTCCCCCTATCATTCTCCCCCTTTTTGTTCAGGAATAGACAAAGGATAAAACTAATTTAAACATGATGCATAAAGTGATAAGAACATGAAAGTACATGGGCAACAATAACATAACTAATCCATACAAATGAATACCAACTATGATACGAAAACAAATGATATCAAATTGACAAATAAGATTCTAACCATGTGATATCAAACAATCTACGCAACAAACAAGGTACCAATTACGAATTGAAGCATAAATGGACTAGGTAAACATGGCAAAGACATAAACAAAATATCATATATATGTATAGACAGTAGATACAAGCTAAGCATAAGTACACACATATAGATATAAACACCAAAATGACACAAAACAAAGATAACCTTTTCACACTCGAATGGAAAAAATGTGTCATATGGAAATGGAAGTGTTGGGGTGTGAACTAGTAACAATTAAATTTAAACCCAATCACTTAAACATGTTCATGGAGTTCTCAATTGATTGCAAATTCATCATATTTGAATATAGCCTCATGTGACAATATAAATTGAACTAAATGAACTAACATACACAATTCATACAAGCCTAGCATGTTGATGATTCTACAAACCAATAGAGTCATGACATTGAAAATGCAACTAGGATAAACGGACATTGGGAAAACCGTTGATATACCATCCAATCTCCCTCAATAAGCATATATATTTGAATGAATATATCAAACAAAAATAGGCCTTGGCAATTATTTTTCTTTTTAATGCCATAATTCTATTTTAGGCCTTTGGACCACGTATTTCTTTTAGGTCCAAATAAACGGTGGCTTACTATTCACAAAGGATAATAAATCCTTTAGAAAGCCCTTCCCCTTCCCCATGCACATTTATATTTATCATTTTTTATATCTCACACATATCTCACGTGCAACGGATTTTGACATGCACTAGTCCTCCTAGGTCCCAAGTATGTAGATGATAAGATTGGTAGGAGAACACCTCACAAAGCTCAAATATACATATGAAGTTAAAATTTCAAATGAGCTGGTGCATGTGTGAATAGAGGCGCATATAAAAATAGAATCCATTTAAATCAACACAAAATCCAATTACTCATGTAAGCATGGTAAAGACCATAATAAGGATTGACATTCTAAACCAAAAGTTCTAGCCACATGGGAGCGAAAAAGATGGGGTTCTAACACAAGTGTATTCCACATAAAGTGTGTCAAACTAAAATACACACAAAATAAAATGTTTTTGAGTTTTTAAAATTTTTAACGAAAAATAAAACTATGTACTCAAAAGACAAACAAAAATCATTTGAATTTTTCATTAAGCTTAAATTACCAAGAGACAAAAACCCAAATGATAAATAAAAATCTTTTTGTATTTTTCATTTAATGCAAACAAAAGAAATATAATACAAAAGATAAACAAGTCATGATTTCTAGCATGAGATATGAAATAAAGCAATGACTAGAAAATGACTAGACATGCATACACTTAGCAATGATATATAATATGAAGCAAAAAAAGCTAGTGTATGCAATGAAAACTAACACATTCAACCTTTAGATTTAGTAAGTGAGGAAGCATGTGATAGTAAATAAGAATAAAAAACCCTATCTTGTAAAGCTACCAAGTCAGATCTCTTAACCCAAACTAATGACGAATGACTATCTCGGGGTGTAGGAATCTTGACTGCCTTAGTTTCCTTATGGTGGGATTTTCTAGGAACTCGTTTAAGATCAAAACAAAATTTTTTAAGATGACCTTTTCGACCACAATGCGAGCACTTAAAAACTCGATGAAAAGACTTACCTACGAAATGATCATTAAAAGATTTCCTATGAGATTCTCCTAAAACATTGGTTTTGGCTTTATGAGTAGATTCATTACAAGTATCGAAGACTAAACAACAAGTGTCATTTTTTTTTTGGACCGTGCCTATGTTTTTATCTAGTTTTTCGGACCTACATTCCAAATCAAATTTGACTTTCCTAGAGTCTTTTAATTTATTTTTTAATTCTAAGATATTAGACTCTAATAAAACATTTCTCTCTTCAAACTCAAGAAGCTCCTTTTTCAAGGATTCCATTAAACCTCTAAGGCTATATCTCTCGCCTTCTACATATTCGAGATTCTCTCGAAGAGTTCTCTCTCGTGTCCTAAGGTCTTCCACCATCGCACTATCATCAACGACATTGAAACGCTCTTTTAAACACACTTCTAACTTCAAATTAGCTCTTTTTAATTTAATAGATTCTTCATAAAGTTCTTGAAAAGCATTTTGAAGTTCACTCACATTAACCTCTTATTCATTTTCACTCTCTCTTTCCTCTTCACTCTCACTACCATAAAAAACAAGGGAATCATAAACTATGACCTTGGAAGTGTCATGTGTTAAAGTTTCATCAATAGACGAGTTCTCACTATCACTCACATGACTAGCCATAAAAGCCACAAAATTGGGCTTAGTGGGGGAATCAGGTCCCTCTTCATTATCACTATCACTAAAGGTTGCATTAAATGAAATGGGTCGTTTACCCTCTCTCCTTAGTTTAGTGGGGCACTCAAAAGCCCTATGGCCATACCTTTCACAACCAAAACACCTATTTGACTCGTCCCTATTTAAAGTTTCTTTAGAAGTTTTAGGGATCCTCTCGGCATTGTCATGCTTAGAAGTTTCAAATTTCTTAAAGTCATTTTTAAATTTATCTTTGTTAATTTGAAGAAACTTTCGAAATTTCCTATCAAACAAGGTCATATCTTCCGAGTCACTATTACTCTCGCTCTCTACTACTTGTTTTTCCTCTTTTCGGGCTTTTAAAGCAACGCCCTTTTCAATTTTCTTTTCAGTTTTAGAGGGAAACATGTCCAGTTCATAGGTTTGTAAATCACCTGCAAGCTCTTCTAATTTTGTAGAGGCTAAAGTTGGTAAAGAATTTAAAACGTTTACTTTGGGAATAAATCTATCGGGTAGGGACCTTAAAATTTTCTTTACAACTCGGTTGTCGGGTATTTCTCTCCCAAATTAAAAGATGAATTAACACTATCGGAAAGTGTAGCATAAAATTCATCAAAAGTTTCCTTTTCGTTCATTTTGATGGTTTCAAATTGAGTGGTGAGGTTTTGGAGTTTCAAAGCTTTTACGGCACTTGTATCTTCATGACTGAGTTGTAAAATATCCCAAGCTTCTTTAGCGGTTTCACACATCATAATGCGATGGAATTCATCCAGTGTGACAGCGCTAAACAAGGAATTTAAACCTCGGGAATTAAAATTTGAAAATTTAAGTTCACTATCTCTCCATTTATCGTCCGGTTTGAGAACATGTTCATTATCTACGAAATGAGTTGGTGGAGACCACCCGTTAACTATAGATAACCAAACCCTCCCGTCGATAGATTTAAGTGGCGATTTCATTCGCGCTTTCCAATACGCGTAGTTAGAACCATAAAAAATAAGAAATTTTGAAAATGGGGAAAATTCCATTTTACCCAAAAATATTTAAAGGATCTTTAACGAAATAATTTATTGTTTTGGCTCTGATACCAATTTGGAAATGCGGAAGGCCCCCAATTTTAAAAATCTTTTTACTTCAAAAACTAATTTCCTTTTATGAGATGCGCGGTAGCGTTGAGGTGGTTCAATTAAACAACAAATTTTAATTTCTTTGCAAATTAAAATTAAACAAAGTGAAATAAGATTAAACACACACACACAATTTGATTTCACTTAAACACAATTAATTAACCCAAGTCCTAGAAATTTGCCCAAGTCATATTTTCCAATTTTACCAAATTAGGTCAAACAAATTTTATCAAATTAAGTTAACGACTTGAATTAACTACACATTACCCAAAATTAATTTAGCACCAAACTAAACAAGTCGTCATTAAACCAAATTTTATGTTTTTACCTAAGCATGCGTCCTAGGTGATATAGAAAGATGAAATTAAATAATTAATCACTACGCCGCGATGTACGAGGAAAAACCCACAACGGGAAAAAACCTCGGACGACCCTAGCCTTAAGTCCACTAAGTATGGTTTTTCAATTACAAAACATATGACTTACTTCCTCGAATCCACCCCTTTCAATCCTTGACGCGTCTTCTTGCAAACACCTCCATCTAGTTGATAACCTCGAAACTCCACCGGAATATTGTAATCCACCAATGAGACAATAGGTACACCGTCAACCACACATGGTGCCTTTCACCATGTGAGAATGCCGTAGCAAAACAAACTTCTTCTTTGTGGGATGTACAAGCAAACCCAAACAATATCTTCTTCAATATGTAGAGATAAACCCGTGATAAACATTCCAAGAAAAGTATATATATGGAAGCTTGGTATAATAAACAATGGGTGTAAACTAGAGTGTTAAAAGATTTTTTATTGAAAAATTAGACACTCAAAACATGGAGTTTTTCTTGGAATGTTGAAGCTCTCAAACTTTCTCTTGAAGATGGAAAGATGTGAAAAAGTTAACTAGAAAAAATTGGTTTCCTCACATATTAAGTCTGCCCAAAATGTTAGTGGGAAAAGAAGTGGGAAAGTGGGAAAAAACTGCTCAAAACTGCCAATTAATTGTTCCCGCCAAATCTCGTTCGAACGACATTTTCGTTCGAACAAAGTCTTGTTCGTACGAGCCTTCTAACGAAGTTCCAGTGTGAAATCGTTAGGAATATCTTTTGAAATATCGTTCGAACATCATATTCGTTGGCCAACTCATTCGAACGACATTATTCTTCAAACGAAAAACTCGTTCGAACAATAATTCGGACGAACTTCCAGAAAGTCTAAAAATTTGATTTTAGCCCAGAAACTTTATATACTTTCTTTTAAAGTTTTAATTAAAATCTTTCTAAAAATAAACAACAATGTTAAATAAACGTACACCCAATATAAATTGTTCCAATCTCATATATATATATATATATATATATATTAAAAAGCATTCATACCTTAGGAGCAATGGAAGCATGTTGATGATGTAGAAACGAGGCACATTAAACACGGCATTTTGATAAAGCTTTAAACTTGGCCGCTATGTCTTTAACTTTAGCATGTCATAGGCTTGAAGGATGGTCAATAACACCATCCTATGACTCAAACATTTTTGTCTGAAATTGGGCCAAAACTACAAAAGACTCAATTGGAAATTTGTGTCCTTATAATCTGATTGATAGTCAGACGGTCCTAAGAGACGTGAGGGTATGAGCTGACCTATTAGTGACTTGGAACTATGCTTTGCCTCCATTTGTTTATGTTTTGTGTTAAGATAGTTTGAGAGTGATTCTGAACTAGTATTTCCCTTAGTACGAGTGATACGGGAACTTGATAGCAGAGTATACTAGCACCATAAAGCTTATGTGCGGTGCCGATAGTATATATATATATATATATATATGAGTGGCTAATATAGATATGTATACTTAAGTATGGGAACCTTCTACTGTGCATAAAAGTAGTTAAGTAATGTATAAATACTCCGATTTTATTATTAAGTGTTTGAGAATTTTGTGACAACACTGGAATATTTTAAAATGAAATGAGATAGATGTGAGAACTTTAATTTTAGAAATTAATTATCCTATCCATAGTAATTATCGTCATGAAACCTTATGGGAAAGTTAAGTTAAAATAAACTTTGGCGGTTAATAGTGCGGTAGGCGTGCACACTAGATGAGAGGTGAGAATTTCTCAATAGAGTGTCGCATACTAACATAGTTGTTACATTAGCCAGTAAGCATTTTGAATAATTGCGAAACTAAATTTAAACTGTTTTACAATCAGGATCTGACCCGTTTCCTGTTATCTCTTCTCTCTTGTATATATATGTATATATCATAGGTGCCCAGCCACAGGGGCGTCATGCTTAGGTTTATTGGACTGGACGTGTTGCAGTTGATGTGGGAGTTACAGGCCATTTACTTAGACGATCTCATTGTTGATTCCACTCTTATTTCAGTTCTAATTAGTTGGACATGTGTCACTCGTTTCCTTATTTCGTTGGATTTGTTAGAGATTATGTTCATTTATCTTTAGTATTTTTACTCTTTGGGATTTGATTACTGTCAGGATGGTTTTCCTTTGTAGTTTTAAAGTTGATATTGGTTTATCTTAATGATTAAATTCATGGGTGTTTATTTCCACTCTTAATAATTGTGTGATTCTTAAACTGTTACTTATTAAAGGTTTTCATAATTGGATTTAATAAAATGGAAATAATGTTTTAAATTGTTTTAACACTTAGCTTAATTATTTAGGGTGTTTAAATTGGAAAGTTTATTTTGCGATAATGATGCTAAGAATGAACCAACCGTTCACCTTGATTATAATTTAATAAAGGACTGATCACCGGGTATTTAATTAGGTGGGGTGTAACAGGTGGTATCAGAGCATCACGTTCTAGTGTCCTTTAGGATCTGTACGGCGTATTTCTCTTCCAGCTTAGTATTCTTGATATAGAGCCCTAGTTTTAGGATTGTTGTATTCTCTTATTTACACTTACGTCTTCAACTATTCGAGATTTGATAATAACTGTAGACTAATAAACTTCCTTCTCATTTAAGATGCCTCCGAGATGTGCTGCCCGAGACAGAAATGCACAGGCCGAGCAGCCAGCAACTCTAGCTCAGGGGATGATGAACACAACCGAGGTAGCCGCTATTATTGCTCAGGAAGTGAATGTCGCATTGGCGATAGTGCAGCAGGCTCCACCCCAGATTCAGGCAGTGGAGCCAGTACCAGCACATCTTTCATCTTCATGGGAGCGGGTTAGGACGCCTTTCAGATGGCGCGTCCTTCGGAGTTCTCGGGTAGTTCAGATATCATAGTCGCCAGCTAATGGAAGAAAGATATCCAGAGGCATCTGCGCATGTATGAGTGCACGGACATACAGAGACAGCTGTTGACTTCCTTTCAGCTAGTGGGGGCCTCTTGGCAGTGGTGGGAGTCCACCACCACCTTGGAGGAGAGGGACATCATCACGATTCAGTCGTTCTGGGCGTGGTTTGACCTTAAATACTTCCCATCCTCCGTACAGACTGATACGAGAAGGAAGTTACTGAATCTAAAATAGGAGAATATGACTGTTGCTGAGTACGAGGAGGAGTTTACTAGACTTCCCACTATAGTGCCAGATAAGTCACCCACAAAGGGGAAGAAAATACTGTTGTTTGTGGATGGATTGGCCTGGAGGATCTGCCAGCATCTCATAGGCAATCTATCATTGAGTACCTACATGGATGTACTCAACGCTAGGTTATTACACTATCAGGATCACCACTTCCATCTGCATGGAAGCAAATGAGTAGGAGAGTCTAGCCTGCAAGGCAGGACATGGGGCAGTAGTACTAGTGGGGCACTAGCAGCCCAGGGGAAGTCTCGTCACAATGAGCAGAGTTCCCATCAGGGGGACCCTACCAAGAGGTTCTGATCTGGTGACTCCAGATAGGGATCTGAGGGATTTAGGCAGGCCCATAAGGGCCAGTCTAATCAGTCGGGCCAACAGCGTCAGCAGTAGGGCCATTAGGGCCAACAACGTTTTCAGCAGGGCCAGTGGCGGGGTGGTAACGGCTAACAGGGACGTGGTTAGCAGGGACAGAGGGGAGGTAACTTCAGGGGCCAATGTTTCGGATGTGGCAAGAATGGACATAGGCGCTAGGATTGTCTAGAGGGAAATAGGGCCCCATAGTAGCAGGGTGCCCGTAATGAGCCACAGAGGCCACTCTTTACAGCCACCCTCCCAGTGCCAGCTCAGGTACCAGTCCTACCAGCCATCCCAGTAGCTCTAGTAAAATAGGGTCAGTTACAGTTCGGATGTGTCTATTACATCCACTAGGCAACAACTCCTCAGGTACCACATGGGATTGAGGGTACGTTTCCTATCCATTGCACTATGGGTCGGGTTTTATTTGATACTGGGGCGACACATTATTTTATAGATACTCATTTTGCAAAGTCCTTAGGATTATTAGCCACAGTAGATGCATAGACTCACCATTGAGAAATGTTTCGTTGATTTTCTTTATATCCCGGGGTGTGAGAGTAGAGATTGGTATATTGATTTTACCAGCAGACATGTTATACTTAGAGATGTATGTGCACGATGTTATTATTGGCATGGATTGGCTCGCCGCATACAGAGCCATGATAGATTTCTTCGGTGGGAGTATTAATTTTGCCATTTCGGGGCAAGAGATGTTTTTAGTGGCTATGCCTCACCCAAAGGGAGGCTCTTCCACTCATTTCTATTACGTAGAGGAGGATGCCTCTAAGGAGGTCGTGATTCCCTTAGATTCAATCTGAGTTGTTCGTGAGTATTCTGATGTATTTCAGGAGATATTTATCCTACCCCCCAGTCGAGAGATATATTTTTTCATAAACTTGATGTTTAATACTCGACCGATAGCATGTGCTTTGTATCGTATGGCTCTAGTGGAAATGAGGGACTTACGGGATCATATAGAGAAACTGTTAGGTCAGGGATTCATTCGTAGGAGCACCTCACCTTGGGGCGCTCCAATTTTGTTTTTGAAGAAAAAAGATGGTTCACTGAGGTTATGCGTGGATTACCGGGAGCAGAACAAGGTCACGATACTGAACAAATATCCGTTGCCTCGAATCGATGACCTGTTCGACCAGCTGAGATGAGAAATCTTCTCTTCAAAGATAGATTTGAGATCAAGATACCATCAACTATGGATTAGGGAGCAGGATGTGTCTAAGACTGCTTTCTTGACGATATATGGGTCCTATGAGTTCCGAGTCATTCCGTTTGGGCTAACAAATGCTCTAGCCATATTCATGGACTTAATGAACCTAGTGTTCAGAGAGTTCTTGGATCAGTTTGTCATCGTCTTCCTAGATGACATCCTGATATATTCACACACTGAGGATGAGCATACTAAGCACTTGAGGCAGGTTCTTCAGACTCTATGAGAGCATCATTTGTATGCTAAGTACGAGAAGTGCGGATTCGGGTAATGGAAGGTGCAGTTTTTGGGGCATATTGTGTCAGAATTGGGGATATCGATTGACTCAAGCAAAGTGTCGACAGTGAGGAAGTGGGGACAACCCACGACACTGACGGAAGTGCATAATTTCTTGGCGTTATAGGGGTACTACTGGAGATTCATTTGAGATTTCTCAAATATAGCGGGTCCATTGATGAATATGACTCGTAAGGGGTACTGTATGTTTGGGATGATGCTTGTCAATTGTCTTCCGATGAGCTGAAAGATAAGATGACTTCGGCACTAGTTCTTGCTTTACCCAAGCCGGGAGTGGAGTATCTGGTTTACACCGACGTCTCTTTACGGGGACTCGGGGGAGTACTTCAGCAGGAGGATAAGGCTATCGATTTGGCCTCCCGTAAGCTTAAGTCGCACGAAAGAAATTACCCCACCCACGACCTGGAGCTAGCAGCGGTCATTTTTGCATTGAGGATATGGAGATAGTTTCCCTTGTTCATAGATCACAAATCACTAAAGTACATATTCACTCAGCGAGAGATGAATATGCGTCAGCGCAGATGGTTAAAGTTTGTGAAAGGCTACCAGTTCGAAATTCATTACCATCCGAGAAAGGCTAACGTGGTTATTGATGTGTTGAGTCGCACACCAATAGGCGACATATCAGACATCTGGAAAGTGAAGTGGAAATAGTTGGGTCACCAGGACAAGGTATCCCGTTCCTTCATATATGTCTGACAGTCACACCCGAGATTGTTACGAGGGTGATACAGGCACAGTCAGCGGACTCATTTTGTCAGGAGAAGATTGTATGGCTCTTAGCTGAGGGCGCTGAGTCCTATTTAGTAAGTTTTGATGGAGGTTTGAGGTTTAATAGTAGATTCTTGGTTCCAACAGGAGAAGACTTACGTCATGTAGTGATGACACAGTCTCACGGGTTCAGATTTTCGGTACATCCCAGAGGAGATAAGATGTACCAGGATATGAGGCGACAATACTGGTAGAGTGGGATAAGAAAGACATTGCTGAGTTTATGTCCAAGTGTTCTACTTTCCAAATGGTAAAGGTAGATCACCAGAGACCATCAGGGTTGCTTCATCCGTTGGAGATACCTACATGGAAGTGGGAGAGTATTTCCATGGACTTCATTACTAGGTTGCCTACATCACATCGAGGTCACGACTCCATCTAGGTGACTCATTTTTTGCTAGTACAGAAAGACTATACCACGGGCCAGTATGCTCAGTTGTTCATTGCAGAGATTTTTAGGCTACATGGGGTGCCCCTGGATATTATGTCGGATAGAGACTAAATTTTTTGTGTCACATTTCTGCGAGAGCTTTCAGGAGGCCATGGGTACAGAGTTGGGATTGAGTTCAACATATCACCCACATACAGATGGATAAACAAAGCGTACCAATCAAATATTGAAAGATATGCTACGCATGTGTGTCCTTGATTTTTGAGGAGGATGGGAGCCGCATCTTCCACTGGTGGAGTTTATTATAATAAATCCTATAAGTTCACGATTGACATGGCTCCATTTGAGGCATTTTATGGTAGGCCTTGTCGTTCTCCAACTTGTTTAGTAGAGGTGGGGGATAACAAGTTGCTCGGACCATAGGTAATTGAGGAAACCTCATCTAGGATTGAGCTTATCAGGAGTCACATTCGGGTAGCCCAGGACAGGCAGAAAAGCTACTCCGATGCAAATAGGTCTTTCCGAGAATTTAATTTGGGGGAACAAGTATTACTGCGCATGTCCCCTATGAGAGGAGTGATGAGGTTTGGGAAGAAGGGGAAGTTGGCCCCAAGGTACGTGGGACCATTTCCCATTATCGAGAGGATTCAGTCGATAGCATACAGATTGGGGATTTGAGAGCACTTGCACCGCATTCATGATTTATTCCACATTTCGTCATTGAGACGATACCTTTGGGATGATATGGCCCATACCCACATCGCGATTGACGAGATTGACTTACAGCTCGACAACTCTTATGAGGAGAGACCAGTGGCTATCCTATACCATAGTGAAAGGATATTGAGGTCGAAGGTAGTTCCACGTGTACGGGTCCAGTGGGAGCATCATAATGTGGAAGAATCCACTTGGGAGGGTGAGGCAGACATGCTCGAGAAATACTCTGAGTTATTCTTACTAGGTATGCCTTATTTTTCGAATTTCGGGATGAAATTACATTATTAGGGGGGAAGTTTGTAATACCCCGTATTTTTATGACTTTTAAATTTGGGGATTTATGAAATTTAATTTGAGATATTAATCTAATATTAATCCAGAAGTTATTTTAAATATTTACTAGCGTGATAAGTGTTAGTAATTATTGGGATTTAATTGAAAATTACTTATTAGATAAAGTAATAAGTATAATCGAATTTATTAAAATTATCACGAGTATATAATTGTTGAAATTAAATCGAGACGTGCATGTGTCGTGTCGGGATTAAATTAGTATTATTAAAAGTGAATAAATTATAATTCGCCCGTATGATCATTTCGAGTGTGCCAATGGGTCCGAAAGGGTCGAGATAGTCAAAATAATGTACTCGGGGGTTTATTTTGGGTCTCGGGGAGTTTTTAGGCCTAATTAACATCATGGAAGGGCGTTTTGGACATTAAGTATTTTTGGGCAATTAAACCCACGAATTTCTAAAGGTTATATCATCTTCTAGGAGTTTCCATCTAGGGTTAACAAAAGCAAAACCAAAGAACTACCATTGGAGAAAAAGTGGGAAAGCTTTCCAAGGAGTTCAAAGCCAAAAACTCCACCGTTTGCACCGCCACCGTCACCAAATCGTATATTGCGCGACGGGGAACACATGCACACAATTTTCGTCCACAAATCAGAAACTAAATTTCCAGGAAAGTATCTATCTTGCTTTATTTATTACTTAATGTCTCAATTATGTTAGTCTAGGGTTGTTTAGAACTTGTTTCATGAAACAAAGTGTAGTTTGGAGACTAGAATTCATATGTCGAGAAGAAGTAATCATATTCTGGACATCTAATTCGTATGTAGAGGATACACCATGAAATTTCATGGATTTAGAAACACAAAATCTGGAAAAGAATTGGACGAATTGAAATTTAAAGAAAATATTAGGGTTCTTGAAGTCTATGTAGATTTTAGCCCTTTAAGTTGTTATACTGGATGAAAACTCATATATTTTACATAAAAAATCATATATTTGGGTATATAGTGCTTGTAGTATCATTTGTTGGGAGTTTTGGAATCATATATGGAGAGTTGGTTGAGTTTGGAGATGGATTTCCGTAACTGGGTTAATGCAGTTTTTGCCATAACTGCCTGATCGATCGATCGACCCAAGAACATCGATCGATCCACCCCCTTCCATCGATCGATTGACCCTTTCTGGAAAACTTCATATTCCTCTTAGTATGGTTATTCCGATTAAAATGCGTAGTAACCCTTGAGTATTATTATTAGAACATTTTGGGATATAACTAGGACCAGTAGGGTTTTAGTAAACCCCAATAAGTGAGAATTTAATGTAAGATGAAATTAAGGGTTAACGGGGAGTGATTTACACATATGTAATTATGCGAACATTTAAATAAAAGATTTAGACTCGTTAAGAAGTTAGACTAGAAACTAAGTGAGAGTACCTACTCAAATTATACTTAGGAAGATAGAATACTTCGAGAGATATGAAGTAAGTATGGAATAACCTATAAATGAAAATAAAAGAAGCGAGTTCGTTATACGGGATAAATGAGTAGAATGCATTAAGAACGGATAATTATAATTATGGATTGTAGGTACACCTAATTGAGAAATGTGAATAGTGATATATATATATATATATATATATATATATATATATATATATATATATATATATATATATATATATATATATATATGACTGTGTGATTGTTCATATTTTATATATATGTGTAAAAATCGTTCCAGAGCTAGTTGCTATCACGGGGGGTTTTCGCGTCGGGACAGTCTTATCTCGATTGAACCTTTACGAGGGATAACGACTTGTACCCTAGAACATAGGATTCCTTGGTACTGGCTATCTGATTGATAGTCAAACGGTCCGAAGAGATGGGGGGGGGGGTATGTGCAGACCTCTTAGTGACTTGTAACTATGATTCGCCTCCATTTGTTTATGTTTTGTGTTAATACAATTTGAGAGTGATTTCGAACTAGTATTTCCCTTAGTACGAGTGATACGTGAACTTGATAACAGAGTATGCCAGCACCATAAAGCTTATGTGGGGTGCCAATAGAGTATATATATTATATGAGTGGCTAATATAGATATGTATACTTAAGTATGGTAACTTTCTACACTGCATAAAGGTAGTTAAGTAATGAATAAATACTCCGATTTTATTATTAAGTGTTTGAGAATTTTGTGACAACACTGGAATATTTTAAAATGAAATGAGATAGATGTGAGAACTTTAATTTTAGAAATTAATTATCCTAGACATAGTAATTGTCGGCATGAAACCTTATGGTAAAGTTAAGTTAAAATAAACTTTTGGGGTTAATAGTGCAGTAGGAGTTCACACTATATAAAAGGTGAGAATTTCTCAAGAGAGTGTCACATACTAACATGGTTGTTACATTAACCAGTATGCATTTAAAATACTTGCTAGACTAAATTTAAATTGTTATACAATCGGGCTCTGACCCGTTTCCTATTATCTCTTCTCTCTTGTATATAATGTCTGTATCACAGGTGCCCATCCACAGGGGCATCGTGCTTATGTTCTTTGGACTGGACGTGCTTCAGCTGATGTGGGAGTTGCAGGCCATTTACTTAGACGACCTCGTTGTTGATTCCACTCTTATTTCAGTTCTAATTAGTTGGGCATGTGTCGCCCGTTTCCTTATTCCGTTGGATTTGTCAGAGATTATGTTCATTTATCTTTAGTATTTTTACTCTTTGGGATTTGATTATTGTCAGGATGGTTTTCCTTTGTAGTTTTAAAGTCGGTATTGGTTTATCTAAATAGTTAAATTCCTGGGTGTTTATTTTCAGTGTTAATAATTGTGTGATTCTTAAATTGTTACTTATTAAAGGATTTCATAATTATATTTAATAAAATGGAAACAATGTTTTAAATGGTTTTGACACTAACCTTAATTATTTAAGGTGTTTAAATTGGAAAGTTTATTTTGTGATAGTGATGCTAAGAATGAACCAACCGTTCACCTTGATTATAATTTAATAAAGGACTGATAACACGGTATTTAATTAGGCGGGGTGTTACATAAGCATTGATGTTAGAAGTAATAATCTTGATGAGGGGAGACCTAATAGTGATTTTGGAAGACGAGGACTTTGTTGGAGATTGTTAGCGCCGACGATAGGCATCGTGAGTATTGGTTTTGGCGATGTGGGTTGATTAGAATACTTTAGTGGTCATATGACTTGTAGTTTTGTGTTGAGGACAATGGGGTAATTGAGCTTAGAATTAGTAATCTCTATGCGAGTATCTTTAGAGGTGATTTTTGGAGATGAGAGTTATTTTGGATATTGCTAGTGCATATGTTAGTTATCGTGAGTATCGATTTTGGTGATGTGAAGAATTTGAGGACTTTAGTGTTTAGATGACTTTTGGAGATTGAATCGAGTGGTGATTAACAAGAGTGCGTGATAAGCCGTTATTTTCATAGTTATGTATATATAGGTGATATATATAATGTATTTTAGACTATGGGATTTCTTACGGGTAGGACTGAATGTATGGGCGCCTAATCATAGTACTCTACGAGTCGGCATAAGTGATCCTTATTTTTATTCGCACATTTATGTTATCGTCGAATTTCGAGGATGAAATTCCTTTGCTATTGGGGAAGTATATAACACCCCGTAATTTTCGAACCTTAATTAACTAATTTTAAATTAAAAGGTCGAAAAGGTAATTTTGATGAAATTAAATTTGTGACAATTAAAAGGTGGAGTATTTAAATTAAAAAATATTCTTTTCGGTCAAAATTTGATATTATGTAAAATATTTTTGGGGATTCAAAAATTTTTATAATTAATAAACATTAATGAATTCTTAATTTTTTAAATCCTATAAATCCAAACATTTGATTTTGGGTAAAATAATGAAAGGAAATCCTTGTAAAAATTTTAGTATAAAAAAAGAGTTTTTTTTTTACTACTTTAAGTGGAAGAACAATGCGCATGGCTCCCAATCTTTGGGAGCTAAATTATTATTTTTTATTTTCTTTAGTTTCATTTAGTATTTGTCCCATGTGTAATGATGATAGCATAAGTGCTTGCTTTCAAGTATTTGGCTTATGGACGAAAATTTTGGAGATTAGCTGCTTCAGTTTTTAGCTCAGGATGCGCATTGGATAATCCATCTGTTAACATATTTTTTTTAGAGTTGGTAATTATTGGGACTCTTTTATTTTTACCTTGAAAAGCGACTTTTCTAAAAAAGATGCGCACTTTTTTTTTCCAAGATTTATCTTCCCTACACAAAGTAAAATACTCATACCCTTATATTTTAACTCCAAACCTCCATTAAATAAAACTTCAATCATATTTTGGGAGGTCTAAACTTCATATTTTCAAGAAAGCCCAAGAACAAAACTTGCTTATTTTCGCGAGACGAACGTAATCGAGTATTCAAAATTTTCATTCGACTTTTATCAGGCATGAACACTCTATTTATTTCCTTTAGTATTATGCGTTTTAAGTGTTTGCCTAAACCCTTAATTACATGTTTTTCTTAAAAGTAATTAACAACTTAATTAGAGAAAGTAGACACTAAATTTTGGTACTGTTTTTATGAAACTTTTAAATATGAATAAATCTTTGAAACCCTCGTGTTTTTATGGTTTTGGGTATAGGTTCTCATGTAGAATTTTTATGGGATTTTTTATATGGTTAATGGGATGTGTTCAAACTTATAGAAATTAGAGGACTTATAAAAGAGGACGATTATGATGTATGGGATATTATTACATGTTAATTAATTTGACATTATTCAGTGGAATCAATTGTGTTGGAATAACCGATGGTGTTATTAATTGATTTAAATTAAATTGGGACCTTTATGATTAAATTGCTATGTTGTGCATATTAAACTGTGTATTGTGTGATTTGGTTTAATCATTTTTCCCATCGCGGGGATGAGGGACTTTTGTGTAGTATATTGCTCACCTCTAACTTAGGATGCTTATTAGGTATGGGACTAGTGGGTAGGCCTTAGTTAAAATTTATGCTTGCTAGGTATGGGACTAGTTAGTGTAAATTTGTGGGGATTTTTATATTTCGGGGTGGGGAAGATTTTTACGTTATATAGTCATTTCCTCAGCCCAGGGATGAGACTAGGATGTGTTTTATATTGGTTGTTCATCCTATATGTAGTATAGGACGTATCCGTACTTGGGGATCCTTAGGTATGGGATTAAGGGGTAATTTGAGGATCTCACATATATTAAAAGGGAGGGGTAATATTGATAATTGAGAATTTGATACCTAAGATAATAAAATGGGTATTAAAATATATTGGCGATACAATCAGCGAGGGCCGACAGTTTAAACGGATCAACTGACATTTTATGTCATGTCGTATGTGGAACCTCATCATGTAGCAGGGGTCGACAGTTTAAATAGACCAGCTGGCATTTTGACTAGGGGATGTGTATTTTGGTGGGAAATCACCCGAGGCGGGAGGACCGTTATAATTAATTAAAGTAAGAATTGAGAAAAATGGCAATTTGGGTTAATTTAATTAAATTAATAATTTGGGACCGTGGGATATTTAAAATGATATTGGTATAATTTTTATAAGAATCTTTTGGAGTGATTAGTAATTTATCTTTCTTACGTTTAATTATCTCGTATAATTAAAATACTCTATTGTGGTATTTATTGCGTATAATGCTATTGTCTGAGTTTACGGACCCTATTTGAGGGGAGCAGTGTGTATTCATACTTGGGGCTCTGACCTCGTGCGTTGACTAACATGTTAAGGTATTAGTGCTTGAGTAGCTAGATAGGATTTACTGTTTTATTTAGTTTAGACTTTCCTTTCCGTCGTATTTCATTATGAGACTTCATTTGAGTTTTGTTGGGCCATTCGATTCAAAAGTTGTTTGGGGATTGCAATAGAAGTATTTACAATTGATTTATTTTTTAGGTTTTAAAGTAATTCATATTTTGGAGATTGGATTTAATTGGAGTTTAGCATGTGATGGTTTTTTAGTACTATTATTCATTGGGATCGATTGTTATTCATCTTGCGGATTGATTTTTATTGTCTCATATATTTCACATGGTGAGAATGGTATTTATTTAGTAGCACCCGACGTAGTTCAACGGCGGTGGCTGGCCACCCCGTTGTCCTGATCGCGAGGGTGTTACATTAGGCTATATGTTTGAGTATAATAGCTTGGTGGCCAGAAACATGATATTATTGAATTAAAATAAGTAAGTGAATGCTTGATAAATTTGGAGTCAAGGAAGACTCGAGATTTATGGATTAATACTACAAATGATATATGCACGATTAGGCGGTTAGGTGTATATGTATTTGTACCGAGTGTAATAGTATGTATATATGGATATATCTATGTGTGATTGATATATGTGAACATACCTATTCTATAAATGCTATTATATGAGGTTGCACGCCGTGGGCAGCCCACCTTGGCATGGAGCAGAAGGTGTTGGGTCGATTCCCCACGTTGTAAGACTAGGCCTGTGAACCGATCAGATTCGTACCGGATCAGGAAAATACAAATCCATATTCGTTTATGTTAAACGGA